>OY829520.1:1431170-2139226 GCA_963691665.1 Clepsis dumicolana | reverse complement strand
AGGTAGCATGCTGAAATTAATATCAAGTACTCAAACCTGCGATTCCTTAAAACTGTGAAAAAATCAACCATCTGAGTTAACGCAATCAAAAGATACATTCGTTAAAAATGCAATTCCTGTAGAAATTGCCGAAATCCAAAAACCTAAAGGGTAGGTAATTCCAATTGTCCTAGAAACTTGAAATTTGGTATGAAGGTAGCTCTTATAGCACAACCACTCACAAATGTCTCAAAATCTTAAATTTTTATGTATGTCTGTAGATTTATCAGACCATTATAAGTTGAATTATATTTTTTAATAAACTCACCGAAACATGAATACACAGAAAAAACCAGAAAAATACCAACCCCGGGAATCGAACCCGGAACCTCGACACTCCGGGTCGCGTGCCCACCCTTACACCAGAATTGGTATTTAGGTAAGGCTCGAATTTTTCCTATGTATTCAAATCTCAGCTCGTTTTATCACTTTTTGCAGTGACTAGCGCCACCTATGCGAACACTATGTGACCTATGTGAGTCACTGCAAAAAGTGATAAAAACGAGCTGAGATTTGAATACATAGGAAAAATTCGAGCCTTACCTAAATACCAATTCTGGTGTAAGGGTGGGCACGCGACCCGGAGTGTCGAGGTTCCGGGTTCGATTCCCGGGGTTGGTATTTTTCTGGTTTTTTCTGTGTATTCATGTTTCGGTGAGTTTATTAAAAAATATAATTGATACTCACGGGAAGACCGTAAAAATAAAAATAATTGGAAAAATAATAAAAAAAATACAAAAAAAAAGATTTTCCAATTGAGATCATTATAAGTTGATCCCACACCGCGTACATTTTGCTTAGGAGCAGGGCTCTGCTAACACTGGACTTCTAAAAACACTAGGGAAAAGCGTTAAAAACTTTCCACAGAACCCTCGTGCGCGAGTCCGACTCGCACTTGTCCGGTTTTAGTCGTTAGAAGCGAAGCGTCTCGGTTTCAGCTTGGACAAAAATGCTTTCTTATATATGTCCGTCTATCCGGCGTCTGTCTGCCGCGCCGTCTGTTACGTTGTTGTCCTCTACAGATAGCATTTCTCAACCGATTCTCATGACATTTTGTGAGCAGGTCTGATAATTACAATAGACTTTTTGTCGATTCGTTTTTCAAATGTTCAAAAATGAGCTTACGAAGCTCACAGCTCACAGAGCCACTAGTTTTTAAAGAATTTATTGTAGACTGAATATCCAGTCAGCATTCCCAGAACCATGACAGTCAAAGCTATACTTACCTATTAACCTTACAAGTACCAAATTTCCGTATTACATTATTATCAGTTATCACCAAGTCGTTTAAATATCAAAACGTCTCAAACTTGGTCATGCGATGTAACATTATTCAACTTGAAACATCTAACGTCCATGTTCCCACGCAATTGTAGCAAAACTCTATCTATCGTTTCCGAACCTCTAAGGGTTTCTCGAGCATTTTCCAATATTGACCATAACCTTTTAAACATAACATTGTTAGTGATAGACGAACAACGTATTGTTTAATTGGATAGTCGAAGCGAACAGTAGTTGAAAGTGTCAAGGAACATAATATTGCAGCTGTCCAGAACCGCCAGGTGAACAAATCTGCCATTGCCGAGCATTTGCTGTAATCTGGACCAAACCATTTGATTGGACTGAGCTTAATAATTCCAAAATCTTCTCTACCGACCGTCATCTCTATTCAAGATTAGTACGTGTACCGGTTGAAATCAAGAAACACAAAAACTTTAACCCGGATGACGGTTTGATAATCAAGATGACTGTATAAATACATTCGTAGGATGTTGTCAATGCCATGTGTTGGTGAGATTTGGAGCTGTTACAAAAATAAAACTATCAGGTACCTAGTTTAAAAAACTCGCGCGGCTAAAATATGATGCTATTTCAGTATATCAAATACTCAATGAAACAGGAATAGAAAGAAAACCAAAAAAATACATCTAACAATCCTTTGACATTCCATATCACCTGCTTACTGCTTTCCCGTTGCACTAAAGTTAGTATAAAATAATGTACTTAGTAATGGGCTTAGTATTGTGTAGGTATTTGTAAGCAGGTGACACGAAATCTGAAAGATCCGGGCCCTACTTTGAGTCGGCATATGTGTAGTTTAACTTAGGTATAGACATAGATAAGTACAGACCTAGTAGAAAAGCCTTTTCCACGGGCCAGGCAAAAATTAACCTTATGACAATGTCATAAACGTTTTGACAGGGGAAAGCTTTTCACTTTAATTATATCATGCGTTCATTATCTTGGATTTGTCGAACCAGCAGATACACAGCCTTATCTCTATAATATTCGTATTTGTTTACCCGCCCGCGTTGTCACGTCATAAATGCGGCAATTGTTTAAGGCTTTCGTTGACATAAAAAATATGGCTGACGTGTTCGTCTTTGGCGGTTCTGTAGTTTTGCCGGGACTCGGTTTTAAATTAAGCTCTGTGTTACCTTACTACCAGTGAACTATATCGTGATACAAGAAAGTAATTTATGGATTTAAAGGTATTATTGGAACCTATCGTGTAACATTTTGGATGGATATTTTAACACAAAGAGTATTACCGATAAAATGATATACCTCGATTAAAAGCTCCAACTTTTGGTGGTGTTGGAGTAGTGTTTAAACAGTAAAACAATTGAACAACTAGTCGAGTGGAGACCTCGCGCAAACACTCGCTGTAGGGAGGACCACCAATGAGGTGGAAGGACATCTGCCGACAAACGGGTGGAGGATGGATGCAGGTGGCAATGGATCGCCAGGCGTGGAGAAATGGAGAGGAGGCCTATGTCCGAAGACGGACGAACTTAGCGCTGCCATGGACGGTTGGATGGATGGAAATGATCAACGGTGCATTTTAAAATTTGACGTCGCACACGGAAAGCGTTTGCGAAAAGACAAAAGTTCGCGACGAGCAATTAAGTTCCGGCACGTGAGGCACATAGGTATACTTTTTCAGTTCTGGCTCAAATTCCTACGAAGTACTTACCACTTAGGTACTTTGATTTTTTTTTTAATCTCATTTATTTTATAAGCCAAGCCAGGTACTTTGATGATGGCAGGAAAAACAGCAACTAATTGAGCATAATCTAGTGTTGTAACCACTTAAAACTAAGCATGTGATTTCGAAGCATCTGGCGAGTCCACTTCTTCAGATAAATTGGTTAAAGCAAGGTACCGTGCTAGTGTGGCGTGAGGATTAAAGAAATGTTGTTCGCGGTTTTTACTGATTGTTGCAACTATTTTGCAATACAAAAAATTTGTTATGGCAAATATGAGTTACGGGACCGCCGACCCCCCGACGAAAAAGAGGGGTGTTCAGTTATAAGTTTGACATGTATTGTGTATCTGTATATCTGTCTGTGGCATCAGAACTTCCAAACGGCTGGACTGCCATGATTTAAACGTAAACTTTGTTTTCATGCCCATAATAACAAACATTCACAACCATATTTCAGAACCTCAAGCGATAGTGTCGCCAACTGGTGAGCACAAAAACGATAGCCCCATTTCGTGTCATGGTGATAATGACGAAAAGATTCCTCTGGTTTTGGTCATCCTCCGGACACAGAACTACTGTCACACAATGTGACGGAACCCAAAAAAGGGGCGAGATATAATAAACAGTTACATAAACATCTTCAAGTGTCGCGCATCGCGGAAAAATATTATTTTCTGCGGGAAAAATAGATAAGAATGACATTCTAACATCGTTCTTTTGTTATTTATCTGAGTTTTTGCTAGGCCGGTTATTACGGCGCGTTGGCATGGACAGCATCAGAATGTTCGCCAGAGAATAAATAGTTGATACATTGATACGACTGGTTGAAAACGTCGTAAGAGCCAAAGACTATCGTGGTTGTTACGACCTAGCTGGTTTGGGTTGGGATGTGGCTGTGCCACTGGTATTACAGTACTAATGGAGTAGACTTATTGATATAAACTTCAGGATAATGCTATTTTGAATATTTTGTATACAGCAACGGAGGAGCGAGCCCGGTGGTTCTTAGCTAAGTTTCATTAAAATCTATTAACCCGTTTTTGAGATATTGAGCTTTGAAATGATAATGTCGGAGTTTCATAAATTTTTCTAAGTCAGTTATTGATTTAGCGAATTTTAGCATTACCCTAGTCAAGCGTGAGCTATTATTAGCAGTAAACGTTCATGACGTTACACTCAGGCTGATCAAAATTAAGCAACAACTGAGAAAAGTTGAAAAACCCCGACATTTTTATTTTAAAGTTCAATAAGTATCTCAGAAACGGATGAACCTATTTCACTCGTACTCGGTTAGAAATAACGGGGTACCTGGCGTAAATTAAAAATAAAAACAAAAAGGTTAGTTTGAAATTCATTTTTAAAAAAAGGGTAGTTTAGGACTTACATAAAAGGGTAGTTTGGAATTTATAAAATATTAGTGGGTACGTTGGTATTGTCATTAACTAAGTTGAGTACATGGTTTACATATGTCAGTAGTGGAAGTGGTGGCATGTTGAGCGGTTGTTGTTGTGCTTCGTAAATGGCCTCGTGGAGAGTGCCGAAACGCGTCAGCGTTTAGTATAGTGGTGGTGGTGATAGTTGGGTCTGTGTGGCATGTGTTGATTCGTGTAGCAGTGGAGGCGGAGGTGTTGCATGGAAACATACATTTGCCGCACAGTTATAACTATTTGTCATTAGTGGTCGCGGGTGAGCAAAGTAATTGTTTTTTAGTTCATGAACCTATTTCGTTGAAACATACATAAGAACCAACTCGAACAAAAAACAGCATCTAAATCGGTAAATTCGTTTAGAAGCTACGATGCGGCAGACAGGCATGTCAAACTTATATCGTCTTTTTACCTGACTACGAAACGCAAAGCAGGGTAGTGTGTTTTCAGCCTATGTATGTATGTATGTTTGTTCCTTTGCGGCACTCTAGAGACCGAACGCGTAGGCTGATTTTAATGATTCTTACGTAATTTGATTCGTGTTAATCTTGCATCTGTCACTAAAGACATGGCAGCAATTTAAATCCAATATGACGACCATCAGACGCTATATTGTGAAAAATAAAAAACAAAAAGTCGACAAACTATATCAAGTGGGGTATCATTGAATAGGTATTTGAAAATCATCTTTAGGTTTCTTTTATCATTTTTCATTTTGAGTGACCATTTAGGATCTATAACTGTTTATTATGGTTAGAAAGGCCAAAGTTCACGTCAAAACAGTGACACTATACCACCTAATCCCGGAGTCACGTGCCCCAAATTCGCAAAGCACCTCTTTGCTTTTATTTATCGTGTGCCATTTGCTCATATCTTCATTCCCCCGCCTGCTTCCGTTAAAGTGGCTCGTAGGAAAGAAATACGACGCGGATTATGAAATTAGAAAAAGAATTGGTGAGATTTAGACGGTTTCCGCTTTCGTTGAGATGGAGGTGTTTAGGGTTTTCAAGTAAAATGGGGAAAGGAAATCCTTATGGTGCGACTCGGTTCTGTTCGTTTTTATCCGTCCGGATCGCTACCACCATCATGCCTGCATTTTTATTATTGTCAAAAGTAGGATAGCACACTACACTAATCACATCACTTTGTAAAGGCTCGTTCACACTAGCTGTTGACGCAGTATTCAACACAGTTTTCCAACTAGGGGGCACCGATCATCCACTATCACGGTTGAAATTGGGATGACGACTAATTTCAATGGCTTCACGTACTTTCCGCGGAATTAAATTTTTTTCTCTCGCCAGTACCGACACCTTATCAAAACGAATGTAGTGCGTCGAATCCGAGTCCATTGAATGTTGTGTACAGCCGGTGTAATTACGGGCACAAGCGGCTTTTCATCTTAGCTTTCTTGGTTGGCAACGCGTCTGCGAATGGCCCCTGGGGTTGCGGGTGGCTAGTCTATGAGCAGTGTGATCACTAACCATCAAGTCGTATAAAAAAAACTTACTAACACCATGGACTTTGGATCTAGTACAAAATTCACGAAAAATATGTGTCCCAGTACAACATGGCATTTTTCGATGACAGCCATACGACATAGCGCTGTCGTTCGATCAAACTAAGACTGACTGATGCTCGATTAGTGGTCTTTTTTGCAAATTAGTGGTCTTTTGTCTCGGACGTTTTCAAGCGCTAACCCGAAGTCCAATTTGTTGGCAAGTCAATGGTCACAGCATCTCAGAAACTTGAATGCTATTGATTTGAAATTTTGAATATATGATGCTTCTATCTTGCAATCTTAGATAGCCGTGGCTAGTCATGCTTCTCTGGTTTCCCGTGTATTCTTGTCTTGTATTTACGAGCGAAGCGTCTCAATTTCAGCTTGGATAAAAATGCTTTCGTAATGTCAGCCGTCTGTCCGGCTGTTCACCTGTACAAGCCCCTATTTCACCAACATTACAATTGTCAGTTTACAACGACTATTCAAACTAGATTTCCTTGCCAGTATGAAGCGCGCCACAGTTGCCATAGAGTGGGTGCCACAGGATGGACGGCGGCGGCGTGGCAGGCCTAGACGACGGTGGCAGGATGATCTGGATGTCTTTCTTGACGATTGGCCTGAAACCGCTAAAGATCGGGACGCGTGGAGGACATGGGGGGGAGGCCTTTGCCCAGCAGAGGGACACTTCATCAGGCTTACAATAATAATAATAATGAAGCGCGCTAAAACAAAAACTCTTCAAGTCAGTAACTGACAACGAATTGTCAATGAAAACTGACATTTGTAGAGTTGGTGACATTTCACCTGGGCCTGGTCGCATTTCTCAACCGATTCTCGTGAATAGCCGAAGTCCGTGATTATTTCACACTATTATGATACGTTTGCATTAATAGTTGTCTTTGTACGTTTATGAGCAGCCATATTGGAAACTTGTCACAGGATTCGCATTATTATACCATGCCTCAGGCGGGATCCATTGTGATAAACGATGTTGCATTCAGACCGATGCAGTCAATATGGATATTAAATTCATACACTAGGCACAACAATGCATGCGGGAGAAAACAATGCCAATTAATAATGATTATGTGAATATTAACTAATAGTCGAGAGCAGTGAGAAGAGTTAAGATATTTATACTGATCTATATTTATAGTAAAGTACCGCCGTGAAACAGAATGAGTTTTGTGCGATGACCTGAGTCCCAAGTACAAATATTCGAAACCTGCGTCACGTAAAATCGAATAGTAAACGTTATCGAGTTTGTATGACGTTTGGAACAGCGCCCGCCCGTGAGCGTAGTTAGAACTAAAATTTTGTATGAGGTTTCTCGATCTCGATACGATAACCGTAACGTTACGCAGGATTCGAAAACTCCTGCTCGACTCTCTGGCCGACGATTTTACAGATCATGTCTGTGATAAAGGGTTGTAGCTTCCATCATCAGCTTATCAATGGATGATGGCCACCAGACGCAATTACTTGAAAATACATGAAACATTATAAAATTTGGAGGTTACCCTCGATTTCCCTGGGATACGTAAAAAAAACTTATTTTTGAAGTCAGATAAAAACACAAGTCAAAAATACAAAAAGGTTAGATGAATTTGGAATCCTATTGACCTAGCGATTAGTCGTAACTAGTCAAGAAATTAATTTATACTTTCATTTTATAGCAGTACTAGTATAGATCCAGTGAAAAAGTTTTCCCACGGGTCAGGCAAAAATCAATCTTATGTAGAACAATCGTTGATCTCAATGTGCACCCAGTCACTCACACTCAGTTACTCTCAGCCTTATTTATTTCTAGACAGCCCCCAACATCAATCGAGAAAAACATATAAATCCTAATCCTAACTGAAAAAAGTTGAAGCAACTTAAAGGGGGGGAAGATAATTCACTATTCACATGAACGCTACCGTCCGGACCCTCAAGAATTCAATTATACTTTTGTAAAGCCTCCCAGTGTATGACGGATTTCCTTTCCTGAATCCCGTCTTTAATGATTTTGCTTCTTGAAATCTGTCTCAATTTCGTTTCGTTTCACTCCTCTTTGCAATTTCGCCCATATTAAAGTGGAGGCGCGCTTGTATCAGCGGAAGAGAGATATACGATGTACGTTTGTTATTTTATTTAACTTGCTTTTGGAGAAAGATTTTTCGGTATGGATTTAAGCCTTATTACTAAACCTATTTCAATACGAATACTATTGTAGCTATACTAATTTTCACTTCATATTTTCTTCGTGTTTTTTCTTACTACATGCCCTAAAAAGTAGCAGATATGAAATACTGTGAAGAAACCCTGTGAAACTATTCAATGGTATCAAGTTCAGAATCCGCAATGGGCCTGCGTGGGAAAAATAGTACAAGCTCTCTAATTCTGAGAGGAGGCCTACGCCAGCAGTGCATTTAACGGTATGACTATATAGCCATAACACATATCAAAAAAAATCCGGCTAAGTGCGAGTCGGACTCACACATCGAGAGTTCCGTATAAATTTGTAGGTATGTAAATAGTTCGTCTATAACGGGCTTTGTTCTCGTTTCCAGCGTTTTTCCCGAGTTTTAAATTGTCCAGAGTTAGCAGAGCCCCGCTCCTAAGCATAATGTATCTGCGCAGTGTCTGTGGTAATTTCATATTGGTCACTACCTTATTTAAGATTTCAGATTTATCTGATTATTTGTGTTATATAACAGCTCTAGGTACTTTCAAATCAAATTTCAAGTTTCTAGCTAGGACTACTTAACTAGAAGTATTTTTGATTCCACGGCATTATATTATTAATGTATGGAAACACCTTTTTAATGATTGTATCTTTTGATTTTCTCACAGATTCGAGGGAATGCAGGCCTGAGTATTTGATATTAACCCTTTTTTATTTTTAATACTAAAGCCGACAAACGGGCATGCGGTTCCACCTGATGGTAAGTGATCACCGCCGCCCATAGATACCCACAGCACCATTGGAACTGTTGAACGCCAAGAACGCCTAAAGGCGATAAAAACTACCCATCAACGCTTATAGGCATCCGGCTGCACAGTGTAAATGCGATCTACGGACGTATGCTTAAGCTTTAAGTCCGCGTTGACGTTATGCCAACTTGGCGTGTGGGTGACAACTTTTGAATAACTCGTTGGCGTTCAAAGGGTTAGTGCTACCTCCATGCGTCCCAGACAAAAAGTCTTGACAAACAGACAGACGGACAATGAAGTGATCCTATGAGGGTTCCGTGTTTTCCTTTTGAGGCACGGAACGAAACCGCTACATGTGGAACCTTACGCGATAGACTATAACCATATTTTATATGTGTATGAAATTTGTCTTGCTGCTAACGCGATTTGAGATGTCTTTACTGGATTAAGAAGGTCTTCGAGTGAATGCGAGCGTTTATTTATGTATCGTCAACATCCAGAATGTTTACGAAATAGGTTAATAACTCGTACTTTCTTTGTGAAACATTGAAATTCGAGTGGAAACTTCGCCATCATTTTATTAAAATTTGTCAAGTACGGGAGTTAGCGAGTAAAATTCATAATTACGAGTAGAAATACCTACTCTGTGCGTCGTTCTCGAAATTATTTCACGTTGACATTTAAAATGTATACCGCCACTAGCATTTAAGAAATACGAGCAGGATTTGCATGAAAACATACATAATTATATGTTGCATAGACGCAGCTGGCAGAGAGTTTTTGCGACAAACTAGTTACATTTAACAAGCATTTAAGAGATAACGAATAGACAGAGAGACAGAGTTACTTTCCTTATAATATTGTACCTATGCGAATATGGATTATGCAGAGAAAACAAAAACCTACGTAATCTCGGAGCTAACCTCTATGCAATCAATTAAAAAAAAACTTAACCCATTGCAGTGACGACCTATACTATAAAAACGAAAACAGTAAAACTTTTGACGACCGAATAGCCTAGTGGTTAGAGACCCTGACTATGAAGCGTGAGGTCCCGGGTTCGAATCCCGGTCGGGGCAGATGTTTGTATGATGAATACGAATGTTTGTTCTCGGGTCTTGGATGTTTAATATGTATGTAAGTATGTATTTATCTATATAAGTTTGTATGTCTATTCATTGTCTAGTACCCATAGCACAGGCTTTGCCTAGTTTGGGACTAGGTCAATTGGTGTAAATTTGTCCCATTATATTTATTTATTTATTTATATTTAAACTCAATCTATCGAATCATTGTTCATTCTGAGAGGAGAACTGTGCCCAGCAGTGGGACGTGAAAAAGGCTGGTGATGATGATTGTTCATATTAAACAAACACAACTAAAACGCTGCCACGAAGCAAATCTTGTACTTATGTAAAATTGTTATTGTTATGTCACTGCTAGTAATAATAACTGAGTGTTCTAATTAAAGTTAATTTGCGAGATAAGAAGCCATAGTCTACCTGGATAAGACTTCTTAATTAAGTCCCGCCTTAACTCGTATTCACGCTTTCTGTATGGAAATAGGATTAACATTATTTCCTGGTGTGAAGACTGATTTTATGTTAATTCATTTTTTTTTTATCTTCAAGCACTTTTTGAAGGCGTGATAGCCTCGTGGTTTGACCTATGGCCTCTCAAGCACGAGGTCGTGGGTTCAAACCCCGGCTCGCACCGCTGAGTTTTTCGGAATTTATTTACGGAATTACATTTGTAATTTATCATGAGCTTCTCGGTGAAGGAAATTATCGTGAGGAACCTGTACACTCCTGAGAAGCAATTCAATAATGTCTGTGAAGTTCCCAATCCGCACTGGGCCCGTGTGGGAACTATAGCCCAAGCTCTCTCATTATGAGAGGAGGCCTGTGTCCATCAGTGGGACGTAAAAAAGGCTGATGATGATGACTTTTTGATGGGATTATTTTCTAGACAAGTCTTTTCTTCTGTAATTGATTTCGAATTTTTCGGTTCACATTATCATGATACTCGGGACTTAATCGCGTAAAAAACTTCACACTACTGTACTTTACGGTGCAGTAATCTATTCCCGATATTACCCTGAAACCCCCAAAATCACACGATTCCCCAAAATCTGCGATTAAAACACACAATTCACACTCATACACATGTTGACACAATCCTGCACGCTAAAGAAGACAAATGATTGCAATAAAATATCAAACGACGTTTTTATTACCTTTCCAATACAAAAGCGACCCGTTAAGTCAATCTAATAGCCAGTAATTCCTTTAACGGTTTTGCACAAATAGGTGACTAGGCGATTCTGGGTCACAGTAAACAAGTTCCAAGCAGAAACCTTGTTTGATAATTCTATTTTCAAATCTCTTTTTTAGGGTTCCATACCTCAAAAGGAAATAACGGAACCCCTATGGGATCACTTTGTTGTCTGTCTGTCTGTCAAGACCCTTTTTCTCTAAAACGCGTGGAGGTAGCATGCTGAAATCAATATCAAATACTCAAGCCTGCGGTCCCTTGAAGCTGTGTAAAAATCAACCGTCTAAGTCAACGCAATTAAAAGATACAGTCATTAAAAAGGCTATTTCCATACAAATTGCCGAAATCCAAAAACCTAAAGGGTACTTCCAGTTGTCCTAGAAACTTGAAATTTGGTATGAAGGTAGCTCTTATAGCACAACCACTCCAAAGTCTCAAAATCTTAAAATTTTATGTCAGTCTGTAGGTTTTACAGACCAATATAAGTTGACCCCACACTGCGTACGTTTTGCTGAGGAGCAGGGCTCTGCTAACACTGCACTTCCTGAAGCACTGGGAAAAAGCGTTAAAAGCTTTACGGAACCCTCTTGCTTGAGTCCGACTCGCACTTGGCCAGTTTTTTTTTTTGATGACTGTACTTCTAATGTGCCAACTTGCTCCATTATTATCAGCCTCTTTACGTGGGCACAGGCCTTTAGTTGCCACTTCAATAGATAGGTACATGTTTCTTCGCGTTGTCTTCATGTACCGAAAAGCTCATGGCAAATTGCAAAAAAAAAATTGTACATAAATAAAAAAAAAAAAATCAAAGATACGAGTCCAGGTTTATAAACGCACGGCTTTTTTTTGTCAACTTGCATAATCTATATCAAATTCGAGTCAATTCGACCACCGGATATTGCTCAAATTATGCTCTCAAAATTTCATTACCAACAGACAGAAGAACAGGAGAAAGTAAACAAAAACCTGTGAATAACTGCATCTTTAAAATAGAACGATAAAACTAAATGACAGTCTGCTTTCCTGTAATATACTATTACTGTGGCATTGAAATACACAACTTTTCCATTCGTCTTCAGGGGAAACAATGTGTCACGTTGTAACATGCTATGTGTCTGTGTAGATGCTATTTCTTATTGACAAGTCTGCCTCCGAGGTCGTTCGCAACCACTGCGTGGAGTAGGCGTGGCAGACAAGTTTAGTAACAGAGCTTGTCTGGAAAAATATATCTTGTATCTAACGGGCTGTTTATACAAGATAAACATAGTTCTACCACACCTTCTAACCTTGAGGCAAAAATGCTTGGAAGGCTGATATCAATACATGAATGTACCTATATAATTTGTACATTTATCTACACAGTCATTATCACTAAGTCCTCTATAATAATGCGTTCAGAAACCGTAGAAAATGACCAGCTTTTCGACATCGATTCTGAACCCATCTTAGAGAACTTGTAATATAATGTATGCAATATATAAATAACCAGGCCTTGAAACACTCACGTGATCTCATGATGAAACTCTGATTCGCCTCGTTTTATAAAACCTCACTCATGATTTAAGTACTCTCATCATGTAACAGTTGCATAAACTACTATTTCATCATACTCGCGAGGAATCGCAGCGCACCACACGCCATTGCAGCCCTTGGGCATTACGAGAAGAGAAAAGGCCCGAGGGTTTTATTACGCGCTTTAATTGTGATGAAAATCAATTTCAAGGAGACCTTCCCTGCCGCTGTAGCTTTTAAGCTCACTTAATTGCGGTCCAGACAGAGGTCTAAAAGGCATTCACAAACCTAGCAACTCAATTCAGCTATCTTTGCCTACATAAGTGTCAACTTAATTTTAAACCCACGCTTCAGGGTAAGACGGGGACGCGACATGGGTCGTTCTGCATTAAATGTCAAAATTGTAATGTTATTATTGGTTTTTGTTTGATATAATAAGAACAGAAACCCTTTTGTCCGAGTTTGTGACCTTGACGCGAAATATAATCTACATTTTTAGGGTTCCGGACCTCAAAAGGAAAAAACGGAACCCTTATTGGATCACTTTGTTGTCCGTCTGTCTGTCAAGACCCTTTTTCTCTGGAACGCGTGGAGGTAGGATGCTGAAATTAATATCAAATACTCAAACCTGGGGTCCCTTGAAGCTGTGAAAAAATCAAGTATCTAAGTCAACGCAATCAGTCATTAAAAAAGTCGTTTCCATACAAATTGCCGTTTTTAGATAACCTAAGAGGTTGCTCTCTGCTAATGTAAATGCCGCCCTATGGGCGAAGAGTTTAGACATAGTTTTATAGATTATTTTTATGTAAGCGACTGTAAATTAAGCCATACGATTAAAAAAAAAACTTTTAGTCGTCCTAGAAACTTGAAATTTGGTATGAAGTACAACCAACTCTTATAGTACAACCACTCAGAAAAGTCTCAAAATCTTAAATTTTTATGTCTGTCTCTAGATTTCGAGGACCAATATGAGTCTGCGTACATTTTGCGTACAGTTAGGAGCAGGGCTCTGCTTCTGGACTTCTTAAAACACTGGGGAAAAGGGTTAAAATCTTTCTACGGAACCCTCGTGCGCGATTCCGACTCGCACTTGGCCGGGTTTTTTGTCTGCTCTAGCCACAAACATTTTGACTGTTCATTACTTTGATGAGAAATACAAAAAATAAAAAATACGCACAGTTGAACGTAGAACCTCCTCCTTTTTTGGAGTAGGTTTAGAAGATTTATCATGATGTAGGTAATCTTCAAATTTGCAAGGCGGTATCCTAACTAATCATAATCGACATCATCATCACCAGCAGCAGCCTATTTACGTCCCACTGCTGGGCACAGGCCTCCTCTCAGAATGAGAGGGCTTGGGCTGTAGTTCCCACGCGGGCCCAGTACGGATTGGGAACTTCACACACACCATTGAATTGCTTCGTAGGAGTGTGCAGGTTTCCTCACGATGTTTTCCTTCACCGAAAAGCTCATGATAAATTTACAAATGTATTTTCGCACATAAATTCCGAAAAACTCAGAGGTGCGAGGCGGGGTTTGAACCCTCGACCCTCTGCTTCAGAGGCGATAGGTCAAACCACTAGGCTATCACGGCTTAATCATAATCATAACTACCTAATATTATTAATGGGATAGTAACTCTGTCTCTCTGTCTGTCTATTTATTGCCTCTTCACGGAAAAACCGCTGCACCAATCTAGATGAAATTTAGTAAGAAGATAGATTGAATATTGAGGAATAACATAGGCTACTTTTTATTCTTGAAAATTGTATAGGTCCCGCGGGATGGCAATAACGGAAACCTACGCGGACGAAGCCGCGGGCAACAGCTAGTTAACCGACTTCAAAAAAGGAGGAGGTTCTACGTTCCACTGTATGTTTTTTTTTTTGTGAGTGTACATCGATTACTCCGTCAATTGTGGACTGATTTTTATTTTATTTTTTTTATTTGAAAGGGTATACTCCTGAGGTGGTCCCATTGTCACCAAGTCATGATCTGATAATGGGATCCCAGGGAAATCGAGGGCAACCCTCAAATTTTATAGGCACGTTTCATATATTTTCTAAAGCTATTCAAGTATTTGCGTCTGGTAGTCATCAACTCATGTTGATGAGCTGATGATGAAAGGTACAACTCCTTAACGGTTAGGAGTTGGAGGATAATTCTGAAAATGTTAAATCAACGTAAAATTGTGAAATAAAAATCTTTCAACAAAAAAGTAAAACCGCCTTCAAAAAAAACCTTAGAAAAAAAACGTAAAATAATCCTCTAAAATAATAATAAATAAAATATAATAAAATGCATTTATTTAGGACAACAGAAACTAAAGCCTAAAGTTTTATGGCCTAGCACTAACTAGCAGAAATATCAAGTCGGTGCTTCATTCAAAGAATATTCCGCTCGCACCGCACCGACTTCATATTTCTGCTAGTTAGTGCTAGGCCATAAAACTTTGGGCTTTAGTTTCTGTTGTCCTAAATAAATGCATTTTATTTTATTTTATTTTCAAGTAAACTGCAGTTAATCTATATTCTAAAAAACTTCCCCGGCCCGACATACAAAAACAATAATAACTCCTTTTCATGATTATGAAACTAACGTAAGACTCAATCGTAGTGAAATAAAATAAATACTTGTTTTACTATTATTGTATAGCAATATCATAGGTAGTAATAAAAATACCAACACTAGTCATAACAGTTTCACAATGATGAGAGTGTTCTGTGCCCTAAGCACGACTTGTCGAATTCTGCGTCACGTAAAATCGAATAGTAAACTATAACGAGTTTGTATGACGTTTGGAACAGCGCCCGCCCGTGAGCGTATTTGGAACTAAAATTTAGTATGAGATTTCTCGATCTCGATACGATAACCGTAACGTAACGCAGGATTCGACAAGTCGTGCTTGGGGCACTGCAAAGCTCCCGGCTCTAAGAGCACAACTTGTCACGTGCTTGGAGAATATTTTATTAGGTACTATACTTTCTCGACCAAGTGCATAGTGAACACAGTTTCTGTGTGTGAATAAATCTAAGACAAGTTTTTGTCTATATTGTTCAATGTTCAGTAGGTATGGTCAAAGAGAAAGAGAGGGAGAGATTTATTCACACAAATTCGACACACTCACACGTAAAACTAAACATTAGGTACATTTGAAATAATAGTAAAAATTAAATACCTATAATTTTGGCTACATAATCTGGCCATACTTGGCCCCTTCAATCTTAATTTATAGCAAAAAAAGCCTCATTCAAATTGGTTCAACCATTTAAGAACTACTGTGCCACAGACCGACATACATAGCGGTCAAACACCCGTCTTTTTGCGTTGGGGGTTAAATAGGAGATAAGCAGGGATAATTATTGGTGTTAAGATGTCGAACGCTGGGTCGTATACCTTACGCACTTTGAGATTTTGTTCTTAAGGGTTCCGTACCTCAAACGAAGAACTCTTAAAATACCATGGGACAATTTGACACCAATTGACCTAGTCCCAAACTAGGCAAAGCCTGTACTGTGGGTACTAGACAACGGATAAACATACTTATATAGTTAAATACATACTTATATACATATTAAACATCCAAGACCCGAGAACAAACATTCATATTCATCATACAAACATCTGCCCCGACCGGGATTTGAACCCGGGACCCCAAGCTTCATATTCAGGGTTTCTAACCACTAGGCTATCCGGTCGTCTTATAGGATCGTTTGTCTGTCCGTATGTCCATCTGTCAGTAAATCCCATTTACTTGGAGTCACGAAATTACACGACGCAAGGCTTCAAGCATAACACAAGCCAGGGAAGAAACAAGACACGTTAAAAATACGAAACCCTCAGACTTTGACTTCTTTCTTTCTACTTGCCTCACACATTCAACACATCAAACACATCACATCAAGTACAATCGCCCAAATCCCGCTACTGATGTGTAGATCTAATTAACACGTTGCCAGACGCTTCATTAATCACCGAGCCGACTGTACAGGACTTAATCAGTCGCTGTCGCCGCGGCGATTGTCTTCGCACAAAGCTACTATTGTGTCCGAATTCACAGATGGATTTAAGTATGTTGGTTTGTTTGTAGATCCTACATACTTAGTACCGTCATTATCTGTCATTGTCTGTGTTATGACGACCGAATAGCCTAGTGGTTCTCTAACCACACCCTGACTATGAAGCTTGAGGTCCCAGGCTCAAATCCCGGTCGGGGCAGATGTTTGTATGATGAATATGAATGTTTGTTCTCGGGTCTTGGATGTTTAATATGTATGTAAGTATGTATTTATCTATATAAGTATGTTTATCCGTTGTCTAGTACCCATAGTACAGGCTTTGCCTAGTTTGGGACTAGGTCAATTGGTGTCAAATTGTCCCGTGATATTTATTTATTTATTTACTGTTGCAGTAGTTAGGGTCGGTTTGTTAGTTAATGAGGCGGGGAGACGAGAGCTTGGAACGGCTGCTCGTGGTAGGTAATACTGAAGGCAAGAGAACACGTGGCCGATCACCTGCACGATGGACTGACCAGCTTAAAGACCCATCCCAGAAATGCTACGACGTTGTGAGGAGCGCGATGGACCGAATTCGGTGGCGAGAGTGCGTTCGTGCGCGAACAACCATCACTAACCACGATCATCAGTCATGATGGACACGACTAAGAAGAAGAAGTTAGTTAATGTACACATTATACATATAAAACGACGACCGACCGGATAGCATAGTGGTTAGAAACCCTGACTATGAAGCTTGAGGTCCCGGGCAGATGTTTATGATAAATACGAATGTTTGTTCTCTGGTCTTAGATGTTTAATATGTATATGTCTATGTATTTATGTATATAAGCATGTTTATTCATTGTCTTTGTTTCAGTACAGGCTTTGCCTAATTTGGGACTAGGTCAATTGGTGTAAATTGTCCCATGATATTTATTTACTATTATATTTTTTTATTATTATTAAAAACAGTACCGTGAGTGACTGGCTGACTGACAGACAGTGAACGCACAGCTTAAACAACTGAACTTGGAGACTTGAAATTTGACAGACAATCATATTTATCTTGAGTAGGTATCCTAGAGGTGCACTAAGAAGAGATTTTTCGAAATTCCCACGGGATATGGAACTAGCCCAATTTGAAATATTTCACTTGAGCAAAGCCGCGGGGCATAAGCTAGTTATTTTCAACTAGCTTATGCCCCGCGGCTTTGCTTTCGGGTGGTAATATTGTACGGTGTGCTGCAAATCTATTATTTACTACCGACACACTAGCCTCGCATACAGTTGAGACGTACCTATAAAGAGCTCGGAGGCCCGCGTACAAACATTCGAAATCTGCGTAACGTAAACGAGTAGTAAACGTTATCGAGAAATTTGTATTACGTTTGGAACAGTACTTGGAACAGTATTTGGAACTAAAATTTAGTATGAGGTTTCTCGATCTTGATACGATAACCGTAACGTTACGCAGCATTCGTAAAGTCGTGCTCGATCCTCTGATTGAAATTAACGGTAGTTGTAGCACTTCAGTTCTGTGCTACGCTTTGCTAAGGCGTAGAGGTTTTGGCGTAGACGTCTACGAAGAGTAAAGTGTAACGATTCAATTTGACCTAGTCCCAAACTAGGCAAAGTCTGTAATACGGGTACTAGACAACGGATAAACATAATTATACTCGTACATACAGATACTTAAATACATATAATGAGAACAAACATTCGTATTCATCATACAAACATCAGCCCCGACTGGGATTTAAACCCAGGACCTCAAGCTTCATAGTCACGGTCTCTAACCACTAGGCTATCCGGTCGTAAGCCAACTTTTGCAAGAACGACTATAAATTTCAGTACGCCGCATCATCAATTTTACAAGACTTGACCAAGACTTCTGGAACAGTCTGTTTTACGGCAAATGTTTTGCGTTGGTGTAAATGTCACGATAAATTGCTATAATAATGGGATTCAGTGAGCAGCTCGCGTCGGGCAAAGTAAAGCAAGCAAAGTTGCCATAAACGTGCCTAACAAAGGTAACAATGGGACCGCGAAGGGTTGACAATACAATGAAAAGAACAAACACCAAGTTTGTTGGGATTACTTGGTTCTGGAGCGGATGTGGATCGATGAGAGAGGTTTGTCTTGGCAAGACGCTCTTTGATTAGCTTAGCGTGGTAATGGTTAATTTTGCAGAATGCCGCTTCCATGACGTTCTAGTGGATGCGTTTCGATTCAGCCAGGGCTTGAGTACGTCTACGCGAGCACGCAATGTGAAGTTATTTTTTGAAAAAATAAAACTCCCGTACTTACCTACGTATAACCAGCAAAGACAAATTAATGTATGGGGGGCCTGGTTGAATTCTTGACGGTTAAAAGCAACCTGTATACACAAGGACTTATCGCCATATATAAAAACCTGCTTTCAAATAATAAAATCGCATTCAAATCGGTTCAACCGTTTAAGAGTTACGGCACCACAGAGACACATAAAGACATACAGATACAGATACACATAGCGGTCGAACTTATAACACCCCCCTTTTTGCGTCGGGGGTTAAAGATCAATATTTTGACTCTCTCTGACACAGACACAATCACACACAGGCAAAATAATGACACACTCTTGCAATGTCAACCACTATACTTCGACTGATAACGAGTTGCTGTCGAAATTATGTCTTTGTTCACGAAAGTGCGCTTGGCAAACAAGCGGCAATGTGTAAGAATAATACAGTTGAAGCTACGTACCTACAGTCGAGGAAATTAATTCCTGACCCACCATAGAGCATTTTCATAGTAAACGTCATAACGACTTTCCTTGTCAAGCTATGCGTTGTCTCTTTGACGTTTACTGTGAAAAGGTTCCATGGTGGGTCAGGAATTAATTTCCTCGACTGTACCCATTTTATTACGACCACTCTGTCAAGAGTGTAACGAAGTAGAAGAAGAACCCATTTTATTAATTGACATTAACTCATGTACGCTCGTTGATTGATTACATTTTTTTCAGTTTTTAAATAAAATATCACACACGCACACGGCGCATACAAGGAATCACACAAATCCCGAAAAAGAAGAATCTGAGTCTTAATTAAGACTTATTCTATTATAAGCCTTTTTTAACTAAAATGCCGTTAGAGTTTGTTTATCCTTTTTTGTCACGTTGACATTTTCATTTCTAAGAAGACAAAACCTGTTATAACCATGGAGGCTTGAGTGGCGTTTATGAATAATGGCATTACAAAATAAATATCGGCGTAACATTCAGGAAACGACAAAGTGATCGCATAAGTAGGTATACCGAAAATTACTTGAAAGCGACGCCAACGAAATTAGCTCATCCTCCGTCTGAGCAAAACTTTTTACATTAACGTCATTTCACTATATGTTGGTTCTTTTGTTGGGCCGATAAGAGTTAATGGAGAACTCGTTCACGTGACAGTTGTAAATCCCCTTCCTCCCGTAATTACTTAGGGGGTTTAAATATAAGCTAAGGCTACACTTTTGGAGGCGAAGGGTAATCCCTTAAGGGGGACTACGCTATCGCTACCTAGTAACGCGTGTGTCAATTGAAACAATGCTTCTTCTTTAAGTGCTTCTCCATTACTGAAGGTCGGCAGTCAGTCTTCTGAACTTTTCTTTGTCCAGGGCTAGCCTGAACAGCTGTTCCACGGTCTTGATGCCGGTCCACCCTCGTATGTTGCGAAGCCAGGACATTTTCCTTCTTCCAACCTTCCGCTTCCCGAAACAGGGCTACTTACAGTCAGTCTTCTGAACTTTTCTTTCTCCAGGGCTAGCCTGAACAGCTGTTCCACGGCCTTGATTCCGGTCCACTCTCTTATGCTGCGAAGCCAGGATTTTCCTTCTTCCAACCTTCCGCTTCCCGAAACAGTGCTACTTAGTCAAAACCCGCTCAAACCGCATGGCCACAGCACTTGAATCGAAAAAATTGTATGACGTTTGGAACAGCGTCCGCCCGTGAGCGTATTTGAACTAAAATTTAGTCTGAAGTTTCCCGATTTCGATACGATACCTAACGTTACATTACGCAGAATTCAAATATTCGTACTCGGGCCTCGGAAGGGATAAAATTGCTTAGCTTCAAAAAATATTTTATTGAAAATTTTGCTAACAGCACTCCTACGTGTGTGCAATGCAAACCCAAAATTGACTACAACATTGGTTACAATAGAGAATTATACGTAATAAAATTGTCTGTCCGTGATCGTGATGCATGTAACTGCGTCGAAATATTGAGAATTCATCAAATCTACATGCATCATGATCACGGGTACACAACGGGACTATCCCGTTCTGAATATGTATGTCTAATGCATATTTTTTTATTGAAAGAGGGAGGCAAACGAGCAAGCGGGTCTCCTGATCACCGCCACCCACGAGAACCAGCAACCCCAAGAGAGTCACTACTCCGTTGCCGGCCTTTAAGGAGGAAACGGGATAGAAGAAAAGGGGGGAGGAATCAGGCATCCGGCACTCTCACTGACCGAACGAAACGCAACAGGGGTGCTGTTGCTTCACGCCGATTTTCTGCGAGGGAGTGGTACTACCCCGAACGAGCCGGCCCATTCGTATGGCATCAAATAGCTACAGCATGGCTCTCCCACTACAGGATTAACCGCGAATCATTTAAAACTGTTGCAATAGAGAATGACAGCGAGGCTCCACCAATCAGGCTTCAGAAGACGCCGTAGACGAAATCGGCAAGAATGATCATCGCCATCATTGTCGATAAATTTTATGCAAAAGATCGCAACAAACCAGTGAACGCGAAACAAATTAGCTAAATCCGAAAACAAGGAAAATGTACATCTAAAAGCTAATTCATGAAAAACCATCCGTCATGACGTTTTCACAAATCATGGCGGTGGGGCCATAACACCATTCTGAAGCTATTGAACAAATCATTTTAACATAAAGAACTTATGACAGGAGATAGAAAATACCACGACTGTCACGTACTGTCCGGTTTAAAAGGTGCTTTCTCCCAAGAACACTTAATTGTTTTTATTAATTTTAACTAATTAATTAATTAACTTATTTTTATACTTATAATAATTATGTGTTTATTTTAATAAATAATATTTGTTATTAAATGAGCTATATAAATACTTAAAAATTGTAGATCTAACAATAAACCGCTTCCAGTGGGCAACGTACCCAAAATGCTGGCGGCATTGCCACGTTGAATGGCCGTTGAGCCAAATATAGGCCAGCATTTTTTATTCGATATTCATTAAAATTAAATAAGTCGCCCGACCGCAGGAAATTATAAAACTTCCACTGATGATGTCAGATAGTGGTAGATTAGTACACCCTTATACATAAACGTCACTCAAGCCTCCATTAGCTAAAATAGGTTTTGTCTTCTTCTCACTAATGGAAATGTCAACGTGACAAAAAAGGACAAACGAACTTCAACGGCATTTTGGTTTAAATAGGTGTATGAATAACAAGGTAAGTATTTCGTTTCACTCTTCTCGACTCCATCATGCAACCTAACCCACGAAGCTGCTAACCAGCAGTGCTTGCACTGTTGTGGTCCGGCGTGGAGAGTTAAACAGCCGGTGTAATTACGGGCACAAGAGGCATTTCATCTCAGCTCTCTAGGTTGGCAACGCATCTGCAAGCCTCCGGGGTTGCGGGTGTCTATGGGCAATGGTGATCACTCGTAGTTGATTAAATCTCACGGTAGATTCATGTTAAAAATGGTGATCACTTACCTTCAGGTGACGGTACTTGCTCGTTTGCCTTCCTCGTCGTATGAAAAAAACTTGCTTGCAACTTGTTTTTTTTGCTTTAGGGTCTCTACAATGTGTCTACTTACTTATTTACTCACATACGTCAAATAACTATCATACATTGCCAAAGACTAATCAAAACTCGCGTGAGAGTCGAGCACGACTTTATGAATGCTGCGTAACGTTACGGTTATATCGAGAAACCTCATACCAAATTTTAGTTCCAAATACGCTCACGGGCGGGCGCTGTTCCAAACGTGATACAAACTCGACAACGTTTACTATTCGATTTTACGTTACACAGCATTCGTAAAGTCGTGCTCGACGCTCTGTTCAAGGCTACCTTACGTTATTTTGGTGTAGCTTTATAAGTAGGTATTTTACATCTTCAAAACCGGGACTAAAATACCCCATTTAATTTCGCTAAAGTATCCTACAGACGGTTATCACGAGAAATTTACAATTATTTATTCATGCCTCCAACACATTCAAAATTGTTTCCCATAATTTCTATTCAAGCTCGTTTCGGTGAATACATTCGTGCTTTATTACATTGCTTCTTTGACGCATCAAGCTTGGACGATATGGGTGGGGTGTGGCGAAAAAAAACAGTATGGAAACATTTTTAACATGAAACTACAGTGAGATTCAATCGTAGTGAAATAAACGGATCACTCACGTATGTCAGTCGAATATAGCCTGACATGTTTCGGACTAATCCGTAGACCTTCCTCTGCTCGCGCGGCTGCTCGGCGCAGCTGACGGCGGCTCACAACTACCCTCGTTTTCATCGTTATTTTTATTATTGTCAAAAGTAGGGTAGCATACTGCATTAATCACATCACTTTGACATACGTGAGTGATCCGTTTATTTCACTATGAGTATGGAAACAATTTGATTTCAACTCGAAAAAGTTGCATGGAACGTTCGTGCAAGAAATTTGTGACTGTAATCTGCCGTAATGAAAACAGTGAATTCTAATGGAAAAGAACAGTTTTCAATCATATTCCTCACTACGTAAACAATAGGTAATTAGTAAAATGCAGTGTGGAAATATAGAAACAATGGTTGCATCTTATAAAGACACCGAGTCGAATCTATAGCACTTAACTACAGTAAAAAAAATGTTGTTGACTGCAGGCACTTGTATAATCATCAAACTCCACATAGTCTATTCCAAATTTGAACTCCATCCAAAAACTGGGAGTGGGTGTAATTCAACTTGCAAGATTTGTTTTTTTTTTTAATAATAACTAATAAACAAATTAAAGATCAGCGCTAGGCTTCGCGAATACATTTGATTAGAGATTTGATTACACACAATCAAAATATTGTGAACGTTACTAATTTTCTGGTTTAGTTAGCAGCCATTATCGACTGATGTTTTGAACCCTTCTTTCATCTTTCTTTCAGTGATATCCGTAAGTATCTGATCATCATCATCATCACCAGCCTTTTTTTAAGTTCCACTGCTGGGCACAGGCCTCCTCTCAAAATGAGAGGGCTTGGGCTATGGTTCCCACTCGGGCAAGTATGTATCTGACAGTATTAAAAAAAAATAAAAATCTTATTGTTTTCAATCTGAGTACAACGACACAACCCCTGATGAGGCCATTACAGCATTATTTACATAATCGTTCCCTCCTCCCCTCGCAAATACCATTTCCCAAATCACACCCTATATCAACGACAAAGGGTCTAAATCGCCTCGTTTAGGGCCGATTTTGGAGACTTCAAAATGGTAACTGTTAGAAGCCTTTATTAAGATACTTTAACATTCAAAATGATAGATAATAAAATTGTACCTCGTTTATTGAAGGTTTTTATGCTTACTAAGGATGCTGCGGTTCTAAATATCGCTTGGAAATTCTTCTTTAAAATTGAAATTTCTAAAAATACTGAAATGAATATTATGACAAGGAATTAGTTTAAAGATTTTTTGCGTAATTTTTGGGTCTTAACCATAACCTAACCTAACCTAGCTGTATCTTTATTCGGACTAACTGGTAACGATCGGAAAGATTGATTTGTGTTCTATGAAAAAAGAAATTGACCAACTGGACCGCTATGATTCAATATTAGTTAAACTAATAGGCATTAGCAACGTCATTAAGACTGTACTGGCCCAGAAGTCACAAGAATTTCCTCTTACTTATTAGCATCCTACCGGCTGCACCAGAGGACAATCTCGTAGGGATGTATTGATACCGCCAATGGTGTGTAGACTGTTCATCATCATCATGTCAGCTAAAAGACGTCCACTGCTGGACATAGGCCTCCCCACTCAGACCGCTCTTGTGCTTTCCGCATCCATCGCGGTCCCGCGATCTTACCACTAATGTAGACTGTTCATTCAACTTCAATTACATACACATAAATATCACAGTACCTACATCTATAGCCCATCAAATTGAGATTTCAATGTTTCCCACGCTTGCCACAGAACAATACAATCAAAGTCTATAACTTACTAACTAAGCACTAGTACGAAACCTAATAATTATATTCGACATATAGGTATTGCTTTATCGACAGACGCAGACGTACAGATAGTTTGAAGTACTTCGTGTGTACACATAATAGATTTTGCCAAACTACTCGTTGGTACAGTTTACTGAAGCGTGAAGACAAACTCGATTGTTTGACTGCCTTCCGAGTCTGTTGTTAGTACGTTGTTATTTGTAATGTTTCTCGAAAACGTAATTATAACGTGGTGTTCAACAGTGTTTCGGTGTGTGCTGATCTTGGTGTAAGGGTATAAGCACACGGAATGTCGAGGATCGGGGTTCGATTCCCGGGGTTAGCGTTTTCTGTTTTTTTCTGTGTATTCATGTTTTAGTGAGTATTTTAAAAGTGTAATTGATTAACGGGAAAACCGTAAAAATAAAAATTTGAGAAAAAAACAAAATCATAATCCATTTGAGATCAAAGAAACTAAATCCGTTTCAAGAAACTAAATGTTGAAGCTTCCATGGAAAAACGGGCCTAGTGGAAGCATACACACTGTGCGTCAGAATTGAGCTCTTTTTTGGTTCTTTCCAAAATTGAGTCTATAGATAATTTACATTTTGGATAGGTGTTAACCAAAGTGATAAAAAAATGGTCGCTATATTTTCAATTACTAGGTATGTTGATAAGAAAATATTAATCAGAAGGAATGCAAAATGACCTTAACACTTATTAGTGTAAGGGGATGTTATTTCCCACTTCGTCTGTTCATATAAAGTCGTACGTGTTTTTTAAACGGCAACACTTAACTATTCTATTTTGATTTTGGTAAGTATTAGCCTTCATTTTGCTGGCAACACCTTTCACTCAAACTTCATCTGTCAACGCACGTCAATGTCAAAGTCAAAAGTTGTGATAAATTCGTAAATAACGGTAGTTTTTGGCAATATGTGTTCGAATTCATAAAAAAAAAATCTGGTAAGAAGATTTTGATGGCAGTTACGTAAAATGAAGATTATTGTAATGTCTCCTGAAATCTTAGGGTCCAAGTGGGAAAATAATTCCCTTTGTCCATTCGTGAACTTAAAAAAATGACGTTGCGAACTTCTCGTAAATTTATTTTATAAGGTTTACAACACAATAAGGAGTTGTGAGGCTCATTTCTATAAAACATGTAGTCTGTTATATTATTTATTTAAGTTTAGTACACAGTAATTACTTTTTAACGCGTATTTTGTGTGAAACAGCGGGGTAATTCCGCAACGTTTTCGAGCGTGCATAAGGTACATCTTAATGTCATTTTCCGTACCAAAAACCGACAAAGTGCGAGTCGGACTCGAGCACCGAGGGTTCCGTAAAATAATTTAGGTATGTATATATCACGGGAATCCAGTCTCGAAGTCTTTGATTCTCGCAATTTTCCCGAATGGTTAGTTAATGTGTGCACTGTAAGATAAATAATAATAATAACAATCATTTATTGCCACAAAGAACGAACAAAACAAAAAACATGCTCAAGAAACATACATTCATCATTTTATATAATAGGTCTCTGACATAGATATAAGTACAGACAAACATAAAAAAAATGATTTTAAGATTTAACTGATTGGTTGTCCACCCACCCACCTTCATACCAAATTTCAAGTTTCTAATACAACTGGACGTACCCTATAGGTTTTGATTCCACGGCACCTTGGAAACACCTTTTTGGGTTGATTGATGATCCTACGAAAGTCAACTTTTTTTTCTGTGGTAAAATTTTGCTTGATACAAATTTCTCGCTTTTGTTTTTAACATCATTATAAGAAATTATAATAAAATCAAGAAAACATACGAAAAAATCTTAAAATAAATTCACGGTCGGACGGGTTTTATCATTGTGATCATCGAACAAGGGTAAATAATTTCCCACCAGAAATCACCCCCTTTCACTTACCCCCCCACTTTTTATATACTGTTTCCAGAATCTAGACATCAAACTTACATATAAATCGACCTCAGTTTCTCATTGCCATAAAATAATTATCCTGTCCTATTAAGGGTTAATATTACTTATACCTATCCTTTCTTAGTGAAGTTTGTATTGATTTTCTGTTTACACTTTTTAATCGGGCATTAAAAAGCTGCAATGATATCCAATAGTTTTTAAGTACGATTACGTTTATCTCTGAACTCGGATCTTTTGGGAGCACCAATCGCGTTCTTGCACGAAGATTAATAGTTGGCCTCCAGCGTACATTAAGCTCTGCATGCCTTGAGAATACTAGATTCCATGTGCCTAGTTAAACTGGTCATCCTTGAACACCTCACGTAGCATTCTAATCTGATGTTTGGCACTCCGACTGCATATCGCCTGTTCCTGGATAACAGAATCTAGAATAAGGAATCTTGATTTTCGCTACTGATCTGGTAAATGCTTTTGCTGCAGTCATCCTCAGTTCTTGGTTTTGAAGAGAAATCTTGCTGAAGGCTTCTTATCATTACACGACTACCCAAAAAAAAAGAGTGTATTGTTTTCAGGGTTCATGTTTTTCACTGGCGGTAGCTTAGACACGAAATGAAATTGTTCTATTATTACTTAAGCCAATTTCGATTAGGTTGACTGTTTGTCATCATCATCATCATACTCAGCCTATTTACGTTCCGCTGCTGGACACAGGCCTCCTCTCGCAATGAGAGGGCTTGGGCTATATATACGGTGACTGTTACTGCGTTCTAACTAGTCCAGCTTTAGTAGCGTGCTCTGCTATAGCCAGAATCGCCAATAGGCCAATTTGCTGCTACTATAGCCAAAAAAAAAAAAGATATTGTGCCATCCTTATAATTATAGTAGATATTTGCGGGGGTCTGCTTTTCTCCCATATTTCATTTTCCTATGTGAGTATAATTACGATTAACTTATTCTTCTTCATTCTATAGTTATAACGTTTCTATCTTCACGTTTTTGACCTTGACTGTTATAAAGCTCTGAGTTAGTTTATTCTTGGTATTTTAATTAGGTTTATATTATTCGAAAAGTTGAGGGGGGAAATAAACTTGTTACAATACCAATAAACGGAACATTCAGATTTATTGTGAAACTTTTATTCATCTCGAAATTTCAGCTCCTTTATTAATATTGACTGTAAATAACAGGCAGACATCATATTTTTTTTCAGTACTAATTTATTACCGGTAGTAAAACAATTCGGTATACGTGATACCGGATATAAATTTCATACCGTTATTTATGAGTAAACAGAGCTATTTCCTGCGGATGCGGACGAGTCAATAACACAAATAAGAGTTTGGGCGCAGTTGACAGAGGGTCGAGCACGAGTTTTCGAATCCTGTGTAACGTTACGGTTATCGTATCGTGATCGAGAAACCTCACAAAATTTTACTTCAAATACGCTCACGGGCGCGCGCTGTTCCAAACGTCATACAAACTCGATAACGTTTACTATTCGATTTTACGTGACGCAGGTTTCGAATATTCGTACTCGGGCCTCTGGTGGAGAATGCCATTATGGTGTTGTTGTTGTAAGACTACGGTTATTACTTTTGTAGAGCTATAAAAACAGGTGTTTAAACTTTTGATGTAAAGTTTTGTTTAAAAAAATACACACATGTTGTGCTTTCGCCGTTACTATTTTATTATTGAGTCGTCGCTGAATCTGTATTATCTTTCCTTCAATCTCATCTCAGTTAATCTGACCACTGGAAGAAGGACGAAATTCACATTTTATTGTAAATTTATTGAATCTTGTCCACTTTGCGGAGATCAATAGTGAAAAACTAAAATCAATTCACATTCCGTTTGTAGAAAGTCAGTGTTCATAGTTTTAGTTATAATATGGGTAACGAATGATTGTGGATGGAATGGACGAAAGCAGAAAGTTTGACTTTGGGACTTCGTTTGAACTAGTTAGGAGACAAACATACTAAAAGTCCCCACCCCTCCGAGGTGAGCCCTAGGAGGGGGGGACAAAGAAAGTCCCGTTTTTTGGTGTTTTGCTACATCTCGGAAACGATGTGGCATGAAACAAATGAAATGAAAAACGAGAAATAAATTAAAAACCAAAAACGGGACCTTCTTTAGGCCCCCCACCCTAGGGCTCACTTCCGAGGAGTGGGGACTTTTAGTATGTTAATTCACTAACTAGTCGAAACAAAGTCCCGAAGTCAAACTTCCTGCTTTCGACCATTCCCTCCACACCCCACTTGTGAGCACTAATATCCCAGGCTATTAATAAATGCAATTTCACTGTTAACGATTAGTTAAACTTAAAATGAATTTCATATTTGTATTTTGAATTAACTATGCGAAAGAAAATACATACTCTGAGTGCCAATTTTACAAAATATACTGGTGTCCTATCAACACCCAAGCTTAAAAGTTTTTAATAAAAAAAACATTTCAATTACAAGGTTTATTTGCTTGTTGTAAGTGCTTGTATTAGCATCTAATTTACATATTTTTACTAAATTTCAATTCAATTCAATCACTCGAAGTGGGTCAAATTTATGTTGCGAAATTTTACCCCCACTAATATTACAAAACACGACGAGTTAAATACTTACTTAAAGCTTAAAGCTTTTAGTTGTATCGTTACAACCGTAAAACATTAGAAGGAACCAAAGCATACCAACTCCAATAAATCCAGACAGAAAATCCCCAAACAACCGTTACATAAACACAGTTTTATTTAGGTACGACTTAAAAAACAAAATCAAACGCTCTCATAAATATTTAAAACAAAACTGGGGTGGGATATCCAAACAAGGATGCATGCAAAAAGTTGAAGAAGTATGGAAGAAAGTATATTCCTGTTATATAAAGGCTGATGTGTTTTATAAAAGTTTCATCATATATCATCCTGTACTTTGGTCTCAGCGCCGGGATAACTTCGTCTGGAGTATCACGATTATGCGATGTGTGCTTAAAGATGGTTGCTTGCAAATTATTTGCCTTTTAGCGACTTTCAAGGGAGTTCTGAAATGAGATTTGTATTGAATTAGCCTTTTGAAATGGAGTTTATTTTGTTTACGCTAGGTAGATTAGAAAATGGATAAGCCTGGTAGCTGAGATAAAAGTAGCAAAGACAGGCTAGCTTTTTAAGTATTTCGTTATAAAAGTGTGGCTCTATGAGCTGTATACTTCGTGAGCTCATTTAAAAAAAAATGAAAAGTTTTCTAAAATTTGATCGGCAAGAAAAACATAACATAATTATCAAACCTGCTCACAAAATTTCACGAGAATCTGTTGAGAAATGCGAGTTGTAGAAGAGAACTAACAGCCAGCCGGACATACGACAACATTTTTGCCCAAGCTGAAACGCAGAGACTTCGCTCGCACTCGGTCAATAACAGTGACAAAATACATCTCTGACATAACACTTTTTTGTACCTATTAAGGTATACGATTTAATGATTGGAATCTTAATTCCAATACATGATTGCAGGTTGTCAACTATTTGGGCAAAGCAGAGGGAAAGAGATGCGCTGGGCGCAGAAAGAAATCATGGCTGCGGAACATCTGGGTGAGGACCGGCATTGCCTCCGTCGAACAGCTGTTCTGGCTGGCTGCCCACAGAGACGAGTGCAAGAAGCTGATGGCCAACCTTCACGATTGAAGAGGCACTGGAAGAAGAGAAGAACTATTTGGGCAGTGTCAGGCTAGTGAGACATGCACACATTAGATTTATTTTAGGACTTATTTGCGAAAATGGTGACTTAAGTGTTACAATATAGGTAGATGAAAGGAGCAAAAACCGGCCAACTGATAGTCGTGCCCGCGCACCGAGGGTTCCCAATCTTGTATTTATTTCTTGACTTGTGTTAAGAGGCCTTGCCACGTTCCACATTGAATTTCATGCTTCTAGTCAGGTCAATGGGAAGTTTCCTTGTAGGTTTTGATTTGCTTGGCATTGCCAGTCGTGTAGATAGACAGACAGATAGACAGACTGACAACAAAGTGATCCTATATAAGAATACCGTGTTTTTGTTTTAAAATACGGAACCCTAAAAACAATCCACTGAAATACCGTTTGCTAAAAAACTTATCTGTAGACTTTGTGACATGATGTCAGCTGAATAGACTTCAATAAACTAGACTGTCACAGGCAACTGAGAATAAATACACGATAAAAATTAAAAGACAACATTCCACACAATACAGGAAGTGAACAATGAATATCCAGAAGACCGAAAAAGAAATTTCACTCAAGTGTTGGGAACGCAAACGGTTTAAAACATGGCCGACGGAAAGGTGAGAATGAAAGTTACAAGTTTATTTGCAACACAATAGACTATCGGAAGGTATGTAAGTAAAGTAAACACTTTATGGTACACATCAAAGTTCAATATTTCAATAACGGGTTAACCGATTTTGATGAAACTTAGCCAAGAACCATCTCGATTAAACGAGCTTTCGAACGAACAAAATCGCATCGAAATCGGTCCATCCGCTTGCGAGCTACGATGCCACAGACGGATACACAGATACACAGAAACACAGATACACAGATACACAGGTCAAACTTACAACACCCCTCTTTTTCGTCGGGGGTTAAAAACAGGATAAAACACACACACAACAATAAAATTTGAGTACAAATGCGGACTTATCCCTGTATGTTAGGTGTTTTCCGTTTTATTTTGAAACCTGGCCATTTTTTTTCTCTTTTCTGCGTCATGGCAATCTGTTGACCACTACTTACAATAGGCCACTACTCTTTTGCCCTTATTCATAAACGTCACTCAAGCCTCTATTACCTAAAATAGGTTTTGTCTTCTTCTTACTAACGGAAATGTCAATGTGACAAACAAGGACAAACAAACTTTTTAACGGTTTATGAATAACAGTGTTTGTTTCTACGCTAAACTTTAACAGCCAAAGTTCTGGCCCCTATTTCGCCAACTTTACAACTGTCAGTATTCAATGACAATTCGGTGTCAACTGCTAAGAGCTTTTGTTTTAGCGCGCTTCATATTGTCAAAGAAATGTAGTTCGAATTGTCATATAACACTGACAATTGTACAGATGGTGAAATATTTCCCGGGACGTCCTGTATTTCAGGCATAATTTTAAACGGCCCGCCGGGACAGACTCTGTCCCGTATTTCAACCTTATTCGATTGAAACACGCACAGCGTCGCGCATGACTCCGACGGCTAGCTGCGCTGCGCGCGCACGAGAGCATGAGGTGTGGGTGAACGAACAGTGTCCGTCCGATTAAAGCTGGATGCATCCTATGTCGGCCATCTTCTTTAAAATATAATTAACTACAGCAATGAAAACAACGTAAAGGACACGATTTTCATTTGTCCCGGGGAAAAATTTTAAATCCCGTATTTTTTTTCCAAAATGAGCATTTGTCCCTTACAGGATCAAAAAAATCTGTCAACCCTAAGCCTGATATCTTGTATCTGTTTGGGTTCTTTAGCTTGGTGAGACACTTCTCAATCGGGTGTCTCATTCCATCCTGTCGAATCTAGTAGTGTTAGGACACTTGTGTCTCTTCAATCTCCTATAACGTAAAAACGTAATTAACCCATTAGTTAACTTGACGCATCTCTATGGTCTGACGTAAAGGGAACTCCGAATTAGTAAGTTAAAAAGCATCCAACTATCTACCAAGTACCTTAGTCGCTTAGTCGATGCAACCTGTGACCAAAGGGCTGGCAGTTTTCTCTCTCAAAGAATCAGCATCGCTATTCAGCGAGGCAATGCTGCCAGCCTTTTGGCACCATGCCACGGGGGCCTTATTTATATTAAATTTAGTTTAAGTTTTAGTTTATTTACTTTTAGTTTAGATTTAATAATGTCATTGTAAATTGCTTTTATTATGTAAATAAATGTAACTACCTAGGTTGTCACAAGTGAACAGAAATGTTGCAGCTCAAAAGCAACGCAGTCCTTAAAAACATATAAAATAAAGCCATCAGTTTTATATCACAAATATGAAATCGGTGCCGCTTTAGAGGATTATTTTATGTGTTTTTGAAGGCGGTTTTATTTTTTGTTAAAAGGTTTTTTATTTCACAATTTTAAGTTAAGTACGTTAATATTTAAACAATACCTTCCATCATCACCTCATCAACACGAGACCATGACTAGCAGACGCAAGTACTTGAATAGCTTTCGAAAATATATGAAAAAAACATTACTTGCGTATAAAATTTGAGGTTTGCACTCGATTTCCCTGGGATCCCAGCACCCTGACTTGATGACAATACGAGGGCTGTTTGATAAGTACCCGTTTTCTAAATATATTAATATCACCGGCCGAAAATAAGTATACCACCTTTTTAAGCCATTTTTCAGAGGCGGAAAAATTAAAAAAAAATGGCATTCTTCTTTTTTTTTTCTCATTTGACAACGATTCAGTGAAGGCGTGAACTTAAAATTGTTAAAATGGAGAAAGAACAGTATCGGTCTGTAATTAGATTCTTATTTTTGGAAGGAAAAACATGTGATGAAATAAAAGTAAGAATGCAAGCGGTTTACCATGAATGTGCTCCTTCTATGACAACCGTCAGATATTGGTACAACGAGTTTAAGCGGGGGAGAACAACCGTCTTTGATGAGGATCGCCCAGGCCGGCCAGTTGAGGTGACTACAGACGATATGGTTAAGAAAATTGAAAATATCGTTTTAGCCGACCGCCGAATTAAACTTCGAGAAATCGTTGATGCTGTAAACGTTTCAAGCGAGAGGGTACAACACATATTAGAAGAAAAATTGGGTATGAAGAAAGTATCGGCGAGGTGGGTGCCGCGTTTACTCACGGAGGAGCAAAAACGGAACCGACTGACTACTTCGGAGCAGTGTTTGGCCGTGTTCAAACGTAACCCGAAGGAGTTTCTGCGTCGTTTCATGACCGTGGACGAAACGTGGGTCCACCACTACACCCCGGAAATGAAAGAGCAGTCGAAGCAGTGGATTTTACCGGGTGAACCTGCTCCAAAGAAAGCAAAAACCGTCCCATCGGCTGGAAAGATCATGGCGACCGTTTTTTGGGATTCGCAGGGTATTATACATATTGACTATTTAGAAAAGGGAAAAACAATAACAGGGCAGTACTATGCCAATTTATTGGATGAATTTGACGCCGTGTTGAAGGACAAACGACCCCATTTAAAAAAGAAAAAAGTACTGAACTAAAAAACAATTACTTTGCTCACCCGCGACCACTAATGACAAATAGTTATATCTGTGCGGCAAATGTATGTTTCCATGCAACACCTCCGCCTCCACTGCTACACGAATCAACACATGCCACACAGACCCAACTATCACCACCACCACTATACTAAGCGCTGACGCGTTTCGGCACTTTCCACGAGGCCATTTACGAAGCACAACAACAACCGCTCAACATGCCACCACTTCCACTACTACTAGTGGATAAATATGGACCGCAAAGTAACGCCTGATTCAATAAATCAAAAAAGTACTGTTTCATCACGACAACGCCCCGGCTCATTCGTCCAGAGTTGTGACGGCTAAATTAGCACAGTTACGCTACGAACTATTTATTGTCTCACCCCCCGTATTCTCCAGATTTGGCCCCATGCGATTTCTTTTTGTTTCCCAACCTAAAAAAATGGCTCGGTGGCAAGCGATTTGGATCAAATGACGAAGTCATTGCCGCCACAGAGGCCTATTTTAATGACTTTCCAAAATCATACTTTTTGGATGGTTTATTGAAGCTTGAGTATAGGTGGAACAAATGTATAGAGTTAAAAGGTGACTACGTAGAAAAATAAATGCATAATGTACAAAAACAAATGTTTTTTTTTTCATAAACGGGTACTTATCAAACAGCCCTCGTAGGACCAACTAGAAAGTATACCCTTTCAAACAAAAAAATGAATTTTCGAAGTCATTTCAGCCGTCTTCGAGTAATCTGGGAACATACAATTGAGAGCCTCCCTTTTTTTGAAGCGGTAAAGAAGCGCTACACATTTATAATGGTCTTACAAACCGTATTTACAACCACCTAACCTATTTTTCCAGCTCAATCCCGATTCAACTGTATCTTATTCGAAGTGAAACTCGTAACAGAATGTTCGCAAGTATTTCCCGAAGTATATTGGAAACAAAGTTTGGACACACGGAAACTTCGATGGAATCCCTTCCACCAGTGTCTGGAAATTTCCTAATACATTAATGTTGCTTACTATTTAATTAAATTCGAATTTTCTGTTTGTTCCTTTTATAATTTTCTGGGTAATCTTTATTTCAAAGTTTGAATGATAACTTTGTGATGAAAATGCTCTGAGCGGGGCTTAAGACAGATTACGGAGAGATTTATGTTTAAAAATAAAATTGTTTTGTTCTAAAGGAACCTGGAGATTTATTGACATTTCTAATTTCTTTATTTTTAACCGACTTTAATAAATGGAAGAGGTTCTCAATTCGTCGGGGTTTTTTTATACTGCCGTGAGTTTTTCTGGTTTGTTTATTTTCTGTAGTTTATTAAATTTAGTCTACGTAAAATTCGGTATCCCACGGAAACTGAAATTTAACACGATAAAAGGATAACCTATGTTTTAATCTGGGATTTAAGATTTTAACATGAAACTACATTGTGAAATTCAATCATAGTGATTTAAACGGATCACTCACGTAGTCGAGTATACGCTGGCATTGCTGTTAGCTGCGGCGAGTAACCTCTCGAAAAGAGGGTCGAGCACGACTTGTCGAATCCTGCGTAACGTTACGGTTATCGTATCGAGATCGAGAAACGTCATACTAAATTTTTGTTCCAAATACGCTCACGGGCGGGCGGTCCAAACGTCATACAAACTCGACAACGTTTACTATTCGATTTTACGTGACGCAGGATTCGAAAAGTCGTGCTCGACCCTCTGAGCGTCAGCGCGCAGTTTTCGTTTCGCTACCTCCGAAGCGTGCGCTCATGCGTTCCCAGAGGAATAACTACGAATTAGTTCAAAACAAATTCGGGCTTAACTCAACTTGTAAGTCATACATGAGTGAACCTTTATAAATCACTAATAACTTTTCTTTCCAAATACTATCAGTTTTTCAAGCATTAAATGTGATAACGTCATTTAAAAACGCTCAGTCACGTTTGATTCAGTCTCATTACCATTATTCATGTGTCCTATTCAAAAAATGTGCGAAGTGTCACGACGCGAGAAATCCCAAGTTTTTGCACAAAAACTCAAGCTAAGTATGAAATAAGGAATAACTCTTCACGACGGAAACTCGATTTTTCATCCAAACCATATTTACCTCATTGGACTACTAAGCTGTGTTGCCGAAGTTAAAAGGCTTTCAACCATTTAGAATATTAGGTACTTGTTAATGAAATAAACGTGATCGTATTTTGCTTTTGTTTATTTAGGTATGAGGGTCGAGCACGACTTGTCGAATCCTGCGTAACGTTACGGTTATCGTATCGAGATCGAGAAACCTCATACAAAATTTTTGTTCCAAATACGCTCACGGGCGGGCGCTGTTCCAAACGTCATACAAACTCGACAACGTTTACTATTCGATTTTACGTGACGCAGGTTTTGAAAAGTCGTGCTCGACCCACTGAGATAAATTCGGTAAAGAGGCTGAGATCAGTTTTTTTTTTTCTAAATGTCGGGAATAAAAATTAATGTTTTTTGTTCTCGTATTACAACTAATTATAATTATTATTATCTTTTTTAACCCCCGACGAAAAAGAGGGGTGTTATAAGTTTGACCTATGTATCTGTCTGTGGTATCATAGCTCTAAAACGAATAGACCGATTGCTATGCGTTTTTATTTTATCAAAAACTACTTTAATCGAGATGGATCTTAGCTAAGTTTCATAAAATCAGTTCACCTGTTTTCGAAATATTCAACTTTGAAATGACGATGTCGGGGTTTTTTCAACTTTTCTAGGTAAGGTTATTTTTAACCAGTATAACTTCACACACTACTGAATTGCTTCGTAGGAGTGTGGAGGTTTCTCACGATGTTCTCCTTCCCCGAAAAGTTGCAAAAAACTACAAAGATAAATTCCGAAAATCTCTAAGGTGCAAGCCAGGGCTTGAACCCACCACCCTCTGCACATGTAGCACGGCGCGCCATTTTGTCGCTTGTCGCGCAGTGCATCCCTTTCATAGTGATGGAATCAGTGAAGGACGCACTGAGCGACAAGCAGATTTAATAATCTAGATTTGAAAATACTCGTAACAATGGCCTAATGACACATTTTTAACAGACTTAAAAAAAGGAGGAGGAGGTTCTATGTTCCACTGTATGTATTTCTTTTTATGTACGTGTGTACACATGTACACCCAGTACTTCGTCAATTGTGGACCGATTTTTTTTTATTCGCAAGAGTATACTTCCGAGGTGGTCCCATAGTCATCAAGTTAGAATCTGTTAATGGGATCTCAGGAAAATCGAGGGCAACCTTCAAATTTTATTGGCACGTATAAGCGTTTCTTATAATTTTCTAAGGCTATTCCAGTATTTGCATCTGATATTCATCACAATAAATCACGTATTACTCAATTCGGTGTTTACTCAAGTGCCGAGCCGTTACTGACTATAGACCATCAATGACCCAAGATCCCTGTCAAATTGAAACAGTCTACTATTAAACTAGGTAATAGAATACAAAATAGATGACCTGGATAATGCAACAAGGTTATGTCACAGACAGATGTCAGAGTAGCTCTTCATTAACATAAATCTAGATTAGACGCGTAACGGTGGTCTTGAATTTAAGGTATTCAATTGGCATGTGCAATTACTGCAGAGTGCTGGAATGTCATTTCGGACCGCTCACACAGTGCATTGTGTATACAAGTGGTTCAAATGCATTTTTCGAGCTGTTGGCAGCCTTTGGCTCCAATATTTTCAATCCCTGCAGAAGCCGTTGGCTTTATACACTTCCTTGAGTTGTAGTTAGTTCTAGGAGTGCAAAGAAAGAAGCTAAGTTAAGCTCTTGTAGTTTAGTGAAAGTTTAGTTACTACAGTTAAATGGTTACAATTCTCTTGATGTGTAGCGCACGCGAGTTAGTTGTGCACTCTGGCAATATTACTTAAAATAGTAAATTTATTTAATGTCAGCGTCAACAGAAAGATGTACCTACGGTAATTAGACCGTACATGGTGTGGCGAACTTTTTCACTATTTCAATTACCACACCAGATGATGATGATTCTGCGGTGCACTTAACTTGTGCTTTCCAGTCACCTAGTGCTTGTTTGTTTTTTGAATTAAATGGACTGTATGGAATTGAGGTTCATTAGAAGGCAACCTTAGTATCAATGAAAATAATCGGTTCATTGATTATTTTTGTTTTTATTTTTATGAAACATTCATAGTATGAAATTCAACACACAATGACAATGCAAAGAAAAATCCGTTAAGCAGCCGGACTTGAACCAGCAACCTCGGTAATCCGTACCACGCCCCACCAATTAAGCTATACTTAACGTTGGTGTACCTAACGAATGCCAATATTTTTATTTGAAAGATCTCTCCTCAGCGCCATCTATGAGTAGCTTAATCAAGCGGCTCACCCACTACGGAACTTCTACAGTTACGCATTAGTGGCAAGAGATGGAACTATTTTCTGAATCAATGAAAATAATCGATTTATTGATTATTTTTGTTTTTATTTTTATGAAACATTCATAGTATGAAATTCAACATACAATGACGGCTGCTTAACGGATTTTTCTTTGCATTGTCATTGTATGTTGAACCTTAGTATCAATTGTAACCACCAAAGAAACCACCACCACCACCACCACTCAAGGAAAGGGGCAGCTGCTTTGGAGCTGGACCAGGACGACGAGGAGCAGCTGTCCAGAAGGTGTATGAAGGAAACCATGCACACTTACTTGAGAAAAATGCTTCAGGAACTCCACGTCCTCGTGCTTGCACTGGAAACACTTGCCAAAGCTCGATGGCTACACCAATGCCCAAAAGCGCTTTTTGTTTCACACACACAAATAGTTTATAAACGATTTACAGATATATTTTGTGGATATTACACAGTCTCACAGTCACAGTTTTCAGAGATTTAAACAGATTTTTCATGAGAGCACACGCACAGCAGCTCAGTATCGATCCGTCGCAAGTTGAAGAGTAAGAGTTTGAAAAGCAGCCGCTGGATGGCGCTGCTGTCGCGTAACATCGCACGATTGTGCGATAGAGAAGACACGAGCTACATGTGTGCATGGGTGAAAGGAAAGGGAGATAGGGATGTTTTTAATTGGCTAGAACTAGAATTATTCCAGATGGCTTTTTTTTCTTAAATATAAATTCACCCGTTTTGAGATGAAAATGTCAAGGGTTTTCCAATTTTTTCTAAGGTAGTTACTTAGGTTATTCTTTGCCTGTAGTGAATAAATTTCCTCTGGGTATCCAAAACTCATTTTAACAAGATTTTTAAGCTTAGATAGCTATTCTCACAGTCGTGAAACAAAGCCGAGATTTCGTTACGCTTCCCTCATTTCGCTGACACTTTGTTACAACTTTGACGTAACTTAATGTAAGGACAGATTGGTCACTTAATTGTTACTGAAAACAACTGCATAGCGCCAGTAACAAAACAATACGCTTGCAACTATTCATCACCAGCCTCTTTTACGCCCCACTGCTGGGCACGGGCCTCCTCTCAAAGAGCTTGGGCTCCCACGCGGGCCCAGTGTGGATTGGGCACTTCACATACATTGAATTGCTTCGCAGGAGTGCGCTGTTTCTCACGATGTCTTCCTTCACCGAAAAGCTCATGATAAATTACAAATGTAGTTCCGCACTCGAAAAACTCAGAGGCGAGCCGGGGTTTGAAATCACGAACCTCTGCTTGAGAGGCCATAATGTCAAACCACTAGGCTATGACGGCCTTTTAGGTCAAACCACTACAGCTATTAATATAACAGAACCCAAAATATTCTAATCCTACGTAACGTAATTAAACGTTATCGTATCACCAACGAGAAGACGGATGAATGGGGGGGGGGGGTGCTATACCAATCGTCATACAAATTTTCTCTGGCTATTCTTAGCTCCCCTAACCCAACCCAAAAGACCCTATGACACTCGCGGCGTCCCCGCGTTTGATAGCCATGGAGATTGGATAGCCTCTGGAACAGAAAATAACCCGAACGGGGGTCACCACCCACCTCTGTCCCTCAGTCTACGCCAGTCTGTCCCATGATAAAATCCTTATCTTCACTAGGTACATCAAGGCCCCGCCGTTACATTATTTAAATTTCATCATCATCATGTCAGCCGAAGACGTCTACTACTGGACATAGGCCTCCCTCAAGGCTCTCCGCTCAGATCGGTCCTGTACTTTCCGCATCCACCGCGGTGCCGCGATCTTTACCAGGTTGTCGCTCCATCTTGTTGGAGGCCTACCTACAGCTCCTTCCAGAACCTTCTGACAACATTGGCCATCAGTCCTGTGAGCAATGTGCCCCGCCCACTGCCATTCAAGTATCGCAATTCTTCGGGCTATGACGGTAACCTTAGTTCCACTGTGGATATCATCATTTCTGATCCAGTTCGGCAGAGAAACCCCGAGCATAGCCCTCTCCATCGCTTTCTGAGTGACTTTGAGCTTTTAACGCCCACGTCTCAGATCCGTAAGTCGTACTGGCAACACACTGGTCAAAGACTTTTGACTTCAAACACTGCGGAATTTGGCGGGAAACCGATGAGAGTGGATCGTGTCGTTAACTAAATTTTAGTTTCTGTGCTTAATGTTGTTTGGTGGATAATAAGGCATGAGCAGCTGACAGGACGTAACTAGGACAGAGTGATAACTCTGACGGTGACAGGACTTTAATATACAGAAATTTACAAAACACATCAGACGTGGCTGTACGGACTCAGTTCCATTGCCTATCTCTTATGGGATGAATTAAAAAAAAATCAAACACTGCCAATTTCAATTTCAAGAGCCAATTAATTCAACATTAGAAAAGCTATTCCATTGATGCCAACATCATAACCTTTCGACATTGACAGACAATTCATCGTCACCAGGCTAAACAACTATTTACTTTCTCTAACTCGTATATCACGCCCACATTAGCTTGGAATTAACACTTTATCAACAGGCGTATAAGGTTGTATATTTGATTTCTCAACTCAGTGGCAAGAGAGAAGAGCAAATTAACAATCGACGTAAATAATATAACATTGTGTAAAACGAAATAATTAATTGCAGTGACTGAGAGCTATTGTGTGTCTGTAATTTACATGAGGCTTGTAAATGAATGTTTAAGATAGAATAATGTAACATTTGCAGAACTGGATCAATAGTTACATGGTCGAAGTTTGAGCCTTGTAGGGTTACGTAAATTTGAGCTAGAAACGTAAGTAATGCGTGAAGTGAATTTTAAAAGAAAACTAACTAGACTGGCTGTTAGGTTAGGTTAGCTACTTTCTTATACAGATGCTCAAAAAGTGGTACTTTTTCACACTAGGGCTTGTTGCTTTTCCATGGCTCCGGCGGCACTCCACTGCCTTCCTCCAGCGCGGCCGCCAGCGGGTGGTAGGGAAGCTCGTGCCGGCCCACCGTCTCATTGTAATTTTTCGCAAATGTGTTTTTAAAATGTCGATTGATACACGTGCGGAAGTACTTTCCGCACTTGTATCAAAAAGTACTATTTTGTGCCTATGTATCATGTAAATTCAATGTTTTTAATTCGTTTATAAAAATAATGACAGAATGTCCTAAAAATGTAATCTTAACTTGAACTGACTTTACCATTACACTAAGAGAATCAAAATCTACGGCGTATGTAGCGTAGGTACCTGAAACAAATAATTGTTTTAATTAAACATGCGTAAATATCTGGTAAATAATTATAATGATGAGTATACAATGCAAGCAAGATAGAGTTCAATGAGTATCAGTTACCTACCTTTTTTTATACGACGAGGAATGCAAACGAGCTAGAGGGTCACCTGATGGTAAGTGATCACCACTGCCCATACACACCCGCAACCCCGGAGGGTTTGCAGATCTTGGCAACGCAGATGCCAACCTAGAGAGCTAAGATGAAATGCCTCTTGTGCCCGTAATTACACCGGCTGTCTTACTCTCCGTGACAACGGTGACAACAGTGCAAGCACTGCTGCTTAGCGGCAGGATTAGCGAGTAAGATGGTGGTAGCGATCCGGACGGACCTTGCACAAGGTCCTACCGCCCGCAAATATCACCCGCTACCTACAAAATAAGTAAGTTAATAAGTATTTTTTCTACTATATATCTAAAGCAAAAGATTATTTGACTAACCATTTTCTTATTTTTTCCCCGTCTAGACGAATTATGATAATAATTTGGTAAACATACTAGTATAATGGATAAACAAAATGAACAGTTATTTACGCAAACACATTTCAGGATAATTATTTCTCAGCTTTGTAACCCTTAGCGTGAATTAAAACCACAAATTTCGTTTTAGGTAAATACCTAATTCAGAAACTCATAAGGAAAATTGAAAAATGGATTATGTGCCGTAACGAAACGAACTCGGAAGGTCTTAGCTATTATTGTCAATTTGAGAGAATTAAATCATCATCATCATCATCATGTCAGCCGATTGACGTCCATAGCTGGCCGGCGGCCTACCCCAAGGCTCTCCACTCTGACCGGTCTTGTGCTTTCAGCATCCACCGCGGTCCCGCGATCTTTACTAGGTCGAAAATTAAAAAAATAATTAATTAGTCAATTAATTTTAATAAGATAGAGAATTAAATAATGAGAGTTTTTCTTTTAAAACGGTTTTATGTAGCTTACCTACCATGTTTAATTGTTGAGTCATATTTAGTTAAAAAATTGCATCCGCTTCCTGTTGACCGATTGTTTTATTTGGGACAAACCTTTTAATTCTGATCACAATCATGACTGTATAGGTACTTAGTATTAATTGTAAGTTCAAGATGGCCGCCGCCACAAAATGGCGGATTGTTAATTTTTTCAACCTCTCAATATGGGTATCAAAAGATAAACACAGAAATCTTGAAAATGAAACAGGTGTTTTTGAAGTCAATCGGTTTTGGTTTTATAGAAAAGGAAGACAAATGCTGGTGGTACTGTGGATGGTAATGTTACTTACATTACCATCCACAGTACCTCCAAAGACTCAAAAATAATTTGGTAGGAATCAGAAATGAGGATATCCGTAAAAGAACTGACATACCACTCTCCTCATAGATCATAGGATTCATAGGCCATAGACCAGACGCAAAAACAAAATCGTCCGTTTTGTCGTAAGTAACAACAAACATCGATCACACGCCTTGCAAAATTTTAATGAGATCAGTCTCAAATTTTCAAATTATGGGCTATACCGGGTTGGAGCTACGATGCCACAAATAGAAACGCAGATACACGCAGAAAACTTAAACATTCCTCTTTTGCCTCGGGGGTTAATTACAAGTTTCCAATTAAATCGAATGCTACCATTTTCAAAACGACATTCGAAGCAACGCCATTGTTTTCGAACTAATCAGAACTACGCAACACTCAGCCATATTTCTTACGGAAATTTTCGAACAAAGCGCGCTGACGTTTAATTTCCGATACCCTTAACAAATTAAGGTATCAAAGGGAATGGATTCCGCAAAATTCATTAATGACCAATAAACCAATTTTTGAGCCTTTGCCCCTTAAATGGGTTTATCGAACGCCCACTGAGCCCTTTTGTGGTCGTTTATCGAGTTAAAAGTTGTTAAAAATTAATTAACGTGAAACCAACCTAACCCTGCTATTGAATATGCTAGTAAGAATAACCTAACCAACTTAGAAAAGTTGAAAACCCCCGACACTGTCAGTTCAAAGTTCAACATTTCAAAAACGGGAGAACCTATTTTAATGAACTTAGCAAACAATATCTCGATTAAACTAGCTTGCAATTAAAAAAAACCGCATCGAAATGGAGCTATGATGCCACAGACAGATAGACAGATACACAGTTCAAACTTATACCACCCCTCTTTTGGATAAGGGTTAAAAATTGTGTAAAATACATTACTTTGCTGCACTCAATCAACTAGCTACTATGGAACCAACTGAATCGTGACCAATTGTGGAACCTTTTCTTAGAAAATGTCATGGTGACATCGCATTGCCTGACAAGGAAAATCATTATGACACTTACTGTTAGAACGTTCTACTGGGTCAGGAATCTAGTACACTCAAAAGCAAAAAAAACGGGTCAGTTTGTATGGAATTGTTCATACAAAGTGACCCGTTTTTATTGCTCTTGAGTATATTTCGACTGTACTTCTAAATCGTTCGCTTCACGGCCTCATTCGTCTCATTTCTTTTTACATTTTTGAGTGGTATTTTGACATGTATGATCTGTAGAATCGATACCCGGGGCTCGAACCCACGATCCTGCTTGAAAGGCCATAGGTCAAACCACTATGCTACCATGTCTTCAGGCACGGCACGTAGGACTTGACAGTCTTATTGACACCAATAATCTCTCCCTGTCGGTTTTGGCCACAGCAACTGTGAGTTGAGCACTGGATAAGGTCTATTGATTGCTCGCCTTTTCGTGTGTCCTAAAATGACAGCAGTAGCCAATCTATGGGTTTTATGTAGACCCATGTATTTGATTCCAATTTTACTTAAAATGCTACTAAACAGAGTAAAGCGTGAAGGTCAGAGATTAATCAAAATGTCCCTTTGGAATTGTCGGGTACAGATTGGACGCTAATTTCTAGACCTTTGCCGGTGACCTGAAATCCATCATTCTGTGACAAACCTTTCTTGAGTCAATGACCTCTTTGTTACGTCTACGTGGCCGAAAAAGGGCTGGTACCTGCCTGCTAAAACGCTCTTTGCGGTTTTTATTAAAATGTTGGTATTAAGGGCCTCATAAGGAAGCTCAAAGTCACTCAGAAGGCGATGGAGAGGGCTATGCTCGGGGTTTCTCTGCGGGATAGAATCAGAAATGATGATATCCGCAGTAGAACTAAGGTTACCGTCATAGCCCGAAGAATTGCAAAACTTAAGTGGCAGTGGGCGGGGCACATATCTCGCAGAACTGATGGCCGATGGGGTCAGAAGGTTCTCGAATGGCGTCCACGGACCCCGAGATGAGCTGTCGGTAGGCCTCCAACAAAATGGAGCGACGACCTGGTAAAGATCGTGAGACCGCGGTGGATGCGGAAGACACAGGACCGGTCTGAGTGTAGAGCCTTGGGGGAGGCCTATGTCCAGCAGTGGACGTCAATCGGCTGACATGATGATGATTAAGGGACTTCTAAACGGGCAACGTTTTTCTGCAATATGTGGCCGGCAACTATTGCTGTCTGACTATTATCATGAAAGCTTGTCAAAGACTCCTATTTATAGCTGCTGGCCACAGTCATGTTGCAGCAAAAATATAGCCCGTTTAGAAGCCCCTTCAAGTAACCTGAGTAGGTTTATCAGTTTGACAGTTTATAAAAGGGAAGATTTAAGAAATTACCAATGTTTGTTTAATTTACTAAAGTATTTTGTTACTTTAAGATGTTGGGAATCACATTTTAGCCGCAGGATATTCCAAATTAAACCATTTAGTACCTACACCAATATTTTACCATAACTACAAAACGTATAAAAATTTCAAAAATCCCGAAATCTAAATCCAATAATTCATAACAGGCACGCACAGCCAATTTAAATGAAAAATTAAACTAAGCTTAGAAGTCGGCCTCATTCAAAAAATATTCCGACTGCACCGTATCGACTTCATATTCTGAATCCTTTAGGTACAAACAAAAAAATAATCATTTAAATCAATTCACGAATCAGCACGACTTTACGAATCCTGCGTAACGTTACGGTTATGGTATCGCGATCGAAAAACCTCATACTAAATTTTAGTTCCAAATACGCTCACGAGCGGGCGCTGTTCCAAACGTCATAGGTACAAACTCTACAACGTTTACTATTCCATTTTACGTTACGCAGCATTCGTAAAGTCGTGTTCGCAGTGATCGTGTTCGTGTAAATGTACGCAGAGTGGGGTCATTTACGTTAATCTTGATATTACTGAAAGACATAAAAAATGAAGACTTCCAGACCTATTTCATTGGTTGTGTTATAAGAGCAAATTTCAAGTTTCTAGAACAACTGAAACGGGTACCTCCTTGTAGTGTTTAAAGAAATGTGGGTAGTTTATTATAAAGATGACTTGTACCAGTTTGCTGTCAGCCATTAAACCGTTAAGTTGCATTCGCGTGTTTTACTTAATTCTAGGTCCCAAACACTACAACTGGCGACGAATACGTATCTAACGCGTGTATAATAAGTGTTCATTACTGTAGTTGCGATGGGGGACAACTCAAAACTGGTTTTTGGCGGCAACCTCACCTTCGACCACAGCGTGCAAGAGTGGAGTATTTTTAAGGAGCGTTTTGAAGCGATGTGCCATGCTAATGAGCTAACGGATGCCACGGACAAAGCGGGTACGAAGCGACGCTCAATACTCCTCACGACGCTAGTGGAAAATACCTACCGCGTCGCACGAGACTTGGTGTCACCTAAAACGTTGAACACCGTCGAATATAAGAGTCTCATAGGAAAACTAGACGAACACTTTGAGTCACCGAAATGCTCTTTTGCTGAGCGTTATAAATTTTATAAAGCAGAGCAGCGACCTGGTGAAGATCTAGCGGAATGGGCGGCGCGAGTACGGAGTCTGGCGCAGTTTTGTGGATTTACTCAGGAGCTGGATACGGCGTTACGAGACCGTTTTGTTCTCGGGCTGGAGAACGCTCGTGAAAGGGAAAAATTGTTTGCAGAAAGTGTTGATAAGCTGACGTTTACCAAGGCATTGCACTTGGCTCAAGCCACTCGCAGTGCTCGTCTAGCTATGCAAGCCACCGGGCCGGCCGCGCGGCCAGTGGAGACGGGCGCGCCCGGTGCCGAGGTGTTCGCGCTGCAGGCGCGGCGAGCGCCGGTGCCGGCGCCGCGCGCCGCCTACTACGCGGCAAATAAGTGCTGTGCTGTGTGTGGATTTAAGAACCATTCGAAAGACAAGTGCCGTTATGCTAATTATACGTGTAAGCAGTGCAACACTAAAGGTCACTTAAGTCGTGTTTGTAAAATTAGTGATAAGTGCAACAACTTCATAGCTCAGGAATCCGACGACATCCATGAAGGTATCAAAGATTTGTTTATTTATAGTATCAGATGTGATAACGGTAAGCCTATGCAGCAGATCGTGTCGGTAGGTAACGAGCGAGTTTTGTGTGAAGTGGACAGCGGCAGCGCGGTTTCCGTTCTACCCGCCAATGTTTTTAACGAATTGTTTAAAGGAAAATATGCCCTAAACGAATGCAACATAAGACTTAATTGCTATAACGGGACTAAAATATTGCCTTTAGGCTGTGTAACTTTGCCTATTACGTTTGATAACAAAACAAAACCTATAAAATTGTTTATTATTAAGACGATAAGTCAGCCGCCTTTATTGGGACGTGATTTTATTAGCGTGTTCGATTTGCACTTTTGCGCATTAAATTGCAATAATTTAAGTAATGAGACGGACGTTGTTAAATTATTGAAAAATAAATACTCGGATATTTTTTCTAACGAGTTGGGCAAGTTTAATAAATACAAAATACATTTAAAAGTTAAAGAAGATGCGGAATTTAAATTTTTTAAGCCCCGTCCGGTCCCGCTTGCGTTGAAACCTAAAGTAGAGGAAGAGCTTGATAGGTTATTAGATTTGGGAATTTTAGAGAAGGTCAACCATTCTGAAATGGCAACGCCTATTGTTCCCGTGTTGCGGCCCGATGGCAATATTAGAATTTGCGGAGATTATTCAGTGACTCTCAACAAGGCATTATTTATCGATAATTACCCATTACCGCGAATCGAGGATCTTTTTTCGAAGTTGCACGGCGGTGAGGAGTTTTCGAAACTGGATCTTTCGAGAGCGTACAATCAGTGTGAGCTTGATGACGCATCGAAAGACTTAACTTGTATAAATACACACAAAGGGCTATACCGCTACACACGACTGGTATTCGGTCTATCAAGCGCGCCGTGTATTTTTCAACAAATTATAGAAAAACTGCTGTCAGGTATTGAGGGAATTTGTATATTTCTTGATGACGTACTTATTACAGGACCGACACGGGAAGTGCATATGGAACGACTTGAGCAGGTTTTGAATAGGTTAAACGATGCAGGGTTACGATTGAAAGAAGACAAGTGTGAATTATTTAAAAAATCTGTAGAATATTTAGGATTTGTTATAGACAAGCACGGCCTCCATAAGTCTAAAAGTAAAGTAGACTCAATACTTAAAGCCAAAAGTCCTAAAAATGTGTCTGAACTTCAGTCTTTTCTAGGCATGCTAAACTACTATAGGTCTTTTGTGCCTAATGCTTCAGGCATTTTAAATCCGTTATATGAGCTTCTTAAAAAAGACTGCAAGTGGAACTGGCGGGAGGAACAGGAGACTGCATTCAATCGAATCAAAGAGGAACTCGCAAGCGAGCGCGTGCTCGCGCACTACAACCCCGCGTACCCCACGATCCTCACGACGGACGCGGGCCCAGCGCTGGGCGCCGTGCTCGCGCAAGCGCAGCCCGACGGCCGAGAGCGCGTCATAGCTTACGCGTCCCGTTCGCTCACCGCCAGTGAAAAAAATTACGCTCAGATTCAAAGAGAGGCCACGGCGATTATATTCGGAATTAAAAAATTCCATTATTATTTATATGGTAGATCGGTACCGTTCATACTTAGAACGGACCATAGACCATTGGTTTCGATTTTCGGTAGTAAAAAAGGTATCCCTGAATTGGCTGCAAATAGACTGCAACGTTATGCAATTTTCATGTCAGCATATAATTACAAAATAGAATATATAAAAAGCGAACATAACGTTGCAGACTATCTGTCCCGCGCGACTTCGGACGAGCCGGACCGTCCGCAGGGCTGTCCCGAGGGGGACTTGGTGGATAGGGCTACTTATATTAATTTTATATCAGGGTCATTAAAACCTATCACGGTAAAAGATGTTTGCTCAGAAACAAATAAAGACAGCGTTTTAATTAGGGTGAAGTCATACGTGGAAAACGGGTGGCCGCGAAAAGTGAGAGACAGCGAGTTACAACCATATTTTAATTGCCGAGTAGAATTGACTTTGGAAGAGGGTTGTATCTTACGGGGACACAAAGTGGTAATACCGTCGGTGTTTCGAGAACAACTTTTAAACGAGTTGCATGACTCACATCAAGGCGTGGTAAAAACAAAATCGGTAGCTAGGAAGCGTATGTGGTGGCCCAAAATCGACCAACAAATTGAAGAGAAAATCGGTTTTTGTAGTGTGTGTATGAGTATGAGGGCCGCGCCGCCGCGCAGCCCGCTCGCGCCGTGGCCCTACCCGGCCGGGCCGTGGCAACGCGTGCATCTGGATATGTGCGCGGTGCAGGGCAAGCAGTTTTTGATCGCTGTCGACGCGCACTCAAAGTGGGTAGAGTGTTACGTTATGACACAGACGGACAGTAATAGTGTAATACATAAATTAACGGACATGTTCGGTAGATTTGGCCTTGCGCGGACTTTAGTTACTGATAATGCGTCAAATTTTTGTTCCACCCAAATAGAAAATTTTTATCGGTCGAACGGAATTAAACACGTGACTATTGCACCTTATCATGCAGCTTCAAACGGGCAAGCAGAAAATAGTGTCAGAAATATTAAAAAGGGCATAAAGGCAATACTTTCACAGAATCCATCTCAGTCCACTTTCACAATTAAATTTAATAAGTTCCTGTTTGATTATCGGAACTCTGTTCATTGTACAACCGGGTTCTCCCCGGCTCAGTTATTGCTAGGCCGCTCGTTACATTGTCGACACGACTTGTTAAGTGTAGGCACGACCGGCGCGCGCGCGGACGTAGCCGCGGGCTCACCACCGGCGCAGGAGCAGTCGTCGAATTCCTCAGCAATTGAGAATGTCAATCGTAAACAGATCTTACAAACTAATCAATATGGAGGACGAAGAAAGTGTAATTTAAAAAAAGGAAATGATGTATTAGTAAAATCGTTTTATTTAAATGGCACTAAATATACATGGAAACAAGGCGTAATTCATCGAAAAATCGGATCAAGGATGTTTATCGTCTATATATCGGACTTAGACGTGACAGTGAGGAAACACATAGATCAATTGTTACTTTTAAAGGGTAGCCCCGTCAATGAGGAGGATGCTGATTATGACAGTAGTATACCGACTATCCAATTCGACGTACCACAAGACAATCTACAAAGCGATGTGATCCCACCCCAAATATCTACGGACACATCCTTCGAGAGTATCACGTCAATGGACAGCCCGCCTAAACAACGTTCTGTAGAAGGGGGAGAAGATGGGGCAGAGCGGGAACTACCTACGGATATCTCGTCAGCGTCAGAGCACGCAGAGGGCGTCACTGATGAAGAAGCCGGTCACCAACCCAACCCCCTGGAAGACGCGGACGATACAAACCGCCGTTTCCCATTAAGGAACAGTCGCAATAAAAAAGTTAATTATAAGATTTAATTTTAATACTAACTGCAATTTTGCCGTTGATAAGAACATAATGTTAATTACTTAATACTTCTTAATTGTTCTGTAATATTGGTGGAGGGAATGTAGTGTTTAAAGAAATGTGGGTAGTTTATTATAAAGATGACTTGTACCAGTTTGCTGTCAGCCATTAAACCGTTAAGTTGCATTCGCGTGTTTTACTTAATTCTAGGTCCCAAACACTACACTCCTTTAGGTTTTGATATCCAGGGCAATTTTGGAAACACACTTTTTAATGACTGTATCTTTTAATTGCGTTTACTTAGAAGTTTCATTTAAGGGACCGCAGGCTCGAGTATTTGATTTTATAATTTCAGCTTGCTACCTCCGCGCGTTCCAGAGAAAAAGGGTTTTGACAGAAGGACAGACAGACAGAGAGACAAACAACAAAGTGATCCTACAAGGGTTCAGTTTTTCCTTTCGAGGTGCGGGATCCTAAACACCATTCCGGACTGGATCCCGATGTAAATGATTCAGTTCTGATTCGCCGTCAGCGGCAAGCCGTGATGGATGGATCTATTCATAATGTTATTAGTTAGAGTGAGTTGCTCCGAGACGTGGAAGTCCATAGGCGGAGCGGTTGGAACAGCGGAAAGCGAATCGCCAGTTCACATAAATAAATAAAAAAAAGTGGAAGAAAAAATTTAGGTACTGCAATGAAACTCTAATGGATGCTACATTCTGTCTCCTCAAATTATAAGTACCTAATAAAGTAATAGTACCTAGTCATAATTTATTAAGTACTCGTAAATAATTATGACCTCTATTCTCGCAATAAAAATATTTCGTTTCATTTCTAACTAAACAAAGGTCTCTCACGATGAGAGACCAGTTAACTGTTAAAAACATGATGAATGTAAAGATAATCAAATCAATTAATTCGTTTCTCTTTTTACCCAGAGCAAATTTAAATACGCTTTGACACCTACACGCCTCCTAAATTATCTTGACTAGCCATCTTCATGGAATTGTCGAGTTGTCCCGCTTCATGGAATAAACTCCGCCCCAATGGTATCACTTTAATCGAATATTCTGACATCGTCATCAGGTATGCGAAAAGCCTTGCTCTTTAAATAATCTTCTTCGGTCTTTTGACGACCGGATAGCCTAGTCGTTAGAGATCCGAACTAGGTACATATTTCTTTGACAATACGAAGCGCGCTAAAACAAAAGCTCTTCAAGGCACCTGTTGACACTGAACTGTCATTTAAAACTGACAATTGTAAAGTTGGTGACATAGGGGCCAGGCTTTGCCTAGTTTGGGACTAGGTCAATTGGTGTCAAATTGTCCCATGATATTCATTTATTTAATCCGTTATTTGCCTGAGCATTGGCTCCGCCCTTACAAAAGAATCAATTCGCCTATTCACTTTATTCCAGTTGATCGTCAATGACTTATTAGTTTTTATTAGTATCTCGTTATTTTGTGATTTATTGTATCCTATTGATTTGTCTTTATTGTTCTATGTTACTTTTATTAGAAATGTTGCTTCGTTTTATTTTGTCCGTATTCTTGGCGCTCATGTTTGAATATCGTAACATTTGAAATAGGTATACACGAAAACAATGATGTCTAGTCATATTTTCGTATACATATTTTTTCAAGTGATAGAAAGAGCAAGTTACATAATTATTTATATCTGTAACTGAGGGTCGAGCACGAGTTTTTGAATCCTGCGGAATGTAGTAGTAACGTTATCGAGAAATTCGTATGACGTTTGGAACAGCACCCGCCCGCGAGCTTATTTGGAACTAAAATTTAGTACTCTCGATTTAGTAAACTCGATTTCGAAACGATAACGGTAACGTTACGCAGGATTCGAAAATTCGTGCTCAGCCTACTGAGTGGTAACTTATATTATAGTCTATTAAGTGCTCTACATTTTGAGATTAAAATTTCGTTTAAAAAAAAAGTCACTAGACTTATTCTTTCCACCCTTCATTTGGAGTGCATGGAAAAATATTTTGTTGTGTGTCAGACACGAAAATAGCTATTTAACCCATTAAATGGCAACTACGCAGTATCACGTAGCTTGAAACCTTATAAGCTAAGGTTGAATGGTACATAATAAACCTTTAGGGTACCTACAATTCATATATATATATATATATATATATAGGCCTTTGCGTCTATTACAGTCGATTTATGGCGTTCCGTCTGGGAGACAACGCCTTCTGTGGCTATACAAACCGATGCGAGAGCGACACGTTCAACCGCTTTATTATAACGTTTATTTTGTTTCGTAAAGATCAAACGTTACTTACTAGCATCTCAGAGCAGGCTTCATGCCTTTTAGCTTTTTTTTAATGCGGGCACAAATAAACCTTCCAATTTAAATGGATTGTAAAGAGTCAGAATCAGATATTACAATAAAAATAAAATACTATAATACCTACTTAACTATATTATAATGGCTGGTCATGCTTAGCTAAGCCGTATAAAATGTACTTCGTTTTATGTAATGTGGTTAAGTAAAATAACTTCCTGCCACGTTTCTCGCGGACTATACTTCTAGGCAATAATAGTTCAATAAAGGTATGTAGGTTGGTTCGTAGGCAGCATAATTTTTAATGAAAATAATCGATTTATTGATTATTTTTGTTTTATTTTTATGAAACATTCATAGAATGAAATTCAACATACAATGACAATGCAAAGAAAAATTCGTTAAGCAGCTGGACTTGAACCAGCAACCTCGGTAATCCGTACCACGCTCCACCAATTAAGCTATACTTAACGTTGGTGTACCTAACGAATTTTTCAATGCCTTGTGTCATATTTTATTTGGAAGATCTCTCCTCAGCGCCATCTATGAGTAGCTTAATCAAGCAGCTCACCCACTACGGAACTTCTACAGTTACGCATTAGTGGCAAGAGATGGAGCTATTTTCTGAATCAATGAAAATAATCGATTTATTGATTATTTTTGTTTTATTTTTATGAAACATTCATAGAATGAAATTCAACATACAATGACAATGCAAAGAAAAATTCGTTAAGCAGCTGGACTTGAACCAGCAACCTCGGTAATCCGTACCACGCTCCACCAATTAAGCTATACTTAACGTTGGTGTACCTAACGAATTTTTCAATGCCTTGTGTCATATTTTATTTGGAAGATCTCTCCTCAGCGCCATCTATGAGTAGCTTAATCAAGCAGCTCACCCACTACGGAACTTCTACAGTTACGCATTAGTGGCAAGAGATGGAGCTATTTTCTGAATCAATGAAAATAATCGATTTATTGATTATTTTTGTTTTATTTTTATGAAACATTCATAGAATGAAATTCAACATACAATGACAATGCAAAGAAAAATTCGTTAAGCAGCTGGACTTGAACCAGCAACCTCGGTAATCCGTACCACGCTCCACCAATTAAGCTATACTTAACGTTGGTGTAAATATGACAGAAGGCATTGAAAAATTCGTTAGGTACACCAACGTTAAGTATAGCTTAATTGGTGGAGCGTGGTACGGATTACCGAGGTTGCTGGTTCAAGTCCAGCTGCTTAACGAATTTTTCTTTGCATTGTCATTGTATGTTGAATTTCATTCTATGAATGTTTCATAAAAATAAAACAAAAATAATCAATAAATCGATTATTTTCATTGATTCAGAAAATAGCTCCATCTCTTGCCACTAATGCGTAACTGTAGAAGTTCCGTAGTGGGTGAGCTGCTTGATTAAGCTACTCATAGATGGCGCTGAGGAGAGATCTTCCAAATAAAATATGACACAAGGCATTGAAAAATTCGTTAGGTACACCAACGTTAAGTATAGCTTAATTGGTGGAGCGTGGTACGGATTACCGAGGTTGCTGGTTCAAGTCCAGCTGCTTAACGAATTTTTCTTTGCATTGTCATTGTATGTTTAGCATAATTTTTAGCGGAATAAACTTTTGAATTGTGAATTTCAGAATGATTAGGTAACCATAACTTTTTTTTTTTAAGTTCTGGGATCCAACCACAAACTAAAACAGTAAACGGTTCCTTCAGAAATATGTTACCTACAAAATACTTGTTGTATTGATTTAAACTTTCGCGATTTTCACACATTATCATGATACTCGGGACTTAATCGCGTAAAAAATAAAGGTATATTTAAATTTGAATTTAAATACCTCGACGTTTTGTCCCTTCGAGACCATGGACGCAACGTCGCGTCCGAAACGTCGAGGTATTTAAATTCAAATTTAAATATATTTTTTTTACGCGATTAAGTCCCGAGTATCATGATAAAATACTTGTTATTCAAAGCACTTAAAAATCCGCGGAAACTTGGTGAAAACAGGTCTTTCTGGTGTAACGATCGACGCTTAGCGAATTGTTGAGTTTTAATGTACTTAAATTCTACTTAAACCGTAATCCACTGTCCATTAAGAAGTTTCGGATCATTTTAATGCCTGACGATTTGCTGTCTCGGATTTTGGGTGATGAAGTACCCACAGCAAGTTAATCGCGGAACTTTATAATAAGGCTGAGCTGTTACGTACAATATTACAATACAATAGTAGCCAATTTTTGATACAGGTGCGAAAAGTATGTCAGGTATATGTGAAAAGTATATGAGGTGTCTAGGCTAGAGCCGTGAGGCGAGTTGAGACTCAGCCAGAGTGTGGAGAGGACTCCAATAGAGAGATCTCTCTCCAGGCAGATGTTATGCCTGGGGACCGAAGTCCGAAGGAAGAGAGTTGGAAGTTGTATTTATGCAATCGACTTGAGAAACTTCGTTAGCGCGATGTAGAACAGTTACGTAGAACAGTGACGTCACTCGCGTGTGGCGCTAGGGTCGCTACAAGTGAAAATAACACTTCATGTTATTATAAAATGACAATGAAAGCAGCGGCGGTGAGCCGGCATGAGCTTCCCTATCCCACCGCTGGGGCCAACAACGCTGCCTTCCTCCACCAGCACCTTGAAAAAGTATAAAAAGCAATCCAACTTTCCGCCCGATACGTAGCCACAAGAAGTACCACTTTTTGAGCAACTGTATTAAAAAAATCATCATAAGACACCACAAACAACAAAATAAGATTACAGGAAAAATAAAACGATGTCTGTTGTTGTTGGTGACTCGGAACTCTCTGTACACGAGTCTGACTCTCTCTTGACCGGTTCCTAAAGATACTTTTAAAGATAATTATGCTCAAGCTTCTGTTTAAGCACTCCTTAAAATAAAATACAATTTCATTATACCATAAACATTTTTGCAACAACGCGCTTACACCATAAAGTAAGTACCTCATTTCACAACAAAATTAAGCACCTAGTCGAATTTAGAAACGTATCGAAATTTTCGAGTCAAAGTACAAATGGCTTTCTGGCTAATTACGGGGTGTTACGTTATTCCGTTTGTCAGTGGCTAGCAAAACGTGCCTTGATTTGTGCGTCTCCCTCCAACCAGACAGGAATAAAGAGATGCACAAACAAATGACATAGCTAAGTGCTCGAGCGCTATTAGCCATTCAGGTGTGGCTATTTGTGTGACCTGACATGTCAAGCAGGGCTTAGGTTATTATTCAGTGATTCGTGTATAGGCAGAGCGAATTCCCACGAGAATTTCTAGGATACTGGCGAGTCAACACTCTGTAGTAACCCATAATCCCGTTCGACAATTGTTATTTTTAAGTTAGTTTTAATTATTCCTTATTTTTATAAATCATGTAGGTAGATGTGGATATTCTATTTCCTTGACTGTACGCTTAAAATAAAAAAGGCTATTTCGAGTAAAAAAACAAAATCATACAATACGAAATTAACCTATAATCCTTCAGTTAGCTGGTCTATTATTTGATGTGAACTTCACAACTCACTTTTTTATTTAAATGTTTTAAGTATTACTTATGAAGTCAGTTAAAAAGAGGTTTTATTCTGTTTTAGAACTCCATAATAGGTGATTGTGTCATTTATTTGTCAATAACGATTAATGTCATATATTAATTCGTTTACTTTTTATTCAGTTATCATGAACTTCCTGAATGATTTCGCTGAATTTTCCTAGCTTGAAACAGAGCTGATGGTGAAATTGGGAGACTAGAAAACTCTTAATAATTTATTCAGTAAACTCATGAAATTATACAAATCTCTTGATTTACCTGTAGAAATATTCTTGTAACAAAAACATTTTATACAGGGTGTCAAATAATGCTTTAATGATATTTTACACACATATCAGGTTAGTTGGTCTTAACATCCCTGCAAAGTCTCGACCTGCAGTTACGACTTAATTTTTGTTTATAAAATACCAAGGTAATAGAGTTGCCCAGTGTGCCACAGCCTACGCCATATCACTGCTACACACATACACACGCAATGCAGCACTTCGGCAAAATTCTTTCATACTTCGGCAAGGTTCGCAAACAGTTCGGTAACTAATTTTATACCGGGAAAAATAAATTACTGCCCTGAAAACCTAAAAGTACTAGCATAGAGGACAAATCGCTTACTCACATGATTGCGAATTTCGTCGTTGATTCGTAGTTTTGAATCTCGGTTCATAGGATAATTTGTTCGTTTTAATCACTTTCACCAATCGCACATCACATTACATTATTCTACCACTCATCGTGAAGCAAACACATATTCACAGTATCTAGCAGGTTCTCTGACCAACAAAAATCAAACGTGAATGGCTTTACTATTTTAGGTAAGTACTTTTAATGGGAAAAATAGAAACAAACATAGTAAAATAACCGCGCCGCGCTATCATTATTTGAAGATTGGAAGTCACAGACTTCAAGTGAAAAATTCAAGTTTAAAATTCGTTTAAAATCAACACTAATGGTTTGTATTTTTCCGCTACTCGTAAAGACTAAGAAAATTAAGTTCATACTGCCAAAGTCTTTCGTGTTATAATCCACATTTTTTGTCAAATTAGACCATCAACGCCATCTATGGGCGCTTAAGCCTAGCTGACCGTGAAGAACCCGTGAGAACCACCTTAAGGTTAGATAGGTTTATATTGAATTTGAATCAGGCCACTTATAAACTTCACGGCTCGCAGCGCTTCAAAAATACAATAGAGTTTGGTAATATGAAATCTCTATTAAATATGGAGAAAATTACTGTGACTTTTTTCGCTAAACCTTTTTTGGAAAGCGCGTGTGGTCACGTGGTTACCACTCAAATATTAGTATGTCAAAACATTCGTAATCATAATTTTCATTGTAAATATGAATTTTATTTGAAACAACCGTTTATTCCGCGTGAAAAAGAATTAACTATTGTAAAAATCTCTGATTTCGGTGGTGAAGTTTTTCGTGTGCTATGTGGTTAGGTACTTGTTGTGTTTTTTAACAAGCTTCAAGTGTTTCGTGATAAGATATTGTAGCGATATAACGATTGTAAGTAAGTAATTAAAATCTTTAGCAGGATTTAAGATATTATTTTAGTTCTATCTTCTAAGATCAATACCTACCTCATAAATGATCTCTACTACTTGCTTAAGGCACAAAGAGGAGCATCTTTCTTTGGCCTTCTGCATATCGAGCGAAATGCACTGATTACGTTCACCTCACTATCCGCTGTTATTGTCGTAAAATGGTAGGTATACCTAAATCCTAAATCCATCTTAAATCAATAGAAATAGATATACAGAAAACGTACAAAGGTGTTTTACGTTTTAAAATAAACTAAACTAATGAATGAGAGAGAGAGAGAGAGAGAGATAGGAAATGAGTACACTGCGAGCATGGACCGTAATTAATTTAAACATTCGTTAACTAAATGGTCATTAATTAACATAACAATAAAAAAAAATTGCACGGGTGTTCAGAATAATTAGCCCAACGAGCTAGTGAAATATCGTTAAATCATTATTTGACACCCTGTATACCAATATGTCACATTGACAACAAACTAGATATCGTGCAACAACCCTGTGACTTAGTTTCAATGAATCCGCAACACTGATAACGAGGTGTGCAAATAACCCATTACACTTCCAAGACAGGTACTCAATTAAATTTCCAAGTAAAATTAACCCTTACAACGCGTCGGCGGTAATTCTCTTGTTTTTACAAAATCTAATAACAAAGCCCACGGACGTAAATAAATCAAAGCGAGACGAACGAAATTAGCCAGTTTTACTTTCAATTTCTTGAGTTGTTTACGAGATGTCGTGGATTCGGAGCACTAATCTCGGGATTTTAGTCACTTTACAGTCGGCTGTGGAGCTGTTAATACAGGGCCGATGAAACCCCGAAAGCATTAGGGGTGTTAACGTTTTAATGCGAGGGTAGTTGAAGGGTACACGAAAAGAACGTAAATATGCCCTAAGCATGACTTGTTGAATCCTGCGTTACGTTACGGTTATCGTATCGAGATCGAGAAATCTCATACTAAATTTTTGTTCCAAATACGCTCACGGGCGGGCGCTGTTCCAAACGTCATACAAACTCGTTATAGTTCACTATTCGATTTAACGTGACGCAGGATTCGACAAGTCGTGCTTAGGGCACTAGTCACTTTAAAGAAACATATATTTTTATCTCGAAATGTAGATCACTCAATAGTCTATAAGTTACCACTCAGGTACACGTACAAATAATTTATGTCATTGTCTTTTCATCAGTTTATAAAACCGGCCAAGTGCGAGTCTGACTTGCGCACCGTACCGTTATCTATAAAAAGGGCAAAATAATCATGTCTGTTGTATGGGAGCCCCACTTAAATATTTGTTTTATTCTGTATTAATATTTGCTGTTATAGCTGTCTAACTATTACGGTTCACGGGCCTGGTGACAGCCGGAACAGACACATGGACGGATAGACGGACGGATTGACAGCGGGGAGTCTTAGTAATAGGGTCCCATTTTTTACCCTTTAGGTAACCCTAAAAACATTCATCATCATCATCATCATGTCAGCCGAAAGACGTCCACTGCTGGACATAGGCCTCCCCCAAGGCTCTCGACTCAGATCCGTCTCGTGCTTTCCGCATCCACCGCGGTCCCGCAATCTTTACTAGGTCGTCGCTCCATCTAGTTGGAGGCCTACCGACAGCTCGTCTTCCGGTCTGTTCTCTCAAAAAATATTCTCCCATATAAATTGTCAACCAGCATAGGCTGTTGGGAGAATGTTTTTTTTTTTCAAAGTAAAAACCTTAGAGGGGTGTTCATTTAGACTTACTCAAGCCCTGGCTGAAGTCTTGACGGTTCACTAAAACGAACCCTATAGATATAAACGCCTGCTTTAATTAGATTTTGTTGTTTCTAGGTCAGACTTTGTTTTATAAAAACACTTCTGTTTCAAAGCGAGGCCACCTTCTTCAACAAAGATCTTGAATCTGTTCTCCCTTTCAAGTCTTTGCAAAAAAGTTAATTGGAGTTACAGTTAATTAACCACCTTACGTAATATGATTTTATCGAAAAAATATTGTGCATAAAACGGGCGAATCAATTATTATTGGAAGCTGTATGAAACAATGCATTTTGGTAACAGAACTATAATGATGATATTATAATTAGTGTAATAATAATAAATAACTAATAACAAGGTATTGGATGGCTGAAGAACAGAAAGCAGAGAAAACAGTGTTTATTAAATTTCATCATCTTATTTAAGAGTGTTTTTTAACCCCCGACGAAAAAGAGGGGTGTTATAAATTTGACCTGTATGTCTGTGTATCTGTATGTGTCTGTGTATCTGTGTATCCGTCTGTGGCATCATAGCTCCCAAATGGATGGCCGATTTTGATGCAGTTTTTTTTAATGGAAAGCTAGTTTAATGGAGACGATTCTTAGCTAAGTTTCATTAAATTCGGTTCACCCGGTTTTGAAATATTGAACTATGAAATGACAATGTCGGGGGTTTTATTAACTTTTCTAAGTTGTCTAACAATCTGAAATGTTGCCATTTTGGTGTGTTTTGTATTTGAAATGTCTTAATGAACATACTTTATGCAGCGTGACGTTATTTTTGCGTCAGTGGCATGAAATATACGGGCTCGGAGGGTCGAGCACGAATTTACGAATGCTGCGTAACGTAAAATCGAATAGTAAACGTTGTCGAGTTTGTATGAGCGTATTTGAAACTAAAATTTAGTATGAGGTTTCTCGATCTCGATACGATAACCGTAACGTTACGCAGCATTCGTAAACTCGTGCTCAACCTTCGGGCTATATTTATGTAAGGTAGGTAGTCCAGTAATCTGAGACCTAGCCAAATATCGATAAGCATTGTTATTGGATTACCAGCTTAATCTCTGGCAGCTTGTGTCGGTGGAGCTTAGCTTAGAGGCATTTACTAGGAATGCTGCATTCGCCTAAAGGCACTAAGCTTCTTGTTTGTAATACAATGAACATAATCGAAATTGATTATTGTTTTTGTTTTTATTTTCATGAAACATTCATAAAATGAAACTCAACACACAGTGACGACGCAAAAAAAAATTAAAGCAGCTGGATTAGAACCAGCAATCTCGCTAATCCGTAGTCCGTACAGTGCCCTAAGCACGACTTGTCGAATCCTGCGACACGTAAAATCGAATAGTAAACTATAACGAGTTTGTATGACGTTTGGAACAGCGCCCGCCCGTGAGCGTATTTGGAACTAAAATTTTGTATGAGATTTCTCGATCTCGATACGATAACCGTATCGTAACGCAGGATTCGACAAGTCGTGCTTGGGGCACAGACCCAATAATGATGACGCAACTTTCTTCGCAACTGTCACATTTTGACGTTAATTGGTTAAATATATGCAAAATATAAGCGTCGTTAGACTCAAAACAATGACGTGTAAAAGAGCATTAAACTGCCTGTTTGCTGAATAAAATTTTGAGTACCTACTAATTTTTTTTTTTTTTTTATGAGAAATCATAGTTTCACTTTTCTCCGTTTTCTTGACTTTTCGATAGCTCTTTAACACGCTCGGCACTCGACTAATTAAGCTATAGTTATGTGATTGAACCTGTTATTTTTTCAATATTTATCTAGATATATAAAACAAAAACGTGACTGACTGACTGATCTATCAACGCACAGCCTAAACCACTAAAGCTAGAGACTTGAAATTTGTACACATATACCTTGAATGTCATAGAGGTCCAGTAAGAAGGGATTTTTCGAAATGGCCACGGGATAAGGACCTAGCCTATTTTGAAATATTTCACGGGGGCTAAGCCGCAGGGCATTAGCTAGTTGTGTAATATTATATTTGGAAGATTTATCCTTGGCACCATCTTAATGCTTTCTCCGGCGGTAAGCCAGGCACAATAGAATTTCTCCAATCAATTCTCATACTATTTGACAGTTTAACGCAAACGCGTTCGAGACGTTACCTATTTATTGGCAGTCGATTACAATAAGTGTAATCAAAAAGCACAAAATACGTCTCGATCGCGTTTGCGTTAAAGTGTCAAATAGTATGAGAATTGTTAAACGCGAACGCGATCGAGACGTATTCCTTGGCCTGGTTAAAATTCAAATTCAAAGTTCAAAATTTTATTCAGCAAATAGGCAGTTGAATGCTCTTTTATACGTTTTTTTTTTGAGTCTACCAGCGCTTTCGGAAAGACTATGATTGCCAAGAAGAATGCGCCGCAAGAAACTTGGCACAAAGTCAGTTTTTCTAAAAACAAGTTACATTAGCTCTTACAATACGTAACCACAGATAAATTACACATTCGGCGATTACATTAGGCGCTCTGAGCACTTTTGACACTAACGCAAACACGATCAAGACGTATTTCGTGCTTTTTGATTATACTAAGGGCACTGAACTCGTGCGCGCATACCATCGTGTTGAAGCACAATTAGACCATCGAAACGGCAAAAATCTCGTAATGAGTACTCTTAATTACCGCTGGGAGCCTCGTAGGGAATTTGTCTGGCTTTTTAACACGGAAGCCTGTCTTAATCTTGGTAAGAGCAATTCGTCAGCGCTTAAGGGGCAGGGGCCGGTACAGATGTGCCGGAATTTACGGCCTGCTTAAAATTTGGTGGTGTGTCGGATTAATCAAAGTTTAAGGAAACGGATACGGATTACTGGTGGATACTGATATGCGGGTGGTTGGACCTTGTGCAAGGTCCGTCCGGATCGCTACCATCATCTTACTCACTAATCCTGTCACTAAGCAGCAGCGCCTGCACTGTAGTGTTCCGGTGTGGAGAGTAGGACAGCCGGTGTAATTACGGGCACAAGAGGCATTTCATCTTAGCTCTCTAAGTTGGCAACGCATCTGCAAACCCTCCGGGGTCTAGTGACAGTACGGTTTTGGTCTTGGGTAAGTATATACGATTCCGGGAATTTTTGGACATACAAGAATTTCCTGGAAATTTGGGCCGTAAACAGAACAGAATGGCGATTACTCCCGACTTACTTACTACCGACAAGAGAGTAGCTCCTAATTTGAAAAGAAGAAGAGGCCCATAAAATCTTAAATTGTATTATTTTGTCTTTGCGGGAAAGTTACGTATTCGCAAATTGCGGAGCTAATACCGGTAACTTTAGATCTTCTACAAATCTCCTCATTCCTAATTCGATCTCGCAGAGCTAATCCAATCATAGCTAAAGAGCCGTTGCCCTTTGAGATACCTTGAGCCTTCCTATAAGTCTCAGTTCCATATGTTATCACTGGCAACACACACTAGCTAAAGAAGTCTTGAGACATAGCAGTGTTTCGGACCAAAATATGCTGCGTTGATGTTGGATGTACATACTGCTTTTTTGTGTGGGTGTCGAATTTGTGTTATTAAATGTCTCTTTCTCTTTCTCTCTCTCTCTCTCTTTCTCTCTCTCTCTCTCTTGCCGAACGTTGCCTAGCCGAGTTGGATTCGACGATTGTCCTCTTTCTTTGAATGCCACTAGGCGAGGCACATTGCTCGCAGAACTGATAGCTGTTGAGGCCATTAGGTTCTAGAGTGACGGCCTCGTGCCATAAGGTGCAGTGTTCGTAGGCTTCCCGCAAGGTGGTCAGACAATCTGGCAAAGAACGCGGGATGCTATTTAGCATAAGACCGATTATCGGGGAGATCCTTGGGGAAGACCTATGTCTTCCGGCTGATGTATTATGATGATGATGAGTGAACGAATTCGCATCTTTTTTCCTCGCAGATATCTGCGGATACAGATACGGATGTGGGTATCCGACACAACACTAGAATTTACGGCTCACTTCAAATGCTTTAAGACAAGGCGTTCGCGGGTTACTCAAAGACAAAAGGGTTTATTTCACGACGGGTAGTCGACGATGAGTAATTCAAGTTAGACACGTGTTCAATGATTTTCAATTTTGCAAGTGGTAAGATTAACCTTTTGGGGCTAGATGAAATCAGGCAGTAAAGTTACTGGTAGGTATAGTTATCACAGGATAATTATTTTTTATACGACCGGATAGCCTCGTGGTTAGAGACCCTGAATATAAAGCTTGAGGTCCCGGGTTCGATCCCCGGTCGGGGCAGACGTTTGTATGATGAATACGAATGTTTCTTCGCGGGTCTTGGATGTTTAGTAAGTATATAAGTATGTATTTATCAATACTAGTATTATTTATCCGTTGTCTAGTACTCATAGTACAGGCTTTGCCTAGTTTGGGACTAGGTCAATTGGTGGAAATTGTCCCATGATATTTATTTATTTTTGGCAAGTTTGTAAATAAATAGAGTTTAATATGAGTTTTCGGTCAAACTGTATAATAAACTTGTTTAAATAATTTTTGAAGTAATGTATAATTGTAAGTCCACACTTTCTACAAATGTGAATTTTCCAATAGCAATTTCCTATTTCAAGTTTTTTTTTTATTATTTCTTTGTAAGATCACAGGCTTAGTTCCATTTTCTCACCTATAATATTTTTATTGTTGACATTTTTAACGTGTAATTTCTCATACGTGTTTGATCCCTAGAGAAACCAGAAAGGCTTTTGTGGAGATGTACCATTCGAATTGCTTGGATATCTACGATTAACAATACCTAAGTTCGGTGTTTGATTTAGAGCTTATTGTTTTCACACAAATGTTGTTTATATCCCACTTCGACCAATGACTATAATTTTGTTTCAGCGAAAGAACAAGATGAAAAAAGATCCAATTCATATATTACAATTTGAAAAGCTAGATTCATACATTGAATAAATAAATAAACGACACTAAATCCGTTCATGTATAAATCCTAACATAATTTATAATTTATAGATTGATAAAGTTTGTAGGTTTATTTAGATGTTTAGATGTTTGTCACTCAATCACACAGTTGAACGGATTAGGATCAAATTTAGAATGTAGAAAACTCATTAAAAACATCAGGGCCTCAGGGGGCTATCCTTAATTCCGAGAAATTTCAGTTCCTGCTGGTTTAGGCATAACTGAATTGTATGGATACGAAGTCGCGGGCAACAGCTAATTTTAAATGTTACACGTCAAGAACATCGCCAAAAGGTGTCACTCTGTTTCTATTTATTTAAATTCACCGTCACCTTCCCCTCCCGGTGTAACTTACCGGATTACGCCAAGTTCCTTATCCCCTGGTTCCACGAAAATCTTTTGCAACCCAAACTCCAAAAACCGGCCAGGAGGATGTCAGACCATACTCAATAGGGTTCCGTAATATTTACTGCAAAAAAATGCACTACAGGTGAAGAAAAAAGTCATCATCATCATCATGTCAGCCGAAAGACCTCCCCCAAGGCTCTCCACTCAGACCGGTCTTGTGCTTTCCGCATCCACCGCGGTCCCGCAATATTTGCTAGGTCGTCGCTCCATCTTGTTGGAGGCCTACCGACAGCTCGTCTCCCGGTCCGTGGACGCCATTCGAGAACCTTCTGACCCCATCGGCCATCAGTTCTGCGAGCAATGTGCTCCGCCCACTGCCACTTAAGTTTCGCAATTCGAAGACAAAAGTGCTTTAAAACAACTTAATAGTACAAGCGATGTGAAAAACTCCATCAGCAAAAGAGCGTAGGTATCTTCGTGTCACTTCATTTTCATGTAAACTCACTGTTTGAAAGCTATCAGATCTCATGTTGAGCCAAGCTTCTAACTCTACACACCCTAACTCTACGAGCCCTAACTTTACAAACTCTACACCTTAGTCAAAATAAAAAAACAGAAAAGTACTGAACACTTTAAGATATTTCCTGGACTTGCTTAAAAATCTTAGTGTTTTTAAAAGAGCTGTCGAAATTATGTGCCACATGTTGAATTTGCCGATATCCCCTTGAAAAATCATTTTTTCTTATTTTATTACCAAACCAAGTAGCGACTTCTACAAGACAAAACACCTACTTTTAAACCCCTACTCCAAACTGCATCAATATTATATACATCTTGTAGTTTTTGAGTAAAATGCCTGTGACATACGGACGGGCGGTTCCGCTCCTGCCATTTTGTCCACGGAACCCTAAAAAGTCTGTAAAATATTTGCATGCCCCTTAACATGGGAAGTAATTCGTCAGGCGTCTACTTAAGCATTCGCGGAGGCTAATCGTCTAATCCCGGCAGAACTCGGAAGGATTCGGAGCAAGTCGGAAGGATTCGGCACAAGTCGGGTTGATGGCGCCGTCCGCACTTTGTCCTTGTGATTGATTGTCGCAGTGCACGGGACAACAGATTGCGGACCAGTTGATGGGCGGGCGACTGACGATGTTTATGGATCGTTCCGGCAACAGCTGTTGAATCGAGTTCGAAGTCACGAAAGGCTATGAATGTGGGGCTACTAATTGTTGTAGGTTTTTTAATCCATTTCTTAAACTAACTTTTTGCATTATTTTTTTTTCGAAATCAAATTTTCTAAATTTTAAGCTCATGCATAAACATACAGAAAAATGGATTCTCGAATTGGGGTTCGAACCCAAACCTTTACCAAACTCTTTACGAGTACTGAGGGTCGAGCACGACTTTACGAATGCTGCGTAACGTTACGTTTATCGTATCGAGATCGAGAAACCTCATACTAAATTTTAGTTCCAAATACGCTCACGGGTGGGCGCTGTTCCAAACGTCATACAAACTCGACAACGTTTACTATTCGATTTTACGTTACGCAGCATTCGTAAAGTCGTGCTCGACCCTCAATTGAATCGAGTTCGAAGTCACGAAAGGCTATGAATGTGGGGCAACCAATGTTAGGCGTTTGCTAATTGCTGTAGGATTTTTAAAATGGAAAACCGTGAGACTCAATCATAGTGATTTTGACGACCAGTTAGCCCAGTGGTTAGAGACCCTGACTACGAAGCTTGAGGTCTCAGGTTCGATCCTCGGTCGGGGCGGATGTTTGTATGATGAATACTACTATACATGTCGGGCTATACTCGACTGACATACGTGAGTGATCCGTTTATTTTACTATGATGAATACGATTTGTTTTTACGAAGTACTAGCTTATGCCCCGCGGCTTTGCCCCCGTGAAATATTTCAAAATGGGCTAGTTGCCTATCCCGTGGGAATTTCTGAATATCCCTCCTTAGTGCACCTCTAGGATACTCAAGGTATATGTTTGCCAAATTTCAAGTATCTAGGTCCAGTGGTTTAGGATGTGCGTTGTCTGTCAGTCAGTCAGTTAGTTTACGGTACTGTTTTATAGGTACAGATGAATTTATCTATGAAGTATGTTTATCCGTTGTCTAGTACCCATAGTACAGGCTTTGCCTAGTTTGGGACTAGGTCAATTGCTGTCAATCGTTCCATGAATTATTAATATTATTATTGTTATAGTGAAATAATTCAATCACTGACGTATACAGGTTGCGTATTAATGAACCGTCAATAGTTCAGCCAGAGGTTGAGTAATAAGTGGGGGTGCTCACTTTACTTACTCAACATTCAATTTTTAATAATCCTACGGCAATCAGTGAACTGTAGCCCCCACACTAAGTTCGGGCGACTTGATGCTTCATGATCACGAAAGCACTGGATTTTTTATTTGAATTTCTGTTAACCTAAACAGTTTAAAATAAATTAACAACCCGAGATAAATACAACATTTTACAGAAACGTGTCAAAAATTGACGTAAATAAATACTTTATGTAAATTATTTGCCGCGTTTCTTTCGCTTCGCTTTGCTTCTGATTGAACATCAAATTTGATTTCTATAATAACGTGATACCTATTTAACGTTTATAAAAACATAATTTATTTACACCCATCTTTGTATGCATCTAAAATATCTTGCAGAAATTAATGTAAACGTTGCTTTTGAATCAATAAAAAGTCAGAACAATATCCTGAAATCTGTTGATACAGACTTGAATAATAAACTGATCGAAATTCGGCAAAAGTTCCGAACGTTGACTCGAAACTTTCCGAACTTCTAACGACGATTCGCGAATCCTTCGATAATTTCACTCCGTTGCGAACAATAAAAACAAATGCTGGTAGAAGAGAAAGGAAATTCGAATTCCTTAAATTTGTACTATTTTTTGAAGTCGCCGTGGTCTAGTCTGCCCTAGAAGCGCTTATTTCTCGAGGCGTGCAATCTTGGACGACTGTCACACAGTGGCACCCCAACTAGGGTGTCAAAACTACCGCGTGTCAAAACCTCGTCGTTTTTTTTATATACACTATAGGCTTGCGTTTGACCACAATCACGCCTGATGGTATGCGAAGATAAGATGTGGTCTATGATGGAGCACGCTTGCCTAGCAAATGCCCATTCACCCTAGACTTGAAAACGGCCAGATTATAATGTTCAGGGAACACAGACGCAGGCAGGGAATTTCGCTCCTTAGCCGTACGGATGATGAAGGAAGAGAAAAAACGCTTTGTGCGGATTTTGGGAATGCCGACAACATAAGGGTGGAGACCCCGCCTACTTCTGGTCGACCTGTGAAAGAATAACACCTTAATAAGACCTTGTGCGAGGTCCTTCCGGATCGCCACCACCATGCAACTCGGTAATCCTGCCGCTAAGCAGCAGTGCTTGCACTGTTTGTGTTCTGGTATGGAGAGTCAGACAGCGGGTGTAATTACGGGCACAAGAAGCATTTCATCTTAGCTCTCTAGGTTAGCAACGCATCTGCAAGCCCCTAGGGTTGCGGGTGTCTATGGGCAGTGGTGATCACTTACCATCAGGTGACCTACTTGCTCGTTTGACTTCCTTGTCGTATGGAAAAAAAATCTCTTTGTATGTCGAGTGAGGTCTATCTGTCATTCTCCACCAATGAGAGACAAGCTGCTGGCCTATGATTGGTGGAAATTGACAGATAGACCAGCAATCCCAGCGTATTTTTGATAGCCCGTATTGACTTGATGAAATTTAATATTAATGTTCTCGACACATCGATAAGAATAACAGGACAGAATAGAAATACACGATAAATATAAGGTAAACGTCCCAATTATAATAACGCCCCAGTTAATTCCAATAATTGACACCCTGCTCGTCACCTTTATCGCTACGTATTAAGATTGAAGGTGTCAACTATTGCGTCAGCGCCCCAATAACATACAGGAACATTTAGCTTACCTCATTTACTTAAGTAATAATGTGAACAAATAAGTACATTAATTATGTTACGAGTATGTTTAAGAAACAGCAGCGTTTTTAGCATAATAATCAAGAGACGATGTTTTGTTTAATTGTATAAAATGGAGCGAATGTTTTCAACAGTAATGTTTGATTAATTAAACTCTACGGCAAAAAAAGTCACAATCGTATCTATGTAGGTACAGTTTTTTTTATAAAAGAGGGGGCAAACAAGCAGGTGGATCACCTGATAGAAAGCAATCAACGCCGCTCATGGAAACCTGCAATGAGAGGGGAATCACAGGTGCGTTGCCAGCCCTTTAAGGAACAAAATAAGAAGTGGCATTTTTTACCACTTGTACAAATTGAAAAATATTGTAAGAAAAATACAAAAATGTCACCTACGTTACATTTTTGTAGTTCTGTTTTGCTTAGTAGGTAACCTTACAGAAAAATAACAGTCAAAACCTTTTGACCTCTGGTTTTGAAAAAAAAAATCTGGATAAGCATAAAAATTAAATACTTGACCTTTTAAAAATTGTATTCGGTGTGATAGTCTGACTGGCCTATTTAAAGCGGTATCCGAAATGGCGCTATGCACTTGAGCGTAATTTCTGCTATTTGAAATGAAATTCCATTTCATTACAAAATGTACACAGTTTTCTCATTCCGAATAATGTAATTAGGCAAATCTTAGCAAATGTGATTACACTGACTAAAACTTTTCGAGTCCTTTCAAAACTTTCGTAATGGTGTAGTAGGAACTAACCTAATATTTGAGTCGACATTTGTGTAATTTTGCCGTATCGTATCTCCGTCGCGTAGCACCAACGCGTATCATGATCGTTAGTGTGGACGGTAAAAGATCGCGATCATGCTACGCACCGTATCTGATCGCTCGCGACCCATGTTACTACGCGTTTACTAAATACGCCGCTACGCGTATCACGATAAGTGTTTTGATACTGTATCCTGATACGCAGTTATAATTGTATACGTGATACGCCGCGATCCATTCAAGTCGGTTTTTCCCGATCATCAAACTACAGTTAGCAAAAATGATAACGGCATTGTGATACAATACGCTCCTCTAAGTATGGACGCATCCATACTTAGGCAGGATACGCATGCTCGATACGATACGCAAGATCGTGATAGCCAGGATGATACAAGTCTGGGCCCAGCACTAGCGATCTTGATACGCGTCGGTGCAACGCGACGGAGATACGATACGACAAAATGGTACAAATGTGGACCCAGCTTTAAGTACCTATATTTATTCGAGTATTAAGTTCCCAATACGCACTGGGCCCGCATGGGAACTATATAGCCCAAGCCCTCTCATTCTGAGAGGAGGCCTGTGCCCAGCAGTGGGACGTAGATAGGCTGATGATGATGATGATGATGATTTATTCGAGACTGAAGCTGCGAAGTTGAAAGCTAGTTTTTTTTTATTAAAATAATTGTAAAAACACAACGCAGACTAGCTAGTTACGCTGCCACACAAGTCTCTTGCTTTTCGTCACAGTAACTAAAATCCATTTCCATCTCTAAAACAAAGCCGCCATAATATTCAATCATCATCAGCCTATTTACGTCCCACTACTGGGCACAAGCCGCTCTTCTCACAAAGAAAGGGCTTGGGCTACAGTTCCCACGCGGGTCAAGGGCGGATTGGGAACTTCACAGACACCGTTAGGAGTGTGCAGTTACGTTTTCCTTCACCGAAAACCCCATGATAAATTACAAATTTAATTTCGTACATAAATTCTGAAAAACACAAAGGTGTGAGCCACGACTCGAACCCACGATCCTCTGCTTGAAAAGCCGTAGGTGAAACCACTGGGCTACCGCGGCTCTTCAATAAACCTTCCTATTATTACACTAACTCATTACCAATAGAACAAGCCCCTGCCTAAACAAACTACATCAGAGCACCTCCACAAAGGCCACCAAACAATCCAATTCAAATTTCCGTGTCCATTCATAATACCCACAAAACACTGACTTCACACCCCATACGACTGCAAGCAATTTTCGCAATTCATCGCGCGTTTTTCAAGCCAACGAATCATCGGTGAGCTGTTTGACCGTGCATTGGATAGTGAAATTATAATATAGTCGCGTCGTAGCCGGGCCGGTTTGCATAAAATACAGGGCACGTAGCGGCTCGCTTTGAGTTAAAACTAAGCACAAGACGTTGGATTAAATTTCGAAGCGGGGCGGTGGCATGCAGCGCGAAATATAGGTTAGGGGCGCAGAGAGGACAGTTGACTCAATTCCAGTCATAATGTACTGATTAATTACATAATTTAAAATCTAAATTCAAAATTTTATTCAGCAAATAGGCAGCTCTTTCACAAGTCATTTTTTTGAGTCTACCAGCGCTTTCGGAAAGAGCCTTAGGTATTGCCAAGAAGAATGCGCCGCAAGAAACTTGGCACATAGTATTTTTATTTTCTAAAAGCAAGTTGCATTAGCTCTTACTTACTGTTACCACGTTATCGAGCGAGAAAAATATCAAATACTCCATACATGAAAACGTCGTACAATTTCTCTCGATTACGTTACGTATGATTCGAATGTTAGCGATTTCTAACCTTCTACGCGAATATCTATCTGTTTATCAGTCTGTGGCATCGTAGCTCTTAAACGATCGGGCCGATTTTTTATCACAAGCTTTTTTTTGAGATTTTATAATTTTCTTTTAGATATTTGACTTCGGGGGTGTTTAACTTTTATTATTTAATTGTCCTATAATTCCAGCTTTCGTGGTTACGGGTGAATATGGTGCGCGTAATGAATGTCAGTTTTGTAATTGCTCGACACTTGAGAATCCATAGAGTCTTATTAAAACAATATTAAGAAGCCTTCTGAGTCACTAAGAACAAGTTTGACGACTAGAAGAATTTTTAATCATCATTCAACAAGTTTGCTGTTAGTCATACATTGCTGTCATTAGCATGTTTTTTTTTACAAACAAAAAAGCTGTCCTATCTGGGTTGCATTTGCGTGAAAGCGAGGAAATACTAGAATTATCCGGAATTTACTGGATACAACCGTTGTGTACTGGCTAAAACCGGTGCGCGGAGGCGAATATATTTTTTCAAAGCGGTGCCTTAATTATTAGCGAGTATATTTCTCTTTATTATAACAAAATCTAATGCTTCATCAATCAAAATAAAATTGAACTCGAAAATTCGAAATGCTCTTTAAAAAATATAAAAGCAATTTGAGACGTTTTTTTTTTGGAAAATACAACACAATATGATAAAAGCGAAATACGGTCGATTTAAATCGAAAGGGTCGCTTAGCACGAAAAAAATTAAAATGAATTCAGACCGATATTGTTTGAGAGCTGTATGTTATTTGTGTCCGGTAAAATGTTTTTTTAATTCGTTTTATTTAACTTTCCGTGTAAGTATGTATGTGTTTGTTTATGTGGCTCGAATCTTGCAAGTTAAAACCCACATCCAAGAGGTCGGATTGACTTAAAGTTTGTTGTGAATATTTTAATAGTTGACAGAATCAGGCGTTACTTTCCAGAGGTCCGATTGATAAACTAAAAACAATTACAGTTTTAAAATGATTCACGGTTAATTACATTAGACATCATATCCGGATCGGGATATTAACCGAGATTAGGTGCCTTACTAGGTTTAATGAGCTCCCGATATATCGACGCAGTTACATGCATCATGATCATGGGTAGACAGACTACGGGTAGACGGGTGGACCATGATACACGTAACTGCGTCTAAATCAGTGTTTTTCAAAGACCCCAGGGGGGTCGCGGCACTTATACAAGGGGGTCGCGAGGATCAGCTTCGAAAGTCTCGTGCGCGTGACTACATAGAATAAAAAAAAATTCAAGAACATTTTAATAAAATAGCAATATTAATTTCCTTTCAATATTTAGAAAAAGGGGTACCTAGGTTGCGAATCAGTAACTACCATCTGATAAAAATTGGTTTCGTTCCAAAACGCATGATTGATTGAATGATAGAATTGTGCATTCTAAATATGAATTCTTAAATAATAGTTGAGTTACTCACCGTTTCCCACAATTCACTCATCCGTTTTTATACAACCGAATCGTCAAGCTTTGCAATGTACAAAATGATACATTTAAAGAAATGCACAATAAACTGAGGACAATGTTGTTGTCACTGACTTACACGGAAACTGAGAATCTACTAAAAACAGTGGTATGATGTGCAAGTTTCTACTCACACTACACACACACACACACACACACACACACACACAAACACACATACACACACAATACTTAACTGTGTGCAGTCTCTCTGGTTACATAGCTTAGCTTTAAAATTGCGTATTTTTATTGCATTATTGATAATATCGTGCTTTTATGCTTGTCATTAACATCTGTTCTGTAAAATTGAATAATCTTTTGGTTATGCTCCTCTGGTAATTTCACTGGATCTCACGATACAGGCCCGACCTAGTGTGAGATCCGCTGCTAAACTCTAGTTCATGAATGTTATGGTAAAAAATCTGTAAACCCATTATGTTATGTACCTCATTTCGGAAAATAAATCATTTATTATTATTATTATTATATATCCCGTATATTTATTACAATCTTAGGCTAGGTTTTCACAATATTCATATAAAAAGTAATAAAACAATATTAATACAAAATATAAAAACATTATAAAAACCTAACCTAGGGTGCCACCGGCAGCGAGGCGGGGCCTAAGCTACCGGTGGTCAGGGCGACAGAGAGAGGAACCTCCTGACTATCCGAGCCGTGTCCAGGAGTACCGCCTTCTGTATCTGACCCTTGACCCAACCATCTAGCGAGAGCCTTTTAAGGTGATGGTCAAGGCTCTTCGCTATTAGACCGTTCGCCGAAACGACTATCGGGACAGTGATCGTCGAATCAACAGGCCACATGGCGGTAACCTCGTGAGCCAAGTCAAGGTACTTGCTGACTTTGTCCTTCTCGGCTTTCACGAGGTTCACGTCATGGGGGATCGTGATGTCGACGAGCACTGCCTGGCGCTTCGATCGATCTATCAGCACGATATCAGGTTTATTGGCGACAATAGTCCTGTCCGTGATGATAGATCGATCCCAGTAGAGCGTGACACGACCATTTTCAAGAACTGGTGCAGGTGTGTACTTATAGTACGGCACTTCGAAGTCCACAAGACCGAATAAAAGAGCAAGTTGCTGGTGAATAATCCTGGCTACAAGGTTATGTCTGTGCAAGTACTCGCCGTTAGCAAGACTAGAACAACCAGAGATAATATGCCTGAGTGACTCCCCGGGACGGCGGCATGCCCGACAGATGTCGACCGTACCGTCCTTCAGGATATACCTGCGGTAGTTATTAGTCATGATAACTTCGTCCGCAATTGCACAGGCAAAACCTTCGGTTTCCCCGAAGAGGTCCCCGAAGCGTAGCCAGTTCACCGACGCGAGGAGGTCTACATCGGGCCCCATGAGGGCCTTATAGAACCGCCCGTGTAGCTCCTTACTCTCCCATTCAGTCTTGCGGTCCTCGGTGCTCCATACCTTAGGTCTGCGCCAGTTCTCTTTTGCCAAGGCGAGAGGAGTGAAGGATTTGTCCACCGCCACTACATCGCGATGCATCCCACACTCGTTGTTCAGGAAAAATTCCCTAAGACTGCACACCTCACGGTTGTGGAGGTCCTGGGCATTTAAAAAACCACGACCTCCACATTTCCGTGGAATGTACAGTCTCATAACAGACGAGCGCGGGTGTAGCATGCGATGCGCAGTGAGCAATGAACGAACCCTTCGATCCAGGGCATTCAGCTCAGTCTGATTCCATCTTAGTATGCCAAAGGAGTATATGAGCAGGGGCATCACCCAGGCGTTGAAGGCGCGCACCTTGTTGCCACCCGACAAAAGACTATTGAGTACTTTTGCCAGGCGGCCAAAGAATCGCTCCCTCACCGTCTGTTTGATATCCCTACCTTCAATACCCAAGGACTGTGACATACCAAGATATTTATAGGTTTCAGTTTCAGAGATAGATTTGAGGGACATTGTCTCAGAAAGTTGTAAATTCGGTGAATTTACAACTTTTCCCCGCTGTACATGTATGACTGCACACTTGTCTACACCAAATTCCATTTTGATGGCATTACTGAAGACTTCTGTTGTTTTCAGTAACTCCATCAAGTTCTGGTTGTTTGGTGCAAATAGCTTGAGGTCATCCATATAAAGCAGATGAGAGATGACCTCACCCCCTCTCCGGAGCCGGCAACCTAGTCCTGAATCCGTCAGCAGAGTACTGAGCGGATTCAGTGCTAGGCAGAACCATAATGGACTTAGACTGTCACCCTGGAAGATCCCTCGTTCAATCCTTATGGAGTCCTGCGGACCAGAGGGGCCATCGCTACCTCCCGGTTGACGAAGGACTGTGGTCCACTGCCCCATGCACGTGCTTAAGAAGGATCTTAAAGTTGCATCAACTTTATACAGCTCTAAGATCCTCCTCAGCCATGAATGAGGCACCGAATCATAGGCCTTCTTGTAGTCAATCCAGGCAGCAGAGAGGGTCCCTCTATTCTGCCGGATTCGTTGGCAAATGGTCATGTCTATGAGGAGGAGCTCTTTAGTACCACGGGACCCAACCCTGCATCCATTTTGAGCGGGGGCCAAGATGTTGTTTGCAACGATGTGCGCGTTAATTTTTGCTCTCAAAATGGATGTAAGGAGTTTGTACAGTGTGGGCAAACACGTGATGGGTCTGTAGTTTTTCGCTTCCGTGGTACTACCGGACTTATAGAGCAGGAAAGTGATACCAGTTGTTAAAAGAAGTGGCAGGGAACCGAGCTCGAGGGCTTGCTGGAACTGCGTTGCCAAACGTTTGTGTGAACATCGAAACCACTTCAGCCAGAAGTTGTGCAATCCATCCGGACCAGGACTTTTCCAGTTCTGGGCCGTCCGGATAGCACAACTAACGTCCTCGGGGCTGATAGTAACAGCACCCATAGGTTCGATAGACTCGCACTCACGTTCAACAACGCTCCATCCATTCGCCCTCGTTGTGTTCGACGGGAGCCGACCAGATACTACGCCAGAAGTTAATCATAGCAGTAGCATGCGGCAGTTGTCCGTCAGATATTATTATTATTATTATTATTATTATAGTTCTAAATCTAATAACGCAAACGGGGTGTTAGGGTGTCGCAAAGGAATTTTGATGCTCATTAAAGGGCCGTGACACATTTTTTTTTTAATTAAAAACACTGGTCTAAATATCGGGAGCTCATCAAACTTAGTAAGGTAATCGAGGTCTAATATTCCTTCTGAATAATGTCCGATGTAAAAAAAAACTCGTCCGCGACAACTAGCTACGTCTATGTGACTAATGTATGTTTCTATGAAACATCATGCAACATGCACAGCAAACTTATAATACACCCTCTAACTCCCTTTTTCGTTCGGGGATTAAATAACCAAACCATAAAAAAATTGTGTAACGAACTTTTTTGCCAACTGTACTTTTTGTTGTCTGTACCTACTTCTATTGTCATCCAACTTACACATCCATACCAAATTTCAAGTCGATGCCATCAACCGTTGAAGAGTGGGCTCATGTGGAGACGACTCACGATATCATTACCAAATTATTGTATTGTCATAGGATTTACACTAAGTACTGCCAAATTTTATCTCAATTGGTTGAGGATATCTACTTCAAAATTGAGTTGCAAGATTCCACCCGAACAAACATAAATACAATGCAATTTAAATAAAAGCTCGTAGCTTGTAAAACAGGTACATTAAAAATAATGTTTTTCAAATGTATTCTTGTTGGGCCACAACGTCAAAGCTGATTAAATTCGCCAAGACATTAACGTCGTCCCACTTCAAGCTAAATTAAGTCTCTCTAATATAAAACCCACCCTCGAATAAATATACGGTTCAGGAAAAATATATTCAGTTTTTATTCCACGGCTTCCGACTCCGCCAACATCGTTAAAGTTTCTTTAATTATGAAACTCTTGCTTTATTTTTTTTTCCTGCCAAATAAATAGTGCCCGGGCCTATGGAAATGTGGTTTCAGTTTTTAATAAAGTGTGCCATGGGAATGGTGCAAACAATTTCGCAGATGGAAGTTGTTTTTTGAGATTTATGCTGAATATAAAACGGAGTACATCATTATTTTTATGTATATAAAACTCATGACTATTTCTTTTTGGAACGCAAAACTAACAACAATGGTTGTTCGAATAAATTTGTGTTTTAACCTAATTAGACCTACCTATAATTTTTTTTTATGTTATTGTGCCCGACCGTGTTTCGCTCTGAAAAGACGATATTGTGTGAAAAAACTCGGAAAAATACTATTACGCAGAACCGAAAATTCTAGAATTCTGGAATCCATTTAGGTACTGGCGAAAGCTTTGATGCTATATAATCCAATTTATTAAGTCGATTAGACTTGGATGTGAAATTAATTTGTCGGCTATGCCAGTCCGATACGATGTCATTTTTTTTACGAGCGTTATAATAATATATTAGTACACACAAAGATACTTGTTTATGGAAACTAAATGAAATGTTTTTAAGTAGCTATTTTCTACTAATTACACTGTTATACGGGGTAATTTTTTTAATAGGTGCACAATTTTTTATATTTTTTTCGTTATAGTTAATCAATAACACGTCATGTTGATTTTTACTCTAGTTTAAAAAAATCATCATCATCATCTTGTCAGCCGAAAAACCTAGTAAAGATTGCGGGACCGCAGTGGATGCGGAAAGCATAAGACCGGTCTGAGTAGAGGTCTGGGTGGAGGCCTATTGTCCAGTTTAAAAAATATTACAGATATTACCGATTCAGTGATTCCACTGAATTAACGATATTCTTATAAAGGTAAAAGTAGGATAATTTTCAACAAAAAAAAAATTGCTGATTTTACTGCCGTATTATATTACATTATTAATGATACAGAATCATAATTATGCTAAAATTTGTGCACTGATAAAAAAAATACCTGTTATAATAGTACAGTATAATAATAGTATAATACTTAGTATTATAATAAGTACTTTAGCAGGTATAATTTTCTCTCCGTTCTGTTTCTAACACAGGACCTTAAATTCGGCTCCGCTATGCGCCTTCAAGGCATGCTTATGATGCCAAGTTTCCAGTTTCCGAGGATTTTCGCATTAATAAGTCAACACTTCCTTTGTGGGTTCCGCAGCATTGTGTGTCAGGATGTCCGCTTGTCTGTCAGTAACTTCTAAATTGAGCCTGAATTAGAGTATATGGGATGCGGTAGTGTTAGGTTTAATGTCTTGTGCCCAGGATAATGTTAATAAGAAGCTTATTTGGAAGTTATTGTTACTAATTAATGATGTTGAATTTTTATAACAATAATTACAATCCAACAGTTTTAACCCGCTGTTGTCTGGTCGTTTACCGGAAGAAATTTAATTCTGTAAGTATTTAATTCTGTGTTATGTATTTTTTGTTCAATCGGAATAATATAGAAATTCATGGGTACATACCTCAAATTAATTTCTGAGTTTTTTTTTGCATGAAAAAAAATATTCTGGACCCGTATCTGGTCAGCAGGAGAGGACGGGTTTACATGATTCGCGGTTAATTAGCTAAGACATAATGTGGACGGGATATTGATCGTGATTTCCATATTATACATTTGACGAGCTCCCGATATTTACATACGATTGTTACATGCATCATGATCACGGGCACACTGATGAAACGCGGGTTGCTATTGTTGCGCAGACCGCGCTCAGAGGTCCGAGTACGAATATTCGAAACCTGCGTCACGTAAAATCGAATAGTAAACGTTGTCCAGTTTGTATGACGTTTGGAACAGCGCCCGCCCGTGAGCGTATTTGGAACTAAAATTTGGTATGAGGTTGCTCGATCTCGATACGATAACCGTAACGTTACGCAGGATTCGGCAAGTCGTGCTTGACCCACTGTCTACGCGCATTCCTGTGTAGCGACTGCGCACACTGCCACTAAAGCAAAAATCAATCTTATGTCAATGTCGTAAACAGTCTGACATTAAAAAACACTTCTTAATTTAACTTTACCATCGCCGATATCCAATGTGTGTCTTAATCTTAATAAAAACTAAAGATCAGGACTTATCTTCGTCAGTTGTAAGATCCTGTAATTAGCTTCAGTGTTACTATACATATAATCTACTCTGTAATTTATAGTTGTTGGTTCTCCAAAAATAAATAAACAAACATTGCCAATTACCCTCCAACGCCCAATGGCAATAATGTAATTCTACCCTCTTCAATTACAATAATATGACACACGTAAACAGGCCCAACTTTGAATACGAATCCTTTTTTAAATTACCCCGAATTTCCGCTTATAAATACGCACAAAACGAAAACTACGCATGCCTTGCTCCGAATACATGAATAGGCTTTTATGGGATTTCTAAATGCTCTCTCAGATTAAAGTTATCCGGAGGACGAATGCATTAACGTGAAACTGGAGCTACGTGGATTATGTTACGGTTAAGCTGCATGTTTTAAAATACAGTTGGCATACTGCAGCTGTGCTGCAGGACAGGTTTTTGTTGAAACAAGCAGCCAAGAGGATTGCTTATGAATATAATAACCTAAATAATATTACGTATTTAAAGAAAAGAAGTATGCAAAGAAACAGATAATAAATAAAATCTTAAACTACCCAAATAACAACATGATTATCTAGACATAACGAAAATGCGATATTGACCTTATAGGTTTTTGATTAGCTTCCGATATTTTGACGCAGTTACATGCATCATGATCACTGGCAAACTAACGAAACGGGGGTAGATACGTACTAATGATGCGCAGACCGGGCTGTCTACCCACATTTTTTGCAGGAAAAATTACTAACATCTAAAATTTAATAAATTTACAAAGAGCTCCCCCGCGGCATGGTCCCAAAGGTGCTGGCAGCATTTCCTCTTCTTCTTCTTCTTAAAGTGCCACTCCATTACTGGAGGTTGGCCGTTAGCTCCGAAAATTTCCCCCTGTCTTGAGCCATCCGGAACAGTTGCTCCGCACTGCTGATTCCGGTCTACTCCCTAATATTCCTCAGCCATAATTTCTTCCGCCTTCCAGTGCGCCGTTTCCCCTGTATTTTGCCCATCAATATTATTTGCAGCAGCTGATATCTGTCATGGCGCAACACGAGCATTTCCTCGCTGTATCGCAATTCTGATAATGTTGTGTGCAAGGAAGCTGCCTCTTTTCAGTCTCCAGTGATATCCTTGAGTCTTTTCGATAAACGATCTCAGTTTGAGTATCTTTTTGTATTTTTCCCCATTTTTTTTTAATTATTACTTTTTTTCCTTGAATAATCAGTTACCTATATTTTTAATGAACTCACTAAAACATGAATACACGGTAAAAAACAGCTAACCCCGGGAATCGATCCCGGATCCTCGATACAATTAATTACCTAATTATTTAATTCGTCCATTTCCTCTATGTCAATCGTGGTGTAGAGGAATGGCACACGACCCAGAGTGTCGAGGATCCGGGTTAGATTCTTGGGGTTGGCATTTTTCTGTTTTTTTTCTGTGTATTCATGTTTCAGTGAGTTTATTAAAAACATAATTATTTTCGATAAATCATTTATTAAACATTAGGTGTGTGGGGTCCTAGCGCCTAAATTTTAATAACTGACTCCGAATGGTACACAGTATCGGTATCTCATTGCGAGAGGAGGCCTGTGCCCAGCAGTGGGACATAAATAAATAATAATAAATATCTGCGACAAATTGACACCAATTGACCTAGTCCCAAACTAGGCAAAGCCTGTACTATGGGTACTAGACAACGGATAAACATACTTGTATAGATACATGCATACTTATATACATATTAAACATCCATGACCCGAGAACAAAAACTCGTTTTCATGATACAAACATCTGCCCCGACCGGGATTCGAACCCGGGACCTTAAGCTTCATAGTCAGGGTCTCTAACCACTAGGCTATTCGGGCGACAATATAGGCTGATAATGTTGATGATGATGAAGATGATGAATGATGATACAAAACAAGGACTAGTGATCACAGAAACTCACATAATCAGAGGGATTACAGATGCGTAAACCAGTGAGCTAAGAAGTCTTCTTGTTTCAGGAAGGAAATTTCCCGGACGTATTAAGCTCTCCGCCGGAACACAGTAAACTACTACTACTAAATGCAACGCTTCATTATTTTCACTCATTTACGTATCTGGAGGCTACCTAACTACAAAGTAAATTTTCTTTAAGACAAAATTAATAATAAGCATATGCTTTTCGATCATGTAGCGGAAGCAATTCAAAAAGCATTAATCTCGAAATTTATTCAACAAAACAAACAAAAACAAAATCATTAATAATAATAGTTAAATCTAGAACCTAAAGCGGAAAGCACAAGGTATATGCCTCTTTGTATAGCAATGGCTGATACCTACGTTTTCGATTTACAATACATTGTAAAAAAATACACAACCCCATAATGCTGACTTGAAGAGTTTCTATTTTAGTGCGCTTCTGCAATGGAATGCAGATCGAATTTTCATTGTAAAACGAAATTTCTAACGTTAGTGAAATAGGAGCCTGGGGCCTATTGCGTAATTATTACGACACTCGTCATCGTATTGAAATGTTGCTTTCCTACGACTGTAAAGGCTAGCTGTTTCCGTGCCAATTGTCAGCGCGACGCGACGGTATGGTGGAGGTTCAAATTCCAGTTCGAAAATTTATTTTTCCGGTTCTTCTGTATAGGTACGTTCCATTTTGAAAATTGAGAAATAATTTCCATCGGGATGACCGAAAAACTAAAAATGCAAAAGTTGGTTGTTGGTTTAATTTAAACCCAATTGTTAGCCCAAGCAAAATGAGCTATATAATAAGCATGCTGGTCTATTACCACATCACTTACTTTAAGCCCTGCCATTCTTAATTAAACTCGCAAACAAAGCAAACCGAAGCGATGCGAGGTGTATTTAATTTATCGTCAAGATGCTGAATTGCCTTGTTAAGATGGAAGCCTTAAATTACGTGTTTCGTTGCGTCATGGTACGAGGCTCTTGAAATTATGTGAGACTGCCTTTCGGCCTGATAATACAGATGCGGCTGTTGCGAAGTTTGTTGATATAAGGTTAGCCTATAATGAAACATACAATGACAATGCAAAGAAAAATTCGTTAAGCAGCTGGACTTGAACCAGCAACCTCGGTAATCCGTACCACGCTCCACCAATTAAGCTATACTTAACGTTGGTGTACCTAACGAATTTTTCAATGCCTTGTGTCATCCACAAATAAAAAGATCTAGAGATCTTCCAAATAAAAATATGACACAAGGCATTGAAAAATTCGTTAGGTACACCAACGTTAAGTATAGCTTAATTGGTGGAGCGTGGTACGGATTACCGAGGTTGCTGGTTCAAGTCCAGCTGCTTAACGAATTTTTCTTTGCATTGTCATTGTATGTTGAATTTCATTCTATGAATGTTTCATAAAAATAAAAACAAAAATAATCAATAAATCGATTATTTTCATTTATTTTTTAGCCTATAATGGTCAGGGACAGTGTTAGCTTTTTCATTAATGTATGAGTTTTTTGGATCGATTCGGTGGTTCCAGAGATTGCTCCTACATACTGGCGAACAGAGTGGCGCACATAGTTTTGCATGCCTTTACCATTTCCACAGATTACTCAATGGTTCTGGCAGAATACCAGCGCTGCGGTCTCCGCAGCTTTATGCTGAGTCAGCGCCTTTTTTCTTCCATGGCACATGGAATACACTGTTAGGTTAAGTTGCTTTATATTTTTCTTTCTTTAAGATTAGTTTACTTTAAGGTTTAATTTAAGAAAAAAAAAAAAAAAACCAGCTGCTTAACGAATTTTTCTTTGCATTGCCATTGTATGTTGAATCAATTAGTACTTTTTTTTATACACTATAGTCTTGCGTTTGACCACAATCACGCCTGATGGTAAGCGAAGATGTGGTCTACGATGGAGCACGCTTGCCTAGCAAATGCCTATTCACTCTAGACTTGAAAAACGGTCAGATTATAGTGAACTAAAAAACAATTACTTTGCTCACCCGCGACCACTAATGACAAATAGTTATATCTGTGCGGCAAATGTATGTTTCCATGCAACACCTCCACCTCCACTGCTACACGAATCAACACATGCCACACAGACCCAACTATCACCACCACCACTATACTAAACGCTGACGCGTTTCGGCACTCTCCACGAGGCCATTTACGAAGCACAACAACAACCGCTCAACATGCCACCACTTCCACTACTGACATATGTAAACCATGTACTCAACTTAGTTAATGACAAAACCAACGTACCCACTAATATTTTATAAATTCCAAACTACCCTTTTATGTAAGTCCTAAACTACCCTTTTTTAAGAAATGAATTCCAAACTACCCTTTTTATTTTTATTTTTAATCTACGCCAGGTACCCCGTTATTTTTAACCGAGTACGGTAAAAAGAGAAGTCATGTTCTCATTATTACTATGACACATTATTAAAATTAGAACCAAGTCGTAACAAAGGCGAAGAAACCAAATTAACTTGTTCATTAATAATAGACCCCATGTTGTTGTACCTAATTATTTCCAATTGTTCTAAAACCGATAGCCGCAAACCCTTATCACAATAATGTAAAATTTCGTACGTATCTGAGTCTAACAACGAATGATTCGTTTCTAATAAATGCTTGGCAAAGTTTGATTTCTCTGGATGATCATGCCTATATGACGAGACATGCTCTTTAAATCTAGTATCAAAGCTTCGACCGGTTTGTCCAATGTATACTTGACTACAGTCGCCACAAGTGAGTTTATATACGCCCGACCTGTTCCCTTTATCCACCTTTTCTTTGTTATTACAAAGTCTAGAACGTAAAGAATTAGTAGTCTTAAAGGCAACATTGATGTTATTTGATTTTAAAATATTATAAATCTTGTCAGACAACCGGCCAACATAAGTAATACTAGATCTAAATTTGTTAGTAGGCTGAGATGGCAACGCAGAGTAAAGCATGCTATTCACTATCCGTCCCTGCTTCTTTTGAACCAGACTATTAACCATTGCTGTACTATAACCATTTGTTGTTGCTATCTGATATATAGTATGTAACTCAGAATCATAATGCTCTTTCGAAAGAGGTACAGTTAGTAGTCTATGTACATAACAATGGAAAGCAGCCAGTTTATGCTGCCATGGGTGAGTAGAATTGAATGAATGCAAGTCACCAACATCCGAAATACCCCCAGTAGAAGTTGTATTTTTTAATGAATTAGCAACCAAAACCTTAGTATCAAAGTAACCGCGATTACAAACAATCGCAACCTCAGAATCTACCGCCAAACCCTCCACTAATTTCTGACTAAATTTAGAGGGTAGGTTATATTTTAAATATTCTTAGATGTCACTTAGAAAGGAAGCGTTTACATCCGGGGGAGGTTTGTGAGTTAATAGAATTAGTAACTTTATGCATGAAACAAAATTATTTCAGATATAATGGTCAATATTATTTGCAGAGTGATGGTTTAGCAATGGGGTCACCTCTTAGTCCTTTAATGGCTGACGTTTTTATGGATAACTTTGAAAAACAATATATAGTGGGGAACAGCAATTTAGTATATTATTATAGGTATGTTGATGATTTAATTTTATGTTGGAAGGGGAGTATGAGGCAGCTAGATTTGTTTATTAGTGCTCTCAATAACAAACATCCAAAAATAAAGTTCAAACGAGAATTAGAGGAAAATCGTTCATTAAATTTTCTGGATTTAACTATTACAAGAGTAAATAATAGGCACCAGTTTCAAATTTACCGTAAGCCTACGTACACAGATACTGTCATACCTGCAAATTCTACTCACCCATGGCAGCATAAACTGGCTGCTTTCCATTGTTATGTACATAGACTACTAACTGTACCTCTTTCGAAAGAGCATTATGATTCTGAGTTACATACTATATATCAGATAGCAACAACAAATGGTTATAGTACAGCAATAGTTAATAGTCTGGTTCAAAAGAAGCAGGGACGGATAGTGAATAGCATGCTTTACTCTGCGTTGCCATCTCAGCCTACTAACAAATTTAGATCTAGTATTACTTATGTTGGCCGGTTGTCTGACAAGATTTATAATATTTTAAAATCAAATAACATCAATGTTGCCTTTAAGACTACTAATTCTTTACGTTCTAGACTTTGTAATAACAAAGAAAAGGTGGATAAAGGGAACAGGTCGGGCGTATATAAACTCACTTGTGGCGACTGTAGTCAAGTATACATTGGACAAAACGGTCGAAGCTTTGATACTAGATTTAAAGAGCATGTCTCGTCATATAGGCATGATCATCCAGAGAAATCAAACTTTGCCAAGCATTTATTAGAAACGAATCATTCGTTGTTAGACTCAGATACGTACGAAATTTTACATTATTGTGATAAGGGTTTGCGGCTATCGGTTTTAGAACAATTGGAAATAATTAGGTACAACAACATGGGGTCTATTATTAATGAACAAGTTAATTTGGTTTCTTCGCCTTTGTTACGACTTGGTTCTAATTTTAATAATGTGTCATAGTAATAATGAGAACATGACTTCTCTTTTTACCGTACTCGGTTAAAAATAACGGGGTACCTGGCGTAGATTAAAAATAAAAATAAAAAGGGTAGTTTGGAATTCATTTCTTAAAAAAGGGTAGTTTAGGACTTAAATAAAAGGGTAGTTTGGAATTTATAAAATATTAGTGGGTACGTTGGTTTTGTCATTAACTAAGTTGAGTACATGGTTTACATATGTCAGTAGTGGAAGTGGTGGCATGTTGAGCGGTTGTTGTTGTGCTTCGTAAATGGCCTCGTGGAGAGTGCCGAAACGCGTCAGCGTTTAGTATAGTGGTGGTGGTGATAGTTGGGTCTGTGTGGCATGTGTTGATTCGTGTAGCAGTGGAGGTGGAGGTGTTGCATGGAAACATACATTTGCCGCACAGATATAACTATTTGTCATTAGTGGTCGCGGGTGAGCAAAGTAATTGTTTTTTAGTTCATAAATATGGACCTCCGCAAAGTAACGCCTGATTCAATAAATCAGATTATAGTGTTCAGGGAACACAGACGCAGGCTCCTTAGCCGTACGGATGATGAAGGAAGAGCGAAAACGCTTGGTGCGGAATTTGGGAATGCTGACAACATAAGGGTGGAGACCCCGCCTACTTCTGGTCGACCTGTGAAAGGAGCTGGTGGAATAAGGTCGTGAAGTTCCAAAGCACACTCACCGAAATGTAGCCTGTAAAATACCGAAAGGCAAGCTACTCTTCTGCGATGGCGAAGGCTCTGGGGACAGGAATTCACCTCAAAGACGTCGCCGTACATCACTAAATCCAAATCCTCCTCCCTGCACACTGTCAGACTGTGGAATGGGTTACCATGTGACATCAGGCAGTCGCAAACTGTTACCACCCCTGCGTAAATAAAATACGTAAATATCATGGGACAATTGACACCAATTGACCTAGATTTAAAATGGGCAAAGCCTGTACTATGGGTACTAGACAACTGATAAACTTACTTAAATACATATTAAACGTCCAAGGCCCGAGAACAAACATTCGCATTAGTCACACAAACGTCTGCCCCGACTAGGGATCCAACCCAGGACCTCAAGCTTCATAGTTAGGGTCTCTAACCACTAGGTTATCCAATACAATAACTAGTCTTAGTTAGTTATTGTATAGGTATTCTCTGATTCGTGTAAGTATATTGTATATTTTTATGCAGTATTTGGCATTACCTGTCTAAAATTTATAATAGGCAGCGAAGGCGCTATTAGGACTAATCAAGTTTTATAAGCTGGCTGTCGAACGTTATTCTTAGAATCTAATTCTTAGAACTTTGACTTTAATAATTAACATCTGATGTTAATTAAAGTCAAAGTCATTGTGAAATAAACGAATCACTCGCGTCTGTCAGTCGAGTATATCCCTAGTCCATTAATGATGGAATCTCACGGTAGTTTCGTGTTAAAAGTCAAACTAGCTCAAAATACGTTTCAAATTATAGAATTTGTCTGTAGGTACAGACATACAGGCAAATGGGGACGTATACTTGGACAGTTTTAAATGATTCGCTGTTAATTGCATTAGGCATATTCAAAACGAGATATTGACCGCGATTAACTCATAGATTTGATGAGTTCGGAGAGATCAGTTTCCCGTGATCATGATACATGTAACTGCATCGAAATATAGGGAGCTCATCAAACCTATAAGGTAATCGCGGTCAATATCCCGTTTTCATTATGTCTAAGTATACTTGGACAGTCGTACCGGTTCGCACAGGATCAAGACCGCTTCAATCTTGGCTTTACGCGTAATATTGTACCGGGACTGTCTTTTCCTGATATGATTATGGGACTTAGGAACAAATGGAAAGTAAATTGGGTATGGGCTAAAATAATTTCTACGCAGACCTTCTTTAGAAGTCTTTCAGAACAGGTTCAAAAGTTTTGGTGTTTTACGCTTGGTCTTGCCATTAAACAAAATAACCTAGCCACGGCACAAAATAAACATGCAATATTATAGACAACTGTGCCCTAAGCACGACTTGTCGAATCCTGCGTCACGTAAAATCGAATAGTAAACTATAACGAGTTTGTATGACGTTTGGAACAGCGCCCGCCTGTGAGCGTATTTGGAACTAAAATTTTGTATGAGATTTCTCGATCTCGATACGATAACCGTAACGTAACGCAGGATTCGACAAGTCGTGCTTAGGGCACTGGATGGACTACAGATGCTGATAATGTTAATGATGCAGATAATGATGATGACGTATGACTATGACTATGACCACGCTTCAAAAACAGTAACTTTTCCTTTGATATAAAATGAGGAAGAACAACAAGTAATTTAGTTTTAGTTTTAATATTTTAATTTACGTTGTAGGTAGTGTTAGTCCCATTTGCTATGCACTGTTTCAACTTCTATTATGTAAATAAAATTCCTTGACAGTAATTGTGTAATTTTTCACAAATTTCAAATTTGATGCGTAAATATACAGAAAAACCAGAAAAATTTGTTCTCGAATTGGGGTTCGAACCCAAACCTTTACCATACCGTGGTAACGCGCTAATCGAATTACGCTATCCGAGCAATTGGATCAGCAATTGGATTGGATTGGATTGGTCGGATAGCGTAATTGGATTAGCGCGTTACCACGGTATGGTAAAGGTTTGGGTTCGAACCCCAATTCGAGAACAAATTTTTCTGGTTTATCTGTATATTTACGCATCAAATTTGAAATTTGTGAAAAATTAATTTCAAACGGGATGACCGTAAAAATAAAAATAATACAAAAAGTTAGTAATTGTGTAGTAAAGTGGCCATTGCTGCGTTGCATCTGTGTCCTTGAGTACGCGTGATAGCAAAGAAATCGCAGATGTTTTGCCAACTAGGAGTGATAAGATGTGTCTCTTCTTGAGCGAGTAATTCCTTATAAGTAGGTAATTATGAAAAATCTTCCCCAAGGATATCCACAACGGTTCGTTGAGTGCTACCCGCAGCCAATGGCTTCCCGCGATCTTTACCAGATCGTCTGTCCACCTTTCAAGAGGCATACCAACACTACTATGAATATTTTATTAATAGTATAAAACATTTGGAATTGGAATAAACTAGGGACTTGTTAGGAACAGACAGAATTTTGAAAACAAAGAATACGAATTGGTACCTTATGTCCAGTCAGGTGTAGAGATGTGTAAGTACTTTTCGAGCATATCCCTCGATGAGCGGCGCCGCTAGTCTTCAAAATGTATGATAACACCTTGCCGTCGGTTAGTCGTTCACTTGTTGGGTTTGGAAGGTAAAATATGCAGAAGGCAGACACCGGGACTCAAAATAATGGTTTTGAAAAATGCACAACGTGCTTTTTGGAGAAGTTTACCTTTTGAAGAGACCGGGAATGAATCTGAATGAATGAATGTAATCGACTGGATGTAAGAGTGAGTCACTGTATGACAGATTGGTTGTATGTTGCCAGATTAAATATTAATGTAATTCCTAAACAGGACTAATTCAAGTAAATTAACGTTTTCGAGCCTAACCTAACCTTAGTACAACTACTACGTAATTATCTTAATGACTTCATGAATAATAGCGTCATAGTGTAGCATTTCGATTGCTATCCTGAAAGCGTTATAAGATATATTATATACTTGAGTTACGTCTCAGATTCGAGAAGATTAGAGGAGCACAAAGGATCGGTGGGGAAATCTAATTTAGATATAGATAACGCAATTCGAGGGGTCGCAAATGATCAAGGAACGGTGCGAATAAAGATTTGTGTAAAATTAACTTAGGGCCCCATGGCAGTCAATGGACGGAGTGTATGGCTCCAATAAAATGAGAATTTGGATTAAATTAGTTTGTAGGAGTCTGTTTAATGTCAATAGAATAGGTAATAAAATTTTGTGAAACAATTTCTAAATCTTACCGCGTTTACAAGCTTATTTCAGAGTTGCAAAAGCGCTTGGTCGATGCAACTTGTGACCAAAGGGCTGGCAGTTTTCTCTCTCAAATAATCGGCATCGCTATTCAGCGAGGCAACGCTGCTAGCCTTTTGGGCACTATGCCACGGGGGCGTTATTTAGATTTGACTTAGTTTATTTAGTTTTAGCTTAGATTTAATGTCATTGTAAATAAAATTGTAAATTGCTTTTATTATGTAAATAAATTATAAAAAAATCTAAAAATCTCGTTCCAAACAAATCATAGTCCAAGACGCTCGTGGTCGGATTTTTTTAAATGACGTATCTTTTTGATTACGGTGACTTTGAAGTTTGCTTTTTGCACAGACTCAAGGAAATGTAGGCGCTCCCAAATGGTGGAGGTGCTGGGTAGACGTAGCTCTAGCAGCTGCTCCTTGGCTGCTAGAGCACTCTGCAATAATGAAGTATTTCTTCAGTAATATTTAGGTTTTTTTTTTCATGATAATAGCGAACTCACGTCTTTCCATTAAAAACACTGTCAAGCAGTCGCACTTGTTTGCTGTCTATTAAGACACTTCGCATTCACTATAATTCAAATACAAGCAGAGGGCAACCTACTTACAGTACTGATTTGATATAAATATCAGCATGCTACCTCGACTCGATCCAGAGAAAAAGGGTCTTGACAGACAGACAGACGGACAACGAAGCGATCCTTAAGAGGGTTCCATTTTTTTTCCTTATGGGGTACGGAACCCTAAAAAGTATGCCTGTGTGCAACCAACTCTACTTTACGTGGGTAAAGTAGAGTTGGTTGCATACAGGCATACTAAAGCGTGGGCTTTACCATGTTAAACTAGTAGTATGAACTACCGTTTCATGTGTGTTGTTGACTAAGTATCAACAGTTGTAAGTACTGTCAGATGTATGCATGTCACGGCTAACCACAGACACGTGTTGCTCTGATGACTGGGGTGGATCAAACCAGTGGTTTGTTTGAATAGTTTAACTAAATAAGCAAACTTATTAATGCAGTTTCTGACAGAAATTTTCTTTTTGTAGAGAAAAAATAGAAAAATCATCTTGTTTTTAACCCCCGACGAAAAAGAGAGGTGTTATAAGTTTGACTTGTGTATCTGTGTATCATGTGGCATCATAGTTCCCAAACGGATGGACTGATTTCTGTGCGGTTTTTTAATCGAAAGCTAGTTTAATCGAGATGGTTCTTAGCTAAATTTCATTAAAACCGGTTTACCTGTTTGTGAAATATTAAGCTTTGAAATAACAATTTCGGGAGTTTTTCAACTTTTTTAAGTTGGTTAGGTTATTCACTTTCAGTTGAGTATATACTTACTGTTCCTCAAGCGACCAAACGATAGCGCAATTCAGGATGATAGTTAAATGGAACAACGACATCTAGTGGTAAACAAGGTAAACTAACCTTTCTTGTATAACGGTGTCAATAAATTTAATACCAAACATAACAAAGGTTATTTGCCTAAGTATCTTCAGTACTATATCAAAATTATATACGGCCCTTACGGGACCCATATCAGAGCTGTCGAGCCCAATAAATCAGCCCTAAGTGCTTCTTAAGACTCTTGCGAACGTTAATGGCAATAGTCAAAATTACTTCTTCGAATTTTAATACACATATACTACTTTATTTACATAATAAAAGCAATTTACAATGACATTAAATCTAAGCTTAAACTAAATAAACTACAACTTAAAACTAAATTAAATCTAAATAAGGCCCCCGTGGCATAGTGCCCAAAAGGCTGGCAGCGTTGCCTCGCTGAATAGCGATGCTGATTCTTTGAGAGAGAAAACTGCCAGCCCTTTGGTCACAAGTTGCATCAACTAAGCGCTTTTGTAACTCAGAAATAAGCTTGTAAGCGCTGGGACCCCATGGACCCAAAGTTTCAAACCCGACAGGAACAAAATTATAATTCGGACCGAGAGATTGATACTTAGAATTTTTTCTATTTTCAGCCGTTTCTGCCGCCGCACCAGCTTTTTGTGTGGTTCTCTGGAGATGTGAGGGTGCTACTGTATCGACACAGGTCGCATCCCAAACCAGAACCCTACCCATTCTCCAGGGAATCAGAGACATACCGTCCGGCCTTTTGCCATCGTCGCGGGCAATGCCGCTTGGCTCCAAAATGGCCGGCACGTTCGCAGAGGCAAGAGCCCGGCGGATTATGTCATTGAGCGCGGCATGACGGGAGAAACGGCCGGCGCTCTTTTGACAGGAAAGACCATGGTGTCCCGTTTCGTCCACATTGGTGCCACAGAGGCAACGGTGTGGTGAACACAGCGCAACACCCAGTCTTAGCCCGACTGCAATTCTCAGTGTTTCAGGCTCAAGAAAGGTTCCGGTGTTAACGGAAGGATAAGCATGAAGCCAGTCACCGGATTCCTTTCTTGCCACAGCCAAAAGCCTTGCGCGGTCTGGGCCTGAACTGGAACTGAGAATATTAGAATAAGTTAATTTGGATAGTGTGTCATCCCAGCTCCGTTGGAAATTTGGATAAGCGGGAGGATTTTCACCCGGACAAGCCATTAGCCAAGCATTCCTAGCATCGACCAAACCCGTCGTCTCGTAGTTTGAAGGACAATCCTTTAGGATTTTACCTACGAGGGTGGACGTGCTGTGGACAGATGATAGGAACGCTGGTAAAGCAACACTAGAAATTTTGCGGATACCTAGCCCACCATATCTGATAGGAAGGGAAGCCTGGGTCCAAGATTGCCCATTGAATTGTAAGTTAAGTATAGATTCCAAAGAAGTTTTCATAAGGGAATCAATTGAGGTCAGAGAATTTTGATGTTTCCAAAAGGGACAACAACGAAGCAAATAAGTAAATTTTGGCACAAAAAGGCAAAATTTTAGAATAGTGATAGCAGTGTGAGCACTGATTTCCAGCAGCCGGTCTGCAGAATTTTGAAATTTTGAAACAGTTTTTGCGATTAAATCTGGAATGGCATCGTCGAAGATTGGTGACCCTAGGAGGCTTAAGTTTTGCTTATCGACAATTTTGATATTTGGACAAAGTAAATTAAAATGTTGGAAGAGATCGGATCGGATCGCGTTGTTTATGAACAGTTCGCATTTATTAAAGTTTAGATCTAAACCAATGGCCTTAAATTTATTTATAATTTCTGAGAGATCTGAAAGTACCGTAACTGCATCACCTCCTAGGGAACCATCATCAAGATACCATACGTTAAATTTGGACTTTAAATTTTGAATGATGGGGTTAATGGCTAAACTGAAAATGGCTGGTCCGAGGGGATCACCCTGCTGACAGCCGACTTCAGAAGATAATTCGTTGCTTTTGTACATTAATTTAGAAGGTTCATGATAACAGTTAAGTAGGTAATTATAAATTTCCGGAATATTATTCCTAATTTCTGTGAGCAAGGTGTCCCTGTTTACCGAATTAAATGCATTTTTGACGTCAATTTTGAGTAAAACCTCACACTGATCGTTATTAAGGTAGGTGCGCAGGGCATGGACTGCCGCTTCGCACCCACCTTTAGTACGAAACCTAATTGAATTGGTTCAAACTGAGGTTGCAATTTTGAAACTATGTGACGAACTGAAATTTTAGAAGTTAATCGCCGAAATGTAGAGCCGACCGCAATGGGTCTGACACCTCCGTCTTTTTTAGTGAGCGCAATTAGGTTGGCTCCATAAAGAACGGGAACTATTTCGGGATTAACATTGCCAGACAGCATGAGGTTTATTAATTTTGTTAAAGCGAGGATTAAATGTTTGCCTGCGTCGCCCACACAGTGAGAGGTAAGGTCTTTTAGGTGTTGGAGTGCCATGACTTGCTTGGTTTCCTTAGAATCGAGATTAAAACATAATAATAATTATATTAATAAATAAAATATCATGGGACATTTCACACCAATTGACCTAGTCTTAAATTAGGCAAAGCCTGTACTATGGGTACTAGACAACGGATAAACAAACTTATAAATACATACTTGTATACATAATAAGCCTTTAAGACCCGAGAACAAACATTCGTAATCATCATACAAACATCTAACATCTATTTAAGGGATAAGTTCGCCTTTGTACATTTGCTTTTGTTCTGTTATCTGTATTTTTTTGTTCTATGTGCAATAAAGAGATATACATACATACATACATACATACATCTGCCCCGACCGGGGATCGAACGACTAGCAAAGAATATAAAGGTATACCGCACAAATTTACTTGCGGTCCATCTGTTTAAGAGTTCTGCCTACAATGCCACAGACAGACACACAGACACAACGAAACACTGATTAAAGTTATAACACCCCTCGTTTTGGATTGGGGATTAAAAAGCCTGATACTTAGTAAATTGTGACATGATGGCAATATTTCAGTAAGCAGCTAGATATTTACCCACTTACTCTCCGCGAATGCAAACTGAAGTGTAGCAAATGGTTGCTGTCATTATCGTATGAGGATACGGAGGAACTTTTCGTTATCGCTTCCTAAGTATAAGTATATAAGTAAGTATAAGTTCGTTTCGTTATCACACACACAGATATCAAACATAAACTCACGAATTTACACTCCACACAAACACACACACACATACACACACACACACACACACACACACACACACGTACGCACTCACATACACACGCACAAGGATATATAATCATATTTCCTTTTTATTCGATTTTAGTTTTATAATTGTCAAGGAATATTAGATTGAGATTGATATTGTAGTGAACTAAAAAACAATTACTTTGCTCACCCGCGACCACTAATGACAAATAGTTATATCTGTGCGGCAAATGTATGTTTCCATGCAACACCTCCGCCTCCACTGCTACACGAATCAACACATGCCACACAGACCCAACTATCACCACCACCACTATACTAAACGCTGACGCGTTTCAGCACTCTCCACGAGGCCATTTACGAAGCACAACAACAACCGCTCAACATGCCACCACTTCCACTAGTCAGCGTTTAGTATAGTGGTGGTGGTGATAGTTGGGTCTGTGTGGCATGTGTTGATTCGTGTAGCAGTGGAGGCGGAGGTGTTGCATACATTTGCCGCACAGATATAACTATTTGTCATTAGTGGTCGCGGGTGAGCAAAGTAATTGTTTTTTAGTTCATAAATATGGACCTCCGCAAAGTAACGCCTGATTCAATAAATGATATTGTAGTCTTTAGTTATTTTTTTCCCCCCCTTTTCTGTATACGGAGGGGAGCGTTGTTATCTGCGAAACAGTTTCAAACTTTTGCAGGTGACATCGTTTCACATTTCGCTATGTACTAATTGTTACTAATCTAATAAATATTTCATTATTTTTATTATTAAAAGCACTGAACCTAAGGGAGATTATGGAACTACCGTCAGACAAGTAAGCGCAGCTGACAGAGGCGCACAACTACCCTCGTTTTCATCGTCACTGTCAAATGTAGAGTAGCAGACCACACTGATGATCTCGTCACTCTGTAAACGTTCGTTAGAACTACTAAATAATCTAATTAGGTATCCGTTCAAATGACGATGCGAACGAGGGTAGTTATGAGCCGCTGTTAGCTGCGCCTAGTTGTCTGACGGTAGTTCCATAATCTCCCTTAGGTTCAGTGCTTTTAATAATCCTACGAATCCTACGATAGCTCCATACTAAAAGCCATCGTACAAAAACTCATACACGCAGCTAACTTACACGCGTATGGTACCCTAAAAGCTTGAAGCCATCGCATAATTTCAGCATTTTTAGTCCATTGTAATTATCAAAAGAAACAGTACGGACATAAATATCCCCCCCCCCCCCTCCCTCGTCAAGGGCTGGTAAGGAAATGCCCGAAACGAAAGGGTTTAAATAAATTTGTGGCTCTTTTTAAAAGGCGCGTTGTGAATTCATGATCAACCAGGATACGGGTTTTGTGAAAATGAATAAGTGTTAAGAAAAGATTTTACCGAATCGATGGCTGTGGGGATTGCTGGTTAGATGATTACCTGAAAGAAGAGGCAAAATATTAGAAAATGTTTGCAAAGGATAAGTCATACCTACCCACAGATCATTCGCATGATTTCGTGATCTTGTGACGCGTAGCACCGCAAGTGCGTGAATTGTGACTCAGTAATTACTGGCGATACGCGTGTTCTAAAATCATTATATTTTATTTTATCTACACACATATCATAGTCCTCTAAAATGCGTTCAGAAACCGTAGAAAATTACCAGCATTGCAGCACGACGACGCCTCCCCCGCCAACCACCTCCACCAACAGGTCCTGCAGTAAAGTAATAGTCATTACGACATCGAATTCGATGTCGTAATGACTTTTCGATATCGAACTAAATTCTTCGAATTTGACGACCAACGTAATTTACAATCATAGTGAAATAAAACGGATCACTCACGTATATAAGTCGAGTTCAGTCCGACATGTATAATTAATAATGTGATATTGATTTTTTTTTACAAAAAAAAACAGTTTACGAAACGTCAGCTCGGTATGTTTGTCTATGATTAAAAAAAAACAGTCAAATTCGTGACAGGTATGGGTATGATATATGCCTTCGGCTTCTGAACCCATCTTAGAGTACTTATAATATGTGTGTAGATAAAGTAATGTATGCAACTCCACATAATTAGGCCTTAAAACACTCATTATGTAGCAGTTGCATAAACTACTATTATTCAATTGTGGTTCATTACACTGACATGTTATAAATTTTAGACAAATAATTCTATTACATGACTCAATTAATTTCAGTTACATAAAAGTTATGATGCGGTAATTATTATTTATTCACTAATATAGCTCGTAAGCAAAACCATTGTCACTAACAATCTATGGATTTATATCTGATAATAAACGTGATATAAGTGATTGCGGAAGCTCATCCACATTGTGTAATTACACTAGCAATTTTGTGCGTGATTGCGTAGTGCTTTTGCGTGTGTGCATTAGCAAAGGGAGGGGGGACAGTGGCGACATTGGTTCTGGAAGGAAATACGAACGATAGCATTTCCACCCTCCTTCTTAAATCTGTGGTCATACCCAATACACATCCCATAATAATTAATTTGCATTAGGTACAATAAATAAATCTGAGCAAATTTCAGGTCATTTCGGTCCGTAACCCTAAGACGAATCAAAACAAAATCACCTAGAAGCATTTCAGATTCAACCCATTCCACTTGGTACCAATGCGAAACGAGTTGAAAGTTAAATGGATTGGGTAGCTGAATATACCAGATATTCATTTAGCTCAGCGAATGCATACGGCTTAAGCATCTCAGTTACGCTATCAAAAAGAAAGGAAAAACGCTTTCCTCTCAAACAAACGCAAAACCTCCAATCTATCACCCAAGCTTTTAGAAGAAAACGTTTTCTACATCACGACCCGTGAAGCAACAAGGTTTGCCGACGGCTCTTGAAGGAGCCAGTTTTATATCGAATTTAGGCAAGTTGGCAATCGGACGCGCTCGGCTCCTATCTCGAAGTGCTAGACAGATGCATACAAATCTCGCTAGCGTTTTGTCTTAAATCAAGGAGACAAGACAATGTAAATTTGCATTTGCTAGCACGGAACTAATCGATGCAGTGGGAGAGTTAGGTATCAGAAAATGTGCTTGGATTCTGCGGATTTCGATCCTTGTTCTGCAGAAAACGTTTCTTTAAAATGTTGTATAAATTTTACGAGATTTATTGATTCAAAGAGAACAGAATAAAATGATAGTTAGTTACGGAAGTATTGAGTCAATTTCTGTTGTTCGTGGTGAAAACATTGGATGAAAAGTTCGTTATATTACATGATTAAATTTAACATAAGAAAGTACGTAGCACTTAACAACAAAGGTTAAGTACTTTGTAGCCATCTTCCTTTTTAGGACTATTTTTAGAGTACAGACCACACGTTGATCCAGTTTATTAAATGTGTACTAATTTTCTTATAATGTTTGACTACTAAAAACGAAATGAACAAAACAAATTATTTGGCTAATACACAAAAATAATGGAATACAGAAGGAACTTTAAAAAACCCAGGCTGATTGTAGTCTGGCATAATAATTATACTTAATAAAAAATCAAAGCCATAAAATTATTATCTCAGATTACAAAAGTCATCATGGATGTCAAAAGAATCTTATCACAAGCTCTATAACATAAGTAGGTACATTAGTTTAGCCCGACTGATTCGGACTTATTCATAGTCCTTCCTCTGAGAACGCACGACTCAGCGGCAGTGAAACGCAGAGTACGATTGAGTCTCACGGTAGTTTCAAGATAAACTTCTTTTAAGAAAAACCAACGAGAAAGTCGTCGACGTACAATCTTTCCCTATTTCCAAACCGTTAGCCTTCCTTCTGAGGAACCTCGGCCTCCCATTGACATTGAAGTCGTCAAACTCCAAAGACAATCACAAACATCCCCACAAAGTAAATAAGAGAACACTCCCAACTAAAGCATTACGCCATTAGCTCATTGTATTCAAGTTTACCGGAAGAGGGAACTTCGCTGAAAAGAATTCGGGATTCCCCTCCTAATAGTCAGAATAAATTTGATAAAACTCGGGCCCGGACTGCAAAGTACAAACTAGTTTATTTGGTAGTGGAAAATGTTCCTGGGAACTAATATCCGCGGAACCCTTTAAAATGTTTGCAGGCTGCTGATGAGAATCTTGAACTACTCGGACGTTTTGGACGTTGCGAGACTTTGCGCTCGAAAACTTTGATAGGTTTAAAATGTGCAACGCTCAATTGCAAACATTTCTTTTCACTTTCGAATCATCTTAGCAGTGATAGTGGTAACAGCGGCGTGTTAGTTTGACGTTTAAAATACGAAGAGTTGTAAAAAAACCTTCGATTTAGCCGTAATTTCATAAATTATTCTCATTTCTTTCACAAAGCTAGCTGGTGAACCTAATGGACTCTAGAGGCTTAGAAAATTGTTTATTTCAGCCCAAATGTTTTTAACTTACGAAAATTTTGCAGTCTGCTTTCATCATCATCGTCACAATGTCAGCCGAAAGACGTCGACTGCTGGACATAAGCCTCTCCCAAGGCTCTCCACTCAGACCGGTCTTGTGCTTTCCGCATCCACCGCGATCCCGCGATCTTAACTAGGTGGTCGCTTCATCTTGTTGGATGCCTACCGACAGCTCAGTCTGGTTTTAAGCTAGTTAATTTACCTACCTATAACTCTACGATACGGGCATGAAACACTAACACTTGTCGCAAGACTCCAACAAGCTTCAGTTCTGATCAAACAGCTTCCCCGATCACCTTGCTGAAATATTTCCCCTTAATTTTGTCACACCCTGTAAACAAACTTCAAAATGCCTTATACCCATATAATGTTTCACCCTAACAAAGTACTTTAAGGATGCCTTGTTACCATACATCTTGCATTATCAAACCGGCTTTAGACAAAGCTAGCCACAGTTTCATCGACTCTTGAGAAAACCACTTAGAGTGCTAAATAGCTTTGGCAAGATACGAGCAAATAGTTTGACGAGAAACTCTGTACAAATGGGTGATATTGGTATTTTTTTATTCTTTTGGTGTAGTTTTCATATAAGTGTGATGTTCAGTTAGGATTCAATTAGGACAGATGTATTGAAACACACAGTTGTCGAAATATAATTACATAACAGAAATGTTCAATAAACTGTAAAGCTTCAGTCAACTGGCTATTGATGACATCCTACTATTTTAACAATTTTAACAATGACCGTCAGAAGTCTCTGTTACACATGAAAAAGTATGTAATAAAATAATAACCTTGTTATTCATAAACCTATTTTAGCTAAAATGCCGTTAAAGTTCGTTTGTCCTTTTTTGTCACATTGACATTTCCGTTAGTAAGAAGAAGACAAAACCTAATTTAGCTAATGGAGGCTTGAGTGACGTTTATGAATAAGGGCATTAGTGTATTAAATCAACATCTGTTTAGTACTGATTACACAGGATACGTTTGTCCGTTGTTACCAACATCATTCGCATAGCATTCGATTTTGTTTATTTTTTCAAATGGGTATAATCTTTGTGGGCTCTTTAAAGTTTTTTTTTTAGTGCATCAGCGGTTTCGGAAAAACCGTCATTGCCAATAAGAATGCGCAGCAAGAAACTTGGAAAATTGGAAGTCAAGTCAACCAAGGAACAAAAAACAAAAAAAACACCTCCGTTTTATTCAGAACTAAGATACCAATACGTGATGAAATGAAAACTATTAAACTCCACAAAGAACGCAGCGGTCCCGCACATAAAACTTCCCCGTGTGTTTCCATACTCTTTGTGACATCAACACCAGTGTTTGTGGTATGTTGGTATTTTACTGGTAATTTTATTGTCCTTAGACTGTGGGAGCTACTTCAAAAGTCGTTTGAGAATCGGCGAATCAAGCATCGTTTTGTTGGTTGGCGTAAGTTTAGTTTAAATTAGTCTTGTATGTGAAAATAAAGTAAAGATGTTTAAAGTCAGCACTTAGTGAGGAAGGAAAAAATCCATAATGATCTATCTTAATTTTGCAACTAATATAATAATAATGATCCCAAATATTTCATGCACGGGTTCGACATTTTTTTTTATACGACGAAGAAGGCAAACGAGCAAGTGGGTCACCCGATGGTAAGTGATCACCACTGCCCATAGACATCCGTAACCCCGGAGGGATTGCAGATACGTTGCCAACGTAGAGAGCTAAGATGAAATGCCTCTTGTACCCGTAATTACACCGGCTGTCTTACTCTCCACACTGGAACACAACAGTGCAAGCACTGCTGCTTAGCGGCAGGATTAGCGAGTAAGATGGTGGTAGCGATCCGGAAGGACCTCGCACAAGGTCCTACCACCTGCAAATTTTGTACTGTTCGACAGCTTACAGCGTCACCAGTAATATTGATTTGGGTACTTACGTACTTACTCTTTAATTCCTTAATTGTGAGCATGGAATTGGAAACAGTTTACGGACAAACATTAAGCAAACAGTTGAAGAGCTCTAGATACCCGTATAATTCCCATGAACAAAACAACGCCATGGAAAAGCGAAGTAACCTAAATTTTTACAAAAGCGAGCTGTTCGCGAGGAAACAATTTTATAAAAACGGAGTTTTTAATTCTGCCAAGCGCTCTCGGGCATGTCATTATTTTGCCCGCAGCTAAAGGGGCTTAAGTGCGAATTTTTAATTTTTTCGTCTTCCCATTCTACGTGAGGGATGATGTTTCAAAGCTCAAAGGGTTTCGTTTCGTATGCATTGTGTTGCTGTAATGACAGCTTTTTGTTGAACATGGTATGGTGACTTCAAAGACTATGGCATGACTGAAGCTGCGACTAGGGATTTACGGAGTAAAAGAGAAGTATTCCTACCGGTGAGACTTAACCTAATTTAAGAAGTATATGGTAAGGATAATTTTATTGCCGAATTTATACAATGTGAAATTCAAATTGTTGAAAAAATTCAATTTTAAGAATAGTGAAATAATGTCGAAATAATATTTATTATCATTATTTAACTAGCTTATGCCCCGCGGCTTTGCCCCCCCGAAATATTTCAAAATGGGCAAGTTCCCAATCCAGTGGGAAATTCGAGAAATCCCTTCTTAGTGCAGACTCTAGGATATTCAAGGTAGGTACATAATGTTTGCCAGATTTCAAGTCTGTAGGTCCAGTGGATTAGGCAGTGCAGTCAGTCAGTCAGTCAGTAACGGTACTGTTTTATAGATATAGACTACTGAACTAAGTACTTAACGGCTTCTACAACACACCCCTATACTCCAAATTATAATCTTGTAGGTCATCATCATCATGTCAACCGAAAGACGTCCACTGCTGAACGGCAGCCTCCCCCGCCGCTCTCCGCTCAGACCCGTCTTGTGCCTTCCGCATCCACCGCGATCCCGCGATCTTTACCAGGTCGTCGCTTCATCCACACAACATCTACACATCGACAAAACTACAAAGGTTCCGTTTTCACCATTTTACAGAACCCTAAAAATGAATATTACTTTTAATATCCAAATCCATGTTTAATATCAGATCGAAACCCGAAGGCTCTCTTACGATACAATACAGGCATCACGACGACGGGTAATATTACAAAACACATTGTCTGGTCAGCTCATATTTTTCGTATAATACGGTTTTACTTCATAATATTGTAGGATATATTTTTTATATTTTTAACGGTGGGAAAGTTTGGGTTTTTTGCGATTCCTGGAAGTCTATTAATAAGCTAGAAATCTAATAACAGAATATAGACGGTACTCTGACTCAACCTCGTATATAAACTTTGACAAATTGGAATAAGCACTCTAGACCGCGAACCTAACGCGGTTATTCCAATTTCGTCAAAGTTTACATACGAGGTTGAGTAAGAGTACCCGTCAAATATAGGTACTATTTTTATCAAAATAGTCAAATAAAAAAAAATAGTAGGTAAGTAAAATTACATTTTATTTACGATTTACAGCACAAATACAAATACATTTATTTCGTTATCACAAGTAGGTATAAGGTACAAGATGACATTATATTTAAAATGGTACAGCTATGATTTGCCAGTTGGCGTACGAAGACAATGTGGTTAATTAAAATTGGACAGTCAAAATATACAAATTAAATTGAAATAATACAGCTGGACATTACAAAGAAATAAAATAAAAGTCGAGATATTATAAACTTATGTCAGCATCATTAAAATAATCCTTAATATTATAATAACATTTATTTACTAGAATTTTTGTCAAAAGGTTCTTAAATCTAGGCACATCAAAATTCTTTAGGGTCGTGGGCAGTTTATTAAACAGCTTTGGAGCCATTACAACCACGCTTTTTTTCATTATAGCAGTGTTACATTGCGCGGTATATAAGACAGGGCTACGGGGTCTAAGGTTGACATGTTGTAATGGCTTCTTCATTTTAAATAAGTCGAGGTTACATTTTACAAATGTGCAGCATTCATAAATGTATAATGTGAATGCTTCAATTAGCTTATAACCGTAGCATTATTTATTGAATCATGCATTTATTGCCAAGGTCTACTGAATCTGTTAATAATAGTCAGGCGTCGTGATAGTTATAATATAATAATAATTATTTCAGATTTATCTCTCTGTCAACTTCGAAGTTAAGCGGGGATGGAATGGTATCTTTTTTATATAATGATTCGAAAACTATTTGGCTTAACCATTTTATGATACCGAACTTGACCTAGTAACCGCACCCCACTTTGAAATTTTAAGACCTATAAAAAAAAACCCCGTTGCAAATAAACCTCTTTGCGAAACACTTAGGTAAAATCATCTAGAATTGTTCAAAGTCCAGGTCTATAGTCAACATACAATGACAATGCAAAGAATCAATGAAAATAGCTCCATCTCTTGCCACTAATGCGTAACTGTAGAAGTTCCGTAGTGGGTGAGCTGCTTGATTAAGCTACTCATAGATGGCGCTGAGGAGAGATCTTCCAAATAAAATATGACACAAGGCATTGAAAAATTCGTTAGGTACACCAACGTTAAGTATAGCTTAATTGGTGGAGCGTGGTACGGATTACCGAGGTTGCTGGTTCAAGTCCAGCTGCTTAACGAATTTTTCTTTGCATTGTCATTGTATGTTGAATTTCATTCTATGAATGTTTTATAAAAATAAAACAAAAATAATCAATAAATCGATTATTTTCATTGATTCAGAAAATAGCTCCATCTCTTGCCACTAATGCGTAACTGTAGAAGTTCCGTAGTGGGTGAGCTGCTTGATTAAGCTACTCATAGATGGCGCTGAGGAGAGATCTTCCAAATAAAATATGACACAAGGCATTGAAAAATTCGTTAGGTACACCAACGTTAAGTATAGCTTAATTGGTGGAGCGTGGTACGAATTACCGAGGTTGCTGGTTCAAGTTCAGCTGCTTAACGAATTTTTCTTTGCATTGTCATTGTATGTTGAATTTCATTCTATGAATGTTTCATAAAAATAAAACAAAAATAATCAATAAATCGATTATTTTCATTGATTCAGGTCTATAGTATTAGCAGTTCCTGAGATAACCAGCTGTGGCGAACAGACAGCCGCAGAGTACGAATATTCGAAACCTGCGTCACGTAAAATCGAATAGGTAGTAAACGCTATCGAGTTTGTATGACGTTTGGCACAGCGCCCGCTCGTGAGCGTATTTGGGACTGAAATTCAGTATGAGGTTTCTCGATTTCGATACGATAACCGTAACGTTACGCAGGATTCGAAAAGTCGTGCTCGACCCTCAGACCGAGATTCTCAAGTTCATTACATTCGAGCTTAAGCGTTCACCCTTTTGTTCTCTATTTACAAACACGCAAGGAATTCAATCTCGCATCGGCACAAATACCAGATGCGGAATGATGTCATGTGGAGACCACTTTACGCGAAAAATCTCATAAAACTTGATATGCCGGGGTTATTAGCATTCCCTTTTTTGTCTGAGCAAAGCCAATGCTCGCTTAATGGAGATACACGAGAAACAGTGATGTTGTTTTCTTTTAGTTGCAATTGTTTTTTTTTTCTGTTTTTATACAGTCAAAGAATTTAATTCCTGACCCAACATAGAACATTTTCATAGTAAACGTCATAACGATTTTCCTTGTCAAGCAATGCGATGTCAAGTATGACGTTTACTGTGAAAAGGTTCTGGGTGGGTCGGGAATTAATGTCCTCGGCTGTACAATGGGTAGCAGACTCAGCGAACTTCGTACCGCCATAGGCCGTTCCATAGAAAATGTATGAGAAAATGAATTTTCCATTATTTTTAATTTTCCCTTATTTTAACAGTTACTCTGCTATTCGGAGCGGAGACAAATCAAAGATCATAAGGATCTGTACAGCTGTCCTTGAATCGTTCGTGAATTATTGACCAATTACAGTGCTCGAAATCTCGACTCCGGTCAGCGAAACTAGTGTAAGTGGAACGAACTGTGCTCGAAATCTCGACTCCAGCCAGCTAAACTAGTGTAAGCGGAGCGGACAGTGCTCGAAATCGTGCCTGCGCGCTAGTGGAACTAGTGTATGCGGAGTGTTATGGGTTGATAGTAAATTAACCTATCACAGTGCTCGAAATCTCGACTCCAGCCAGCTAAACTAGTGTAAGCGGAGCGGACAGTGCTCGAAATCGCGCCTGCGCGCTGGTGGAACTAGTGTATGCGGAGTGGCATGGGCTGATAATAATTAACCTATCACAGTGCTCGAAATCTCGACTCCAGCCAGCTAAACTAGTGTAAGCGGAGTGGACAGTGCTCGAAATCGCGCCTGCGCGCTGGTGGAACTAGTGTATGCGGAGTGGCATGGACTGATAGTAAATTAACCTTTCACAGTGCTCGAAATCTCGACTCCGTGCTCGTGGAAATGCTCGTCACTTTTCACTGCTCTCCTTCGCTTGGCTTCACTTCGCTTCGCTTAGCTTAGTTCGATGGAAACGTTTCCTAAATGTAATTTACGCATACATATTCCGGCCTAAAACAATTTTGAGTGTTTGTTGTACAGTGTTATGAAGTCCCCGATACCTGTACAAAGAATTCGGTACGCTCTGGTTTTAATCCTGTTTCTTGTGTGTCCTCTGGACCGTATATTCTATTATGAAGGACCTTTTGGTTAGGTAACATTAAAACATTAAAAACTTTTTTGTTCTTATTTATTAACATATTTTAGGTATCCGTACCTCAAAAAAAGAAACCCTTATACTTATAGGATAACTACGCTGTCAATCTGTCTATCCTGTACCTTTCCATCGACCTAGAATCACACAATATGGCACAAAGCAAGGTCTCACAACACAAGGCACGGGAAATCTGAAAAGAATACGGAATCTTCGGTGCGCGAGTCTGGATTTTTTCACTTGTAGTTCACGTGGCTGACTATACAAAAGCATGTAAATTTAAATTTTTAGTTTTTTTTTTAATTATTTATTCCCTACAATCACCTTTAGCTCAACATCACTGAATTTCGTCATGAAAATGATTCAATCATGATAGGTAAGTATATTTATATTTTCGGTAGTTAGGTATCTAAAACACATCGTATAATCGTGTGACACAATTTGATAAAATATTCAAGCATACCCAGTTTTATGACAACTATTACACTGCATTTACGAGTCCTAAGCGCGCAATTTCGGGAAGTTTATAGTTATGCACTTTTGCGATCTGCCGATAAAAATGTTCGAGTTCGGGTTGTTAATGAAAATTTTCGTGGAACTTGGGTGTCATGGCGAGGAAAAAGCGACTCGTTAGGATAAATCTGTGCTCGTTTGGGGTAAGTTTATTTATGTACACACATTTATTAGTAAGTTCAGAAACCGTAGGTACCTACCTAATTAAAATTACCAGCATTACGACAGTCAGTTTTACTGTTTTACTATGAAAATTTTAGTAACGAATTCGACATCGTTATGAGTTTCAAATTTGGAACATCTCCAAAAACCCATACAATTTAAATAGGCCTACGATAACAGTTTTGAATGATTCGCGTTAATTGCATTAGACATAATGAAAACGGGATATTGACCGCGATTATCTTATAGGTTTGATGAGCTAACGATATTTCGATGCAGTTGCATGCATCATGATCACGAGCAAACTGATTAAAGCTATAAAGTAATCGGGGTCAATATCCCATTTTCATTAGGTATATCTATGGCCTACGATAATTTTATTATGAAACGTCAGCTGATTGTTTTTATTTAAATCAAATTCGTGACAGGTCTGTTAAAATGCCTTCAGATGGCTGAACCAATCTTAAAGTCTTATAATATTGTGTATAAAGTTGTGTGCATGCAGCTGCAACTCTACATAATCAGGCTTTATTATGTAACAGTTGTATAAACTACTATTATTTTGAACTCCCCACGCAAAAAGGGGTGTCATAAGTATGAGTATGAGTATAAGTATGGTGTGTATTGATCCTAATCCTAACTTCCTAACTAATTATTATAAACTCTGTCTCTCTGTTTAAATCAGTACATAGGCTACTTTTTATTCGGAAAAATTATACAGTTCCCGCGGGATAGCGATAACCGAAATCTACTCGGAAGAAGTCGCGGGCATCAGCTAGTGTATCTATATATCTTTGCGACGGGAGTTAAAAATAATGAATATGAATTTTACCAAAGCGGAAATTATTTCCTTACTTTCGGCAGGCGGGTTCACACAGTGTGAGGAATTAAGGATTTGCGTTGGATCTTCTTTGAGAGGCGTCGGATTACGTTTTAAAAGCATTTTAGTATGCGCTTAGAAGCATTATGGCGAAAAATAGAATGTTATTTAAATTTACGTGCTTTTAACACAGTCCCAAGCAGGATTATTCAGATTTCGTAACGTAATCAATATCGTATCGCCGTCGCGAAATTTCTTATTATATTTTAGTACCAAATACGCTCACGGGCTCATTTAAAATAAATAAATAAATATCATGATATTTATTTATTTATTTATTTATTCCCATCCCGTCCATCCATCATCCATTCCCGTCCCATGGGACAAATTGACACCAATTGACCTAGTCCCAAACTAGGCAAATCCTGTACTATGGGTACTAGACAACGGATAAACATACTTATATAGATAAACACATACTTATATACATGTTAAACATCCAAGACCCGAGAACAAACATTCGTATTCATCATACAAACATCTGCCCCGACCGGGATTCGAACCCGGGACCTCAAGCTTCATAGTCAGGGTCGCTAACCACTAGGCCATCCGGTCGTCATAATGAAGGTTAAAGGTTGAAGGTGGTTAGGTTATTTTATTAATAATTATTTAAAGACCAAGGCTGGTATTAATTATTTTACAGATTAGAAAATATATGAAACACATGATACGTGCCTGTAAAATTTGAGGGTTGCCCTCGATTTCCCTGGGACCCCATCATCAGATCATGATTTATTGACAATGGGGCTACCTCAGGAGTATACCCTTTCGAACAAAAAAAGAATTTTGAAAATCCGTTTACAATTGGCGGAGTAATCGATGTACATACAAAAAAAAAAGAAGAAAAAATACATACAGTGGAACGTAGAACCTCCTCCTTTTTTTGAAGTCGGTTAAAAACTAGTGGTTGATTATCCGCGACTTCGTCAGCCTGTAATTAATTTGGTCATCTGGGTCTTGCGACAATGATACCCTAATCATCAAAATCGGTTGAGCGGTTCTCAAGTTTTAGTGGAATAAAGAAACTCACATAATTACATACTTACATGAACCCCGAACACAATACTTTCTTTTTCTTTGGGTAGTCGTGTAAAAATAAGTAATTTTTCCACGATCAAAGTAGGTATACCAAAATAGAAAAAAAATACCATGGGACAAATTGACACCCAACCCAAACTAGGCAAAAGCCTGTATTATGGGTACTACACAACGGATATACATATTAAACATCCAAGACTCGAGAACAAATATTCGTATTCATCATACAAACATCTGTCCCGACCGGGATTCCAACCCGGGACCTCAAGCTTCATAGTCAGGGTCTCTAACCACTAGGCCATTCGGTCGTCAAAGGTATCCTATTTATAACTGTCTCCAAAATTTTGCGGGATGGTGTTATTTATAGAGCGTTCTTGATGGTTATCGGTCAATTAAAACGGGTCAGTAAAATATTTTTATATTGCTTATAGCATGTCAAAATTTACTGACTTACTCAGTTTTCCTAAAATAACGTGTAATCTCTTCACTTCACTGTTTTTGAATTAATTATGAACATCTAAGCCAGTTTAACAAGATTTCGTTTTAAAAAGTTTTTAGATCTTAATTTTCAGAAAGGGCTGACGGACTTATCTTGAAGGGTTCTCTCTGATAAACATCTGTTAAAAAGGTCTGAAAAAAGTTTTTTACCAACCCTTTAAAGAAGTCAGCCGAAACATACTAACTGTAGAAGTTTTCTTTTCTCAAGTCACAATCGCGAATCTGATAATGAGATTCAACTTCTTTGGAATTCCTTTACCGCCCTAGGACTTTAATGCCATTTCCTCTTCAATGTCAAGGTTGATTCCAATTGCGAATCGTTGTATGTAACAATTTGCCAGTACAAAATTTTCAAAACTGTTGAAGATGCAAAATAATTTTATTTGCACAACAATATTTTTTTATCCCAATTTGCTGATGAATTTGGCGGGCGAAAATTAGTCACTTTTGAATCGACTGTTTTTGAAACTTTTTTGATCCCACTACGAGTCAGTTACCATGGCTTACTTTATTCCTAGAAAAAGTATCATTTCTCTTTTATTGCTTCCTCTACTATTGCATAAGTACTGCTATACTCTGTAGAGTCTTACGCAGAGATGATAACTCGCCATCCTTATTGCATAAAAGCTTAAAAATGTCACCGTAATTTTACAAAAACTGCACTTAAAATGCACTAAAGTAGTGTCTCAAACTTATGAAACGGTCTAAAAATACAGAATGAAAGTCTTTGATACCGCGCGAGATGCCTTCGCAATACAACAGAGACAAGAAGCTGTTTCGGAATATGCTAAGGGTTGTAACAGAGTGATTCCGGTCCTTAAACACTATTTCAGTCTTAACATGAAATTGTAGTTTATGCAACTGCTACATGATGAGGGTCTTTAAAACAGAGTGTATTTTTATGAAACGAGGCGAAGCTGAATTTCATAATACGATCACACGAGTGTTCTATGGCCTAATTATGTGGAGTTGCATACATTACTTTATCTACACACATATTATAAGTACTCCAAGATGGATTCAGAAGCCGAAGGCATAATAATTATGTACTCATAAATCAGACTCTACAAACGCGCAAATTTAGGTACCTACTATCTTAATTCATAGACAAGCACTTCATCATTATGCATTAGGTCCCAAGGGCATAATGACCCTAATTGCTGACCTATAACATACCTAACTTAAGAGGAAACACTACGAGATACTAAGAGACTTCTGAAAAGCAGGTTTTTTAATAAAGTGTTGCTGTCGCCGTCCTTCTAATTAGCCTCGATTAGAGAGTAAACGGGACAACAGCAGCGTAAACTGAAAATACCTACATACCTATTAAAATTTAACAAAATAGACTTTCGTACTGCCCTGTTTTCTCTTCCAAACGTTGACCAATTTTAATATTTCTTTGAAATAATAATCAAATTCATGGTTAACAAAATGTCTTAAGTCTTTTTTGTTTAATTAAATTAAATTAAAATTAGAAATCTTTTATTTCGAACTCAGGGTCCATAATTTGTTAGTAACAGTATTCTTAATAATGATAAGGTTAGTAACTATGTTAAAATAAAATAAAAATGAAAGTAAACACGCATTATAAACATCGAACGAAGGCACGCACCGGAACATGTATCTTCGTCCAGCATTGCATTATCGGGCAATCCACCCGTTAAGCAAGTGCGCTCAAAATGGTGTTGGAGCTCCCGCGCACCCGGCGCATCAGCGAGGATGTCCTGCTGCGCATGATAGCGTTGAATCCTAATGTTAATGTTAGCTAAATTTATTCACTGGATGTCTGAAAATGACATGAGGAAATTGTCGATTTTTGAGGTTTTAAATACTTACCTAAACCGCTTAGCGGACTTATGGTAAAAAAAATCTCTAATTTTAATTCAGCGAGAAAACGGAATTACGTTTGAATGGAGAAACAAGTGCCAGTATTACCTCTTTTAACTCGAACCTCTTCCGCCCGCGTCTAAACGCATAACCCTTACATTTTAGTTTCGCCATTCGCTCCCTGGTCCCAAAAGCGATCATGTATCTTTTGCTTATTCTGTGCCCTGTTCAAGATTCTCTTAGAGAGCCGTTAAAAGTAATCTGTTCTGCTCCCCTGGTTCGTTATTTGCATCCTGCTTTCTTTTTATCTTTGCTTTGAGTCAACAAAACGGCTAAGGTGCCATATAGCTTGCTAATATTCAATATTTATTAATATTACTTTATAACAATACGGCAAAAATAATTCACTTCAAAAACTAGCTACCTATAAATACTTACAACTAACCTAAATCTAAATATGGCCCCCTTGACATGGTGCCCAAAAGCACATCTTGAACAGCGATGCTGATTCGCGGCAGAAATAGCAGAACGAGATTTGTATCTCAAAATGTAAAACACTCAATAGACTATAACCACTCAGTTACAGATACATATTATGTAACTTGTCTTTTTTATCACTTTAAAAAAAGATGTATACGAAAATCATATGGATAATTACATCGTTCCAAACTTTCAAATCGCGATAACTCAAAAAGTTGTTACTTCAAATGTCAGATTACATTGACAATTGCTGACTTGAATAGCTTTTGATCTAGCGCGCTTCATAAAATTATTAGGTATGATTTTTCTCAATAACGCACGCGTGGTTGCGCACACGCCGCGGAATGTACAGGGATCGATTCCCTGGCTATGCTTTCTTTTCTGGTTTTCTTTCTATTCTTGTTTCAGTATTTAGAAGTAAGTATTATATTATTTGCTATTAGTTCATGGCTATGTTGATTCTTTGCATGGTGTAGGTCAGTGCTTTTCAAACTTTTTTATGTCACGGCCCTTCAATGACCATCAAATTCCTTCGCGACCCCCCAAAACCCCGTTTGTGCGATTAACCTTAGAACCCAAACATTATCTAAGAATTCGTATTTAGAATGCACACTTCTGTAATTCAATCAATCGTGCGTTTTGGAACGCAACCTGTATTTATCAGAAGGTAGTTACTGGTTCGCAACTTACAGTTTTTTTTTAATATTGAAGGAAATAAATATTGTTGTTTTATTAAAATGATCTTTAAGAGTCACGAGCACGAGATTTTCGAAGCTGATCCTCGCGACCTCCCTGTGTAAGTGCCGCGACCCCCCTGGGGGTCGCGACCCACACTTTGAAAAACACTGGTGTAGGTGACGCCATATTTAATCAACTATTGCGTTCTCTTCCTCAACGTTGGCGCTTCGTTCCACCATTATCCCATTTCTTCAAACGAGAAAACATTATTTCTCGAGTTGAAATGGTTTCTTCGTTGCAAGATAATACAGAGCTGGATTTTAAATAAAAGTAATATTGCGTTAACCTACGTTCACTGGAAAACTGTCTTTTAAAATCGTTCTCACTGTGCTTTACGGCACTTACTTGACGCGGGATATAAAAAAAAAAAAAAAAAACCTGCTTTTGCTTAGTACCGGCTGTTAACTTCCTAGAATTGGCTGGATGAAAGTGCAATGAATTCTCTTGGTTTTTAACCTCCAACGCAAAACGAGGAGTGCTGTCATTCTGTTGTACGTATCTGTACACCGTAGCTGCTCAAAGAAAAATCTTTATTATTATCGAACCTGCTCACAAAATTACACGAGAATCGGCTGAGAAATGCGACCTGAATATTGTTATATCCGAATATATCTGGACGTACGAAAGGTTTTTTGCCCAAGCTGAAACGGAGACTCGCTCGACCAAAAACCTGTATTGTATACATAGACAAGCTGTTGCCTGCGACTACTTCCGCATAGATTTCGGTTATCGCTATCCCGCGGGAACTGTACAATTTCTAGAATAAAAAGTAGCCTATGTTGTTTTTTAACATTCAAACTATCTTCTTACCGAATTTCATTTAGATTGGTGCAGCGGTTTTCCCGTGAAGAGGTAACAAACAAACAGAGAGACAGAGATATTAGTTAGATTAAATTTTAGTATTGATAGCAACATTTCTCTGTAGATATGTAAGTACTACAATAGTAATCTGCAAGCACTAACGGAAAGTAACAGTGTTCGCGAATTAATATTTCGCTACGCTAGGTTATTTAAATGGGCGCCGGCTGGGACTCGAGTATGTAACTCAATTTGAGAACCAACTCATTGCCTTTGTGGACGTCGAGCTAGGATTACTGCGCGGAAAATTGGTGATTTCAGGAGTTCTAGCGTTTGATGCTACTCTTGAGTAGCCATGTATGACTTTTTAGGGTTCCGTAGGCAACAAGAAACCCTTGTAGTTTCGCCATGTCCATCTGTCTATCGGTGGTAGTAGAAAGCTTTAATTTGAAATGGATTTACGTGACTCTTAATTACGTCTACAAAGTGGTAGGAATAAAATCTGCCACGTACTTAAAGTGGGGGTGTTGTTACATAGGTCGTTCTACTGAAACTTGACAGTAGTGATCAAGGGTGTGTTGAAGAACTTTTGACCGTCGGACGGTAGCTTAGGTGTTTTGAAAATTGGCTCGTAGAGTTCCGAAACGTGTCTGTATATTAATAGTTCAGTGGTTTTTATAGTTGGGTCTGTGTGTTGATTCGTGTGGCAGCGGAGGGGGGGGGGGGGGGTGAAAACATACATAGACGTAGCTGCCTTACACGTGTAGTCGCGGGTGAGCAAATCAATTGTTTTTATTTCAGGGTGTCAATTTCTAGTGCAAGCGTTTGTAGCTACAATAATTAAATTCATTAATAAATCATCATCATCAGCCTATTTTAGTCCACTACTGGACATAGGCCTTCCCTAGTGGACGCCGTAGCGCCCTATCTTCGACTTGCCGCATCCAGCATCTGCCGGCAGTCTTTCGCAGATCGTCATCCAACCTGGCCGGAGGGCGTCCTACACTACGTTTTCCGAGTCGCGGTCGCCACTCAAGTACACGTTTACCCCAACGGTTGTCGGTTCTTCGTCAGATAGGCCAGCCCGCCACTTCAACTTGCTAATTCTTTGCCAATTAATTAGCATTTTTCAGACACGAAATGTTACTTCGAGTAAGGATTATAAATTACAATCACGCATAACAACGTCTTGTTGTTAGACCGACTTCATATTTGCCTTCAAACATGGCTGTTTTGAATATATTAGTATGCTGAATAGTGCTCAACTTCCTTCACCAGTCAGTTACTTTAAACTTGTGACTTGTTGATTAATAATCAAACAGTAGTGCTTCGTACGCATCAGCCGTAACATTCTTACGTACAAGTTCATACATGCAAATAATTTGAATAAACTTAACCGTTGTTTGGTAAACACTGAATGTTAATTTTGCTTGATGCCAGCGAGCGAGTGAGAGTAAACATCAACTCAGTTTTGCGTCTATTTATGGCGTATGAATATTGTAATGTGTTTTCTAGTAACTGTGACTATTTCTAATTAAAACTTAACACAGAGTATCTATACCTTATTTGTTTATAGTCGTTTAATTCCAGTGCAATATGCCCAGCCCATTGCCACTTAAGTTTCGTGATTCTTCGGGTTATGTAGGTAATCTTTGTCGCGGACCGGGAGGCGAGCTGCCGGTAGGCCTCCAACAAGATGGAGCAAAGCACAATACCGGTCTGAGTGGAGAGCCGCGAGGGAGGCCTATGTCCAGTAGTGGACGTCTTTTGGCTGACATGATGATGACGATAGGTAGTCATTTCACTATGTTCAATCCTATCAGGGTATAAAATGTCTTACAAATATTTGATCTTGTAAAAAGAAATGGAAATGAATGCAAAGGAAACGAGGTCCATGCAGCCAATTGAATAGCTGAACCTTATTCTGTTTTACGAAATAAGTTTAGTTTTCTTATCTGTTTTATAACTTTACTTTTCTCTTGTATAACTGACTTTTGTCTACTTATTCTCTTTATTGTTTATTTGTTAAATTACTTATCTCTTCCCTTTTCACCGTCATGTGTACACTGTTTTTTTGTCTTCGTTTTAAGGTTTAGTTTTAAATCGGGGTCCCTCTGAAAACCAGCGCCGTGGCCCCAGCCGCGGCACAATGCTGAGAGGGATCCTGTTCAACGTCTTTGTTTACTTCTTTTAATTGTTTTTTATATTATACTTGTCACTTGTACATGTTGAATAAATATTTTTTTATTTCTATTTCTAATATTTTTTTGGAAAATTACTCTGTAGTGTAATTATGTTAGTCATTTTTCAAAGTTTTGTAACAGTTCGTGTTAGGAGATAGTCAAGATAAATAAAAATCCAATAAAAAAAAAAGATAACAGTAAAATGGATCTTCTTTTACACTGAAGCTGGCTTAAACTTTTAACTAACGGAAGTTTTCTTCTCAGTCAAACAAATTGCTCGCGTACAATTGGATATAGGTAGGTATGTTTAAAAAAAACTATTATTATTATTATTTTCCAAACCACTCTCTCAGACGTCCTCCCCAATTATACTTCAGCAAATTCGCATAGCATTGCTCCCAAAACCGAACGTACAGTCAGACCAAATTCGGATACGTGGATGCTGTACAATCGGCAGCAAAAGTAAATAAGTAACCGGAACGTCAACAAAGATCTATATTAACAGTTTCTCTTCTTATAAAATAACTATAACGAATTATAATTAATTTGCTAACCCGCATTCACATAGCATTCCATAGGCCTTTACAATATTATGTAGGTATGTTTTGATGAAACACCTCCACCTCCATCTCCACTGCCACACGAATCACAACCAAGTTACATTGACCCCACTATGACCACTGTATTACACTATACGCTGAAGGGTTTCGAACTCTTTACGAGCCCATTCTCAAAGCACCAAAATCACCATGCCTAATGACGCATGAATAACCAGAAAAATGAAAGTTTGCCAAAAATTATTTTATTAAAAACAAGTCATTATTTGTTTTAAGGGTGATAGGACATTGTGCGAAGTCCGTCCGGATGACTACCGACATCTTACACACTAATCCTGCCGCTAAGCAGCAGTGCTTGCACTGTTGTGTTCCGGTGTGGAGAGTAAGACAGCAGGTGTAAATACGGGCATTTCGGGCCCCCGGGGTTGCGGGTGTCTAAGATCACTTGCCATCAGGTGACCCACTTGTTCGTTTGCCTTCCTTGTCGTGTAAAAAAACTCGGATTCCGATTCAGAAACAATGTCAGCGTTTAGTATACAATAGTGGTGGTGGTTATAGTTATCTATCTACCTATAACATCTATCTATAGGGGTCTATGTGACACTGTTGATTCGTGTGGCAGTGAAGGGGGAGGTGTTGGATGAAAACATTTTTTTTTGCATAGACAACTGTTTACAGGGTGAGCAAATTAATTTAATTTTTCTTAATTCATAAATAATCCTTATTTTAGATTCAATCAATTGGCGTTGGTATCAAAAAAACAATGTTTATTTTTATATATTTTTTTCATAAAATAGGCAAATTTAAGACATCGATTTGAACAATTTTATTTTTATTTGGGTTTTAAATTTTTTATCTCATTTTTAAGTTACCGGAAAATTACAGCTAACCATAGTTGCGTTGGCTTTAAACACTATTTGTCTTTGCCCGTCACAATTATTTATAAAAAACGTAGTGTCACCCTGTTACCTGTCAGAGTTAGGATTAGGCGGACGGCTTTTTTTTCTTATTGCAAAGAATTTCACAGTCGATGCTTCGCTGAAGGTCAAACTTTATTTTGCAAATATACACACTATCTTTTTGTATTTTTTTACTCGTACATCTCATACTTATTATTCAATAAGCCTATTCCTCCAAATAGTTTTGGAATTAGGCCACATTGTAAAAATTGATCAATGCCAATTATCTATTATTTAGGTATTATACGTATTATGAGCTTGTGCCAATTATTGTAAGCGCTCCTGTTGCTTACCTAAATTTGTTGCTGTCTGTACCTACAACCATTAATTTGGCCTACATTAACTGAATTTGTAATTTTGCAAGCCAATAAACGCAATTTATCTATCGAATAATTTCAAGTGTTAGATAGATAGATTTCTTTATTTCTCATTGAAAATTACATTACATTTTAAATTTCAAAACATAATAAATTCACAAAAAGAACGTCAAAGAAAAATAAAATGCAATAAGAATTTATGCGAAATACAATAGAATAAAATAAAATGTCGAACCATGTACAATGTTTTATAAATCATCAAATGTCAATTTAAAAGTATGTAATTTAAAGAAATCTGTAAAAACTCGTTATCGCTATTAGGATAGCATGTTAAAATGTGTCTATCTCTGTGTCCGTTTGTGTACGGAATCGTAAAGCCTGAATGGTTCAACAGCACAAAATACTTTTTTTAATACTTAGCAATAGAACAACCGAGAAGAGGAGAGTTCTGTGGCCTAAGCACGACTTGTCGAATCCTGCGTTACGTTACGGTTATCGTATCGAGATCTCATACTAAATTTTGGTTCCAAATACGCTCACGGGCGGGCGCTGTTCCAAACGTCATACAAACTCGTTAGAGTTTACTATTCGATTTTACGTGTCGCAGGATTCGACAAGTCATGCTTGGGGCACTGAAACGCGTGAGAATAGTGTAGTGGTAGTGATAGTTGGGTGTATGTAACATGGTGTTAATTCGGGCGGCAAAACATACATTTGCCGTATAGATTTGTTACAGGCGTATTGTCACGGATGAGCGAATTAATTGTTTTTTTTTAATAACACAAAGTGCTGTAGTAGATCAGATATTGGAATCTGTATTCGCACAACTACCTAATCACTCAAAGGCGGTTTACTAACGTTTGCCAAACTGATTCATTTCCCAAATGTTTCATTTCCTAAAATGCTTTTTTTTCCGAAATTGTTAATATTTCAGGATTTTTATAATAATAATAATATAATAAAAATATAATAAAACAAACCCAACCTTACCTACAGGGTTCTACGAGATGGCCCTGAAATAAACCGTGAAATATTTAGTTTCTGAAAAAAAAAAAGAATTTCGGGAAAGAATCAGTTTGGCAACGTGTTTTGGCCAAATAAAAGGATACCCTCAAAGGGCACCCCCCCTTATGGTATAGTATGCTAGGGGGGGGGGATCTAGCATATTATACTAACTACTAACTACTACGAAAGTGCCGATTGCTTCATGTCGTCGATAAATTTACCCAGACCTAACTATAACGTGCTATAATTTTGACACTGGCTCAAAAACAGCTTTGGAAGAGACGTTAAACAGCGAAACATTTTGTACATCATAAAGTGTTCCATTCCTCTGATTCAGGTGTGAAATTCTGAAATGTTCCCGCTGGAAAATTTAAGAAATGAAGCTCCTTGTACCTCTGGCCACCTGACTTGTCGTCTGACCTACTTTGTCCGCGAATCATATTTAATTTCCAGCGTTTTTAATATCGTCTGATTAAATTTGTTAGCTTTCTTTTATTACTGAGGACTTCATCGTGGAATATTATTATCTGCCTACCTTACTCGGAGCTTAAATTCAGAAACTCTGAAAAAGAGAGGTTACACTTACCTACCTACCGCGTTTTTAAATTTAAGGTGAAGTAAAATTCTTCCAACTTCTGGACAAAGGGGTCATTATTTGGGCGTTTGTGCCGAATCACTTTCGTGGTCAATATTTTGTTGAAGTGGATAAAAATTTTGATGGCGTTTTCGGTTTTCGGACCGCTACCAGCTAACCCCGAAATGCCACTAAAATCTACAGCCCAGAGTTTACTAATGTGAAGCGGTTGAAACTCCCGAATAATTAATTAAAATCAAGAAAAAATACAAAAATATGCATTCCATTATGATCATGAATGGATTGGTTTTTCGATTGCTCGGGCAATAAATATCTTAGTGTGCTCAGGAAGCAAAACTCTTTTGACGCGTAAGTATATAAATTTTTAGGTGTCACGAAATTTAAATCTTCTCAGAGCGCCTAGCGTAATCGCCGACTAGGCCAAGAAATACGTCTCGATCGCGTTCGCGTCAAACAATTCTCATACTATTTGACACTTTAACGCAAACGCGATCGCGACGTAATTTGTGCTTTTTGATTACACTAAGGGCACAGTTTCAAACGCCAACAACGTGTACTTTCCTTTAATCACAACTGCAACCACGCGAAGTCGTGATCAAAGTTATATTCCTCCGTGCATCGTTGGCTTTGCCCCGCTTTACGGCCAGTCGGTTGCGGGGACTATGTTCTTAGCTCGTAGTGAAGTGTGGTTAGAATTTACTGGTGCACTGTTATAGCCTTAAAGTACAAGAGTGGTAAGTGCTGCACGTTCGTTATTAAAGCGGTTTGTATGTGTGTAACGGCATGTGTGTTGAACGGATAAACAATTTCAGATATTTAGGCAGCTTAATAACCAAAAACTCTAGGTGTACACCTGATATTGTCGCACGATTAAATTTGCTACAGCAAAGACAGCTTAATAAAAACAACCGGACAAGTGCGAGTCGGACTCGCGCACGAGGGTTCCGTAGAATGATTTAACGCTTTTCCCCAGTGTTTTAAGAAGTCCAGTGTAAGCCAAACCCTGCTCCTAAGCAAAATGTACGCAGTGTGGGGTCAACTTATATTGGCCTGCGAAATCTACAGACAGACATAAAAATTTAAGATTTTGAGACTTTTCGGAGTGGTTGTGCTATAAGAGTTACCTTCATACCAAATTTCAAGTTTCTAGGACAACTGGAAGTACCCTTTAGGTTTTCGGATTTCTGCAATTTGTATGGAAATAGCCTTTTTAATGACTGTAACTTTTGATTGCGTTGACTTAGAAGGTTAATTTTTTCACAGCTTCAAGGGACCGCAGTCTTGAGTATTTGATATTAATTTCAGCATGCTACCTCTACGTGTCAAAGAGAAAAAAGACAGACAGAGAGACAGACAGACGGACAACAAAGTGATCCTATAAGGGTTCCGTTTTTTCCGTTTGAGGTACGGAACCCAAAAACACCGGTGGAAATCATGCAGTTTGTCGTACAAGAGTAGATAGCGACTAGTCAGCCATGGTGTTTTTGGAGTACTGCACAAATATGGATGTGAGACATGGACACTAACACAAAGACATAAGCAAAGATAAAAAGCTTTTGAAATGTGTCGCTGAAAGAGAATGAAAGGTATGATTTGAATGGATCGGAAGACCAATGATGATCGAGAAAAGAACGATCCTAAAAACACTATAGAAAATAGTCACGGGAAATTTAACATGATAGGACAACTTAAAGAAGTTGTTTTAGAAGGAAAGAGAGGATGAGTTCGACCTAGGGGAAGCTACATAAGCCAGAGAGAGGAGAAGACTGGGGTCGTGTCGTATCAGGGAGGTCAAGGAGTTGGGTCATAGTCATAGGAGAGATGATTGGAAGACACTCTACTGACAAGAGCATACCTTGATGTTATTGAGCAAACACAGCGACAGGGGTGGCACGGGTAAGTTTATTTTAAAGGACTCCTAACTTTTTTATTCGCTGTTATAGCAACAGAATGTCGCCCTGAAAAAACCAAAGGCTAGAAGCATTTTGTAAAGCAGGGAGTCGAAAGGAGGATAAAATTAGCTGTTGAAAGTAAAGTTGTTTATTCTTTATCATACCGTTTTGAAATGCAAAAAGCCGTGATAGCCTAGTGGTTTGACCTACGGCCTCTCAAGCAGAGGGTCGTGGGTTCAAACCCCGGCTCGCACCTCTGAGTTTTTCGGAATTTACGTGCGGAATTAAATTTATAATTTATCATGAGCTTTTCGGTGAAAGGAAACATCGTGAGGAGACCTGCACACTCCTGCGAAGCAATTCAATTGTATGTGTGAAGTTCCCAATCCGCACTGGGCAAGTGTGGGAACTGTAGCCCAAGCCCTATCATTCTGAGAGGAGGCCTGTGCCCAGCAGTGGGACGTGAAAAAGGATGTTGATGATGATGATGATGATACCGTTTTGAAACCCAAGATACACTCTCGTACCATGTTTGACCTTAATTCGATATCCTTTTCAATCTTGAATGTCGTTTACATACAAACTCTGTAAGTGGTTTCAGGCGAGATTTCTCTTTGATCGTTCAATCTTATTAATTTCGGCGCGTGCGCCCCTCGTGTGCGTACACAAGTGTGGCTAGGCCGGCATCCTTACGATCATTTGTTTTAATTCGATTATCCTAAATCTTATTAGTGGATGGGCGACTAGGGTTCATTAACTTAGCACACGTTTGTAGATTAGATACTTGCTTATATCGATGATAGATTCATTTATTTCAATTTGAAAATGACTCATTATTTGACATTATACTGCCAAGATATATTCATTCACAAAAAGTTCCGTCATCAATTAAATAGGTAAACAAATTAAAAATATAAAACAATTGAATTCAAAGTCTGACAATGTCCCCGAAATATTTCAAATGAAAAATAAAAAATCACAAAATTATATCAATAGTGGAACAAGAAATAAAATAAAACGTAATGAAATATCAATCAACTCACAAAATGTGATAATGTCAATAGATACCAAACGCGTGTCAACAGTTTTCGGATTTTTTTGTCTGTTTATTTGAACGCTCATCAAGTGTTATCACGAATGAATTTGAATCTGGACTTTATTAACGTGTTATGGGAACGTTCAGCCAGGCCATTAAGATTGTGGTTTTAAAGGGGTGAAAAATTTTACTAAGTCGCAGGCAAATGCATTTCGTCTCATGCAAACATTTGGTGCAGCCTACAACACACTAACATTTAGTGCAAGATAAAAAAAAGCGGTACAAAAGATACGCAACTATTGAAACGAAGTTGGGCACTTCGCCTAATGGCTAAGATCTGGGTTATAATTTGAATAAGGATTTTTAGATAACATTGTGTTAGCCGCTCTTGTCTGTATTGTATTAACACAATTAGTTTAACTGAGAAGTTAAACCTATTAAAGTTAAACTCAGCAATTTAAGCTTCAATACTAACTATATTGAACCTTAGCGACTAGAAATCTTTCTTATGACAAATTTAATGTTACCTTATGATAATGATACTAAAAACCATTAAATTTTAGGCAGTTGCATTTCCATAATAAGTAATAAAAAAAAAACATTCCGACGAACTGAGAACCTCCTCCTTTTTCGAAGTCGCTTAAAAATTTGGTGTATGATAATGAACGGGATTTTTATTTAGTGACTGTGAATTTTATTTCTTAAATAATAAAAAATACCACACGAGCAGAGCTTTGGTTCGCAGTTTTCATTTCGTGTGCACCCAGAGAAAGAACTCTGGATTAGTCCGAAACCTCTATACTCGAATTCGAATGGCATAATGTGAGCGATATATTTATTTAACTACGATTTTATCTCACGGGTAGTTTCGTGTTAGAAACCCTGCAAAAACGTTAGGTAGCTTTGCTTTAGTTTGTTTTCATTGTCATCATCCTAATATTAGTCGGAAGACGTCGATTGCTGGACATAGGCCCTCCCCAAGGATCTCCACGACGATCGGTGTTGTGCTACCCGCTGCCACTGGCTCCAAGCGAACTTAACCAGATCGTCCTATTTTGTTTAAAACTGGAATACTAGTACCCGCAAAACATCTCGTTTCGAGCAAAAATTTACCAGCTGACGTGCACAAAATGTAATTTACGACTAATGAAAAACATTCAATCATTCGTGTAATCCAATTAATTTATCTACATTATTATACGAGTATTAATGCAGATGTACGCCTGATTTAATATCCACAAGGAATGTGCCTAATATTGTCACATATCTGATATTGCAATTAAGTACATTACATGACTAAATTACAGACGTAATTTCCAAGTGTACGTTACGGGGATATAAACTAATTTTCACTCGAGAGGGGCCGTAAGATGTTTCGATGAATTTATAATCATTGCTTAGTTACCACCACACACTTACGAACATAACAAGTAAGTGGGTGGTTTGGCGAAACGTCCTATTGGAGACAGTTGAATAAATCCATATAGTAACCTAAATAACTTATAAAGTTTAAAAAACCGCCGACATTTTAATTTCAAAGTTTTATCTGAATTTGATGAAACTTAGGTAAGAACCATCCCGATTAAACCGACGGTCCTCGCGAATAAACGTGTATTATGAAAACACCAACTTTACAGGAAAAATAAAATACGAAAAAAGTTGAATCGTTCTTCACCTGATAGATTAAATTTAAAGCAATGTACACAGTAAACAATGGAAATTAATCATCATCATCATCATCATCAGCCTATGTTCGTCCACTGCTAGACATAGGCCTCTCCCATGGCACGCCACTGAGCACGATCCTCGGCCACTCTCATCCAGCTTTTGCCAGCCGCCTTGCGAAGATCATCGCTCCACCGAGTCTGAGGACGTCCCACGCTACGTTTGCCGATCCGTGGTCTCCACTCAAGAACTCGTCTACCCCAACGGTTATCGGTTCTTCGGGTGATATGGCCTGCCCATTGCCACTTCAGCGTGCTAATGCGGTGGGCTATGTCGATAACTTTGGTTCTCTGTCGGATCACTTCGTTACGAATTCGATCTTTTAGAGAAACTCCGAGCATAGCCCTTTCCATAGCTCGTAGAGCAACTTTAAATTTGTGGACCAGCCCTATATATGGAAATTAATAATGAAATGTATTTATGCACTAAACAAAAATACGTAATGTGGGTTTCCGAGAAAATGTGAGAAAATCTTATTATTTTTTTATTCTTGTCAAACTTTATTTGTAAATGTAATATCAAGGAACTTTACACTGTTATTCGTGTTTTAACGATAAGCGCTCGACTAGGTATTAGATCAATACACTACTGTAAAACTTCATAAAGGGAACAATAATAGGCTATTAAACGAACAATTCGATTTGCGTGCATATTGTATGAGACAATACGAAAACTTACGTTAGAAAAAATTACACGAATAAATGTGCTAAGTAGTTTGCACAAGCCGCAGGATGCTCCGTATGAGGACACGCGTTCTTATTGTTCAAAATAGACGAGGTTATGTGTGTACCGGTGGTTTAGTATTTTTTTCCTGCGTATTCCGCATTTGTGTTTTCCGTAGAACAAACATTGAAGTTAACTTAAAATAGGTTATTTATCATTATTTTTCCAAGGCAAAAAATCAGGACGTGCATTATAGATAAAATAACGATGCAATAAACAAAAAAATGTGTAATAGCTCTTACACGGTTATTGGCGGGGACCGTCGAAACTATCTTTGAATAAACTCAACAAGATGGAGCGACGATCAGGTAAAGATCGCGGGATGGCGGTGGATGCGGAAAGCACAAGACCGGTCTGAGTGGAGAGCCTTAGGGGAGGCCGCCGGCCAGCTGAGCAGTGGACGTCTTTCGGCTGACATGATGATGATATTAAGACAATTAAGAAAGCCACACTCAAATCGGTTCATCCGTTAGGGAACTATAATATAATGCGCGAGACAGATAGATAGATACACCTATACACAAGCAAACTCATGTGTACATACCCTTTTTTGTGACGGTATTAAATAAATCTGAAATATCGAAGAAGAAAAATAGGTCACTGTGCCCTAAGCACGACTTGTCGAATCCTGCGTCACGTAAAATCGAATAGTAAACTATAACGAGTTTGTATGACGTTTGGAACAGCGCCCGCCCGTGAGCGTATTTGGAACTAAAATTTTGTATGAGTTTTCTCGATCTCGATACGATAACCGTAACGTAACGCAGGATTCGACAAGTCGTGCTTAGGGCACAGATATTAGAACCACCTTATACGTTAAACATTTCAAAAGACACGAAACACAATTACTTAGCATAAATTAATATTTCTAATACAAGCGTACCTATTACTTTTGCGAGTTCTTAGAAATCTGGAAAATCCCTAAATAGAAATTGAATGAAGGTTATTTAGAACTCAACATAACTGACACGTTTAATTTTTTTTTTTTTAATTAAACGTTAATTGCGTAACCATGTTTAAATATTTTTGTTTGGTTTTCCTCTCTTCACTTTTCAATTGAAGAAAGATTTTAATTTTTTTATAACAAAAAAATATATTATTTTTTACTCTAGCCTTGAAGAGACCCAAGTTGTGCAAAAATACAGATGATGGGAGCGAGCTCCATCCCTTGACAGTTCGAATTAAGAAAGTTGAAGCTAATTGTTATAACTATGACCAAGATATTAATCATCATAAACTTGAGAGTTACACTCTTGTCGGTGGAGTTTCTTCCAATCATCTCTCCTATAAACCAGTTCCTTGACCTCCTGATACGAGAAGAGAAGAGAACGATCCTGAACACTATAGAGAATAGACGCGGAAAATAATTGGACATTTGTAAAATGTTACGACACGACCACTTCTTTAAGACCGTTTTAAAAGGAAAAATTGAAGGAAAGAGAGGAAGAGGTCGACCTAGGCGCAGCTACATGGACCAGATAAAGGAGAAGGCCGGTATCGTGTCGTATCAGGAGGTCAAGATATCAATGAGCAACTTTGATTTTGTCTCGAACTATTCGGATGTCATTTCTTTTCAGTATAATAAAATGAAATAATTTGAACTCAAATCGAGCGTTAACGACCTTTTTAAAGCAACATTACCCGGTTTTATTCCAAGTAACAAACAAAATATACCCTGAAGAGGCACTGATTCAACAATAAAATTGTATTTTATTTACTTCAAAATGGAACCGGACTTTCGTATTAAAACAACGGATACAAATTTAAGCTGCATAAAAAGTTTTTACGCGCGCGTTTTAAACTTAAAACCTCAATGTAAATTTGAGGGCGGCAATGCGAGGGAACAGACCAGTCACTTTGGGAGTAAGTAAGAGCGAGATTATACTTAACTGTAATAAATCCTTAGTGGGTGAGCTGATTGATTAAGTTGCTCATAGTTGGCGCTGAGGACTCTCATGTCAAAATTTTGTACCTACTTAAGCAACCGAAGCATTCACAATGATCTGCACAAGCTCTTAATTATGTCTATATCAATAGAGCCGTGCGTAGATCATTGTGAACGCGTCGGTTGCTTAGCTACTTCTACTGCTGACTGTACTTACATTCCTACAAACTCACACTAAAACACAACTCTCACTCAAATGCCAAAAACACGCACACGAGTAAAGTTTCATAAGACGAAAATGATGAGTGCTAAGTTTGTAGGAACGTAATATTTTTACCCGACTGCCTAAGGAGGGTTATGTTTGTCGAGCATATGTATGTATGTCTAATTCTTTGGCACGCTCTACGGCTTAAACCATTTGACGGATTTCAACATATGAGATGTCATTAGATTCCTCTCAATTGTGGGAGTGACATGGGGTATAATTGTTTCTTGGAATTGCAGTCGGTTTTTCTGTTTTTAATTTTAAGTTGGTTATTATAATTATGAAACTCCACGACTCCTGTGCGTGAGTACCTCACACCCTAGAAAATAATGTGTCAAAAATAGAAAGGCGACTCCTAACTCCCATACATAAACGCTTCGTGGTAAAAACGGTTCGCTTATTATTCCATTTTTCCATTTTTATTTGTATACGACAAGGAAAGCAAACGAGCAAGTGGGTCACCTGATGGTAACTGTTCACCACTGCCCATAGACACCCGCAACCAACCTAGAGAGCTAAGGTGAAATGCCTCTTGTGCCCGTAATTACACCAGCTGTCTTACTCTCCACACCGGAACACAACAGTGCAAGCACTGCTACAATAAATCATACGTTTTCAATATACGGCGTAACGTTTCACGATCAGTGAATACGTTATCACTTCTGTAGTCTGACGTGAAACGGGACAGTTCCACCGAGGCATGATTCACGAATGAAGCCGTAATAAAATCAGTCTGAATGGAAATTGCCAGAAACGGATTTGATTCTAGCCTTTGTGAAATACCCTTGCGTACGTGTGAAATGTAGCTGCGTAATGGAACTACTTAAACTCTTCGGAAATCTACTTTGACTTTATTTACAAGTATTTCAAGTATTTAGTCTGCTTCTGTATGTACCTACTAGCTTATGCGCCGTGGCTTTGCCCATGTGAAATATTTCAAAATGGACTAAGTATTGATTTAAACTTTCGCGATTTTCACACATTATCATAATACTCAGGACTTAATCGCGTAAAAAATACATATTTAAATTTGAGTTTAAATGTATATTTTTTACGCGATTAAGTCCCGAGTATCATGACAATGGAATAAGTAGTTCCCTATCCCATGGGAATTTCGAAAAAAACCCTCTTAGTGCACCTCTAGGATAATCAAGGTATAATGTTTGCCAAATTTCAAGTCTCTAGGTCCATTAGTTTAGGCTTTGCGTTGTCTGTCAGTCAGTCAGTCAGTTAGTAAGTCGGTCACGGTACTGTTTTATAGGTATAGATTACTCTGTCAACGACGAAAAAGAAAAAAGAATTGATTAAAAACTAACTAAATTTATTGAATCAGGCGTTACGTTGCGGAAGTCCATATTTATGAACTAAATGATGAAATGCAGATGATGGGCTCTTTTTCGTCGCTCAAAGCAAGGACGACTACTGTTAAAATATACGAGAAAACTATATAAAAAGTGAGGAGGGAACCCAAAGGAAACTTGGCAAGCTCTACAGAAAAATCTAGGATGCATTCCGTTTTGTTTATACATACATGTTTATTTTAGCAGGACATAGTCACAAGCGAATAGTGCTAGTTGGTATGAAGTCAGCAAACAATCATCATCATCATCATCATTATCACGTCAGTCCACTGCTGGACACAGGCCTCCCCCAAGGCTCTCCACTCTGACCGATCCTGTGCTTTCCGCATCCACCGCGGTCCCGTGATCTTTACTAGGTCGTCGCTCCATCTTGTTGGAGGCCTACCGACAGCTCGTCTCCCGGTCCGTGGACGCCATTCGAGAACCTTCTGACCTCATCAGCCATTAGTTCTGCGAGCTATGTGCCCCACCCACTGCCACTTAAGTTTCGCAATTGTTCGGGCTATGTCGGTAACCTTAGTTCTACTGCGGTTATCATCATTTTTGATTCTTTCCCGCAGAGTAACCCCGAGCATAGCCCTCTCCATCGCCCTCCGAGTGACTTTGAGTTTCCTTATGAGGCCCATCGTTAGCGCCCACGTCTCGGATCCTTAAGTCATCACTGGCAACACACACTAATCAAAGACTTTTTATTTCAAACACTGCGGTAATTTAGACGAAAAGACACTGCAAAGCTTCCCGAACGCTGCCCAGCCGAGTCGGATGCAATACAGCAAACAATATTTAGACAATTATATTTTTTATGCAAATTTGGTGTATGGTGGTTAAGCACGTGAAACGGAATATCAAGCTATGCTACGCTGATTTTCTATGGATTCTTGTTTCAGTACCTAATTTACTTTTTTTTGTGTCGCTAAATAATGTAATAATACAATACAATTCACACCAAGAGCTGACCACTAGGCTACCCGGTCGTTGAACCGAAACATATTACGAGCGAGAAACATTGCTATTGATCTTTCTCTCTAATAGAGCCCCGAGCACATAACATTTTAGTTATAGCATTGCCATAGAGAAAACTTTCACTCAATTTTAGTACCAAACACGCCCATGGGAGGCGCAGTTCCGAATTTCATATTTTTTTCACGACAACGCTCCACTACATTACGTGACACTAACGGTTTGTATTTTTTTATTTTCACTGTCATCCCGTTCGAAATTATTTTTCACAAATTTCAAACTTAATGAATCCGTGGTAAACGGTTTGGTAAAGATTCGGGTTCGAATCCCAGTTCGAGAATTATTTTTTCTGGTTTTCCTGTATACTTTCGCATCAGTTTGAAATTTGTGAAAAGCATTACGTAGAGGGTCGAGCACGACTTTACAAATGCTGCGTAACGTTACGGTTATCGCATCGAGATCGAGAAACCTCATACTAAATTTTAGTTCCAATTACGCTCACGGGCGGGCGCTGTTCCAAACGTCATACAAGCTCAACAACGTTTACTATTCGATTTTACGTTGCGCAGCTTTCGTCAAGTCGTGCTCGACCCTCTGTTCGCAACGGGATCATACGCACCTAATTTCCCCGTGCCCCAGTAAGTGTAGCCAGTATGCCCTGAATTCCGGAGTTCCTCAACATTACGGCAACAAATTTGCCCCACGCTTCAATGGGTTAACTGGCGACGATGCGTTAAATCGTAAGCATATTACGGCAAAACGTCACGGCTCAGTATCGGTCCCGGGGGGGCGTGCGTTACCGAAATTCGGGGGCTATTTGTCACCAAAAGGGCTTGCCATTTTGAAACGATTAAAACGAGTTTTTTAATTGGTTGTAAATACTTTTAGCACGAGACTCCGTGAGACTCGAACGTAGTTAAATCATCATACATCATGTCAGCCGAAAGACGTCCACTGCTGGACATAGGCCTCCCCCAGGGCTCTCCACTCTGACCGGTCTTGTGCTTTCAGCATCCACCGCGGTCCCGCGATCTTTAGCAGGTCGTAGCTCCATCTTGTTGGAGGCCTATCGACAGCTCGTCTCCCGGTCCGTGGACGCCATTCGAGAACCTTTTGATCAAATTGGTCATCAGTCCTGCAACGTAGTTAAATAAACGGATACAATTAATATGATTTTGACAGAAAAAAACTTCACCGTACTTGCTCTGCAGTGATAGCCAATTTCCGTATGTACCTTTTTCAAGCGAATCCGTCCATGATAAGTGGCCCATTTAATTAACAGAATTTGACCAAAAGAAAAATAAGTAAAGGCTTGTGAAAAGTCCATAGTTTTTATATTCAGTACCTACTCGTCAATGGCGTGAAAAATTATTTTCATACCCAAGTCCTATTGAAACTGAACCAAAAACAATTAATTTACTCACCCGCAAACACACATGAAAAATAGCTACGTTTGTGCGACAAGAATGTATGTTTCCATGCTACATCTCCACTGCACATTACACCATACTACCACTATGTTGCAAGTAGTGTATAGTTAAAGTGAGAAAAACTTTTCTTTGTCAAAATGTGATTCGCAAAGTAACGTCTGATCTTATTATAACAATTCAAATTTCCTAAACGACTTAGTTCTCGCGTTAGATCATTAATAGTTTAAATCCCTGAACCATTCCCTTTTCTTGGGAAAAACAACATTTTTTTCTCAAACAAAGGCTTCAGCACAAACGGTTCTCGAGTCGAGTGAGGTTCAGAAAATACGCTTTGAATTTTTTTGAAATCTCTTATTGAATGAGATTCCACTTAAGCGCCTACGTTTTGCAGCAGAGATTCCCGCTGGCCCTAAGTGCGCCTTACAATCTAAACTGGACTAAAGCTAAGGGTGCTCAGAAAATTCGCGCTTGAAACGCTCGAATTATGTTAATGAGTAAGTATAGTTTTTTTAACCCCGGACGCAAAAAGAGGAGTGTTATAACTAAGTTTGACCAGTGCATAGATGTATCTGTTTGTGGCATCGTAGCGCCTAAACGGATGTTCGGATTTGGACGTGGTTTTTTTCCGACGATAGGTAATTTAATCAAGATTGTTTTAGCTAAGGTTCATTAAAATCAGCTAAGCCGTTTTTGAGATATTAAAGTTTGAAATGAAAATGTCGGGGGTATTTCAACTTTTCTAAATTACGCCCTACTTCTGTTAGCAGGAGGAACGGCCGTTGTTATCAGATGGGTTTTGTGCTTGCTTTAATAATGAACCCGTAGAGGGTCCGAAACGTGTCAGCGTATAGTGTGGTTGTGGTGGCGTGTGTTGATTCACGTGGTAGTGGAGATATAGAGGCACTGAAGGAAGATATACATTTTTGTTGCAAAGACGTATATCTGTTTCACACGTGCGGACTCAGGGGAACAAAAAAATTGTTTTAACAGTTTTAAATGATTCGCGGGGAATATTGACCGCGATTACCTTATAGGTTTGATGAACCAAACCCATGGTAGTCAAAATCCCGTTTTCATTATGTCTAAATTGTTTTAAGTTCATGGATGTGGGCTTTCGCAAAGTAACGCTTGATTCAATCAATCTCTCTAATTAAACAAGCATTGGCATGTGAAATAAACGTTCGGAGTGACGTAATTGATTTCATACTATTAAATTCTGCGTCGATTGCTTTGTTATATATTTTATGTATAATGCGTTGATTAGTCGTGGTTTGTTGGTTTTGTTCGCATAAACAAAATTTTTTTTTTTTAGGACAATGCTTATGAGCACCATCTATAAAGCATGCGGTTGTTTAAGCGATAAACACTACGTTAACGGCGATGCTTTTGACGCACATCATTTTACATCAGATAATCTAATAACAGTTTTAAATGATTCGCGGTTAATTGCATTAGACATAATGAAAACGGGATATTGACCGCCTGATAAGGTACCGGATAAGGTAATCACCTTATAGGTTTGATGAGCTCCCGATATTTCGACGCAGTTACATGCATCATGATCACGGGCAAACTGACAAAACGAGGTTAGATACTAATGTTGCGCAGACCGGGCTCTGTCTACCCGCATTTTTGCGCGCCGACTACGCGCACTGCCACTACATTCGGTCGCGTTCTCACTTATTACTCGATTTAAGCACACAACACTTACGGTGTCACTACGCGTACCAACCTAACGAAATCACCGGATTCACCAGATAATCTAATTACCAAACATTGTTTTACGCGGTGAACGCAGAATAGAACTAGGAGGGCAAAAGTTGATCGCATGCGTCGAACGCTGCAATTTCCGTACAAAACAACCTCGCGCTTAATAGTTAGTGTTACTTGACGTACAGTCAGTTTAATAAAGGGTAGATGGTTCGGCGGACAGTGCCATCTATTATCCTATGTAGTGAAACTGGGTAATCTTAGGTCTAGCGATCAAAATGATACTTGGATTTATTTTACGGCACAAGCTGCCAGTAGCATGACGAAAGCCAGTGGATGAGGCGAAAAGTACTAAGGCGTCGTCCTTATTAAGCAGTATAATCATGTTCGAGATCTGAGGTCCAAGCACAAATATTCGAATCCTGCGTAACATTATCGAGAAAATTTGTGTGTTGGAACAATTCGATATGAAGTTTAAAATGAAGTGAAGAAGTGAAGGCGATACGATAACGTTACGTTTACGTTACGCGGGTTTCGAATATTCGTACTGTGGCCTCCGTGTGTTTAATCGTAGATTCGTGTGAGTAAAGTTCGCGCGAACTAGCAATGACCGCGTGTTCTCGTTGAATTGAGATGGCGCCTAAAGCGGCCAGAACGCTTTGTCTTCGGTCGCCTAGTACGGCGATCTTGCGCAGAGTAAGTCAAATCCGAGTCGCGACCTCTCCATTTCGGCCTCATTCCCGGTTAGATTTCTTTTGTCTAATATCCGTAACGACGCTTATAACTGTAAAAGATTATGAGACTTTCTGTTTGTAATAAGTTTTAATTAAAAACGTAATTTTTGGACTTGTTTCTTGCGACAAAACTTGCTCAAAACGTACGCTATACTTAAAATTTTAAATGCTTGTAAGTCACTAGAATAAATAGCAAAGAAGTTTATATACTTGCTGTAGCTTCAATTATAAACTACAACTATTTATCACAAACTCTCTTGAACTACTACTAAGTTTATTTCGTACAATTCCCATTAAACTGCTCAAACAGACCATTAAAACATGTTGATTTCAAAAAGTGTACTCATTTTACAGAACAAAGAACAGTACAATGATTTTAATAGTCGTAAGAATAGGAATACTAGGTACTTATTTTAGCAATTGTGTAGGTACTATGGCGATAATAAATAAAATATACTTAAGAAGTAGGTAAAATAAATTGCTTACGGCTTACTTCTTGCAACAATGGAACAAAAGCATAAAACTTAGTACGAAACAGTGTTGGACCGATAAAGAATTAAATTAATTATCAACGATTGAGAAACTTTACACGTTACGACTCAGAGGTAAAATTTAAGTCCTTACCATTACATTATTTTCGACTACGTGGCAATACTGTCCATTCACGATTTGTTAGTACCTATTAACATAAAACCTGAATTCTGGTCTGGTTTTCTTTAGGTATAAAATATTTTTGTACCAGTGATTATACAAATATGCTGAATAAATGTATAGAAAATGTACCGTCGTTGTACTCTGTAATTGCTGTCTATTTTTTCTGTATGTGTCAATAAATGTGTGTTAGTAAAATATATCTCTCTCTATTCTTCAACATCTCCCGACGGAAGACGATGGCCTTAGAGCAGGAAAGGAATGGAGATGGTAACGAGCGATTTCCCCTCTGCCAAATTTCTAACAATAAGTCTGATCAAAATGATCAGGGTCTGTTGATTGTGTGCGCGTTTTTGGCATTTGTGTGACATTTTTGTTTTAGTGTGCGTTTGTAGGAACGTAACAAATTTTGACAGCAGCGTAGATGTGTGCTGTACGTATGTGTCCCCCTCAAAAAATGGCAGAAAATTTTTAGTGCATAGATAAGCCAAAGGCGCCTCCCGTCTGTCTGCTTTATGGCGATGGCTATAGTTGCGTCTACCGCTGGCAACAAACCGCCCGTGTGTAAGGACGCTAAATTAGTAATTTAAGCGTGATCCATTTAATAGTGTCCAAAATTGTTACTGTCCAATTTGGCAGCTGCTACCCTAATAAGATTTAAGTGTTACAGTTTGTAATTTGTATCAAAATTACAGCTTTCAACATAATATCTAACTTACACGAGCATCAAAGTGCTTTTAATAACTAGTTGCCATGATAGCAAAAAAAAATTACCTAATGGCAAAATTAAAAAACCGGCCAAGTGCCAGTCGGACTCGCGCACGAGGGTTCCGTAGAAAGATTTTAACGCTTTTCCCCAGTGTTTTAAGAAGTCCAGCGTCAGCAGAGCCCTGCTCGTAAGCAAAATGTACGCAGTGTGGGGTCAACTTATATTGGTCTGCGAAATCTACGGACAGACATAAAAAAATATAATTTTGAGACTTTTCGGAGTGATTGTGCTATAAGAGCTACCTTCATATCAAATTTCAAGTTTCTAGGAAAACTGGACCCTTTAGGTTTTTGGATTTCGGCAATTTGTATGGAAATAGCCTTCTTAATAACTGCATCTTTTGATTGCGTTGATTTAGAAGGTTGATTGTTTAACAGCTTCAAGGGACCGCAGGCTTGAGTATTCGATATTAATTTCAGCATGCTACCTCTACGCGTTCCAGAGGAAAAGGGTCTTGACAGACAGACAGATAGCCAGACAACAAAGTGATCCTATAAGTGATCCTAAAACTGGCTTTGAATTATTTTTTTTATTTTTACAGGTACCAATTCCTATTAATCAAGCGAGATGATAAAAAACTCGGGCTATGAGCCAGATCGTCACCCGCCACAACGCTTAATAAAACTTCTAATAACGAAATCCCCTTAGAAATTATCACGATTTCCGCGAATCCAATTGGAAACGCTTATTTTTAGAAGACACAGAAGCCGATAATTGATTTTATAGAGGCTAATGTACGGAAATATTAACTTTATCGAATCAATTCTGGAGGTGAACTGATTAACATATAAAGAGAATCCGGGAGAATCTGGAAAGTAATTTTGAAATCGATAAGTTTAATCATGCTGTATGGTTTCTTTGGGCTTCAATAGGGAAGTGAAATTCAATAAACGGTGTAGAGATTTTATGTCAGTAGTACCTATTGTTCTGTAACTTCTTATTACGGTAGCTAATAATAGTAAATGCTCTTTAGTCAGTTATAACCCATTAGGTATAATAATTATGTATATGAATGTAAAAATAAAAATAAAATATTAATAAAACAATAAAAAGCACAGCGTGGTAGCAGGATTACAGGCTTCTGATCTGAAAAGTGGCACAAAATAATCATGTGATCCTATTATTTTTTGTGCCCAAAAAGCACAAAAACCTTAGAAAAATAAAGTAAAATAATCCTCTAAAATAATGATAAATAAATAAAATAAAATAAAATGCGTTTATTTCGGACAACAGAAACGAAAGCCTAAAGTTATATGGCCTAGCACTAAGCAGCAGAAATATGAAGTCGGTGCGGTGCGAGCGGAATATTCTTTGAATGAAGCACCGACTAACTAAACGCATTTTATTTTATTTTATTTATTTATCATTATTCTAGAGCATTATTTTACTTTTTTTTTTCTAAGGTTTTTTTTTGAAGGCAGTTTTTCTTTTTTGTTAAAAGATTTTTATTTCACAATTTTACGTTGATTTAACATTTTCAAAATTATCCTCCAACTCCTAACCGTTAAGGAGTTGTACCTTCCATCATCAGCTCATCAACATAAGATGATGACTACCGGACGCAAATACTTGAATAGCCTTAGAAAATATATGAAACACATGATACGTACCTATAAAATTTGAGGGTTGCCCTCGATTTCCCTGAGATCCCATCATCAGATCATGACTTGGTGACAGTGGGACCACCTCAGAAGTATACCCTTTCGAATAATGATTTAACATTTTCAGAATTATCCTCCAACTCCTAACCGCTAAGGAGTTGTACCTTCCATCATCAGCTCATCATCATGAGATGATGACTACCAGACGCAAGTACTTAATAAACCTTGGAAAATATATAAAACGTGCCTGTAAAATTTGAGGGTTGTCCTCGATTTCCCTGGAATCCCATCATCAGATCATGACTTGGTGACAATGGGTATACACCCTTTCAAATAATAAAAAATTTTGAAAATCGGTCTACAATTGACCGAGTAATCGATGAACATACATAAAAAAAAAAACATACAGTGGAACATAGAACCTCCTCCTTTTTTTTAAGTCGGTTAAAAATACGTCTCGATCGCGTTTGCGTTAAAGTGTCATATAGTATGAGAATTGTTAAACGCGAACGCGATCGAGACGTATTTCTTGGCCTGGTCGGCGATTACACTAGGCGCTCAGATCGGTGCAAGGTAACCCGGTGTCTTTTAAATCTCTCGTTGAGGTCGCCATACACCAGTCTCAATATCTCATTCTTGGTACCGTTCAGTCGGACTAGGAAGGAGGCAGATCTAGAACGCAGTATAGCAAAAAAGTCTGGAAAGTCTGGCGTCCGCAAACATGCTCTTAGCGCTACAATACATTACAATCATCATCACCAACCTTTTTACGTCCCACTGCTGGGCACAGGCCTCCTCTCAGAATAATAGGGCTTCGGCTATAGTTCCCACGCGGGCCCAGTGCGGATTGGGAACTTCACACACATCATTGAAATGCTTCGCAGGTGTGTGCGGGTTTCCTCGCCATGTTTTCCTTCACCGAAAAGCTCATGATAAATATTGCAAATGTAATTCCGCACATAAATTCCGAAAAACTCAGAGTTGCGAGCCGGGATTTGAACCCACGACACTCTGCTTGAGAGGCCATAGGTCAAACCCCTAGGCTATCACGGCTTTAATACATTACAATACAACACAATAACTCTTTATTGAACACCACATAACAGGCGAAAAAAAAAATATGAGGCACAAAGAAAATACAAGGTAGCAATGGGCGGATTATAATAGCGTTTTGTGATCACGATGCATACTACGGCGAAATATCGGGAGCTCTTCTAAACCTAGTAGATAAACCAATCGCGGTCAATATCCCGTTGAAATGTAATTAACCGCAAATCATTCAAAACTAAATTAAATACACAGTTTTACTTTTTTATATTATGAATTCACAATGACATCACCTAAATCCAAGCTTAAACTTTAAACTAAATTAAATTTCAATAAGCCCCCCGTGGCATGGTGCGCAAATGGCTGGCAGCGTTTCCTCGCTGAATAGCGATGCCGATTCTTTAAGAGAGAAAACTGCCAGCCCTTTGGTCACAAGTTGCATCGATCAAGCGCTTCTGTAACTCTTAAATAAGCTTGTAACCGCCGGACCCCATGGCCCCAAGGTTTCAAACCCGACAGCACCAAAATTGTAGTTCAGACCGAGATTCTGTTATTATGTAACTTTTTTAAGTCCTCCAGGTCTTCCTCATACGTGCCCTGATTGCATAATCCCTCGACCACCCCCCCACCCCCCCCAAATCCCCCAAATGACTCGCGCGAAAAGATATCCTAAATAAAAACCCTCGCACCCAAAACCTTAATTTTCACTTCATAAACATTCTCAAAAGAAAATTATTATTGCGCCCGAACAATAAATCCGAAAGTAAAACGGAGGGCGGAGGATTCTAAAATCCCTTCCTATCCCGGTAACAATACGGGAATTTCCTCGAGGAAGCGGAAGTGGGAAACAGACGCTCCCACGAATATCTTTGTTCACGGACAATTTCGTTGTTTGCCGATGATATCTTTTTTTTTCGTCAGGTGTCCGGGATATTGCGCTGGGGACTGTGACAACTTGTGGGTACGGGCACACGACTTTGCGGAAACCTGTTTAATTTTACGTCGCAGAACGGCTTTGCCTAAGCCATTTAGATTAAGTATTATATTATAGTATTAATTCTGGGACTCTATACATCCCCTTGTAATTCTAAAGATATTTGACCTGGAGACCCTATACACCTCCTGCTTCATTAAAACGTGCCAATAGAGTAAAGTGTTCTGGTTTTGCTTTTCTAATAATAATTTTTTTACACTTTTTTCTAAAATGCGGTATTTTTTCTGTTTTTTTTTTTTAATGATAGAGTGAGCTTTCATTGTGTAATTTATCTGTGGTTACGTATTGTAAGATCGAATGTAACTTGTTTTTAGAAAAAATGACTTTGTGCCAAGTTTCTTGCGACGCATTCTTCTTGGCAATCATGGTCTTTCCGAAAGCGCTGGTAGACTCAAAAAAATTACGTGTAAAAGATTCAACTGCCTATTTTCTGAATAAAATTTTGAATTTTGAATTGGTGGATTCCGTTTGCTTTCTCACGCCTTTATACAATAGGGATTGTTATGCTGTGGGTAGGCCTCCAACAAGATGGAGCGACGACCTGGTGAGGATCGCGGGATCTCGGTGGATGCGGAAAGCACAAGACCGGTCTGAGTGGAGAGCCTTGGGGAGGCTTATGTCCAACGGTGGAGGTCTTTCGGCTGACGTGATGATGATGATGATGATGATTACTATACTTTAAATATTCGAACCGTAGTAAGCTAGTGGTTTGACCTATATGGCCTCTCAAGCAGAGGGTGGTTGGAGTTCAGGCTCGCAAATCTGAGTTTTTCGGAATGTATGTGCAAAATTGCATTTGTAATTTAGCATTACGCTTTTCAGTGAGGCAAAACATCGTGATGAAACCCGCACACACCTGCGAAGCAATTCTATGATGTGTGTGAAGTTCTCAACCCGCACTGGGCCTGCGTGGGAACTATAGCCCAAGTCCTGTAATCCGCAGTGTGACGTAAAAGTAAAAAACTAATTAACTGTTAATAAAATCTCCCAAAATGCTCAGCTTTGCCCTAGAGTTCTATTTTAGTCATAAGCCGTGAATAATAACATCTCTGCTTAAGCAATTCTGTAATAAAGTCTCAGATAGAATGACGTCAATAACTCAACGTTGCCAAATCAAATTAACGGAGATGTTCCATTGAAATCAAAATGTTCATTCGTTCATTCGCTCATTTATTCATTCACCCGGTCTCTTGTGAGTACTTCGCATCTGCATAGTGATTCCAAGTTTAAATTACTTTTAAAAAGAAGTTCGTATTTTAACGTTCTTTTTAAGGGATGTTGAATAGACTATTTGAATTAGATTTGCTTATTAACTTCAATTATTTTATTCTAAAAATGCGATTGTTTAACTCAAGACTAATGCCTTCAAGACGCAAATTGGAATTAATAAAATTCTGCTTTCATTGTATCGAAATAACCAAAACAGCGGGCTCGATACAAACCCCAAGTAACTGGAGCAAATAAATGCCAAATTACCAACAATGCGTTTATCTCCATAATATCCTGTAATACATTCAATGCTATGGCTTCCTCATTCGACTGGCGAACGAATGAGAAAAATGTCTTCCGCGCGGGCAGCCGTTGTCTCCGTCCATTTTCCATTCGGTCTTCGGAGCGGAAAATGCGAGGTTCGGATTCCGGCATACTCATGTTGGTAATTTAGTTAAATTTAAAGTTTGTCTGTATTCTCCGGTTCTATTCGGACAAGGTGAGTCTCAATGAAAGTTGTAAATTCAGTTCGAATTTCGTGGATGGACTTTTTCTCTGTGGGCAGCGCTTTAAATTCTTAGATCGTCTTATCTTAGACTTGAAGTTATGTACTTAAATGCAGTTTTCGTCACCATTATCACCTGTAATAAAAACTTTTTTTCACAGATCCTCTAAAATTGCAAAAACTTAATTGCGAGCAGAGCTGCGGTGCGGAGTGTGCGTCTCGCTGCTGCTGGATCGTGTTCTCCCAGATGAAGGGCTACGACTTAGTCTGAAACCTGTCAGGCTAAACTCGACTTATATTCGTGAGTGATTCGTTTTATTTCACTATTTCATGTTAAATACTTAATTTTTGTTTTTAGCTCAATTAAGACCAGATATAAGTTTCAGATCAAAACCTTTAAGTTTTTTTAGCACTACTATCCTATTCAATCGATACATTGTATTTTTATTGCCTAAAAGAATAGGTACCTATTTTATTGACTTACTAACACCATGGACTTAGGGTTAGCGCTTGAAAATGTCCGAACCAAAAGACCACTAATTTGCAAAGTTCACCACTAATCGAGCGTCAGTCAGTCTTAGTTTGGTCGAATGACAGCGCTATGACGTATGGCTGTCATCGAAAATGTCATGCTGTAATAGGACACATTTTTCGTGAATTTTGTACTGGCCCCAAGTTCATGGTGTTAGTAAGTCAATGACCTATTTAAACATACAATGACAATGCAAAGAAAAATCCGTTAAGCAGCTGGACTTGAACCAGCAACCTCGGTAATCCGTACCACGCTCCACCAATTAAGCTATACTTAACGTTTCAATTAAGCTATACTTAACGTTTAAATTTCATTCTATGAATGTTTCATAAAAATAAAAACAAATATAATCAATAAATCGATTATTTTCATTGACCTATTTAAACTTTTCCACGAGAATTTATGGGCCACGAGCCTACTTCTAAAAATACCTTCTAATTTAAGCGTAACATGCAATAGGCATCTTAAAAGTCCGATTCGGATTGTAACTAAAAGTAAAACAAGTTCTTTTAAGTAGATTGTGACAACAATGTAACACGTTTCCTTTTCTATTGTAACAAACTTTTCACTGAGGAAGAAACCTCCACTGAGTTAAGACTTTTTTTTAAATCGTGTGTCGTTCCGTCCTTTTTATTTCATTCGCCGTAATTCAGGGAATAGATAATGGACGAAATTTTCATTTAATTAAATACGTTACCTACGACCATGGAATAAAAGTGTAAAACTGAGAACAAAAAACAGTTTTGAACCGATAAAGAATTGAATGAATGATTAATTTGCTGTGGGTCCGGAGACAAAAAAGCTATGTAAAATAAAATAAAAAACCAGCCAATCGGCATTGCCATACAATAAAAAAAAACCTTAGAAAAAAAACGTAAAATAAAATGCACTTATTTCGGACAACAGAAACTAAAGCCTAAAGTTTTATGGCCTAGCACTAAGTAGCAGAAATATGAAGCGAGCGAACTATTCTTTGAATGAAGCACCGACTTCATATTACTGCTACTTAGTGCTAGGCCATAAAACTTTAGGCTTTAGTTTCTGTTGTCCAAAATAAATGCATTTTGTTTTACGTTTATTTTTCTAAGGTTTTTTTTTGAAGGCGGTTTTACTTTTTTGTTAAAATATTTTTATTTCACAATTTTACGTCGATTTAACATTTTCAGAATTATCCTCCAACTCCTAACCGTTAAGGAGTTGTACCTTCCATCATCAGCTCATCAACATGAGATGATGACTACCAGACTCAAATACTTGAATAGCCTTCGAAAATATATGAAACACATAATAAGTGCCTATAAAATTTGAGGGTTGCCCTCATTTCCCTGGGATCCCATCATCAGATCACGACTTGGTGACAATGGGACCACCCCAAAAGTATACCCTTTCGAATACTGATTTAACATTTTAAGAATTATTCTCCAACTCCTAACCGTTAAGGAGTTGTACCTTCCATCATCAGCTCATCAACATGAGATGATGACTACCAGACGCAAATACTTGAATAGCTTTAGAAAATACATGAAACACATAATACGTGCCTATAAAATTCGAGGGTTGCCCTCGATTTTCCTGGGATCTCATCATCAGATCATGATTCGGTGACAATGGGGCTACCTCAGGAGTATACCCTTTCGAACAAAAAAAGAATTTTGAAAATCCATCTACAATTGGCGGAGTAATCGATGTACATACAAAAAAAAAAAGAAAAAAAAATACATACAGTGGAACGTAGAACCGCCTCCTTTTTTGAAGTCGGTTAAAGAAAACGCAGCTAGCCTTACGGGCAACCTGCCCTTAACAACAATCTGGACAACATTTGTAAAACACTCGTATAGATTTTTGTTTCGGTTGTGTAAACTTTAGATGAAAGATTTTACGACTTGACGTAATATTTAGTTCTAACTACTTACCATTAAAATATTTCTGGTCACGTTCCACATGGTACCTACGCTTTGTCTTTCAAAAACCTCTTTCAAAAGAGCATTTAAACGTCTGCTTGCTAAATAAGATTTTAATTACCTGTAGTGAAATAAAACGGATCACTCACGTGTATACGTCCAGCTTAATTGACACGTTTCGGACTGAATTGTAGTCCTTCCTCTGGGAGCGCACGACCCAGCGCCAGCGAGGCGCACCGCGGTTCTGCTTGCGCGCTGCTAGTTAAGTCATGTATATTGGGCTAAACTCGGCTTATAATACTTGATTGATCCGTTTTATTTCACTACGGTTTATCCTCGCAGTACTTTCGTGTTAAAACTTTTTTATTTATTGTCGATTGAAACCACTGTATGACCCCCTAAAAGTTAAATCCCAATATCCCCGTATGTGCACGTGCCCGCTCCCAGACACTTGTGTCTGCGGACACGACACGTGTCCGCGCCGTAGTTCCTGGACACAGCTCGTCCATTCAGTTAATGCACTTTGATTAATTCTTCGAAAGGACATGTCGAAGGGACAAATTGATGGGACATAAAAATCCACTTTATCCGATTTTTAGATAGGCTTTTGTTTAATTGAAAGGTTTTTGCCTCGTAGATTTAAATGTCATCGATATATAAAACATAAAAGATGGCCAGGTGTCAGCGCTGACAAAATGCGGGCCTCACTCAACATTAGCTGTCATTAGACTGGCATGATGTCAAACATCAAGGGATACTAAGTCACCAAATCACCTAATCTGTGCCTATAATACAGTACTGTTACTGACTGACTGACAGACAGCGCACAGCCTAAACCACTGGTTCGTGAGACTTGAAATTTGGCAAACATAATGAACACCTTGAGTATTCTAGAGGTGCACAACTAACAAGGGAAGCGGTGGCGTATCTGTCTATTTTTGTATATCAAGGACCGAGACGTACCAAAAACCACATTCCGTTATTTGATTTTGATAAAAGCATCCAGTGTAGGCCGCCCATCGCTATGTTTCACATTTTCCTTGTACTTTTTTTCTGTTTTTTTTTTGTTATGTGATGTTCAATAAAGAGTTCTTGTGTTGTATTGTATTGTAAACCTTTGAGATGCCCACAAGCGTTAGCGGTCGACAACGCAAGCGAATTTAATATTAAGACTTTCACTTTATCAGCCTGTTATTATAATAGGCGATAGTTAAATTAGGCGTCTTTTCCTCAAAATAATATTTATAAATAAACATTGCAGAGCCCCAAGTGATGTAAGCGTTATCGTATCATCATTGAGAAACTTCATAATAATGAAATTTTAGTACCAAATTAATAAGCTAACGGGGGGCGCAGAGGGTCGAGCACGACTTTACGAATGCTGCGTAACGTTACGGTTATCGTGTCGAGATCGAGAAACCTCATACTAAATTTTAGTTCCAAATACGCTCACGGCGGGCGCTGTTCCAAACGTCATACAAACTCGACAACGTTTACTATTCGATTTTATGTTACGCAGCATTCGTTAAGTTGTGCTCGACCCTCTGTGCCCTAAGCACGACTTGTCGAATCCCGCGTTACGTAACGGTTATCGTAACGAGATCGAGAAATCTCATATTAAATTTAAGTTCCAAATACGCTCACGGGCGGGCGCTGTTTCAAACGTCATACAACTACTTTACGTTACGTTTACTATTCGATTTTACGTGACGCAGGATTCGACAAGTCGTGCTTAGGGCACTGTTCCAGACGTCATACAAATTTTCTCGATAGGTAACACTTCACTTGATTACGTTACGTATCATCCGAATACTCAAGAACTCAGTCTATTCGTTCAACACACAGTAACATGTTATAAAACACACTCACACAGTTTGAAATGATGATGTTTCATTATGTTTTGAGCACAAAAGTGTTCAGTTCTTTTTAAATTCTGGTTTATTTTTCCCTTGGATTATACATTTAATAAAAAAATGCATGAACAACCGTGGCCCAGAAATATTATAGAAAATGACTCGAAACTGCTTCCCACAACAAAATTCAATTTATGTGAGTGCATTTCAGTAAATATTACCATTATTGTGTACATAAGACTAAAGCTTGCAAATTTCTATGCTAGTAGCTTGAACTCTTGCAACTTTGTGTGGAATGTAAAATATTATAATAAAGATATTTATGACACACGCTTGCGCGTTACTTGCACAAAATATGTCATGTCAAGTTGTACTTACGTGACTTAACTAGCATGTTCTTATTAGGTAGAAGCTTTTATCTAACTTGTGATACGATTCCTCCTTCATCCATTGAAACTCCGGTTGGGTAGTATACTTGGTTTATTAATTGGTCAACAACATTGTATAACTGAGCTGATTCGATTCGACCATCCCGTGGGAAGAACCAGCAAGAAACCTCACGGATACATTATTTTAAAGCACTCACCACTTTATACATCAATACATTACTAGATTACACATATTATTAATTGCTACGCATAATATTACTTAATTCAATTTATCAGCAGACATAGACACCTCTCAAGCTAAAGCATTTCGCGCTATATTCTGACAGCTGTCAAAATCATCTCTTGGTCGCCCAATCATGGTCGACCCTAAAAGTGCATTCTAGCTGAACGAAGTCTGTTTTCACTTGCCACTGTCATCCAATCGCAACGCTGGATTTTAACATATTTAACACTTGCCTTATTGGTAAGTAAGTATGCTTCTGTGTAGGTCAAACCATGGAAGCTAAATTTGAATTTGACCCACTTCCAAGGGGTCGGATTGACTTGAAATTTAGTATGGATATGTAAATTGGATGACAAAGTAAAACAAAACAAAGCACAGTCAGCAGAAAGCTTGTTTTAAAAATGATAAACTAAAATTCACTGTAAATAGATTTCACTGTTGCGATTTAAGTTTTTCTAGTGTAACTATCACTTAGCTCCGCATATTTTCTGTGTGAAGAATCATCATTATCATGTCAGCCGAAAGACGTCCACTGCTGGACATTGGCCTCCCCCAAGGCTCTCCACTCAGACCGGTCTTGTGCTTTCCGCATCCACCGCGAAGAAAGCGTGTGAAGAATAATAGTTTTAAATACTCCGTCAGTAAGATTATCAAACAAATTTGGACACGGTATTTATTGTTTTGTCAAATTAATAAAAAAAAAATGAAAAGATAAAGCGCGTGAAAGTCCGGAAGTGACGTTGCTTTGTGTGTTGAAAAGTGTACCACGGCGTAAAATTACACGTAACTTCAACGCACTAGAATGAAGTCCGGGCTTGAAATCAGGATACAGCGGAGGCTAACTAACAGACAAAAATCTAAGTACCTATATAATTATCGAAACTGCTCTCACAAACTTTTACGCGACTGAAACGCGATCTGTAGAGGAGAACAAGCGGTCAGCCAGATGGACATGACTGTATAGGTACAAAAGAATTTTTGCCCGAACTGAAACGGAGACGTTTCGCTTGGCGTTTTACTCTCGCTCCGTCAATTATTGCAACTCCACCAAAAATTCTAGTAAAACAGCTGTACATTACCGCAAGGCGCAACATTGCCAAACAAAATAAATTCAGCGTACAGTTTCCTCAAAAACTTCCCCGACACCCATCACACGCCTACCTACATCGATCGCATGGGGTTTTCAAGACATTCTATTAAACATGTACTCCACATTTGCGTCGCACGGAAATTGGTTCTATAGCTTATCTCCAGATATTCGTTTTTACGCCTTGTTAGTAATTTAATGCGACTGTGGCGATGGATTATTTGGAATTTCGGGGATACATTTTCAGGGTTTTAAGGGATATTTTCCTACTTCTAAGCCTTAGGGAGGGTTGAGTTTTAAGCCACGTACGAGTTTAGAGAAAATGGAATGTGATAAAAGGTTGCCAATTACATAAGTTGTTTTTTAGCCTGAGAAAGTCTAGTAACATTTAGTTTATATTTATTCGGGGTACTGTTTTTGCTGTCTGCGCTATTTCAAGTAAATCAGGCTGCTGAAACAGGTTTACCTAAAAGATTCGCGGTTAATTGCATTAGACGTAATGAAAACGGAATATTAACCGCGATTACAACAACATTAGTATCTAACCGCGTTTCGTCAGTTTGTCCGTGATCATGATGCATATAACTGCGTCGAAATATCGGAACTCGTCAAACTTATAAGGTAATCCTAATGGAGGTAAATGTCCCGTTTTCATCAAGTCTGTTTAATACTGACACAGGCTCAAATTTTACTTGCAAGATTTGATTACAAGGCAACCAAATGGAATAAAGGTGCTATTTAGACATTTTTAGGTAATTCACCCCACTGTCTACCTACTCTCACCTATTCTATTCATCTTCGCACCTCCCAACCCCTCAGTCCCTCAATTACAGTGCGGTGGCCGGTGGGTCACTAATGGTACTGTGGCACTTGGGACGCATGACCCGCGTTTGATACTCGCGTTGTGGGTCAACGCTACTGTGCCCCTGAGACAGCTTTGATTTTGATAGCGGTAAATAAACTTAGTTTTTTGTTCAATGTTTAAATTAAGTCGTGGTGACTTTTAACGTGAAACGCGCAGTTTTCGTTTTGCTACCGCCGAAGCGTGTGCTTCCAGAGAGTCATGTCGAAACATATCGGGCTACACTCGATAACAAACGTCTAAACGTGAGTGATCCGTTCATTTTATTATGTCTTTGTGGTTAAGCGACATGTAAAAGCTTTTCCAAAAATCTTGAAGTAATGAGCCCTAATTTGTTTGTTACTTTATCAACGAGGTCACGTTTTGTGTAGCCGTGAACAAAACTTTGTTTTGTTGTTAATGTTATTTTCTTACAAGAAAAAACTGAACAGCGATTGACCCCTTATGTCACTCGATGGGAAGTGCAGATAGGGTTTTTTGTATATCTCACTGGTTCAGTAACAAACTATTCAATTTTGCCTTGAAGAGACCTAGATTGTATCTGTTCGGAAATACAGACGACGGGTGTGAATTCTATTGAGAACTATTCGTTCTCTTTTCTACATATTGCATGTCTTATTTCCCACGCAACCAATAGACTTCTCTGCGAAAGTAATCTCTTCCGTATTTTTTCACCTTGATTCCTTCTCTAAAGCTTAAAGTAAACGTGTATCCCAATTCATAGCGAAAATGACCAGCGGGTTAATTTGTTACAGCAACATCTTTATTGTTCCTCCTAGAAACTTTCTCCGTAATAAACTTTTTTACGTGGAATCCCCTTAATATTAAAATAAGCTCACTCCATCTTAAACTCCGGACATTAATATTCCTTAGCCCTTTTATATATTCACTTCCCTAAATTAAATTAACTTGGTAAATAAATGAAGAGTCCACAAACAGTAATAAAGGCCTTAAACTCTGAAGTTTGGACGTTTGAAACACTTTTTCCAAGTTTCGACATGTTGTAATTTAAATAAAATATAGATCGGTCTGAGTTTAAGGGCGCCTGCGATCTATGTTAGGCTTTTGACTTAGTTAACATTTGAGGTATTTACTACTACATACCACCACCTCTAAAGAAACCGTATTTATTTCACCTATTTTCGTAATTTTAACAGATTCGTTATTATCGCGTGACCTTTGAGCAGCGAATATTTTTTTTGTGGATAGGTACTTGAAAATCAGGCGTGCCGCAAGGTTGCATTCTGTGTACTTAACCTACTTTTTAGGTAATCGTGTCGAACGTATTTAGACTTGGTATTTATTATCTTGACACAGAAAAAGGTAAATCTTTAGGGTTAGATAGATAAAAACACGTGATCTTTACTGAAAACGTATCACACATAATCAGGATAAGTAATTATAATTCACTGAACTAGGTATATCGGGATCGCGGGAAAGAGTTCATTGATCTGTATGGCAACCGCGCATGTAACATTTTGCGTAGGTATTTTGACGTCACGAGTGTAATTTAGTGTCGAAATACCTTAATTAACAGCTCCTACTTTTTTGGCGGCATTTGAATTAAACAGTGATTTGTTTTAACAAAGTATTTTGTACTTAAAACCTGACGTCGAGTCGGAAGATTGTGTTACTCAATAATAATTTACATTTTACAAAAAAAAATTAAAGAGAGTCCCGGTCGGTAAATAACGGTGGTACGAAACCCTCAGTGTGCGTGTTCGATTCGCACTTGGCTGGTTTTGTTCATGAAGTTATAACCTTTTATGAGACATTATTACTATGCCATTTATTTTGTGAATTTAATTTGCGAGTACTCTGTGACTTTTCCACTACCTACCTCCAAAATTATCCTAAGTAATTCATAAGAACACGTCTAATTGACTCCAAATTATTCTAAGAAACTTATGGAAATTCTATCAAAAATACTTACTTCATTCGCAGATTTAGCTCTGAGAACAGCCTTGCAAACATTATCCAATTAATATTAATTTGGCATTAATTACTGCCTTCAAATGATTCAAATGAAGCTTTTTGACTTCAAAGGAAACACATGAATACTGAGCAAGATCGAGATCCTTTCCGGGCTCAGTCAGAGGCCCAAGCACGAATATTCGCATCCTGCATAACTTAATCAAGTAGTAACATTATCGAGAAATTTGTATGACGATTTTAACAGCGCCCGCCCGAGAGCGTATTTGGAGCAAATTTTTAGTACGAAGTTTCTCGATTTCAATACGATAACGTTGCGTTACGCAGGATTCGAATATCTGTACTCGGGACTCAGTACTCAGCAAGTCTTTACGATACGACCGATCCTGATTAAAACCAGTTTTTAATTAAAACAACTGCTTAAGTAAGTAATATCGGCAGGATGGAAGTTTGAAGCGAAAATCTTAGGGGAAAAAGGATAATGTGACTTTGGAATAGTTAAGGAGTTTTACAGCGAAATACGGAAGTTTAAGAGATATAAAGCAAAAAAAAAAAGAAACATCGGTGCCCGGGATTTACGACTCAGGGGTCGTAGTTGAAAAACTACGTTATTTAGTGGGCTCTGTTTTAAGGAAACAGTGTGTTGAATAAAATTTTAAATAAAGTTGTGCAAATTTTATTGGTTATTTAAAAACTGACAATATAAATACGCCATACGAGATAATGAAGTTAAGTATTTCTTGATAAAATATTAAGTGTCGTCACTGGAAATAATAAAATTATGTTAATACATTATGGCATTACTCAATAAACAAAATAATTTTTGTCCCTTAGGGTTTTGTATTAAGCAGTATCATTATCCAGCTTTGTTAACATATTATTCAATTATATATTAATTTATTATTAATTCTAAATATAATTAATATTCAAAATATAGAGGTTTATATTTAACACCACCTTGAAGAACAAAATAGAAAAAAGGTACACAGAAAATTACGGTTAACAATAGGCGGCCTTATCGCTACATAGCAATCTCTACCAAGCAACCGTAACGGAATGAAGAAAAAGAACATATAATACAAATATTTTATAATAAATAAAAAATACACATTTGCTAAATTCAGTCAAGATTTTTATTTAATTTAGTTTAATGAGGATTACCTACAGAGAGAGAGAAATGTAGGTACAGGTATTAAATCTCAAATAGGTAAAGAAACAATTATTTTGGCAACGTTGTATTAGAAGTGTTTCTCCGAATTCAGTATAAAGCGGTTGTAGCATTATTATAAAATACCTGGAATCATAATAGGTTGAAAATATTTGTAGCAATTCATGTCATATAACATATTCTATTAAGGGTATTTTATTATACATAAGAGTATTAAAAGGTATTAGACATAATGAACACGGGATATTGACCGCGATTACCTTAAAATTTTATGAGCTCCCGATGTCAGTTTCCCGTGATCATGCTGCATGTAACTGCGTCGAAATATCGGGAGCTCATCAAACCTACAAGGTAATCGCGGTCAATATCCCGTTTTCATTATGTCTAACGCAATTAACCGCGAATTATTTAAAACTGTTATTAAAATGTATTTTAAGAGTAATTAAAGACAGGTGCACATTCAAAGACAATTATTTAAACTGCGAAGACGAAATCAAGCGACACAATTTCTTAAAACCGATTTATAAATACACAATACAACGCTCCGACAAGGGTTCAAAAAACGTGCGCGAAACAGCGTAAAACCAAAACGTAGACGTCTCTAGGGTAACAAGGGACCGCTGGCGACGTCGAGCCGTCAAAACGTTAACGTTCGGAAACGTTGACGTTTATCAATATAACCCCCGGGGGCGCAAGTTATGAGTCCCGATATATACCGATGGCCATATGAAGTTTGATGAAAGGGGGATCAAAGTCGACGTTTTAGACAGACTTGAGTTCGCGACTGTTTTTGAGTGTGAACGTATACAAGCAATTATGTCGTTGGCAAGGCTCCGTTCGGTGTATTAAAACTTATACGAGTGTCGAAAAACTTAAATGTATTTTTGGCAAACATTGGTGATAGACGATTGCCCTATGGCCTCTCAAGCATAGGGTCGTGGATTTGAGCCTCGGCTCACACCTCTAAGTTTATCTGAATTTATCTCACCAATCATAAAAAAAATAAAGCTATTTCTAATAAAAACTGGAGTTTTCAATGGGTTTTAAGAAAGATGTTTCATATCGTAACTGAAAAATAATCATTAAAACGGCGTTCAAAGTTTGCTAAAAATATATTCTATTAACGTCAGCTACTTGATACTTGATACTGAAACATGTCTAAATATAGCACGCAATAATGCAGCCAAATGATAAAGCTAAAACTCTAATTAAGACAGAATCATCAAAAACTTATCCATTCATTCGTAGAGTTAAAAATGCGCGTTAATATCTCGCCATTCTATCGGTTCACTGCTGAAAGGCTATTTATAACATTTCAAAGGAATCCAAATCAAGTTTTCCCCCGCTCAGTGAAAGGTCCAAATTTCATCGCATCAGAGACGTAACGTAGAACCTTACGGACTTGAGGCAGCAATTTGCCATTTCGGCCAAAAAAGCGTTTGTCTTTCGTTTTAAAAAAAATGAATAATGAAAAGATTCCTTCCCGTGAATAATAACTGCTCTTGTCAACGTTGGAATTTTGAACAAATTAGCCCCTTTGTTTCGTTAAAAAATTGAAAGTTGGCGATTTAATTTGACGGCCGGATATTGAAGCGAAGCGAGGGCGGCAATGACCGATAACAGGCCGTGAAAAATAATAAATTTATGTCGGAAGCTAATGCTAGTTTTTAATGGAAGTCCTTTAACTCTGCGGAAACTGGACGGAAAGCGATTAACATCTGGGAAAGTAATTAAAAACTATGTCATTTGAAGAGCAAGCGCTGGGGCAACAAAAAAAATGCAAATAAACAGACTCAGTGAAAACATGCAAAATTTTCATAAAAGTTACTTTTTCAAGCGCCTGAATTAACAAGGGCTCAAAAATTTTACAATAAAATACCAAAACCCAAACGCGAGTGATCTCAGAATTATAACCGTGACTTATTTGATCCAAAACCCAACTCTGTCCCTTTCGCTTTCCGGGCCACACATCAAAGTAACAATAAAGATTTGCTTAGCCCTTCATTACCATAACCTCTTTATTTACTAAATCCCTGTCAAACAAAACTGCTAAGCCCATGATTTTAATATAAACCGGATACTATGGACCAATTTAAACGTACCCCCAAAACCCTCTGAAAACGAATTATACAGATACAGGTGATACTATTACATATATACATTCCGACAGTGTTATAATTGCCCAGGGCTTTTTACCTTCGGTGAAAGCTTCACTCACACTGGATACAAAAAATAAGGGATTTTGCTTTTACTAATGGGTTTGGGTGAAATATAAATGTATGGGTTTTAGCCTGAGGAACGATGGATACGAAGTTTTTTGGACTGTAAAAGAGGATTTTTTGTTAGATTTTTCGTCTATCGAAAACAGTAACAATATTGTTTACTTTCTTTCTATTAATTATCACCGGACGCAAAAGGAGGGGTGTTTTAAGTTTGTTGTATGTACCTTTGTGTCTGTCTGTAGCACAGTGGTTCCGAAACGGGCAGACAAGATTTGGACTCAATCGAGGTGTTTCAAAATTTATAAAAATCCGTTAAGTAAGTTGATTTGCGACATCTGACTTGCAAAAAAAATGTCCTGAGTCTTTTTTATATTTTCTTATTAGTTTAACTTCTGGCCGCACTTTAAATTAACTTTTTTTCGCTGTTTAAATAAAACTATTCTCTAACACAAATCGAAATACACTCGTACTGAAAATCGATGTGTTTGATTTTCTGCGAGAGCTCCCATTAAACGCACGGATTAGACCGTAACAAGTAAACGACGAAAATCTCCACTTATGTAGACTCGAGCGTTCAGTATAATTCACTATACTAAAATCTTCCATCAATAATAATGACAATACACAGAAAAAATATTGAACCAGGAAACTCGCTAATCCTTACCACGCTCCACCAATTAAGGCATAGTTGGTGGACCCGAACGAAAGGCTTCAAATCCAACTACTTGCCTTTTCTCCGTGCATTGTCATTGTATGTTGATTTACATAATTACTATGAAATTTTCATAAAAATAATCACCATATTCGATAATTATCATCTACGTAATTACTGATCGAAGCTTAAACCTATCTTAATACTAACCATTAACGGTAATAATACTGACATTAAATATGACCCAATTTGGCACGGATTCAAACCACAGTTCATGATAATATAAAATATATATATTTCACATGCAAACGTTCCTAATGTTGACCTTGCTATCGAAACTAGAACTTTATGGTTGTTTTCAAATAAATCCAATAGAAATGCAGAATACCAAGTTATCGATGTCAATGCTACCAAATATATTGCGGTTGGTAGAAAAGTTAGTAAATAACGTTATTATTATATCACAGAACAGAATAGAATTAACGTATATTACCGAAAACTGAGTGCAATTTTATCTAATAACATTTATTTTCATAGTTCCATTTCTTATTTAGAACGTACAATAACGTCTGCCATGTATTTTTAAACCCCGTCGAAAAAGAGGAGTGTTATAAGGTTGACCTGTGTGTTTGTATGTCTGTATATCTGTGTGTGCCACAGACAGGTGGTATCATAGCTCCCAAACGAACAGACAGATCTAGATGCAGTTGGTTTTAAATCGAAAGCTAGTTTAATCAAGATGGTTCTTAGCTAAGTTTAATTAAAATCGGTTCACCCGTTTTTGTAATATAGAACTCTGAAATGACTATGTTGGGGATTTTGTTGGGGATTTTCAACTTTTCTATGTTGGTTCGGTTATTTATCTGGCTGTAGAGTGACAAAGGCACATAAGTGACAAACTATTTTGACGCTCTCTGTAAAAGTTCATTTGTTTTAAATGGTATTTTGTTACTTAATAACTAGTCATCGGCTTCTTGTGGGCCACGTTTATCAGCATGTAGAGAGAGAGCACCGCTTTCTATCACCGTTATCGACACATCGATATATTACTATTTTTTAATATCTTATTCTTTTCCTTTATTCGATAAGACCTTTTTCAATTATCTCGCATAGTTCCCATTCTATTGACTGAAACTTTTCGACCTTACGAACTTTTTTCAGCGTTCCATGACGGAAAAACGTTGGACAATTTAATCCTCTTAAATCGTTTTATTTATATAATGAGTAACTACACCAATTTATCGGGACAGAAGGAAAAAATATGCATGTACCCCGCGTGCCGAAACGAAGGGCTGGGAACCTAATTTAGTCCCAGCTCCCGACCAATTTCCACGTCAGGTTTTAAAAACAAAATACCCTGTTGTTCAGCAATTAACTGTTCAAACAACAACAACAAAATGGAAATGTTAATCGAGGTATTTTCTCATTAAATTACATTCGTGGCGTCAAAACACCATTCGCGGTGGATGCGGAAAGCACAAGACCGGTCTGAGTGGAGAGCCTTGAGGGAGGCCGCCGTCCAGCAGTGGACGTCTTTCTTCTGACATGATGATAATGATGATGAGATAACATCGATAAAAAAAAGCGCTGCTCTCTCCCTAAAACCTGTCGAACGCGGCCCGAAAAAATCCGGCCTTTATTAATAACACTTCTATTTGATTTCCTTCATCAAAGTCCACTCACTATTTCTACCGTTCCAGGAATGGCTGCGAATCCCTTTTGCGAACAGGAGAAGCGCATTAACGCAAATGTTTAGTTTCTTCATTAGATTCCTGTTTACACATTTAGTGTATTTGCTTGCTAATGTAAACATGGCTGGTATGTTACGGGTTGATGGAGCGTTTATATGTTTGGCTGGCAGTGCTGACATGGCGTACAATCATAATGTTCGGTCGTTTTGGAAATAGAGGAAGAATGAAACGGAATGGAAGAATGATATTGTATGTATTGTAAAAGCTATTGTAAGTTTTTATATAAAAATGCTTTGTGCTGAGTACATTCTTCTTGGCAATCGTGGTCTTTCCGGAAGCGCTGGTATAATCAAAAAATTACGCGTATGTAAAAGAGAATTCAACTGCCTGTTTATTGCTTTTTTTTTACTTTTTATTCTTTTAAAAACAAATTAAAACTAACTAAACCTATCTTAAACTAACTCTTAATCTTGATGTATTAAATTTTGATTTTGATTTTAAATATTTTACATATAGCAGGTGTTGATAAAACATCCGTGCTTAGTTTTCTTTAATTTTTTAATGATCTCAGATATTTACATTAAATGATTGCCTCTGCTGGTTGACAAAATACCAGTCGAATTGAATAAAAGATAATGAGCAGGGTGTCCATTATTGGATTTAACGAGTCAATCATACAGACGTTTACCTTACCATCTCACGGATTACGAAAGCTGTTTCCATCTGCACTTTCCCATCAGACATTTATAAGTAATTTAAAACCGAATGGAATCCAACACGTGTATACCACACCCAAGCTTTAGGGTAGAAAGGAGGATCAGAAATGCCTCAAAGCATTCACCCGTTTCCCTCGCAAGGCGAACGTGGCGATTTTTTTGCCAACGTAAAGGGTTTATGTCTCATTTAATAATAAAAGGGTTTAACGTTCGGACACGTTAACGTTTTAACGCTGTTATCCAATTTGGGAGGTGAAAAACGTCGATAGGTACGTGAGGCCGCCACTCCGATACAGGAAGACAATTTTAACCACAGGGCATAGGCGCATCATAGAAGGGTACTTTGGTGAAACAAAATTGGAGACCTCTGAGGAATTTTTGACGATAATTTTACAGTTAAGTATAGGTATTTTTGTTATTGCAAAATATCTTAAGTCTGTTTTTAACTCCCGACACAAAAAGACGGGTGTGTGTGGGTGTATCTGTCATCCACATCGTAGCTCCTAAACGGGTGAACGGATTTTTTTAAATCGAAAGCTTTAATCGATAGTTTTTAGCTAGGTTTCACATTGAACTTTGTAATCAAAATGTTGGCGGTTTTTCGACTTTTGTAAGTTGGTTACGTTCTTAGATCTATGCATATTTTATAGGTCCTCTTTAGCACAGCCTCGCTCGCATCCTCAAAATTTTGTGCCACTTTTTGTCACTATAATAATGACAACTAATTTGACATTCCGAAGCTGAAACAGCCACGAATAACCTTGCAGAATAAAACACCTGAAAAAGGAAATTTACAAAGATAATCTGTAAAGAAAAACTTATACTTACTTACTTTGCAGGTGGTTAGGCCTTGTGCAAGGTTCGTACGGATCGCTACCACCATATTACTCGCTAATCCTTGCGCTAAGCAGCAGTGCTTGCACTGTTGTGTTCCGGTGTGGAGAGTAAGACAGCTAAGTAGCTCTCTAGGTTGGCATCGCATCTGCAAACCCTCCGGGGTTACGGGTGTCTATGGGCAGTGGTGATCACTTACCATCAGGTGACCCACTTGCTCGTTTGCGTTCCTCGTCGTATAAAAAATGCTTTTTCAGCAAAATTAAATACAGGTTAGAAGATGCTTAACTCACTTACGTTTGGAACCTAGCGTTTGAATGTGTTGGCAGTACTTCATAAATTAGCTTAGCCCATTAAAGGGGATAATGGTACTCCTGAATACGGTACATTCTTAATTAATTCTACTCCCCAAATATACATTCACCTACTTTCTGTGTATACTCGTACTCCGTAGATTATCATCTAAAGGGGTTTTGGAAATATATAGGGCCTTAGGTACAAAGGTTGGGCCAACGAAAATGGGGGACAGACCCCGTCGGAGTACATTAGTACAATATTCAAAATGTATAATATACGCAAATTTAACAACCACAACGCAAAACGTAAAATAAGCGAAACATGCAAAAAACACCAATGTACAAATCGAAAAATGTGTAATATTTGTAATCGGCTAGCCGGTCGGAGAAAATGACAACAACAAGGCGAGGTTGTATAGAAAATATAATACGATATAAAAATAAAAACTATATACCTACAAATTGTCCCAATCAGCACTTCTCTTAAAAATAACTTTGAAACACTGGCCTTAACACAGCAGGATAGGTAGGAAGGCAGGGCAGAGTATTAGAGTAGCCTCGGAGCTCGTAGGCTTCGGCCTTCAGGGTCTGCTCCGAGGCAATATGGCGACGAAAACCAGACGGCGGAAGAGAAGCGATAGGTGGAGCGGGTAAGGAAGGGCTGCATTAGTGGCAGGAATTCGTCGGAATATTTTTTTTTTTAATGTATGTTCCCCGATTACTCGAAGACGGCTAGACAGATTTCAAAAATTCTTTTTTTGTCTTAAAGGGTATACTTTCTAGTTGGTCCCATTGTCACCAAGTCAGGATCTGATGTTGGGATCCCAGGGAAATCGAGGGCAACCCTCAAATTTTATAGGGACGGATCATGTGATTCATATATTTTCTAAAGCTATTCAAGTACTTGCGTCTGGTAGTCATCATCTCGTGTTGATGAGGTGATGATGGAAGGTACAACTCCTTAACGGTTAGGAGTTGGAGGATAATATTTTAAACATTAACGTAACTGAAAATTGTGAAATAAAAAATCTTTTAACAAAAAGTAAAACCGCCTTCAAAAAAACACCTCAGAAAAAAAACATAAAATGGGGGACCATTTCGATATGATTTGTTATTTATCAGCGATCTACTTCTAATACTTATAGTAAAAAAAAATCTTTTAACAAAAAGTAAAACCGCTTTCAAAAAAAAACCTCAGAAAAAAAACATGAAATAATCCCCAAAAAGCCATGAGTTTTATGGCCTAGCGGAAATATGAAGTCGGTGCTTCATTCCAAGAATATTCCGCTAGCACAACCGACTTCATATTACTGCTAGGCCATAAAACTCATGGCTTTTTGGGGATTATTTCATGTTTTTTTTCTGAGGTTTTTTTTTGAAAGCGGTTTTACTTTTTGTTTAAAGATTTTTTTTTACTATAGTATTAGAAGTAGATCGCTGATAAATAACAAATCATATCGAAAGCAAATCTTGCCAAATCATTGTCAAGTCCAGGAAAAAACAAAAGCCTATCGGTAATTTGGAATTTTGAATTTAGTTCGAATTGTAAGCGGCCAGTTGCGCGCCAAAGAGGTTGACCACGTTGCAATTAGTCTTAGAAGCAAAACATACATGAAGTCGGTTAAAAAAACGAGCAGTCTCTATAAGTTAAGTCTGCCCTTTTGCGAGTAGGACGTACTATTTGCGTATTGCACATACATTGTCCTTTTTGCACGCTCTGCCTGTTTTTAACCGACTTCAAAAAAAGGAGGAGGTTCTACGTTCCACTGTTCATTCAAAGAATATTCCGCTCGCAACTGCAACACGAACCAACACAAATGCTACACAGACCCAACTATGATTACCACCTCTGCACTAAATACTGTCACACACTTCCCATACATCACATAGGCATACACACATTCACACACACACATCACATATTGGACACTTTAGCGCTGAAACTGCCCTGAATAACTTTAGAGCATAGCACAGTCATGTCATCTGTGCCCTAAACACGACTGGTCGAATCCTGCGTTACGTTACGGTTATCGTATCGAGATCGAGAAATCTCGTACTAAATTTTAGTTCCAAATACGCTCACGGGCGGGTGCTGTTCCAAACGTCATACAAACTCGTTATAGTTTACTATTCGATTTTACGTGACGCAGGATTCGACAAGTCGTGCTTAGGGCACTGAACCTAGCTTTATCACTGTCAAGGTGTCAATCAATGTGCGCTTAATATTATGAGCTTTTTGATATACAGGTTGATCTATTTTGAGATTATAGAGCACGTTCACAGTGTCTACGCCAAACAAAATCGACTTAATTTATTTCTCCTTCAGCTTCCGCCCACACATTGTTTATTACTCGATAGAATTAAGATTTAATCTACTTATGGGTAGACACGATTAAGTTTCGTATGAATTACCTTATGAGCTTGTCAAGGGTTATCTACAAAGACTGGGCGTGATAACAAATTCTTCAGTAATGTTTTTGTATTATTATGTTTGCAGAAACGTCAGACTAAAAGGTTTTATGCTTTAGGTACCTACCTACTTTAAAAAATGTAATATTAAACTACTGTCTATACGCATTTATTTACTTACGATGACATTAAATCCAAGGTAAAACGAATTAAACTAAAACTTAAAACTAAATTAAATCTAAATAAGACCCCCATGTTATGGTGCCTAAAAGGCTGGCAGCGTTTCCAAGCTGAATAGCGGTGCTGATTCTAAACTACTGTGAGGCTCTACTTGTATTTATACGTGTGTGATATTTTTATTTCTATACTTATTTTTGAGTTAAATGTGTTAGATTCTCATCATAACACAAGTTCCGTGAACTGCGCATACTGTAGCAAAACGATTCTTAATTTAACGCAACACCCAATGACAGTCCGAAATGTTGCTGTCAATTTACCATTGTTGAAATTGTTCAAACACCAGCGTTCACAAACTTCACTTAGAATTGGCAATAACCAAATTACCCGCCACACGCATGTAGAGAACTCCTGACTCCTGTATAATATAAATCAAACTCTCAAATAATCGTAGGTTACCCTTCAAATCAAGGGACGGTTTATCGAGTAAGCGAATATCCCTATTTCCCCACCTCGCTCGTTAATAAAATAAAAGGGATTTAGGGCCCGGCCCTTCGGATTCCTTTCGGAGGGGGATTAGTACACGCCTGTTGACATCTTATGTAAGTTAACTACAGTTTTTTTGGGGGAAACTCCCAATTTGTCTGACAAATGCAGTTTCGTTTGTTAATTGAGTTCACTCCGAGGACATTTTCCTTTCGGAATTTCACGGGTCAGTTATTATTAGAGGGTGAGAGCATTTTTTTAAGAGGATCTTTGGTATAAAGATCTGTTCAAAGCAGTTGAGTACACCGATTAACGGTTGGAAAAATATTAAAATTGTAAGCTAGGTGGGGATAAATAACTGACAAAATTCCAGACAGATATAACCGGCAGATAAAACACCTGTCAGGTAAATATTCACGATAGTTATGTGTGCTTCACCAGTGAAATATGCCAGGTAGAGCAATCAGACACTTCTGAAATAAAAAAAAAAGCAGATAGGCTTCCAGGAACCTTAATGTTCTTTGTATAAGATTATCAGTTCACAGTCATGATAAGCATCACCAAGGAGTCATCACTCTTGTAGATGCAATTCCCCCAGTCTGTTCTTTTTAATGCAAGTTCTTTCTCCTTCTGATCTTGTTCTTAATGCTTCTGTCGGCAGTCAGTTTTCTGAGTCTAGGGCTGCCCTAAACTGCTGTTCCAGTCTTGATGCTTAAGTTGCTAAGCGATGACATTTTCCTTCTTCCAGTCTTCTGCCTCCCAGCCACTTTTTCCATCATTATAGTCAGTGATGATAGTATGTAATAGATGGTATATGTCATGTCACAGTACATGACCTAATTAGGCAACCTTTCGCTGCCTGACAGTGCGTACCAGGTTCCTTCGCCAGGCGTTCCAGGACCTAAATGTTTGTGACCTTATCCCTCGAACTGACGCAGAGCGTTCCACGGTAGTGGCACTTTTGGAACGTTTCAAGTTTCTTCCGAAGCTCTTCTTTCCCTTGCTGGTACGACGTATATTTTCTTTATTTAATCTTACATAACTAAACTGCATCGACAAGGAGTGATAATCTTAAATAAGATAATGACGAATCTATCTTCTATCTTTCCTTGTATAATTTAATGTCATAATTGAATTCTAGTACATACACATTGCTTTCAAATTAGAATATAATATCCCTCACTCGCGCAAAGTCATTCAATTTTCTTTAGGCCTTTGTTGAAAGTTGGAGTTTGTAAACTAACCCGGCTTATATGGAATCAGTTATGAGCCAATGTCAATAACAGTGATGCTGAAGTTTATATTTATTTGTGTTTAAGTTTATATTTATTTGAAGGGTAATTTAACTGCCTTGAGCGAGGACATTGGAGAAGTTTATAAATCTCTGAGTAAAGAGTTCTATTTTTAACATGAAACTACCGTGAGACTCAATCATAGTGAAATAAAGTGGATAATTGTTCTATTGTTGAAATAAAGGATTTGTTACAAAGTTCGACTAGTGAGCTGGGTTTATATGAATTTATTTGGCGCACCGATGGTTCCTAAAATTTTACTATTTCTTTCCTTAACTTGTACGTATTGTGAGACATTGCTTGGTACCAATTTTCCTTACCTTGTAGGTTTTGATTTAGTTGGGATTGACGGACAGACGGACAGCAGTGATTTTATAAAGGTTCCATTATAACAAAAGAATAGAGTGTGCGTGTTTTGGCATTTGTGTATGTGTTTTGTCCTGGTATAGAAGTGTATAGAAACGTACTAAATTTTGACATTCCCAGATCTTTGACATTCCGTATCATGTCATGTCTGACAGAGGCTTATTGTGGTGAACCGGAATGGCACATGACACGGAATGTCAAGGAACCGGCTTCGATTCCGGGGGTTAGCTGTTTTTAGGGTTCCGTACCTCAAAATGAAAAAACGGAACCCTTATAGGATCACTTTGTTGTCCGTCTGTCTGTCTGTCTGTCTGTATGTCTGTCAAGACCCTTTTTCTCTGTAACGCGTAGAGGTAGCATGCTGAAATTAATATCAAATACTCAAGCCTGCGGTCCCTTAAAGCCGTGAAAAAATCAACCTTCTAAGTCAACGCAATCAAAAGATACAGTCATTAAAAAATCCATTTCCATATAAATTGCCGATTTTAAAAAACCCAAGGGGTACTTCCAGATGTCCTAGAAACTTTAAACTTGGTATGAAGGTAGCTCTTATAGCACAACCACTCGGAAAAGTCTCAAAATCTTAAAATTTTATGTATGTCTGTAGATTTCTAAGACCAATATAAGTTGACCCCACACTGCGTACATTTTGCTTAGGAGCAGGGCTCTGCTAACACTGGACTTCTTAAAACACTGGGGAAAAGCGTTAAAATCTTTCTACGAAACCCTCGTGTGCGAGTCCGACTCGCACTTGGCCGGTTTTTTTGAATATTTATGTTTCAGTGAGTATTTAAAAAGTATAATAATTAACGACATACTGTCAATGTAAGCCAATGAGGAAACTAAATGATTTGTATGAAGTTCCCAGACGACACTAGGCTTCACTCACAGTCATTGAGGCCATCAGAGGGTGGACTATAAGTGTGTGTGAGTGTCAAAGTAACTGAGCGTTAAGATATTGAATCAAAGGTTACTTTACATGGTCCATATTAATGAACTAAAAACAATTAATTTACTCACCCCCGACCACACATGGAAAATACCTACGTCTGTGCGGCAAATGTATGTTTCCATGCAACACCTCCGCCTACACTGCTACACGAATCAACAAATGCCACACAGATCCAACTATCACCACCACCACTACTCTATACGCATTCTCGACGAGGCCATTCTCAAGGCACTGAGACAACCATTCAATATGCTATCAGTTACACTTCGCTAGTGTTCCTTTGAAAAATAAATTTGCCTCACAGACGTAGCTATTTTTCCCGTTTGGTCGCGATTGAGCAAATTAATTGTTTTTAGTTCGGGGTCCGGGTTCGATTCCCGGTCGGGGCAGATGTTTGTATGATGAATACGAATGTTTGTTCTCGGGTCTTGGATGTTTGATATTTGTATATAAGTATGTATTCATCTATATAATTATGTTTATCCGTTGTCTAGTACCCATAGCACAGCCTTTGCCTAGTTTGGGACTAGGTCAATTGGTGTCAATTGTCCCATGATGTTTATTTATTTCATTTTATTTATTTTAGTTCATAATCTTAACAGAACATTGACAAAATTGGTGTCTTCTGCAAAGTCACCCCAAAAGCCCCAAAAGCTTACAAATCTATTTCCCTTTATGACGCTTCGTATAACCTTATAACCTAAAGGTACAGTTAATTAAATCACTATCCAGCCACACTAATGTGCCATTTCCGACCCACCGGCCTTATTAATCCAGATAACTTCAAAGATACGGTGACGTCATCCCTTAATTAATTCCCCTTTCAGATGTTACTTAGCGTATTGAATTTTTTAATGCTTACTTAAGTTGTGTTTAGAGCTACGGTCTTTGATGGATTGTGTTGGCGTTGAGTGGGAAATAGTTGACGCATTTTATCATAATTTTGTTGTTTTGTTTAAATATTTGAACTAGCTTTTTGCAAAATTCCTACTCATCTCAGTATTATATCTCAGTCGAAGAAACCTCCTTAAAATTTACAGCTTATCTTGGGTACTATATTATAACGCTAGACATAATGAGGACGGGATATAATACTAAATATATTAAAATTACTAAATACCTACGACAAGTCAATTCCAAGTTAGAGTCAAATCCAGGGAAGTCGCAAAAAAGTTAATAAATGATAAATGATCACGAATTTCGGCTTAAAGTTCCAAATAAAATCCTGTTTTATTATTGTGTCTTCATCCTAATTTTTCACTAACTGGCGTTTAATTGACGTTAATTTACTAAATTACTTTTGAATAATGATTATCTGTAACATAGTAATACTACACTAGGAAACTACATAACAATTTTATTGAGGTCATTACAAAGTAAACTTAGGTGAAAACGAGAAAGCTAAATTATATTTTGATTTGCAAGCAGAATTGCCGGCAAACTATTATATATAATTATTTTTGTATCGCATGGTATATTTGTGTTCAAAAATAATATTCACTTCAAGTTTCAAGGACGCTTTGCACCCCACTTGACCCTCACCGTTTTTAAAAAGCTTATCCTGAACATTATCTTCATAAAAACGTCACGTCATCCTGAAAACGACTGAGTTCCGTCACGGTCAGTAACCCTTTTAAATTGTGACATAATTTGTTACTAAGTGATATTTTGTCTAAAAGTTTTAAACTTTTTATTTTAAAACTCATAACAAATCAGCTGTATTTTACGCAAACTTTTTATGATTCCGATTTTTTTACGTTGTTTAATTTTTTTATGAAAACTTTCTATTATTTGATTGTTTTAACTGAATGTTGCACTTAAACAATTTGTTGTTATAAATAGTGGCGTTTAGTTTAAAGTAATACCTATTAATACTAAATAGGCGTAGGTAACAATTTTTGCCTAGGCAACAAAAACTTTTTGTAATCCAAATACGATGCAAAACTGCCCCTAAACACATTTAAAATTATCACATAAACAGTAACCATTTTTAGTTTAGTTTTGTTAAGCTAATTTCACACCATTCTGTCACAAAGTTGGCTAAAGTCCTACGTGATGAACCTAAGTCATACCCAATTTTCACTTCACACTCACCCGATTGATAAGAAAAAAACCTCCCAACTTCTCAACAACAACGCCACAAAGCACGTTTCAAATTAAAACTAGACTTACCTCAAACAAAACAGCTTAGTCGTGATCATAACCTCCGAACACAGCACTCACTCAAAACATCGCGACGGGAGCCAACGGAGCGCGCGGCAGCCCCCTACCAAAGCTTTTGTGAGACTGAGGCTATCCATTCATCTATTCATCTGTATCGATGCTTCCTGATGTCAACGCCATCTGTGACACAAAACTTATTTCGCCGTTTTGAGAATGGGACTATGGTGTTTTGTTCGGATGCGTTTTGTTTCGTGTTACTTTTTCTCGGTGTACAGTTTAATTGAAAGGACCGGCGACGTTTGAGTGTAGAGAGCATTTGAGCTAAGAAGCTGAATGGGCATTGATACATACACACCGTAAAATACTGCAGACTACACAGACTAGACAGATTGCAATGTTGAAATTTATTGACATCTGCGTTCTACGTAATGGTCTGGTTTCGTAAATATGCGCAAGCTTTTGAGAGCGAGTTTTCAAAATTATTATAGTTAGGATTCAAATTATATTTTACAATGGCGGTAACTGTTCTTGAGATGAGTAGAGTATTAACTCATGTTTTGCTTTTTTTTATTATTTGAGGATGTTCATTTAAGTACCACAGCTTTTGCTAAGACAGGCTATCCATTCATCTGATGTCAACGCCATCTGTGGCACTAAACTTGTTTCGCTGTTTTGAGAATGGAACGATTGTGTTTTGTTCGTGTGCGTTTTGTTTCGGGGTGAGACGCTCTTGCAATAAATAGTTATTGAAGTAAAAAAGTGGTTTTTGTCTGTAGATAAATGTATTCATGCGTTAGAATCACAGAACATGGACAAAAAAGCAGATGTTAGCGTACGATTTCTTCTCTACTACAAATTTGACACACCCTTTTCATTTTTACAGGGTTTGTTGATTGTGTGCGTGTTTTTAGAACTTGTGTAACTGTTTTATTTTGGTATGATTTTGTAGGAAGTTAACAAATTTTGACACTAGCGCAGACTTGTGAAAACCGCACAACACAGGGCACAGACGCAGGTAGGGAATCCTATTCCTTACCTGCATCTGCATACATTTACCATAGAAAGTTTTCTTTCGTTAAAGCAATCTCGTGTAGACCAGTACAAAGTATAGCAAAATTTAAGAAACAGAGTCCCAAACGTTTCGTACACTTACGGCCATTTTTAGATAAACATTTTCAATTTAAATGAATCCTCCAACCGTCCATCGAGCCATCGTTCAAAACCTCAACTTTCCAACGAAACAAAATCAGTACTTTTTATGGTCGATTACTCGTGGCGACATGGAAAAAACCCTTAAATAAGCTTAAAGGCTCGGGGAATTTTGGTCGTTTAAGGAAAATGCCTTCCCTTGTAAGCCTCATTAATTAATTCCCTGCCCGATCCTGATAAATAAGGGTATTTGAAGTCTTCCTAATTTTTTCTGACTTGCGCAATTTTTTTGTGCATCCTTTTATTGGTATCAAAGGGAAGATACGACTAGACTTGTACTCGAAAATGTTTTTGGGGTTGACGTTATTTTTAGAACTTCCATAATTAAGATCTTTGACTTTGGTACTACCTGTGAGCGCTTAGAATAGAATTCGGGTTCGGGTTAATACCTATGTATTTGACTTCTCTTTCTTTGGCATAAGAAGCGCTGTAAACAGCCGAAGTATTTCTAAACGCCGAATCCTGTTCTAAATCCTCACAAACTAAAGCTTTGTAGCTATTGATAACAATACAATACAATACAATAACTCTTTATTGAACACCACGTAACAGTCAAAACAAGAAATAAGGCACAAAGAAAATACAAGATAGCAATGGGCATAACGTCGCATTAATAATAGTAGTTTATGCAACCTTTACATAATACATACATTACTTTATCTACACACATAAGCACTCTAAGACGAGTTCAGAAGCCAAATGCATTAACTCAAACTCAAACTTAACAGAACTGTCATGAATTTTGCATGAGGTATAGAGGACTTATATGGTGTGTAAATAAAATGATTTTACATGTCAAACTGCTTCATATGACCTTGAGTGCTTGATATTGTCATTTTTACCTGAGCTGTGGAAAAACTTACTTAGTTTTATCTTTACCCATAAAACAGTACCGTAACTGACCGACTGACTGACTGACATACAACGCACAGCCTAAACCACTGGACCTAGAGACTTCAAATTTGGCAGATACCTTGAGTATCCTGGAAGTGCACCAAGAAGGGATTTTTCGAAATTCCCCCGGGATGGGGAACTAGCCCATTTTTAAATATTTCACGGGGGCAAAGCCGCTGGGCATAAGCTAGTCCCAGTATTTTTTTATTTATTTTAAGAGAGAGGTAAACGAGCAAGCGGGTCACCTGATGGTAAGCGATCACCGCCACCCATGAGAACCAGCAACCCCAAGAGAGTCACTAGTCCGTTGCCGGCCTTTAAGGAGGAAACGGGATAGAGGAAAGGGGGGGGGGGATCGGGCCTCCGTCACTCTCACTGACCGAACGAAACGCAACAGGGGTGCTGTTGCTTCACGCCGATTTTTTGCGAGAGTGTGGTACTTCCCTAGACGAGCCGGCTCATTCGTACGGCAGCAAATTGCTACAGTGCTGTAGCAATTTGCTGCAATTGAGAGCCATACGGCTCCCCCACTACAGAAAAGTACCTATATGTATAAGAAAACTTAATTGTGACACCTCTCAAAAGATAACGTCTATGACGTCTTTGAAACGTTACCTACCACGTAACAAACTACGTACCTAATACATGAATATGAATACTTACTTATCTACTTTATAATGAATATCGTAAAGTCATGAATATTAATCGTCAAGCAAAAGGCATTGGCCCAAACTCCCGCTTCATACAAAAGTGAACCATTTAATAAAGTTTGGAGCCGCGATCTCTCTATTAAATTTGGAAACTTATATTGAAGGTGAATTAGAGTGACGTCTACCGTCTTGTAGAACCTGGCAGAAAACTTTTTTTTAACCCCCGACGAGAAAGAGGGGTGTTATAAGTTTGACCTGTGTATCTGTGTATCTGTGTATCTGTCAATGGCATCTTAGCTCGCAAGCAGATGGAGCAATTTCGATGCGGTTTTTTTTGTTCAAAAGCTAGTTTAATCGAGATAGTTCTTAGCTATTAGCTAAGTTTCATTAAAATCGGTTCACCCGTTTTTTAAATATTGAACTTTGAAATGACAATGTCGGGGGTTTTTCAACTTTTCTTACGCATACAATACACATACAATACGCATTTGTTTTCGAAAAAAACACTAACGACAGTAGTTAGTTTTAATGTCTTAAAATTTCATCAAGTGTAGTTAAGCTACGCATGGCAAAGGTCTTTAAATTAGGATTACCCTTCCCTTAAATACTTAAGGGTATAAAGAGCCTTCCCGGAATACCAAAACCCTTTAATGTCAAATTGTTTCGCTATTGATCCGTAATTGTCCTTAGTATTTTGTCAATAACTTTACTTGTAACTTGTAGATTATATTAGAATGTGTTGCCTAGCTAAATTAATAAAAAACGAGAAACAATTAGCCGATAGACAGAAAAACTAAACTTACCTTACTAAAATACTAAACTTCCGAATGAGTCGGACTTGAACTTTTCGCACGTTTAGTATTACGGTCAGAGGGTCGAGCACGACTTTTCGAATCCTGCGTCACGTAAAATCGAATAGTAAACGTTGTCGAGTTTGTATGACGTTTGGAACAGCGCCCGCCCGTGAGCGTATTTGGAACTAAAATTTAGTACGAGGTTTCTCGATCTCGATACGATAACCGTAACGTTACGCAGGATTCGACAAGTCGTGCTTGACCCACAGTACGATTTAGTATTAGGTTAGGTTATTTTTTTTTTAAGTTTTATGACTACTCATAAAAAACTAGACAAGTGCAAATCGGATTCGAGCACTGAGGGGTCCGTGCAAATTTGAAGGTATATGTAAATACTTCGTCTATCACGGAAATTTAATCTCGAAGATTTTTCCGCTTTGTTGGATGTTTTAAGCTTTCCAGTGTTAGCAGAGCCTGCTTCTGAAAAAAATATACGCAATGTAGGGTCACTGTAAATCGGTCACTCACAACATACAAGCATAAAAAAATAAGATTTTTAAACTTATCAAATTGTTTGCGCTACAAGAGCTACCTTCATACCAAATTTCAAGTTCCTACAACATTGGAAGCACCTAGAGATTTTGATTCGTCGGACATTTGTATGGAAACTTGCGATTGCGTTGAGTTGGAAATTTAATTTTTCACAGCTTCAAAGGAACTGCAGGCTTGAGTATTTGATATTAATTTCAGGTTGCTACCTCCACGCGTTCCAAAGAAAAAGGGTCCACAGACAGACGGACAACAAAGTGACGCTATAGGATTCCGTATTCCTTCTTGAGCCCTAAAAACAACACTGTTTTGAATAACATTCTGAATGATTCGCGGTTAATTGCATTAGACATACCTATAAGATAATCGCGGTCAATATTCCGTTTCCATTATGTCTAAAACAATGATTTGTTAAAAAAAAAAACCGACCAAGTGCGAGTCGGACTCGCGCACGAGGGTTCCGTAGAAAGATTTTAACGCTTATCTCCAGTGCTTTAAGAAGTCCAGTGTTAGCGAAATCTACGGACAGACATAAAAAATTAAGATTTTGAGACTTTTCTGAGTGGTTGTGCTATAAGAGCTACCTACAAACCAAATTTCAAGTTTCTACGACAACTGGAAGTACCCTTTAGGTTTTTGGATTTCGGCAATTTGAATAGAAATAGCCTTTGTAATGACTGTATCTTTTGATTACGTTGACGTAGAAGGTTGATTTTTTCACAGCTTTAAGAGACCGCAAGTTTGAGTATTTGATATTAATTTCAGCACGCTACCTCCAGGCGTTCCAGAGAAAAAGGGTCTCGACAGACAAACAGACAGACAGACAGACAGACAGACAGGCAGGCAGACAGACAGACAGACGGACATACAGACAGACAGACGGACAGTAAAGTGATCTTATAAGGGTTCCGTTTTTTCCTTTTGAGGTACGGAACCTTAAAAACAACAATGCTTTACTGTTTCCAGCGTCAGTATTCTAAAGCCAAACTCCATTGAGTTCAAAAAGATTTCGCGCATAATGTCACATGCCACGTCCCCATTCACATCACTCGTATTAATGCTCATTTTTAGACATATTTCGCATGAAAGTTCCCGAGCTGACTGGGACAGTTATTTTTTTACGAGGAGACATCGTTTGATGGGGTCCTATTAAAAGTTGGGCGCTTTATTAAGCCGCTACATGGGTTGTGCTCGTTTTAGATTGAAAATATTGCGTTTGGTAGGTACATGGACTTTCTTGTATAATTAGACATTATTTTTTTGAAGTCGGTTAAGAAGTAAACGGTACGCAATGTGTCACTTTATAATTTTTTTTTTTTTTTAATACTCAAGTTCTTAATGCTTATTTTCCATTATATTTCATTAAGAAAAGTATAATATAAAACGGTGCAAATAATATCGCGCCCATTGCGTTTCATTGCGGGCCCGTATCGATATTAATTTAAGGTTGATCGGTCGATTGCGTCAATGAAACGTAACCGCATAATACTTTTCGCAATGAAATATTGACTTTTTGTCTTGTAAATACGTTGTGAAATATCTCGTTTCGGAAGCGGTTAGATAAGAGGAATATATTTGTAATGAAGTTTCATACGAAATTGGAGGGGCCTGCGAAGTGATCGTCTTTTGTTTCGATGTCAATTCGTGACACAGCATCAAGGCGTTCAGCCATTTAAAAAAAAAGGGTTTGAAATATTTTATAACGAAATATGTAACTTGTAATAAGTGTTCTTCATAATTAAGTTCAAGTACAGTTTTAGTTGCCTTACGGATGAAATATAGAAATAGAAAATAGAAATAGAATAGCATGTTTGAGAAAAGCACTATACGAGTACATACCACAGCATGAAAAAGGATTGGCAGTTATCGCTATTCTATTTACTTTGCCGACAATCCCTAATTTTCGGCCTGTGCTCTGATTAAAAGGCCTCATAAGATTTGTTCGAAAATGATTGATTATGTGCCGAACCGTACTCTTGTTGGAGATCGTGAAGCAACCGTTGTAAGGTATCTTATTAATAAAGCATAGTACCAGTTATTGTGCTGGCCATAAGCTTATGGTGTTCCATAATTAAGTATGGGTACATATATCAGACAATGTGTATTGTAGAGCTAGGCATTAAACTAGCTTACGTTTTTACGGGTGGTAGTAAATTGTGCGAGGTCTGTTCGAATCGCTACCAGCATCTTACTCGCTAATCCTACCGCTAAGCAGCAGTGCTTGCACTGTTATGTTCCGGTGTGGAGAATAAGACAGCCGGTGTAATAACGGGCACAAGAGGCATTTTATCTTAGCTCTCTAGGTTGGCAACGCATCTGCAAGCCCCCCGGGTTGTGGGTGTCTATGGGCAGTGTTGACAGTTGTCAACACTGCCATAAGTTTACCATCAGGTGACCCATTTGCTCGTTTGGCTTCCTCGTCGTATAAAAAAACGTATACCCCGCTTGTTTTTACATTAGAAATTTAACTTTCAAACGCCATTAAAGTGATTCCGCACATACATTCCTAATAATTGCGAGCCGGGGTTTGAACCCACGTCCCACGTTGAGAGGTAATAGATCAAATCACAATAAAGCTATCATAATAGAGAGGCCTTAAAAAAATACAAAATTGTTGCCATATCGACGATATTCTGGCTCAACCTCGTATATGAACTTTGACGAAATCGCAATAACCGCTCTAGACCGCGAACCCATATAGTGGTTATTCCAACTTCGTCAAAGTTTATATACTAGGTTGAGTTAGACTACCGTCGACTCGAGTATTTTACGTCAAAATTCTACAGTTACAAAGAAAGTGAAGTCCTCATTTACTTTTCGTACCTAATGACATTGATTTCTTATTCTATGCAACTAAATCTTCTAAATCCATTCCATTCCATTCCATTCCATTCCATTCCCTTTCCTTCCCTTTCATTCCATTCCATTCCATTCCATTCCATTCCGGTCGTGGTTCGCGTCTTAATAACATAAGTTAAGCCTCTTATCCTCCAAAAAACTCCACTTAATTGATTAAAATATTGTCCCCATACTGCCATGTTTACATTGACAGCAGCCATTTGCAATTCTAATACGAACGGGTGAAACGTCTTGTCCGAACTTGTCACGGGAATTCATGAGGCCTTAATCGAAGGGGTTTTAGGGGGGGGAGGTCACACGGGGGTTGATTGAACTGTCATTTTGTTAAATTAATGTTTTTGGTACACTTTTTGCAGTCGGTGAAGGTCATAAGATAGTCATAATAAACGTCAGGGTATGCCCTTTGGGACATTTTGAACACAGGAGCGGCAGAGCGACCCCGCCGGCGGGGAGCGGTGCGCGGCCGTTCGCACCCGTGTGCGCACCCGCACTCATAATATTGCTGGCACTAGTTAGTGCCACAAAATAGGCAATAAAAACGTAGTAAGTAGGTACCGAAGGCATAGGCTTGGTATAATTCTATGTTACTTGCCGATAAAGTGGTCATGGAGGAAAGTGTTGCTTCCTGAGGTAATATTCCCGGAGCGTAGCTTAGGGATCTTTAAAAAACCGGACAAATGCGGGTCGAACTCGCACACGAGGGTTCCGTAGAAAGATTTTAACGCTTTTCCCCAGTGTTTTAAGAAGTCCAGTGTTAGCAGAGCCCTGCTCGTAAGCAAGATGTACGCAGTGTGGGGTCAACTTATATTGGTCTGTTAAATCTACAGACAGACAAAAAAAAATAAGATTTCGTGACTTTTCTGAGTGGCTGTGCTACAAGAGCTACCTTCGTACCAAATTTCAAGTTTCTAGGACAACTGGAAGTACCTTTTAGGATTTTGGATTTCGGCAATTTGTATGGAAATAGCCTTTGTAATGACTGTATCTTTTGATTGCGTTGACTTAGAAGGTTGATTTTTTCACAGCTTAAAGGGGCCGCAGGCTTGAGTATTTGGTATTAATTTCAGCATGCTACTTTCATGCGTTCCAGAGAAAACGGGTCTTGACAGACAGACAGACAGACAACAAAGTGATGCTATAAGGGTTCCGTTTTTCCTTTTGACGTACGGAACCCTAAAAACGAGCCTGTTATATAAAAAAAATACCTTAACTGTTTCTTAATGGTTCAAATCGTTACAGCAAAACTGAAAAAGGGTAATTTTTCATGCTGGCAATAAAATCCTTAATCTCTATATCTTCGTCGTTTTATGACATGTCGCAAATGTAACATAAAATAAAAGTAACGAATAACAAGGCAGTAAACTGGTACTTACAAAAATTGCCAATGTAACATTGCGAGTAGACAAAATTGAAACTCAAGCTTTTACATACTTATTTAAGCAAAATACGCGGACAATGGTGCCGATTTCAGCGGCAAATATAAGTTTGTGTTAACGGGTCCTTAGAAAAATTACCAAGATGTTTTTTGCGTGCGGATGAAAAATGAACCGAACGTTGTCACGTACATTATTACGAGAAATGCTTAGACAGTGGCGCCGTATAGTTGTAAGAGGTATGTTTGTGGGCTCACCTAACTTGTGCTTCATCGTTTGTCATGTTTATTGTTCGGAAAAACTTAATATTTTTTGTTACAACGGCAATTTAAATGAGTTTTAATATTGTAGTCATTTCATGCAAGTTAGTATTAAAATTAGTTTAATTTTTTTTATTGCCATGTTCGTTTCTGTCCCTCTCAAAGAGTAAATAAGATAATTTGCAAAAATCTTCTTAGAAACGCTTTTAGATATGTATTTATACTTTCGCGATTTTCACACATTATCATGTTACTCGGGACTTAATTGCTTACTTGGACTTAAATATCATTTTTACGCAATTAAAATTACCTATATATACATATAAGAGTCCAGAGTATTGTAGCGACCCTAGCGCCACACGCGAGTGACGTCACTGTTCTACGTCACTGTTCTACATCGCGCTAACGAAGTTTCTCAAGTCAGTTGCATAAATACAACTTCCAACTCTCTTCCTCTGGACTTCGGTCCCCAGGCATAACATCTGCCTGGAGAGAGATCTCTCTATTGGAGTCATCCCCAAACTGGTGACCCTCGACATTGGACAAAAAACGCAACCTTCCAAGACCTACGACAATGACGCAGTCTCACAGCAACGCCAGACTACCACACTGTGCACCACTAGCATGTTGCTATATCTCCATGCCTGGTGTCTACAGTGTGCAACCCTCTCCTACACTGCTACGCACTCCGACGAGGATCCAGACTAGCAGCAGCTCATCGCTCCCGCCAGCACAGCGGAACAACTCATCGCTTCCGCCAGCACAGCAGAGCAACTCATCGCTCCCGCCAGCACAGCGGAACAACTCATCGCTTCCGCCAGCACAGCAGAGCAACTCATCGCTCCCGCCAGCACAGCGGAACAACTCATCGCTTCCGCCAGCACAACGGAGCAACTCATCGCTCGCCAACGAGGCTGAGCAAACCTCGCAATTGGCCCTTGCAAGCGTCCTCACGACGCACAGACTGCGCTCCCACACCGACCTCCGGTCTAAAAAGGGGGGCTGGTGTAGCGACCCTAGCGCCACACGCGAGTGACGTCACTGTTCTACGTCACTGTTCTACATCGCGCTAACGAAGTTTCTCAAGTCAGTTGCATAAATACAACTTCCAACTCTCTTCCTTCGGACTTCGGTCCCCAGGCATAACATCTGCCTGGAGAGAGATCTCTCTATTGGAGTCCTCCCCAAAGTATCTTGATAATATTTTTTGATACTTCGTAAAAACACACAGAGGCGCCACGATCTGTGAAAAATAGACTCTCATTCGTTTGCGAAATTTCAAATAAAATATCTGAATCTTAATCCTAGAATCAGCTGTTTGAGTCGCCAAAACAATCTACTACGGCGTAGACAATCCGTAGCAGTAGCTACGAAGCGTAGCAAGCGCTACGAACTCTAGCTTCGCAAAGGATTACGCGAAAGTCACAAGCTTAGAATACGATTTCAAAGAGTTCGTCTTTTGTTTAAATAAAAACAAGGGTTTTTAAACCTGCCACTGCCAATGTCTATACAATGTCGCCTTCCTTTTAAATAATAAGTCTGCTGTTGCGAACCCCAGACAAACAAAATTACAGAAACCAAGATGAAGAGGTTAATTATTAAAATAATAACAGAAACAAATAAGAATCGTGAAGGACTTAAGAAGGAACGGTTAAAATTAGTGACAAACTAACCCTATTAATCATTAACCTATTTTAACTAAAATGCCATTAAAGTTCGTATATCCTCTTTTTGTTACATTGACATTTCCGTTAGTAAGAAGAAGATATAATTATTATGAACTAATGGAGGCTTGAGTGACGTTTATGAGTAATGGCGTAAGCCGGTGTAATTACGGGCACAAGAGGCATTTCATCTTAGCCCTCTAGGTTGACAACGCATCTGCAAACCCTCCGGAGTTCAGTTCAGTCTATGGGCAGTGGTGATCACTTACCATCAGCTGACCCACTTACTCGCTTGCCTTCCTCGTTGTATAAAAAAAAGCCTTTAGGAAGATTTTTAACCGACTTCAAAAAAGGAGGAGATTCTCAATTGTCCCCCGATTACTCGAAGACGGCTGGAGTGATTTCAAACATTTTTGAAAATACGTACGAAGGAAGAAAATTCAACAGACGAATGCAAGACATCGTGAAGGAGGTATGATAGAACAGTGCCCTAAGCACGACTTGTCGAATCCTGCGTTACGTTACGGTTATCGTATCGAGATCGAGAAATCTCATACTAAATTTTAGTTCCAAATACGCTCACGGGCGGGCGCTGTTCCAAACGTCATACAAACTCGTTATAGTTTACTATTCGATTTTACGTGACTCAGGATTCGACAAGTCGTGCTTTAGGGCACTGAGATTAAGAAGGAGGAGCAACAAAAAGGAAATAAAAGAAATAAATAAATAAATATCGTGAGACAATTTTATTGACACCAATTTGACCTAGTATCAATTTAAGCAGACCATCTGTTATGAGTACTAGGCAACGTATAATATATATTTTTTTATACAACGAGAAAGGCAAGCGAGCAAGTGGGTCACCTGATGGTAAGTGATCACCACTACCCATAGACACCATACTTATATTAAAGAAAAATATATCCATAAATACTTATTAAACATCCACTCGACTCGAGAAATAACGTTTGTATTCATCATACAAACATACCGCCTTGACCGGGGATCGAACCCGGGACCTCTCAAGCTTCATAGTCAGGGTCTCTAACCACTCAGTACTAGGCTATCCGGTCGTCGTGATACATATATACACACACAACGGTCATCTTAAAATCTTATCTTTCCTTCCGCTTGTGTCAGTGTTCCCTACACTTGCGAGATCATAACAGGTTTGCAAACATTTAACTTGCAATCTATTCAAGGCTCAGCTGAAATAGTGGGATCACAAACGGGCAGCTTAAATATTTGCCGTACGGTCTCAAGCTTACCTAAGGCTAAACACGTGAACAGTGCACACAGTTTACGAGTACTGCCGAAGCATTAGAACGACGACTCAGGATACAGAACAAACCAGAAGCCACGTTCAGTCATAACCACACACCCAATAATATTATTAGTAAAGATACGTTATATGCTCACAAGACAATCATAAAACATGTTCCGAACATTTTGACATTTGCGTGCAAGTTTAAATTTTATTTGAGAGAGATTGTGGCCAAAGAGGCTGCAATTTGTAGCCTTTTCTGCGCTTAATTTTTGACATCTCTACCTCTTTTTAGGGTTCCGTACCTCAAAAGGAAAAAACGGAACCCTTACAGGATCACTTTGTTGTCCGTCTGTCTGTCTGTTAAGACCCTTTTTCTCTGGAACGCGTGAAGGTAGCAGGCTGAAATTAATATGAAATGTTCAAACCTGCAGTCCCTTGAAGCTCTGAAAAAATCAAACTTCTAGTTAACGCAATCAAAAGATACAGTCATTAATAAAAAACATAGACATGTTGTCATTGGAAAGTCGATAATCCTTTGACCCGCACTGACATCGTAATTATCTAATAAGCAGTTAAAGCGACAGGGTTCTATAGCGACCTAGGAATCCAGTTAGCTGTATTTACCTGTTTCAGCACAAATACTGCGAGCTACAACAAATAAAGTTACAGATAGAATGAACCCAATTTGTTCGACGAATATTTTTCTTGTTAATTTTTGAAGCCCCTTGTTTGCTATAAACTTAGGCCTGCATCACATAGAGCCACTAGTCACCACAAGCCACAAGTTTTTTCATACATCTTGTAACATCGGCGAGTGGCCGCGTTCGAGTCACCAGTGGTCGCGTTTACTGACTGCGACTAGTGGCTCAATATGTGGAAGGCCTTAGTGTCAGAGACTAGTGGCCACGGACTATCACCCTCTGGACACCGCATCTGCTATAATTTACTTAGTAAAATAAAAGTAAATTAAAAACTTGGAAAGTCATTACCTACGTAAAAAGCCGTGGTGAGCAGGCCGGGGAATGCGTCGTGATTGGTTTATAGCTTGTCATCTGCACATGTATTACGGCGCGCCATTTTGTCGCTTGTCGCGTATTGCGTCCCTTTCATACTGACGGAATCAGTGAAGGACGCACTGAGCGACAAGCGACAAAATGGCACGCGTGCTAGCCTTCCTGATCGAAAGTGAGCCGCGATTCGAGGCTACAGAGATTTATAGGTGCAAATGAGCATATGCGTTTCGGAAACGTTCGCCCTGACATTTGGTGTCCAGAGGGTGGTTGGTCCGTGCTAGTGGCTCAATATTAGTCTACCAATATCGAGTACAAAAACTATTGAACTCTAAACGCAATACAGAACGGAAATATCAAACATGGCCAGTAAAGAAAACAAATATTTCCATTTCCGTAGAACTAAACCCTAACTGGATTCCGAATATTTGGAAATGGGAGATACACAAAAAATCCATGAACAGACTACGGTAGTGATTTTAAAACGATAAACGTTGGGTTGAAAATACGGGTCGGAATCACGCACGCTCCCGTTGGAGGAATTATTTGTTTACTGGAAAAAAAAACATGAAATGCAATGTAACTAAGATCTAGCACTTTAATGATTACTTATTCTATAGATGGTAGCGCCCCATTCTCACTAGATCTTAACCTTCGGTAACCTTGAACAGATTCAGATGTTCAAAACTCTCTTTTGTGATTTAACGTCTTGTATTTACCTTGTAACGTAATGAAAAAAACGTATTTTATAACGTAATTTTGTATGTACATAATTGTGTTTATAAAGTAAACTCGTTTTGAAGTTTATAATTCTAATTTTACGATAATGAGAGTAGATAATAATACTTTACATTATCCGCCCATAAAAATCCTTATTCTATCAACTACATTGTTTATCAGCTAAGATGAGTTCTGTGATGTTTCGAGTTTGACCGTTTAAGAGATATCCCTTGAAATCCTATGGACCTATCTATCGAGTTCTTCTATGAGTTAATAGTATATAGTTACCTACTTTTGAGAAATTGCAATATTAACCGCAGCTTCTGTCACCGCAATACACCCCCGAATGTTCCACCGCCGCCTCAGGGCGACGAGCGAACTCTTTCATGTGCCATGGAGCGGAAAAATGAGTTATTCTTTCAATTTATCGAATAGCCCCCTTGTAGGCCCGGATGAGTGGGGGCCTATTTAGTTATCGCTCGCTCTTTCATTAAATTGTTTTGATGCGTTTTATTTCTGTATGTTGTTTTGGAGGAATCGAAGGGACTTTGCGATGGGTGTGGCAGTATCGGGATTCTGCTGTACGTACGCCTCCAAGGCTTACGGGACCTGAGGCCTGAGCACAAATATTCGAATCCTGGACAATGTAATCGAGTAGTAACGTTATCCAGATTTGTATGACGGATGGAACAGCGCCCGCACGTGAGCGTATTTGGTACTAAAATTTAATACGAAGTTTTTCGATTACGATACGATAACGTTACGTTACGCCTGATTAGAACCGGTTTAATAAACAGTCCAGTTTTAGCAAAAAGTGAACTAAAGTAGCAACAGTTGTTAGCAAAGTGCTCACTGATCAAAAAGTCAAATCTCATATTAACTTGACAATATAAAACTTAATTTAAAACTATCACTGTGCCACAGGCGTATTACTGCCTTGTCGGCGTAGCTCGCGAGCCGGTGACCTTGATATTAGTACGTGTTCGCAATAGGGTTGGCAGTTTAGTTTAGAAAATGTTTTATTTTTATGAAACATTCATAGTATGAAATTCAACATACAACAACAATGCGCAGAAGAAGAAGAAGAATTACTTATTAGTTATCCCGCTGCTTAACTAATTCTTCTAATCTGTCCTTTATCCAAATGTACCTATTCAATGATGATTGTAACTCCTTGGATACCAACCTATCTATATCAGTGGTAACAGCTGAGCATATGAGCTGCGCCTCACATACACACACTTTTCCATCATGTACTCTAAATAGCCGTGAGCATTCATACAATAGACAGTATTTACTCGCAACTCAAGTACAAGTAAACAGCAGTACTTGTTCCCCTAAGCTCCCACCTTTACAACAGCACATCACTAAAGCCGCCAATTATAAATTCATTTCCACTAGAATAACACCGCCTTTGACTCCACAGTATTCTTTAGTCGGCCTATTAACTTAATTTTATACTGTTCTTGTTGATTGTAAATTGAAAACGTATCTGCATTGCAAATGGCGTCCTTATTCGACTTTTCGCGTAAGTGAATTACGGTAGGCATTATACAGCATGTAGTCGTTTATCGATTTTCGATACAATACAATACAATAACTCTTTATTGAACACCACATAACAAGCAAAACAGAAAAATGCACAAAAAAAACACAAGGTAGCAGTAGCGATAGTTGTTGATAGTCAATGTTTCTTGCCATGGGATCTCTGAAAATTCTCTGGTTCTTTGATTATTTTGTTATAGTGTGCTATAACAAAACTGAGTATGCTACAACAAACTGTTAGACTAAAACTCTTATTTTTTCGGTCAGTAATGGTATTCATATTGAATGAATGTCACAGCAGGTAACTTTTCAATATAAATTAGACCTTATTTGGGCCAAAACCCTTTCGACACAAAATTTAACGTACTACAATTTGAACTCAAACTTTAACTTCAAACAAAGAACTTTATTATTCCTGGGTTAGTTTCAAAAGCAATTCGTTGTAGATGTAGGTTGTTGTTGAAAATCCCCACTAGCCGAGAAAAAGGAAACTTTTGAAATTAATTAGGCAAGTGAAAATGTAGCCGGTTAACTTCGCCGTTAACTAGAGCTGCCGCAAGTTTAATATCGTTGCCCCTCGTGTCGCATAAAATTGTTTATCCTAAACATTTCGTCGAATGAGCATTTGCCCTGATTTTTCTTCAACTGAAACTGAAAATTCGGGAAGAACTGAAGATTTCGGGAAATATTTTTGGACAAACTAAGTAGAATAGGTTAGGTTAGGTTTATTTTATGACTTTGCTGAAAAGTTTAGTGTAATTTCAATTAGGAGAAGAGGCTAACAATGATAGACGACGTTCAATGTTATACTCTTACATCATAAATTACCAGCTATTGCCCGCGACTTCGTCCGCACAGATTTTGGTTATCGCTAACCCGCGGGAACTATACAACTTTCCCGAATAAAAAGTAGCCTATGTTATTCCTCAATATTCAAACTATCTTCTTCCAGCTGCTTAACGAATTTTTCTTTGCATTGTCATTGTATGTTGAATTTCATTCTATGAATGTTTCATAAAAATAAAACAAAAATAATCAATAAATCGATTATTTTCATTGATTCAGAAAATAGCTCCATCTCTTGCCACTAATGCGTAACTGTAGAAGTTCCGTAGTGGGTGAGCTGCTTGATTAAGCTACTCATAGATGGCGCTGAGGAGAGATCTTCCAAATAAAATATGACACAAGGCATTGAAAAATTCGTTAGGTACACCAACGTTAAGTATAGCTTAATTGGTGGAGCGTGGTACGGATTACCGAGGTTGCTGGTTCAAGTCCAGCTGCTTAACGAATTTTTCTTTGCATTGTCATTGTATGTTGAATTTCATTCTATGAATGTTTCATAAAAATAAAACAAAAATAATCAATAAATCGATTATTTTCATTGATTCAGAAAATAGCTCCATCTCTTGCCACTAATGCGTAACTGTAGAAGTTCCGTAGTGGGTGAGCTGCTTGATTAAGCTACTCATAGATGGCGCTGAGGAGAGATCTTCCAAATAAAATATGACACAAGGCATTAAAAAATTCGTTAGGTACACCAACGTTAAGTATAGCTTAATTGGTGGAGCGTGGTACGGATTACCGAGGTTGCTGGTTCAAGTCCAGCTGCTTAACGAATTTTTCTTTGCATTGTCATTGTATGTTAGATGTTTGAATGATGAATATGAATGTTTGTTCTCGAGTCTTGGATGTTTAATATGTATATAAGTATGTATTTATCTATATAAGTATGTTTATCCATTGTCTAGTACCCATAGTACAGGCTTTGCCTAGTTTGGGACTAGGTCAATTGGTGTCAAATTGTCCCGTGATATTTATTTATTTATTTGTTTGTAGTGTTTAAAATATTTGATAGTTACCTATGATAAATATACGACGATATTGACGACCGAATAGCATAGTGGTTAGAGACCCTGACTATGAAGTTTGAGGTCCCGGGTTCAAATCCCGGTCGGGGCAGATGTTTGTATGATGAATATGAATGTTTGTTCTCGGGTCTTGGATGTTTAATATGTATATAAGTATGTATTTATCTATATAAGTATGTTTATCCGTTGTCTAGTACCCATAGTACAGGCTTTGCCTAGTTTGGGACTAGGTCAATTGGTGTCAAATTGTCCCGTGATATTTATTTATTTATTTATTTATTTATATTTATAGTAACACTATGTCTATAAATGGCCTTTTATTGTCGCGTCGTAAAATAGACAAGTTTAAACGCTTTGGCGCTTACGCCGTGCGTTTTGAGCGCACTATGTATAGCCCTCTTTCAACTGACACACGAGTTACTGGATAGCGTTGTCAGGCTCGAGTGAATAAGCTCCGCCCACAAAAGTATCGATTAACGGTTAGCTCCCTTTGAAATAATAGCCCTGCTGTAGCTAGTTTCAATATATTTAAAATATCATGATACATTACATTTTTGTAATAAACTCGCTAAAACATGAATACACAGAAAAAAACCAGAGAAATGTCAACCCCGGGAAACGAACCCGCATCCTCGACACTCCGGGTCGCATGCCATAGGTACCCTTACACCAAGATTCCGGGTTCGTTTCCCCGTGCTGGCATTTTCAGCTTATTATTTTAAAGGAACGCGATATTGCAAAGCCAGTAATTCGCAATCATCTTAGTTTCATCGTTCTCGTATTATTTATAAGCTACAGAATAAAGATGTTCATCCGAATGCCGTGTTCTTTATAGCTCGTGCATTTATTTTAGGATAGCCAGTTGTTTTTATTTTTTTTGCGGTTAACAAACCTGACTCTTCTTTTAACTTTTATGTTGAAACTAGCTGTTGTCCGCGACTTCCTCCGTGTAGATTTCGGTTATCGCTATCCCGCGGGAACTAGGTATTTAATTTTCCGGAATAAAAAGTAGCCTATGTTATTCCTCAAACTATCTTCTTACCAAATTTAATCTAGATTGGTGCAGCAGTTTTCCCGTGAAGAGGTAACAAACGTACAGACAGAGAGAGACAGAGTTATTTTCGCATTTATAATATTAGTCGGGATATTGGAAGTAAACTCTGACTTAACATGACAACGAGTTCGGAGCGGCCGTAGCGGGCGTCGAGCGCGGCCACCACGGCGCCGGGCGCCCGCACCGCCGCCAGCAGCCCCGCCACGGCCTCGCGCGCCGCTCCACGTAGCGCGCACGACAGTCTGGCTAAATTGTCGGTGACCGAGAAACTTTGAGCTGTATTTTCGTAAACTCGTTTCAAAGCTAACCGATCTAAATATGACTTGCCGTCGAAGATGGGCAAATCGGTCTTAGTAACGTGACGTTGAGGGTTAACATTATTTATTAACTTCTCCAATGAACTAAGTGCGTCACTCCTCCGTCTTCAGGACGACTCTGCTCGGGAGAGCGATTGCTTGCCACGGCGTCCATGCCGGGCGTCGCTCTCGGTTTCTGTGCCTCGCACTGGGCCGCAGTGTCGACGTATCTGAAAGGTGGATTGGCACCGAGTAAATGTTGTTCGTTAGGGTTAGGAAGCACATTATTTACCTAATCCTGTACGCTAGTACGACTGCGGGTGCCGTGACTGCTGCTGCGCTGGCTCGCGCCCGCTTCTATGGAAGCGGGGTTTGCTTTGAGCTCGAGTTCGGCAACACGCCGCTCTCGTTCCGCAGCCTGGCGCTCCAGCTCCGCCACGCGCTCCGCAGCCTATCGCTCTAGCTCCGCCCCACGCTCCGCAGCCTGGCGCTCTAGCTCCGCAGCCTGGCGCTCTAGGTTGTTTTCTATGTCAACTAGACGACGCGCGTGCAGCGCGTCTGCTTTCAGCTGGCGAGCCACTATGGTGGAGCGCGAGGTAGCGGCACTAGGTGTGCGGGAAGGTGGCGACGACCCGACGTGAGGGGGGGAGTCCGCGCTTACCTGAGCCGGAGAATCCTTTGCCCCTGCCGCGACTGTCACACCGTCTCCCGGCGCGGTTGCTTTTCCACTTATGGACCGAGTAATAACCATCGTTTCCTCGCTTTTACCCCGGTAGAAGAACCAATATTTGGGATTAATTAAGTAAAAGGCACTGGTTTCGTTGGAAACAAAATTATAATGAAAAGTCATACCACAGATAACAAATAAGTAAAACTGTAAAAAGAATACGTATCAAAAAGGTTGTGCAGTCTTGCACAGTATTGTTTCCGGAATCCACGAATAGGCACCGGCGTCACGCGATATTTATAAAAATAAAGCGTTCCTATTGGTTTATTGCTTCTTTGCTATCCGCTCTCCCGCAGTCTAGTTGAAAGGTGTCCGAAATAGTGAATACTCAATATAAAAACACATTCAGGTAATTGCCTCGTCAGCCGGTATAAATGTTAGAGCACGTTTGGGACAGGATGTCCGATACGAGCCGTGGGTTCTGTGCTCATAATATATTAAAATAACCATCTAGACGTCCGTTCCTTACCGGACTCCCTGGTTACTATGCGGTATTGACTGAATGATATGGGAGCGAGATGTAAGCTAGATTGGTCAGTCTAAGGCTGGTTTATTCGGTTGATAGTAACGCGGGAGAGTGTCATGCTCATAGCTACATTGAAGCAAAACGTGCATGGTTTATTATGACACTAAACTACTAACAACTAACAGTCCACGCTTAAAGTAAAGTTGTCGTGAATCTAGAATAAGAATTAAAAAAATTAGCAATAAAGTAAAACCGACTCAAAATAAAAAGGGTTGTATTGATTGAAATTTTTGCAATTTTCACACATCATCATGATACTCGGGACTTAGTCACGTAAAAAAACACATATTTAAATTTGAATTTAAATACGTCGACGTCCAGAACGCGACGTTGTGTCCATGGTCTCGAAATGGTATTTAAATTCAAATTTAAATATACGTTTTTTACGCGATTAACTCCCGAGAATCATGATATTAAAATGGGTTTTCTTTATTAGGTATTTTTACTTAATATAGTAAAATAAAACGGATCACCAACGTTATATTTAAGTCGATTTTAGCCCGACATGTTTCTAACTGATTCGTAGTCCTTCCTCTCCCTCCTAGTCTCATAATAGTCTTCTTTCATTAAGATTGACTCTCACGGTAGTTTCATGTTATAAGTTTATTTGTTTTGTATAATTATTTATTGAGGTTTTCGAATTTGACAATACCGAAGGGACCGACAGGACAGACCCGAGGGTCGAGCACGACTTTACGAATGCTGCGTAACGTAAAATCGAATAGTAAATGTTGTCGAATTTGTATGACGTTTGGAACAGCGCCCGCCCGTGAGCGTATTTGGAACTAAAATTTAGTATGAGGTTTCTCGATCTCGATACGATAACCGTAACGTGACGCAGTATTCGTAAAGTCGTGCTAGACCCTCCGATAGCTTAGTGGGTAGGAAGCCTGAGGATGTTTTTGTGATGAATACGAATGTTCGTTTTCAGGTCTTGGATGTTTAATAAGTGTTATCATAGTTAAATCACTCTAAAGGTTTCGAATAGGGACTCTGAAGACGGTATCGACTTCCAACTATAATCTTACTGGCAAAGCACAAGAAAACGTGTTACCATTTATTTAAGGCATATATTTGAACAGTAGTAAGTTGTATCTGTTATGAGAGGTTGTTAAAGATACTTGTCGATTTTGTAGCATCATGAAATAGGTAAGTATGGTTTATTGTTAGCTTAATAATGTACTGTGGAAATTAATGTTTGACCATACTATCTCAATGACACTGTAATTAAATTTGTAATTAAAAGCCATTGAATTTTAGTACCTACTGTAATCAGAGTTCTAAATATCATACGAAATGAATGGTTTATAGCATGGGTCGGCAACCTATTGGCAGGCAAAGGCCCCATAGTGACAAATTGAAATAAAGGCTTGTTCATAATTTTGATAATAGGTATTTGTGATATTAAAAATTCGAAAACATTTTAACATTTAATTAAAAAATTTAACGAGAATTTTAAACGTGTGACGTTTGAGGTCAGGTAATTATTTATTTATGTATATTTATAATGTACAAGACTTTTATATATATAAGCTAACCAACTTACAAAAATTGAAAACCCCCGACATTGTCATTTCAAAGTTCAATATTCCAAAAATGGGTGAACCGATTTTAATGAATTTTAGCTAAGAACCATCTCGATTAAACTAGCTTTATTAGAAATCGGTCCATCTGTTTTGGAGCTATGATGCCACAGACAGATACACAGGTCAAACTTATAACACCCTCTTTTTGGTCGGATTTTAAAAATCATCTGGTTCCTGTTGAGCGTTACGCCAGATGATTTTTAACCTCCGAACAGGGTGTTTCAAAATAGTGACACTGCTGTCACCGTATCATAATCACACTCACCTCTAATATCGTTTGCGATGCGACGTCGCATGAAGCGCGATCGGCGCAGCCAGACGTATATCACAGGCGTTGGCATAATGCAGAGTACTTAGGGGATAGAGACTAACACTAAATCTTGTAACATGAGCAATAATAACCCTTACCCTCGCTTGCTTGGCTTAGCTAAAATAACAGTTTAAAAATTACCATGATTTTTCAACATTTTCGTGAGTAAATCTGAAACAAAAGAAGATCGAAGGTACTGCCACTACTCCATGCACCTAAAAGTATATTATAGTATAATGCGTCATTGGCCCTAGACTGTACGAAAAACTACCCGCTGACCTAAAAAACGAATCTTCGGATGAAACGTTTGGACGCCAACTAAAAAAAACTTCTTTTAAATAAATCGCTGTATTCTGTGAAAGAGTACAGCGAAACTATTTGACATTGAAATAATAATTACTAAATATAATAATAACTTTTTACACTTGTTTCTAAAATGCGGTTTTTTTTTCTCTCCTAATCTTTTAATGACAGAGTGAGGTTTCTTTGTGTGAATTGTCTATGGTTACGTATTGTAAGAGCTAATGTAACTTGTTTTTAGAAAAAATGACTTTGTGCCAAGTTTCTTGCGGCGCATTCTTCTTGGCAATCATGGTCTTTCCGAAAGCGCTGGTAGACTCAAAAAAATGACGTGTAAAAGAGCATTCAACTGCCTATTTGCTGAATAAAATTTTGAATTTTTAATTTTGAATTTTTGAATGTGTTTTTTTGATTTTTTGTTTTTTCTGTACCATACTTTGTACCTTTGTTTTAGTATAATTATAATTATTGACATTCTCACATTCTGTGACTTAATATTATTATTATTATTTTGACATTTAATTACGTTTTATTTTATTTCTAGTTCCGTTATTGACATTGTCCCACTTTGAATTCAATTGTTTTATATTCTATATATTTTTTATTATTATTTAATTGATGACGATCTTTTTGTGAATGAAGTATATTTTGACATGTCAAATAATATGTGTAATTTTCAAATCGAAATAAATGAATCTAATCTAATCTATAATCAAATTCCTCTCTTCCAAAAATAATCCAAAATAGTAGCAGCAACTAATGTCAAAAGCCATATTTTGTTAATTGAACTGCAAAAACTAAAAAAGAGGTCCGAAACTTTTGCAGTGTTTCACGTATTACGCAGGTATTCACACTCCCCTAAAGGGTCTAAATAACATACCAAAAAAGCAGCTTTACAGCGCGTTCTGGGTTTTTGGATTTTTTATTTGTAAGATTTTACTGATCTCAAATGGAAAATCTTTTTGTTTTTTTTATTATTTTTCCAATTATTTTTATTTTTACGATGCGACCAAATACCAATACCAAATAAAAACCAATAAAATAAAAATAAATAAATACCAATTCTGGTGTAAGGGTGGGCACGCGACCCGGAGTGTCGAGGTTCCGGGTTCGATTCCCGGGGTTGGTATTTTTCTGGTTTTTTTCTGTGTATTCATGTTTCGGTGAGTTTATTAAAAATATAAGATTTTACTGGCCTACAACATCTTTCCTCCATTCTTTTTTCCTCCTTCCATCCTGTAGATAAAATCCTAATCGCTCATAGTACGCCGCAGGCAATAATTCACTTTTCAGTTGAGTCTAGCTTCGGTTAGTTTCAGTATTTCGCATTTTGAATGTCACCTCATTGTTGTCACCGGGCAGGCCATAAGTGGACATAGCACTGGTGTAGTAGATGACGTCATTACTGTTCTACATCGCGCTTAAGAAGTTTCTCAAGTCGGTTGCATAAATACAACTTCCAACTCTCTTCCTTCGGATTTCGGTCCCGAAGCATAATTATCTGCCTGGAAAGAGATCTATTGGAGTCCTCTTCATACTGGCTGTCATCTCGTTGCAAAGCTTTTCACACAGAGGGCGCTATTCACTACAGTGATAAACGAGCACTAACTTAAATGCATGGAAAAATGGAGAAACGTCTGGCTCTCTAATTTTCTGTACTCTGATCCAACATGTGAAACGGTGCGAAAAAATAATTTCCTTTCTACACTCGAACGTATGAAGCGCTTCTTGTGGGATGAGAAATTTGAGCACAGTTTAAAGAAAATCTTACCTGTATTAGGAGTCATCATTTCAATTTGAAATGGACTAATTCTTAAACTCGATGTAAATAGAAATGCAGGGCAAGTATATATGGACGGAAGAGCGTAGCGAGGCCGGATAGGGATATGAGGCTACCTTTCTCAATAAAAAAAAAAACATGCAACTTACCTACACTAAACTAGACTTAAGTTATAAACATATAACCAGCACTTATTACACGTACTTATTATTATTTGAGTAATCGAATAGTAACGTTATCGTATCGCCGTCGAGAAAATTCATAATACATTTTAGTACCAAATGCTCACGGGGGGCGCTGTTCCAAACGTCATACAAATTTTCTCGACAGTGACACTACTCGATTTAGCCAGGTTTTTAAATTTTATGGCTTTTTAAAAAAAAAGTCAAGTTACGGCTGCGAGAAATAGTTATTTTTTTAGTTTTTTAAAAAATATTTAATAATGTCTAAACCATTTCTAAATAAAGCTAAATTTATTTGAAGCGCACTTTCAATACCTAGTTTAATTTTAATAAATTATTTAACAATTCGTAAATTTGAAAACCGTTTAAAAAAAATCTTATTTGAATATTTACAAAATTACTAGCAACTCTGTATTAGGCATCTTGCTTTGTTAGGCATCTTGCTTTGTAGGCAACTCGCTCTAAATAGACTCTGTAGCTTGCTGGTAACAAAACTATCCGACTTTACATTAAAATTTCCGTCATTATTTTATTATTTTTGTAACCAGTTTATATTGAATAAAAAATATAAGTACCTGACAGTTAGAAGTATATAAAGAAGAGACATTTGTACCTTATACAATATCAAACTAACCCTCCTTTCTAGTGGCAGTCAGATGAAAAGTGAAGACAACCTACCTACAAAGCCGAAAAAAAATTGAAAGGCACTTGACACTGGCAACAAACAAATCGGCCATTTTCAATTTAGAAAATCACGCGAAAGTTTTTTAAATATGTAAATCAAATTTAATCTGAAAAAGAAATTGAATGAGCAATCTCGTAGCGAATTAAATCTTTTTTCCTGAAAAGTACAACCTATCTCCTGAAGGTTTTTCCCCAAGACCGTGTAAATACCGAAATTAAGTGCTTTGAGACGTTTTCGTGGATTCCACTGGGTATTTCGGTGACAAGAGCTTTTCTGTTCGGAAAATAAGTCCGCTTTAAAAAACTCTTGTTGGAGTTTAATATTGGGAGGAAAATATTCAATGATTTCTCACAATCGTTTTCGGTTACGAATTAGAGGAATGAAAATGTAGAATTCAAAATATTTTTTAAATATTTCTTTACGCCTATTAAACAGTTCATTAACCTAATGAAATAAACATTATTTCTCGCAATCGTTTTTGTTTACAACTTCGAGGAATGAAATAATAATGTAAAATTATCTATTAAGAAAAAGAAACATTTAAGACAAATGTACATTCAAGAGACTGAAACTAGGTACTGAGTACCTAAATAAAACTACCGCATCTAAATCGGTTCATCCGTTTGGGAGCTACGATGCCACAGACAGATACACAGATACACAGACACACGGACACACAGATACACAGATACACAGACACGCAGATACACAGATACAGATGTCAAACGTATAACACCCCTCTTTTTTGTCGGGGGTTAAAAGTTACGCTAAAGGCCCGGGATACAAAACTAAACGAAACAATTTTTCGTCACACATTTCGCAACTTATACCCAGCTTGTTAAGTGATGCTGTATCGTTACGGATCACCGAAACCTGGAAAAAATGAATGCAACGCTCGCGTCATTATAAGTTCCGTGATCCTTGGAGCGAGAAAATCGTTACCCAACTTTTAATAGCTCTTTTAGGACATTTCCCGGACTAAGGCGTTGTGATATAGCAAATTGCCATTTTTAGCCTAGACCCTTTATCCACTTAAAACGGCTTAACTCCACACCCCTGATCATTAAAAAGGAGCTCACTTGCTACAGAGTTACATCTTCATTTGAAATGGCGTAGAAGTGGATATGAGTCTTTGGATTGTTGTCTCGTTTGAAGATTCGTACGTGATCATGCGGAAGTGTCGAAGTCGAGGTTGAGTGACAAGCCGGTTTTATATGGATGATATTAACTTCATATTTGTATTACAAAGTTGAGTGTGACGAAGGCCAAGGAAAGTCAAAGCGTCAGGAACATTTTCACTGGATCTTGGACGACTTAACAATTGAATTTTCCCATAAATGGCAAAATGATTAATGATTAATTTTTCTGAAATGAGGTGATAACATAATGGGTTTACAGCAAATTGTTACCTTACTTTTTATGAGCTGTAGTAGGTATGATAGCACCGTATCTCACACTATGTCGGGACTGTATCGTGAGAACCAGTCTTTAGTTATTAAAACAGAACTAGTGATCGCCTAGTAGTCGAAATTCAGTAAGAATTTCCTATCTTGTGACCAATAATTGTTTTTAATATTGTGACATTATTTCTGATTAAAAAAGTATAAGTGTAGCAGAACTTTAATTGTCAATTAAAATACATAGTATTTAAATAGATATCAGTGACATTCTTTTATTATATTATAAACAGTATTCCTAAAACGGAATCCCAGGCTTTCGATTAACGTATTAACATCGCTTAGCATCGTCGCAACCTCTGCACATCTAGTTTTGTTTAATTAAATTAAAATCGTAATTAGAATGAGTGAATTCGTGTGCACATTTTCAATATCTAGCTTTAAAATACAACACAATATGAAAACAAACAAAGATTTATTTTAAAATAATGGTCGTGCCGTTCACTCCATGGAGGAAATAGGACTTTAATATTAAGCATTTCCTGACAAAACTCGAAAGGAAAGATAGGATCAACGTCTTCGTCTAAAATGTACATTTTGTTTTGAATTAGTATTCTCGAAATGTCTTTGTCATTAAACCTCTTAACATCTTAAGTTTATTGCGACTAGGTCGTCAATTTTAACTACGTCTCAGGGAAGTCTTAAGTAGATTTGTTAATTCATGATCTCAGTAGGAGTATCTTTTTGTATTTTTTCTCCCAATTTTTTATTTTTACGGTTTTCCCGTGAATATCAATTATATTTTTTATAAACTCACTGAAACATGAATACACAGAAAAAAACCAGAAAAATGCCAACCCCGGGAATCGAACCCGGATCCTCGACACTCCGGGTCGTGTGCTTTTCCCCTACACCACGATTGGACATAGAGGAAAGGCCGAATTTTTTCCATGTATTGCAAAAAGTGATAAAAACAAGCTAAGATTTGAATACATGGAAAAAATTCGGCCTTTCCTCTATGTCCAATCGTGGTGTAGGGGAAAAGCACACGACCCGGAGTGTCGAGGATCCGGGTTCGATTCCCGGGGTTGGCATTTTTCTGGTTTTTTTCTGTGTATTCATGTTTCAGTGAGTTTATAAAAAATATAATAGATTTGTTAATTCCAATTTTTTGTAGAAAGTACGCAAATGATTTGATATTTATCTATGATAAGGTAACCTTACAAGGGACTTAAGTATTATTACTTGCTTACTTAGAGTGGCTGTAAAAAAAAATTTACATACCTACACTTAGTATTCTTTTTCCCCACAAGAACTTTGTAGGAAACGTTAATGGCTTTTTATTCACATTGGCGATTGCGAAAAAATGCAAATTAATGTCCGAGAAGCGAATGCGAATATTAAGTCAAATCATAAAAAACGTTTTTTTTTTAAAGCCATGATAGCCTTATGGTTTGACCTATGGCCTCTCAAGCAGGGGGTCGTGGGTTCGAGCCCCGGCTCCCAGCTCTAGATTATTCGGAACTAGCTGTTGCCCGCGACGTCGTCCGCGTAGATTTCCGTTATCACAATCCCGCGGGGACTATACAATTTTCCCGAATAAAAAGTAGCCTATGTTATTCCTTAATATTCAAACTATCTTCTTACCAGATTTCATCTAGATTGGTACAGCGGTTTTCCCGTGTAGCGGTAACAAACAGACAGACAGAGAGACAGAGAGACAGAGTCACTTTCGCATTTATAATGTTAGTTAGGATAATTAGGATTTATGTGGGAAATTACATTTTGTAATTTGTCATGACCTTTTCGATTAAGAAACCTGCACACTGCTGCGAAGCAATGCAATATTGTGTGTGAAGATCCCAATCCACACTGGGCCCGCGTGGGAACCACATAATAGCTGTCCAGCAGTGGGACTTAAACAGGCTGATAATGATGATGATGATAATCATAACATACAATCATCATGTCGGCCGAGAGACGTCCACTGCTGGACATAAGCCTCCCCCAAGGCTCTCCACTCAGACCAGTTTTGTTTCTGCATCCACCGCGGTCCCGCGATCTTTACCACGTCGTTCGCTCCATCTTGTTGGAGCCCTACCGACAGCTCGTCTCCCGGTCCGCGGACGCCATTCGAGAACCTTCTGACCCAATCGGTCATCAGTCGTCATACAATACAATAGAATATTATCTTTATTGAACACCACATAACAAGCAAAACAGAAAAAAGGAAAAAAAATTGACTGTCGCAATGGTGGTAATTAACTAAGGTTTCTGAGCGCATAGAGGGCTTACGATATGTGTGTATAAAATACAATATAACTGAGACACAATATTTACCTAACCACATAGGTAAAATCTTCCTATAATATATTGAATAGGAGCTAAATCTTTTTTATTCCTACCCATTTCCGCAGCCAACATGTCACGTACAACCGTGCGTCGACAAAAATTTAATCGTCCCCTCACTAGATTTATCGAGAGACGAGAAAGGTCGCGTCTATTTACCCTGCCGCGTGACACTTGTCAGTCTGTATGTTTAGGATTGCTGAGTCTTACAGTTCGATAAATTGGGTTTTCAGTTTTATTTATAGGGAAAGTGATATGACTGTGGTTGGTGGATCCACTGTGCAACATAAAAAAAGGTTATGGTGTGTGTTCTTTTTGTTTTCAGATACGTGGTTCGTTTTTTTTAGGCTGTATAATAATTATATTAAACTCTTCCGTTACTGTGTGACTGACAGACAACGCACAGCTGAAACTCTTGGCCCTAGAAGACTGAAATTTTGCGTAGTAATTTTTCATGAAGGGTAACCAGTAACCACCCTTATGATGTACTTAGACAAGAATTAAAGATGGGTTTCCACTTTCTCTCTACACCAGAACACAACAGTGCGAGGACTGCTGCTTAGCGGCAGGATTAGCGAGTAAGATGGTGGTAGCGGCCCGGACGGACCTCGCACAAGGTCCTACCACCCGCAAGATAAGGTTAGGTTATTCCAATTGCCTACTCGAATAAAACGATCTAGCGAATTAAATGACCTGTATTTTCCACTCATTGGTTTAACTACCATTGAGCAAGGACGATCAAACTAAGAGGACTGCAAACGTCTGTACAATGTCGCGTTCCTTTAAAATTATAAGCCTGCTGTAGCTAGTTTCACTATAGAGAGTTGTCTGTAACATTCATTAGTTTCGATAAAAAAATTTGATTTACGTATTTCTTTATTCTTGGATATGAATTACCTACATAAAACTAAGACAAAAAAAGACAAGTAGAATACATAAACCATTAAATCATCAGGATATGCCCTCTGGAACAGTTTGTAATAGGAACGGTGTTGCCGAGCCCGCCGGCGGGAGCGGCGCGGCCGGCGGCGCCCGTGCGGACGTGCTCGCGGCTCATATCACTGAGACTACTTACTTTGTACTCCGATTGAATTGGAAACAAAAACAAAGTACCTATCAAAGGGCCACAATACACAATAATGTCTATGACTTACACAGTCTAAATTACCTCTGTCTAGTAGATATGGTTCCCAGAAGGCATGCAGCGTTACCGCGCTATAACCGGGCTCTGGCGCTGGCCGAAATAGCTGCCAGCCTTCTGGCCACCAAATTTAATGTAACAATCTAATTATGTTGTTCTCATGAATAAGTCATTGTCACAACGTAAAAAAAACTATATATATATATAAAAGTATATACATATATTGGTATAATTATCATAATGTCAGCCAAAAGACGTTCACTCCTGGACATAGGCTTCCCCGAGGCTCTCCACTCAGACCGGTCTTGTGTTTTCCGCATCCACCGCGATCCCGCGATTGTTACCAGGTCGTCGCTCCATCTTGTTGGAGGCCTACCGACAACTCGTCTCGCTATTCGAGAACCGAGATAATATTGCTAATCTGGTTGCATTTCCCAGATGTTCCATTCCCCAAAATACCTTTTTTTTTTCAGAAACTATAAATATTTCACGGTTTATTTTAGGGCTATCTTATGAGAACACTATAGGTTAGGTTAGGTTTGTTTTATAAAAATCCGGCAGTTTCGGAAAAAAATCAGTTTTTTGCCAAACATTAGTAAACCATAATAATATATAATTATAGAGTAAATCTAAGTTAAATTCTACGGCTTTGCACCGCATTTTCCCAACAAGCAAAGCAAGTTGGAATCTGTCGTAACTTTACACATTCTCGATGACAGCAAAGCTGCTACTCGTGCTGGCTTAGCCAACTTGGTCGTTAAAAGGGGATGTGCTTAGATACGGCGAATGTCTGTGTATCATGGCTCATTCACATTAACACGATACGACATCGCGTCGTACTACGACACTGCGATGAAAACGAAATCGCCGAAACGATGCCGCATCGTAGCATGACTCGATGTCGTATCTTGCTTATAATTCCATAAGTCCATTGAAGGTTCCAGACAAGCTAAAATTGCTTAGAAATTGCACGGATTCACTAACGCTATTCCTACTAATATAATTATTTTACACACATATCATAAGTCCTCTAAAATGCGTTCAGAAACCGTAGAAAATGACCGGCATTGCAGTACATCGTCGCCTCCCCGCCAACCACCTGCACCAGCAGGTCCTGCAGTAAAGTAATAGTCATCATGTCGTAATGACTTTTCGATATCGAATTCAATTTTTCGAATTTGACGACCAACGTAATTTACAATCATAGTGAAATAAAACGGATCACTCACGTATATAAGTCGAGTTCAGTCCGACATGTATAATTAATAATGTGATATTGTTTTTTTTTTTACAAAAAAAAAACAGTTTACGAAACGTCAGCTCGGTATGTTTGTCTATGATAAAAAAAAAACAATCAAATTCGTGACAGATATGGGTATGATATATGCCTTCGGCTTCTGAACCCATCTTAGAGTACTTATAATATGTGTGTAGATAAAGTAATGTATGCAACTCCACATATTTAGGCCTTAAAACACTCGTATGATCCTATTATGAAACTCAGATTCGCCTAGTTTCATAAAAACACACTCGTGTTTTAAGGACCCTCATTATGTAGCAGTTGCATAAACTGCTATAATTTTATTACTAGCCTGGTAAAGTGTCCCACTGCAGGGCAAAGGCCTCTCCTCTGGATCTCCACAACTCCCGGTCTTTCGCAACGTCAGGCCAGTCCTCAGAGGGTCGAGCACGACATTTCGAATCCTGCGTCACGTAAAATCGTATAGTAAACGTTGTCGAGTTTGTATGGCGTTTGGAACAGCGCCCGCCCGTGAGCGTATTTAAAACTAAAATTTTGTATGAGGGTTCTCGATCTCGATACGATAACCGTAACGTTACGCAGGATTCGACAAGTCGTGCTCGAGTTAAAGTCGATACGCGTTCAAGTCATCCCGCCATCTCCTTCTTGGTCTGCCGCGTCGTCGCTGGCCGTTATTGTTAATAATATTATAAAAGCGAAAGTTTGTGAGTGAGTGAGTGTATCATGCCATGTTTGTTAGTTCTGGACGGATTCGAATATTCGTGGGTATCGATATTCGAAATGTCAAATTAGGGTGCGCCAAAGTCTACCGAATTTTCCGAAAATGTTCGTCATACAGTTTTTCATCATAATGATCATAACTAATCTGTTCCGAACGCTCTCAACCCCGAATCATTTAACTTCATAATGTTTGAAAACATAAAATTTATTATACTACTATTTGTTTTCATATATTTTCTCACCATAATCATTGCTTATACTATTTTTCATGATGATATATTTTTTATGTAGAATTGTTTTCGCGCATAACTTTTTAAGTCAGAATGTTCATTTATTCATAATCATCGTTATTTCGAATTTTTATCCAGCCGAAACTACGTATTTTTCTGAAAATTTTAAACGGTCGTCGGGTAGAACTGTATAGGTTAGGTTCACACAAAACTTACTTAGGCAGAAGGGGTATGGGGGACGGGGGGGCGGAGACCCCCACAAGGGAGGCTCGGGGGGCTAAGCCCCCCGCATTAAAAAAACCTGCCTACACTGATTCGTACAACCACTTGGGTAGGTTCGTTAGTTACGTTGTGACCCCCCAGAGCGGAATTAGAAGCCCCGCGACAGCGGGGCTTCGTCGACTCGCCCTTGAACCCCTTGCCTGTGCACAAAACTAATTGCTACCAGAAATATAGGTTCATCATATCATTCTGAATACAAATCGGTAGTAAGAGAAAAAATCGGATAGGTAATCAATTTTCGGTGAGTCAATATGGACCCGTAACAATATTATGAAAAAATATGAGTATGATTAAAAACGTTATTAAAAACAACGGTATGAATACAAATATATCTCAGTAGCGACATTATGAATAAAAAAATTCTGCACATTGACTATTATGAACAATGATCGGGGTTTTGGATGCAATTAGCGGGATTTCGAGTCGTAATCATAGTATGGATGTGACTATAATCCCGCGATATTTTTTCAATAATAATAACATTTATTTCAAACGTTGACCTGTAATATCGATTAATATCATGTAAAATAAAATAGAATAATTATCCTCCAACATCAATACAAATCCCGGGATCCCGGGCATATTAATTATTAATGAAATCCTAATTTAGATGATATCAGAACAAACGCCGAACAAATATCACACGAATCCGCATCCGATGAAATGTCTTTATATAAATTCGCCCCGCTAACATCAGTTGAAGTAGAAATATCGTTTTCGGCGTATAAGTGGGTTTTAGATGTTAAACGAAATAGGTTAACATTAGGGAACATTGAAAAAATAATGGTTTGATATTTTAATTTTATAGAGACCAAAAGTAATAAAAAATATGCTAAATATTTGAAATAAATGATTTTATTAAAATGTATAATCATTATGTAATCTAATAATATGACAAAAAAACTGTCCTTTATCAAACCACACGAAAGCCCGGAATCCCGCGGCATATCCATACTAGCATAATGATTGAGGTCATTCACCCCAAGTCGCATCCAAAACCCCGATCACTGATTATGAACTCCGTCAGTAGGACTACAAATTTATGAAGAAAAAAATTATGAAGTAAAATTTTCGGAAGATTGATCATTCTGAATACAAATCGGTAGTAAGAGAAAAAATCGGGTAGTGAATTTTCGGTGAGCTAATATGGACCCGTCAAAGTAGCTAAATCAGGAAGATTTCACACTTCGATGCCTTAAAGAACACCTTGGGAGGATGACGGTGTCTGTATATGCAAACTGTGGCAATTCCATTAATTACCTAGGTACCTATAGTTACGATACGTCAAAACGGTTGCCGCTAAGTTTTCCATTTTTAGTGTTACTAGCGATGCGGAAGCTGACTGCATTCACAAGGTTTTAATGTTAGGTACTTTTGAAATGAAAATACCATAACACTTAGTCAAAGTGAAATAAACGGATCACTCGGAATTGTTGTGCTGTGCCCGAGCACAAAATATTCGAAACTTTCGTAATGTAATCGTTATCGTATCGCCATCGAGAAACGACATCGATTACGTTACGTAGCATTCGAATATTCGACCGCTGTGGCCGAAGGGCCAAACTCAGTAAATTCAGATTCGACGAAAAGCTTTCGTTTTGGTAAGGTGTCGGTAAATTTTTAGGGTTCCGTACCTCAAAAGGATAAAACGGAACCCTTATAGGATCACTTTGTTGTCCGTCTGCCTGTCTGTCTGTCAAGACCCTTTTTCTCTGGAACGCGTGGAGGTAGCACGCTGAAATTAATATTAAATACTCAAGCTTGCAGTCCCTTGAAGCTGTGAAAAAATCAACCTTCTAAGTCAACGCAATCAAAAGATACACTCATTAAAAAGGTCGTTTCCATACAAATGGCCGTACTGTGAAAACCTAAAGGGTACTTCCATTTGTCCTAGAAACTTGAAATTTGATATGAAGGTAGCTCTTATAGCACAACCACTCCGAAAAGTCTCAAATTCTTAAATTTTTATGTCAGTTTTGAGATTTCGCTGCCCAATATAAGTTGACCCCACACTGCGTACATTTTGCTTAGGAGCAGGGCTCTGCTAACACTGGACATCTTAAAACACTGGGGAAAAGCGTTAAAATCTTTCTATGGAACCCTCGTACGCGAGTCCGACTCGCACTTGTCCGGTTTTCAAGCAACAAGTCGCTTATGAAAGAACGAAACGCGATGAAAATCTTTGTGATATTTTTTTGAAAACAGAAAACCTATTTCGAAGCAAATTCCAAGAAAACATACCTAATTTAGATTTAGAAGTGTACAGAAAAATATCATAAGCTAAAGGATTCACCTCCATACGTAGTTCCATTATTATGAATATTAAGGGTAAGAGCATTTACAATAATTCGTTTTTATATTATCTCAATAATTTAAAAAACCGTATTTTGTTGCCCAATGTAGTGATGATGTTGATCAGTGTGGTGTGGTGGTGATCTACATTTGACAATAATAAAAATGATGATAAAAACGAGGGTAGTTGTGCGCAGTGGGTCGAGTACGACTTTTCGAATCCTGCGTCACGTAAAATCGAATAGTAAACGTTGTCGAGTTTGTGTGACGTTTGGAACAGCGCCCGCCCGTGAGCGTATTTGGAACTAAAATTTAGTATGAGGTTTCTCGATCTCGATATGATAACTGTAACGGTACGCAGGATTCGACAAGTCGTGCTCGACCCTCTGCTGTCAGCAGCGCCTAGTAGTCGGGCGAGCTGAGCTGCGGCGCGCAGTGTTTTATTTTATTTTATTGAAGTAGGGAGGCAAACGAGCAAGCGGGTCACCTGATCGTACCTAAGCGACCGCAGCCACCTATGAAAACCGGCAACCCCAAGAGAGTCACTAGTCCGTTACTCGCCTTTAATGAGAAAAAGGGATAGAGGAAAGGGGGGGGGGGAAGAGGATCAGGCCTCCGGCACTCTGGCTGACCGAACGAAACGCAACAGGCGTGCTGTTGCTTCACGCCGATTTTCTGCGTGTGTGCGTCTCGCTACCGCTGGATCGTGCGTTCACAGAGGAAGGTCTAGGAATTAATCCGAAACAAGTCGGGCTAAACTCGACCCATATACGTGAGTCTCACGGTAATTTCATATTAAAAGTAAAAATGACTAATAATTGGAGAAAAACAACAAAAAGATACTCCAGTTGGAATCATTCATAAATTCAGTTACCGAAATTTCCACGTCTCAGGATTGCTGACTGCGCCTTAACGTATCCTTCCTGAAGGATAATCCAATATAACATTATTTGGAATAACATAAAATAAACTTAGTAAACAGAACTGTTGACAGGTGATTTATATTTGTACCCGGAAGGGTTTCGTCGTAATACTGAGATATCCCAAACGCGTCAGTTGTGAACACGAGTCTTGCCGTAAATCAGATCATTATGGAAAAATACGACGAACATGAATAATAAAATTAATTGGGTAGGTACCTAACTAGATTACTCTTAACTTGTGTTACTATGACATACATTAAGTAGCGGCTTCTTCTATTTATACCTACCTATAAAACAGTACTGTGACTGACTGACTGACTGACTGACAGACAACGCACAGCGTAAACTATTGGACCTAGAGACTTCATCATCATCATCATGTCAGCCGATTGACGTCCACTGCTGGACGGCGGCCTCCCCCGCGGCTCTCCACTCTGACCGGTCTTGTGCTTTCCGCATCCACCGCGGCCCCGCGATCTTTACTAGGTCGTCGCTCCATCTTGTTGGAGGCCTAACGACAGCTCGTCTCCCGGTCGGTCTAGTGACTTGAAATTTGGCAAACATACCTTGAGTATCCTAAAGATGCACTAAGAAGGGATTTTTCGAAATTCCCACGGGGTAGGAAAATTCACGGGGGCAAAGTCGCGGGGCATAAGCTTGTCTCTTATAAAATTGTCAGTCCTAAATGGTAATGATGGTCAAATAATTGTTAAGCCGTGTTTAGACCCTGCAAGAAAAATCATGCAAGTTGCAATACAATGCGCGGCCGTAAAGCAAACGAGTTTGGGGTGGGCGATCGAACTCCGCAATGTGTTGCAACTTGCATGATTTTTCTTGCAGGTCTAAACTCGACTTTACACTTGTTATATTCGATGTTTATTTCATTATCATGTTATTGTTATTTATGTGCATAATAATTTAATGCCATTACACGCTTAACTTTTATATGTCCGGCAATGCACAAAACTATTTTTCGCAACTAACGACCCCTCCTTAGTGAGATAATTATGACGAAATCATTATAGTCACAAACTTGTATTTGCCGCTGCGAGAACTGGAAACTAATGACTTTTCCTGCAATTTCATCTGACATTGCTTAGGAGAGCCGCTTTCTCAGCCGCAAAAGTAGCTTCGCCTAACATGACGACGTCAATATATTAAGAACATCAAAAGCTTATACATTTGGCAACAAAACTCAACCAGTGGAGACAATGCAACTTTAACTTTATTTTAGGCCAGTAGGACTTAAAATTCGGTTGCCTTTGATTGCCATACAATTTAAATTCATAATGTATTGTTTGTCACCACTAGCCATAATAAAAAAAAATCTCTGAAACCGTGAAAAATCAGGAATTTTGTGATGGTTCTACAGAAAGTTTATAGGTTAAGGTTGGGTTTATTTTGTAATAATCCTGAACAATGAACAGTTTCAGGAAAAAAAAGAGTTATGACTAGTAATTACATTATGACAAACGTTACATTATGAGTATTATGACTTTCAATTGTGTAGGAAAAAATACAGGCCCCTTAAAATTCTTTACAAAACATAATTGTAAGACGATACTGTGAAAACAGTGCCAATCAAAGCTAGATGTTTTAGTGGTGGCGTTTGACATCCTAAGCAAATAAAACGGGCGGAGTTATGTCAACAAGAGGATTTGAAACAATATTGGTGCTTACCTAGTTGACAGCTCGGCTTTATTGCTGTCAGGATTTTTGGTCTTTAAAAAAAGAGGGTCTCTGATATTGCTAAAGGGGCAGCAGAGAAAGAAGTGACGAAGTGTTTTGAACAAATATAATAACAGTATCGTGCAACTACATAACGCAGACAGACGGGAGGCGCCTTTGGCTTATCTATGCACTACAATTTTTCTGCCACTTTTTGAGGGGGACGAGGAACACACGTACAGCACACGTCTACGCTCCTGTCAAAATTTGTTACGTTCCTACAAACGCACACTAAAACAAAACTGACACACAAATGCCAAAAACACGCACACAATCAACAGACCCTGGTCATTTTGACCAGACTCAATGTTAGAGATTTGGCAGGGGGGAAATCGCGCGTTAATATTTCTATTCCTTTCCTGCTCTTAGTGAAACTAGTACACCGCACATCCAAGTTTTTCGCGTCAAAAATAGCAAAGTGTAATTCGCCATCTTGGATCCAAATAATAACAATTATCTAACTGAGTTGCGAAAGCGCTAGGTAGATGCAACTTGTGACCAAAGGGCTGGCAGTTTTCTCTCTCAAAGAATCAGCATCGCTATTCAGCGAGGCAACGCTGCCAGCCTTTTGGGCACTATGCCACGGGGGCCTTATTTAGATTTAATTTAGTTTAATTAGTTTTAGCTTGGATTTAATGTCATTTTAAATTGCTTTTGTAATGAAAATAAAAGGTTTCTATTCGAGCTTATTACAGCTAAATTGCCATGACCACATTTTGGAGTCAAAAAATGTCGAACTGTCGTACGCCATCTTGGATTTAAAAGTGGCAAATTTGAGCTTGATTCAGTCAAATTGTATAAAATTATATGAAATGAAAGTGCTAATTAAATAAATAAATATAAATATCATGGGACAATTTGACACCAACTGACCTAGTCCCAAACTAGGCAAAGCCTGTACTATGGGTACCAGACAACGGATAAACATACTTATATAGATAAATACATACTTATATACATATTAAACACCCAAGACCCGAGAGCAAACAATCATATTCATCATATAAACATCTGCCCCGACCGGGATTAGAACCCGGGACCTCAAGCTTCATAGTCAGGGTCTCTAACCACTAGGCTATTCGGCCCTCCAAAAGCCGTCTAATTAAGTTAAAGCTTGGCAAATAGCGGTTAGAGAAGGACATTTAGCTTAAGTAGGTAAGTAAGTAAACGTTTTATTGAACCTACAAAAAAAACAGGATAAAAATACGAGCAAGTAAATATAGGCTTCTGTACTTTCTTAACATGCTGCATTTCTTTGAACTCCAGTACGCTCTTCCCTATTCCGAAACCAGCTCCAATCATTAAAGCACCAACTAAAACAAAAATTAAAAACAACACTGATCATACCAATTGATTTTACAAACTTCTAACAAACATTCGCGTTCGAATCCCTACTAATTCGGAAACAAATTTAACTTTGCCGCTCTCCCAGCGCATCCACTTTAAACTTGCGTCTTGTTGCTGGTCTGTTAGATGTGTTATTATATAGTGCGGGACGCATGATGAATTTGGTAAACTAGCGAACGTCAGAATCCGTTCTGGAACCCAATTTGCATGTAAATTCATCGAAGTCGCCTCTGATAAACATTACTGCGGCTGAAGTTGCCGCAGTCGTATGCGCGTAAACTGTTTATGCAATAGGTATGTCTGATTTATGGTTTTAGCTAATTAAATGCTTGGTACCTAAGTACGTAATTATTAAATACAACAGGATGTAATTCATCTTCTTTGCATTAACCGAGTTTTTAACCCCCTATGCAAAAGAGGAGCGTATACATTAAATTTGACGTGTGTATCTGTTTCTTTGTATGTGGATAGTAAACCGGTATTAAAAATAAAAGTGGTATTTCCGCCAAAACAGGTATTAAAATACAAAGCTAGTATTAGATACAAAACATGAATTAGGTCTAAGACAAAAACACCTACCCGCGAAACAGGAACGAAAAATCTACACTAATATAATATTATAAAGAGGAAAGATTTGTACCTATTTTTGTATGTTTGTATGTTTGTAATGAATAGGCTCAAAAAGTACTGGGCCGATTTAAAAAAATCTTTCACCAATAGAATGCTACATTCTTCCAATTTGACATAGGCTACATTTCATTTTGAAAAAAATTAGGGATCCTTGGTAAAATTTGAACAATGTAACCGAAGGTGTAGAAAAATGAGTCTTAAAATGTCTTTCGTCGAATGCGCTGCCGAAACTATTAGCGATAGAACAAAATAATGTACAACAATATTGAAGAACATCATAATGTCTACAAAAAACTCCGCGGTAGCATATGTCCAACTATTGTAGTTATGTCACTACAACAACTTTTTTCATTTTATAATTGTCTACCCCGTGCGAAGCCGGGACGGGCTGCTAGTATTTAATATTTTAAATATAAGCTGAGTATTTCACGAAATAAAAACTTTAATACACGAACGAAGCTTCATTCTCGTCGATATTTAAGTAAAGTTTTCGCTGCCATTATTCCACAGTACCGTAAATTTTACCGACCGAGTTTTAACACAGAATTTTATAGCTTACCTGGAATCGCGTATACATATCCCAAGGCCCCATTAAACTTTAAAAAAATACACGTGCAAATAAACTACGATTCTCGCGAAAATAATAATAAAGTTTCATCTAACTTTCTCTATGTTGCGTACCGCCGTTCCACTTATAAATAAAGGGTACGTAAATTTCAGAGTTAATATAGTTTTAATGAAATTTTCAATATTGTTTCAGCCATGTGTGAATTCTGATTTGATTAACCTTTCGTGTATATTTCAATTATTCCGTAACTTGCCCTTATAATAATGAATCGCGATTTCGGGGTACATGTGACTTGAGTAAATAAATTAGTGTTTATTTTAGTCTGGTATTTTTTAAGCCCTCTCATTGTTAGAGGAGCCAGAGGAGGCCGGTGCCCAGCAGTGGGACGTAAAACAGGCTGGTCATAATATGATGATTATGATTTATTCTTCTAGGGTTGACTTATCCAGTACAGATATTGTAGACTGCGGTATGTACAATGATATGTACGGTATGTATATTTAAAAAAAACCTGCCAAATGTGAGTCTGTCTCTCCTAACTATTACTTTGTTTTTCCGCGATCGTACCAATTGACCTGAAAGGTTCTAGTTCAAAGGGCTTAACGAAGTTCAATTCGCGAACAGAACTCCGCCAGTATTGTCTTTTTATGTCAACAACTGAAAATTAAATTGCTTTACAGTTTGCTGTCTTGTTATGCCTAAGTTTGCTGCGCCATTTTGAAAGTAATCATTTTGTAATAAACATTGATTGATTCTCCCGGGCCAACAAGATGGTGCGACGACCTAGTAATAGTAAAATTCAAAATTCAATATTTTATTCAGCAAATAGGCAGTTGAATGCTCTTTTACAAGTCATTTTTTTTGAGTCTACCAGCGCTTTCGGAAAGACCATGATTGCCAAGAAGAATGCGCCGCAAGAAACTTGGCACAAAGTCATTTTTTCTAAAAACAAGTTACATTAGCTCTTACAATACGTAACGACAGACAAATTACACAAAGAAACCTCACTCTGTTATTAAAAGATTAAGAGGGAAAAAAAAATACCGCATTTTAGAAACAAGTGTAAAAAGTAATTATTAGAATAGCAAAACCAGAACACTTTACTTTACTGTCACGTTTTAATTGAGCAGGAGATGTATAGGGTCTCCAGGTCAAATATCTGTGATAATTTTAATTACAAAGGGATGTATAGGGTCCCAGAATTAATACTATAATATAATACTTAATCTAAATGGCTTAGAGATGTATAGTCTCTAGGGTCAATTTAAACTAAATTTAAAATCAGCGGAGGTGTAAAACGTCTCCACGGTCAAATAATAAGTATAATAATACATATACATAAACTGGAGATGTATATGGTCTCAAATGTCAAATAACAAAAATTGATGAAATATACATTTCATGTCATCATGTCAAATAAATAAAACATTATTTATGTCAATTGTATTACAATTAGTACGCAGCGGACAACGGCAACAGAGCCGGACACCATACACGAATATCTTCGGGATGCAGCCAAGTCACATTGATGTCCTAACTATCTTCTGTTTTCAGCCTTGGCGAGGCGGTGCCATCACATAAGTATTCATCCACTTTGCAGTATGCTTTTTTCAAGAGAGCGGTCTTTATGTATCTTTTAAATGAATTGTGAGGCAATTCCCATGCATCTACAGGCACTTTATTGTAGAACCTCACGCAATTTGCCAAAAAAGACTTACTGATTTTTCGTAGACGAAATTTAGGGACGGCAAGTTTATGCTTATTCCGAGTGTTGAAACCATGCACATCCGACACTTTCTTGAAAGATTTGATGTTCTTGTGTGTATACAATATTACATCATATATATACTGAGAAGCTACTGTAAGCATGTCGATTTCTTTAAAGCGTTCTCTAAGTGAATCTCGGGAGCCAAGATTGTAAATAGACCGGACCGCCCTCTTCTACAGGATAAAGATTATCTCTATGTCGGCCGCCTTGCCCCAAATTAGGATGCCATAAGACATAATGCTGTGAAAATAACTGAAGTAAACTAACTGCGCAGTTTCTACATTGGTGAATTGCCGGATTTTTCGTACAGCATAAGCGGCAGAGCTCAATCTACCAGCAAGACCAGATAGGTTTGGGCTCCATTGCAAATTGCGATCTAAGGTAAGCCCGAGAAAAACAGTCTCATCCACGAGGTTCAGCTTCTAGTCTCTTCAGTAGTTTATGCAACTGCTACATAATGAGGGTGTGTTTTTATGAAACGAGGTGAAGCTGAGTTTCATAATAGGATCACACGAGTGTTTTAAGGCTTAATTATGTGGAGTTGCATACATTACTTTATCTACACACATATTATAAGTACTCTAAGATGGGTTCAGAAGACGAAGGTATGTATCATACCCATACCTGTCACGAATTTGATTGTTTTTTTTTTAATCATAGACAAACATACCGAGCTGACGTTTCGTAAACTGTTTTCTTATTGTAAAAAAAAAAAAATCACATGATTAATTATACATGTCGGACTGAACTCGATTTATATACGTGAGTGATCCGTTTTATTTCACTATGATTGTAAATTACGTTGGTTGTCAAATTCGAAAAATCGAATTCGGTATCGAAAAGTAATTACGACATTGAATTCGATGTCGTAATGGCTATTACTTTACTGCTGGACCTGCTGGTCGTGGTGAGGTGACGATGTACTAATAATAATGCAGGTCATTTTCTATGGTTTCTGAACGCATTATAGAGGACTTATGATATGTGTGTAGATAAAGATTACATAACTCGGTTCTTGAATGGCGAGAGGAGTTGTCGGTAGGCCTCCAACAAGATGGAGCGACGACCTGGTAAAGATCGCGGGACCGCGGTGGACGCGGAAAGCACAAGACCGGTCTGAGTGGAGAGCCTTGGGGGAGGCCAATGTCCAGCAGTGGACGTCTTTCGGCTGACATGATAATGATGAAGAAACATTGATTAGAAAACGAAAAAAATAAAGCATAACGCCTTTCTGTGAATTGATTTATTTAATCGTATAGCCTCGACCGGCAGTGTCATTTTCATTGAGCCATCATCATCAGCCTATTCTAGTCCACTGCTGGACATATGCCTCCCCTGATGAGCACCATAGCGCCCTATGTTCAGCTTGTCGCATCCAGCATCTGCCTGCAGTTTTTCGCAGATCGTCATCCCACCTGGCCGGAGGGCGTCCTCACTACGTTTGCCGAGTCGCGGTCTCCACTCAAGAACACGATTATAATTGTAATTTTTAATGAGCTCTTCTGTGAAGGAAAACCTCTTGAGGTAACCTGCACACTTCCGCGAAGAAATTCCATGGTGTGTGTGAAGTTCAAAATCCGCCCTCTCGCGTGGGAACTAGTGACTTTAAAGGCTGGAGATGATTTTATTATTGAAGGAGATAAAATAAATACCAACACTTTTGAAACTACCTACTTTAGTTTTACGACGATTTTATTTTCAGAATACAGTTTCGTATGACAATGTATTTAGTTTCATTTTCAGTATTGAATGAAATGTACTGATTTGTCTTCAATATTCCACTTTTACGACACTTCACGCGACATTCGAGAACATTGTATGAAAATTTCATATTTCTGGTTGAAATTCACACGTTTTATAGTAATAGGAAATAGCTAAAAGTGGAATAAACATCTTTGCTTTGGCTCATGAAAAGGTAAGTAAGTAAGTAAGTAAGTAAGTAAATACTTTATTGTACAAAAAACAGGATAAAACACAAAAGGTTCCAATTTCTTGGCTTTTCTACTTAGACATTTTCATCCATTACCTAGTCTAAATAATTACCTGATTTCAAACAAAGAAAGTTCTCGAAAAAACGTCCGTGTTTTTGTATGCAAGTTTTAAGGTACCTACCTATGTTTTACTCTATAAACCACAAATGTAATTTGCACATTAATTTCGAAAAACTCACAGGTGCGTGCCGGGGCCCGAACTCACGACCTTCCGCTTGAGAGGCCATAGGTCAAACCACTAAGCCACCACCAATAATATTTCAAGTAAAGATACGTTATTATGCTCTCAAGACACTCGAAAAACATGTACGGGACATGTTGACATTTGCGCGCAAGTTTGGACCATATTCGAGAGCGACTGAGGCCAAAGAGGCTACAATTGTAGCCTTTTCGGAGTGCTGATGACATATCTACCAATTTTTATAAGTAATATCATTGGCTATCAGTATCACTGCTTGTTTAAGTATCGCCTTAACATAAAATCAACAATCATAGAATGACATAATATTACGCTCGATCGCCTAAACGAGCGCTTATTCATCCAATCATAAACTGTCTCAATTGATCTATAAACTACATACATTACATTTATGGGTTACGATGTCCATCCAGAAGACATAACAACTTGTCACCTTAGTCCATCTATAGCAATAACCCAATAACAAAAAAAAACTGTCAAGTGCGAACCAAATTCGTGCGCTAAGGGTTCCGTGTCAATTTTTTTTTATACGCCAAGGAAAGTACACAAGCAAGTAGGTCACCGATGGTAAGTGATCCTGCCCATAGACCTTCACAACTACGTGGGGATTAATAAATAATAATAAATGCTCTTTATTCAGGTATAAACATTGATAATTTGTTGAATCAGGCGTTACTTTGCGGAGGTCCATATTTATGAACTAAAAACAATTACTTTGCTCACCCGCGACCACTAATGACAAATAGTTATATCTGTGCGGCAAATGTATGTTTCCATGCAACACCTCCGCCTCCACTGCTACACGAATCAACACATGCCACACAGACCCAACTATCACCACCACCACTATACTAAACGCTGACGCGTTTCGGCACTCTCCACGAGGCCATTTACGAAGCACAACAACAACCGCTCAACATGCCACCACTTCCACTACAACTACTACTACTACTACTACTTTCACTACTTTGTTGTAGTGGAAGTGGTGGCATGTTGAGCGGTTGTTGTTGTGCTTCGTAAATGGCCTCGTGGAGAGTGCCGAAATGCGTCAGCGTTTAGTATAGTGGTGGTGGTGATAGTTGGGTCTGTGTGGCATGTGTTGATTCGTGTAGCAGTGGAGGCGGAGGTGTTGCATGGAAACATACATTTGCCGCACAGATATAACTATTTTTCATTAGTGGTCGCGGGTGAGCAAAGTAATTGTTTTTAGTTCATAACCATTGATGTACAAAAATAGATTCGCCATCGCTTCATCGCGCGCGGACCAGCAATTATAGGTGATTAGGTGACTTAGTATCCTTGATGTTTGACATTATATCGTCTATGACAGCTAATGAGTGAGGGCCGCATTTTGTCAAAGCTGAATAGGTGCGTGGCTTATCTTTAATGTTATGTCGATGGGTATAACCCATTATAATAATTATGTATGTGAATGTAAAAATAAAAATAAAATAATAATAAAACAATAAATAGCACAGCAAGGTAGCAAGATTACCGGCTTCTGATCTTAAAAGTAGCACAAAGAAAACCTAAAGGATTGCAGATGCGTTGCCAACCTAGAAGACTAAGATGAAATGCCTCTTGTGCCCGTAATTACACCGGCTGTCTTACTCTCCACACCGGAACACAACAGTGCAAGCGTTGTTGCTTTTGCAAGCATCTGACAACTGAAAGTGTTAGTTTTTTAATTACAAAATCTTTTTTGATCCATTGATGCGACCAACTACAAATAAAAAAAAAATGTTTTTCTTCAGGTACCTGTGTACAGTAGTGACATGTTACTTTTTGCCAAAGTTCATGACTTATAAACAAATGAGAATTACCCTGCAGGTTAAATGATTTACTCGCGGACATAAAAACTTGTCAGACAGATGAATAGACAAACGGACAACGAAGTGACCTTGTAACGGTTCTTTTTTTTGAGGCACGGAGCCCTGAAAATAATGAAACCCAACGATCGAACTAGGCCGGACAATCCTGATTGTAAACAGTCATCCATTACAGGGGTGCCAATAAATACCGTGTACCGTTAGGACACTAAAAAGTTATTATGAAAATGAAAAAAATTGTCTAAGTGGGAGAACATAGCGGTGAGGAAAGAAAACGTTTATTTAACCGATAGCCGATATACTAAACTAGCTTATACCCCGTGGCTTTGCCCCCGTGAAATATTTCAAACTGTCCTAGTTCCCTATCCCGTGGGAATTTCGAAAAATCCCTTCTTAGTGCACGTCTAGGATAGTCAAGGTACATATCTGCCAAATTTCAAGTCTCTGGGTCCAGTGGTTTAGGCTGTGCGTTTACTGTCAGTCAGTCAGTCACGGTACTGTTTTATAGGTATAAGAAGATATTGAAAGATTGTCAGGCGAAGAAAGTTTGAAAAAAGTAAATCAATTTTAATACGAACTTGTTAGATGACAATTTACCTTCTGTACTTTGTTATTTGATTTAATATTTAGTGATGTTACGCATGTTCAATTTTCCACTGTATTGGCTAAAACATGTGAATAATGCATTTTTGCTTATAGCTCTGAACGTAGGTATGCAAATTTTTTTTTAAACTTGTTCCTGCACTGAGTATACAACCTATTATCGTTCTCTTATTTATTGAAGACGGCAGCTAATAATGCTCCGCCGTTCCTGTGTTCAAAATGTTCCAAAAGGCATTATCCTAAGTTCGCGTATACCAAATATTTCGACGACAATCGAGTCCATGGGTCACCTATTGTATTCTAACTTCACGTACAGCTGCCGCTTTAATATTGCACCAAAAACAAGAGAGAGAAAAACAAATGCGAAAAACAAAGGTTTCGGCATCAATTATTACTATTTCGGCTTCACCACTTGCGAACTACAGTTAAACGAAAAAATAAAGGGGGATTTATTTCGTTCACTTTCCGATAAACATGACGAAAACACCGTTATATAACCACTAGCTGTGTTGCTGGGTTATAAAGGCATCGTGGGTAAATGGGAGTTTATTCTTTGTTTAACGCGCCATTTTCGAGAATGTTCTTCACACAAAATGCTGTTTGGTAAGCTCTGTGCGGCCTCTTATCTGATAAATAGATTCATGGGGCTTTCGCGCGATTTAGGAAGAAAGAAAGAAAGAAAAATATTTTATTTCAGGTCCCAGAGTGACACCACCTAACAATAAAAATAATTAAAAATGTAAATAATTAAAAGTGCCAATTGAGCTAGACTGCGGTGCGCAGAACCATTTTTTACGCCTAAATCCGGTTAGGAACAGTTTATATTGAAATCTGTCGCAGAGTACTATGTTTTTATTGAAATTTGGGTCTTCTTATATACCTACTTGAGGAAGGAAGCTTTTGCATAAGTTAATACAGTTCACATTCCCATCAAGCTTTGCGTTCTTAGGCCCGAGTACGAATATTTGAATCCTGCGTAACGTAATCGAGAAGCGTTATCGGGAAAATTTGTATGACGTTTGGAACAGCGCCGGCCCGTGAGCGTATTTGGAACTAAAATTTAGTATGAAGCTTCTCAATTTCAATACGATACGATAACGTTACGTTACGCAGTATTCGAATGTTCGTATTCGGGCCTGTGGATATTTCCCTGTTTCTAGACGATAAAATCGAGCGAAATGATTGGTGAAAATTTGGTTTTGGGTATAAATACAATACCAATATTTTAAACTAAGAATGGTTTTCCATTACTTGTACAATTTTTTCAATTGTTTTCGTTTTATTTTTTAACACAATGTCGCCGAGCGTTCCTTTAAAATAGTTAATCGTTAGATCGGGCAGTATGGGCAAGTCTGTATGTCTGGTAACTATAAGAAATACAAAGATATGTTCTTAGGAACCAATACGTCATCCATTTTAGTGATAAGAAAAGCCGCACACAGAGAAAAAAATATTTTACTCAGTTCGGGAATCGAACCGATCTAATTGAAAAATAAAACTCACTTACAATACTTATATTTTGATATCGATTGTGTAGGTCATAAGCGGTAAATGTTACTGTGTTTTTTGTTTTAACTGTTCTGTGGTGCTCAATAAAGAATTATTGTATTGTATTGTGAATTAACAGAACACTTTGAAATAGGAACGGTGTTGCCGAGCCCGTCGGCGGTGCCCGTGCGGACGTGCTCGCGGCTCATATCACTGAGACTACTTGTAGTCTCACAAAATTGGCACCAAACACGGAGTACCTAAGGGCCCGTCATACCCTATATATGTCTATGCTTGCCGCCCTATATTTTAGCAGCTTACAATATTTTCCTCCACCAAAGCGAACCCTCGCAGAAAGGCAATAGTTTGCCTTGAAGGGTCCCGTTTGTCTCCTCTGCTTATCGCCCAGGAGACGTGACTACCAGGGTGTACTTATCAAATTTATACCCCAATCCGTATAAACCTTACTATCATGCTAATTGGGGCTAGAATCGCACGGGCGGACTGTAACGGTTCGTCACATGATTTACTAAGTTACTAAGACGGTCGGCGTCGCCCTTATGGGGAGTGGTATTAGGTTGTGTTTCGGATGTGTCGTTTTCTATTGAGTGTGGTACGGCCAAGTGGCCAAGTGGCGTGTGACAGATGACGGCGTTGCGAGGTTCTTTCTTGCCTTGTTTTCTAGACCCTTAACTTGATTTAGCTAAAACAGATAAGAAATAACGGTTCAGTTTGATCTGTATTGACCGGATAGCCTAGTGGTTAGAGAACCTGACTACGAAGCTTGAGGTCCCGGGTTCGATCCAGGGTCTCTGGGCAAATATTAGTATGATGAATACGAATGTTTTCTTTCGAGTTTTGGATGCTTAAAGTGTGTATATAAGTATGTTTATCCGTTGTCTAGTACCCATTACAGGCATTGTCTAGTTTGGGACTAGTACCAGGCCAGGAAATCTGGCAGTTCGTTGTATGAAGACCCCGCATAAATTCCTCAGCCGATGAAACTTTGCTTGGATGTAACAACGTGAGACAAAAAACTAAAGGTCTGGTACATACCTACTTTTAACATAAAACTAACTAACTATATCTGGTACCTAGTCATATGAATGTAAATATGTAATGAATGTAATAGTAGGCGAGGGTCGAGACTCAGGACGAGTGAAAATGACACTTCCGCACGTGTACCAAACGACGTTTTTTAATACATTTGCGAAAAAAATACAATGAAACCAAAGGCGATGAGTAGGTGGGGGCTGCCCTGTCGTGGAGGTGGAAGGTGAAGGCGACCCGAAGCCTTGGAAAAGTAAAAAGCACTAGTACGAAAAATCCAACTTTCTGCATGATACGTAGCTACAAAACATACCACTATTTGAGCAACTGTATTACAAAATATGTTACGCAAACATTCAAAGCTATTAAGAGAATGTCCATTTCCACTTTACTTTTAAACAAAGTTAGCTTTGCAAAGTGGGTATATGAAAAAGGAATCAGAGCGCCTAGTGTAATCGCCGACCAGGCCAAGAAATACGTCTCGATCGCGTTCGCATTAAAGTGTCAAATAGTATGAGAATTACTATTTGACACTTTAACGCAAACGCTGATTTTGATTACACTAATGGCACAGAACTTAAAATGTTCCTGTGCTCGACACTGTTCCAAAAGTTGGCACCTTCAATCTTTATAAGTAGCAATAAGTGCAAACATTAGGACGTTTACCTTACAGATGCCCGAGTACGAATATTCGAATCCTGCGTAACGTAATCGAGTAGTACTTACCCAACATTATCGAGGACTTTGTGTGAAGTTTGGAACAGCGCCCGCCCGTTAGCGTATTTGGAACTAAAATTTTATATAACCCACTCAACATGGAATAAGGTTGAAATTTCAATACACATACAAGCAATGTACCTAGCTCTAACCTTTTTTTGTAAGTAACTGGTTTGCGGTTACAAGAACAAAAGCGGTTGCAGATGATACCATTGTACAGATATACCTAATGCCACTGTAATTGCTGCTAATTGGATCGGAATCGGCTCGTTTCAAAAAAATTAAATTATAATTATGAGGTTTCTCGATAGCGTGACGCTACGCAGGATTCGAAAACTCGGGTTCGACTGTTTACATGGAACTTAATTCAAAGCGAAACATCTGCGCCTCGTAATCTGTGCCAGCTAATAGAGGCTGTGAGTCAAGTCAACTGCTAGAGCGAACGAGATTCACAAACAGATAGTTTGTATAACGACATCAACGGCCCTTAGCGAGGACATTATGGTGATAGAAATTAACAAACGCTGCAGGAAACGAGGTTAGGAGAAACTTGGAGCATGCCAGTATAGACTAATAATACTACATAATTATAAACAGGAAGTTAGGGTTCCGTACCTCAACCTTTGTTGTCCGTCTGTCTAACTGTCGGTCTATCAAGTCCCTTTTTGAGCTGCGCCTAGTAGTCGCGCGAGCGCGTAGTGTGCGTCTCGCTGCCGGTGGGTCGTGCGCTCCCAGAGCAAGGACTACGAATTAGTCTGAAACATGTCGGGCTAAACTCGACTTATACTATGCGAGTGATCCGTTTTATTTCACTATGAAAGTGAAAATGTTAAAGTATCAAAACTATAAATCCTTTTACAAAGTGTTGCCAACTAGATTTTTTTTAATTGCCGCCTTTTTTCAAGGTCAACTTTCAATAGCCAGACAATAGACCGACTAACCTAACCTAACCTAACCTAACCTAACCTATTTTAAAATATTGACCTGCTTACTTCATAACATTGTCTGAATAATAATCAAAAGCGATAAAACCGAAAGGAGTGCTAATTTATATACTTACAATATCACATTCCTTTAAAATAAGAAGCCTCATCATCATCATCATCCTCATCATGCCAGCCGAAAAACGTCCACTACTGGACGGCGGCCTCCCCCAAGGCTATCTCCACTCAGACCAGTCTTGGGCTTTCCGCATCCACCGCGATCCCGCGATCTTTACCAGGTCGTCGCTCCAACTTGTTGGAGACCTCACGACAGCTCGCCTCCCGGTCCGCGGACGCCATTCGAGATAGATAAAGGTAAAAATAAAAATAATTTAAAAAAAACCTTCGAGAACCTTCTGACCCCACAAAATAATAAAATAAAAATACGAAGCCTGCAGCAGCTAATTTCGCTATAAAGAGGTCTCGGTTTCACACATTTCTTATGACACTTAGACCTTAGTCTAACACTTTAAAGCCATCAATGAACTTGAAAAAAAAACCGGCCAAGTGCGAGTCGGACTCGCGCACGAGGGTTGCGTAGAAAGATTTTAACGCTTTTCCCCAGTGTTTTAAGAAGTCCAGTGTTAGCAGAGCCCTGCTCCTAAGCAAAATGTAATGTTGTCTCTGAATGATGAATTTACTATGGCGATTTGTTTACATAGTTAACAAGTTCCATAGAATGACACTTTAAGTAGGTATAGCTTTTATGTAAATTCCATTAATCTTAAAAATAACCTGCAAAAGTGTTCACCAAATGAACTCTATACCTTCATGAGAGTATTGAAGATTTATCAAAAATAAACCAGTATACCTTGATCTATCGCTCGTAAAACCATGAAGGCACTTTAATTTAAATTCTATAGAGTGGGCACGTTACAAGGGGCCCAGTTACACTGGCAAGGGCTAAAATTGTGAAATTAATTTTATGGAAAATACTTTAGTAATTTTAATGGCTTTCGAGAGGGCTCCACTCAATTGAATGTTGTTAATATAGGAAATATCGGTTACGCAAGTCATAGAAGTGTTGATTAATTAATTAAATTGGTGCACCAACAAGTACCTCATCAGGACTCTTAGGGCCAATTTTTCAATCCCCAGATAAGCTCTTATCCCACAGATAGTGTATGGGTATCTATGGAATAAGAGCTTATCTGACGATTGAAAAATCGGCCCTTGATAAATTATTAAAATGCCTTTTTCACTAGACATGACTTAAACATATATTTATGTCAGCTAAATAACATAATTTTTTTTATTGCAAGAGGGAAGCAAACGAGCAAGCGGGTAACCTGATGGTAAGCGATCACCGCCACCCATGAGAACCAGCAACCCCAAGAGAGTCACTAGTCCGTTGCCGGCCTTTAAGGGGGAAAAGGGATAGAGGAAGGGGGGGGGGGGGGGATCGGGCCTCCGGTACTCTCACTGACCGAACGAAACGTAACAGAGGTGCCACTGCTTCACGCCGATTTTTGTGGGAGAGATGTCTGAGACATCTTCCTTCTTGGCCATCTTGCTTCTGAGACATCCTGCTTCTGAGACATCTTGTTTTCTAGCCATCTTGCTTCTGAGATACCCTGCTTGCAGGGCATCTTGCTTTTGAGACATCCTGCCTTGATATGCATCTTGCTTTTTGGCCATTTTGCTTCTGAGGCATCTTGCTTCTGAGACATCTTGTTTTCTAGCCATCTTGCTTCTGAGACATCCTGCCTGTAGGGCATCTTGCTTTGTAGACAACTCGCCTACGATTGGAAGATACTCCACCGACAAGAGTACAACTTGATGATGATGACATGGGTTGGTCAGGTAGTTATCCAGACAAAAAGGGTATCAAAGGGACCCTAAGGGACCACCTCTGAAGTATACCTCTTCAAACAAAAAATAATCATTAAAATCAATTCATAATGGGCGGAGTAATTTCATAACAAACATACCTACAGACAAATTGAGAGCCTCACTTTTTTGAAGTCGGACAAAATAGATGTTCATAAATTTCTGTCACGACCCGGCCCCGTACTGGGTTCCGTATGTCACGAAATAAAAGCTTCGTCTGTGTTGGACCCAGCATAATTTTCATGTATTCTTTACGCGTAAATTTACCAGGGTGCGTATTTGCAATTCTGATCGGAACCCCGAATGGGTTGGCGTTTACAGTAGTGTTGTTGGCTTGTCGGACATCCGACATCCGACATCCGATTGTTTGTCCAAATGATTACGTTGTCCGGAATTTTATTTGCTTGGTATTGCTGAGCGAAAGCTTTATGTAATGTTAATAACAGCATGAATATTAGGGCTCTGTAAGGAAATGGTAAAAAGGGACTTTTTTGTTGTGAATCTGTCTGGCAAAGTGCCTATCTGTCCGACACAGCTGGTTATGTTAGGAACAACGAATGCACTGACTTGAATTTTTGAATAGTTTTAGATATGTCTGTTTTTGAATTATAATGAGAAATATAAAAAAAATACTGTCCCCCAGGGGGCCACCCTTATCTCAGAAGTTTGCAATAACATCGGAAATTATTATAATAATAGGTAATATATTTTATGCGTCACACAGTTTTTCATAAAATTATAAAAAAAAAATTAGTTTCACTATTGGACAATATGAGCCACTTTCCGCCTGTCCGTCTATCCTATATTGAACGGACTGTACGTAAAGTAGCACAAAATATGATAACAAACATACGATATGATATGAAAACAAACTCATACCAATATATTTTGTGACTTTTAAAAGTACCCTATGCTTTCTCATTTCACAATAACATCCAAAACGCATCCGTGCCGCATCCACCTCCGGCAGTTGCATCCCTTCACTGACTTCTGCCACAAATTGGGGTCCATTCTGATTCGGTACACTTTATGTCCATCTGACCACCTCACTAGATAGCTAATAGAAGGTTTGGGTTCGGTGCTCCGACGAAATCATTTGGTTAACATATTTTATGTGGCCGATACAAATTGGTGTTAATTTTGTTACTGAACAATATATAGGTATTTTACTGTTTGTTGTGTCTATATTTATATGTTTTAAGTTGTTTCACTCAAATTTTGTAAGTTTATTCATAGTTAGATTTTCTAGGGTAAACACATGCGCAATTTTGAAGTGTCTATTATTCTCTTTAAAAAAACTCAGCTTTACCCAGCAGACAAGCGGCGCGCAGTGCGCGTCTCGCTGCGCTCCCAGAGGAAGGATTACACTCGACTTTTATATGCGAGTGATCCATTTATTTCACTATGATTGATGATTTACTTTGACGCTCAAATTATATGTCATTATCTAACTACGCAATGTACTCGCCACTTCTCAAAATTACCATTTAATACGAACTACGACCCAAAGGCCCGTAATCACGTTAAGCTATTAAGTGTTCTGAGCATCTAGTGTAATCGATGACCAAAAAAAAAGTTGTATTTTTTTATAAACTCACTGAAACATGAATACACAGAAAAAAAACAGAAAAATGCCAACCCCGGGAATCGAACCCGGATCCTCGACACTCCGGGTCGTGTGCTTTTCCCCTACACCACGATTGGACATACCAATCCAATCCAATATGTCCAATCGTGGTGTAGGGGAAAAGCACACGACCCGGAGTGTCGAGGATCCGGGTTCGATTCCCGGGGTTGGCATTTTTCTGGTTTTTTTCTGTGTATTCATGTTTCAATGAGTTTATAAAAATATGTAATTGATATTCACGGGAAAACCGTAAAAATAAAAAAATGGGAGAAAAAAAAATAGAAAAAGGTACTCCTACTGAGATCACAAAAAATAAGTCTCGATCGCGTTCGCGTTTACGTCTAAATTACTATGGGCACATTAACAGCGCTACCAGTGGCAAGTATCGACAACAAACAATCCTCATTCTATTTGACACCCGTAACGCAAACGCGATAGAGACGTATTTTTGGCCGTTGATTACACTAGGCGCTCTGACCACCATAGAATCGGTAATGCATCGTGTACCTAATTAGCAAATTGGCTCTCAACGTGACAAGAGGGTACTATGTACCTGGATATCAATGTTTCTATAGTAAAATGCCTTACTGTCTCGTGCGTCTACACGATAACACTTTCTAGCATCATTTACACTGGAATTGTAAAAGGCACTATTTTAACCCCCGACACCAAAATAGGGGTGTTATAATAATCGCTGTGTGTCGGGTGTCTGTCTGTGGCACCGTAGATCTTAAACGGCTATGCTAATTTGAATGCTGTTTTTTTATTTGAAAGCAGGTTTTCTAGCGATGGGTCTTAGCGTTTTATCAAAGTCGGTTCAGCCGCTTTTAAGATATTACATTTTGAAATGAAAATGTGGGGTTTTTTTTTAAATGAAAAGGTTATGAAAATTATGTCAAGCAGACATCATTCGTAGTCTTGGTTTCATCATCCTTGGTAACTAGTTGTTGTCCGAGACTATGTCTGCCTATACCGCATAAGGAACGAGTGGATCAGACGAGTCACGAAAGTTCGAGACGTGGTTGAAGAGATCGAGAGGAATAAGTGGAGATGGGCGGGGCACATTGCCATGATGAACCACGACCGTTGGGCGAGACGAACACTCGAGTGGAGACCTCGCGCAAACACTCGCTATAGGGGGAGACCACCCATGAGGTGGAAGGACGACATCTGCCGACAAGCGGGTGGAGGATGGATGCAAATGGCAATTGATCGTCAGGCGTGGAGAAATGGAGAGGAGGCCTATGTCCGAAGACGGACGAACTAAGGGCTGCTATGGATGGATGGATCATCACCAGCCTTTTTTACGTCCCACTGCTGGGCACAGGCCTCCTCTCAGAATGAGAGGGCTTGGGCTATAAGTTCCCACGCGGGCCCAGTGCGGATTGGGAACTTCACACACATCATTGAATTGCTTCGCAGATGTGTGCAGGTTTCCTCACGATGTTTTCCTTAACCGAAAAGCTCACGATAAATTACAAATGTAATTCCGCACATAAATTCCGAAAAACTCAGAGGCGCGAGTCGGGATTTGAACCCACGACACTCTGCTTGAGAGGCCATAGGTCAAACCACTAGGCTATCACGGATGTTGGTGATGATGGATGGATGTTTGCCTAGAATTCAGTTATCGCTATCCCTAATAATATATAATATAGATAACTGTAACGTTACGCAGGATTCGACATGTCGTGCTCGACCCTCTGCTGTCAGCAGCGCCTAGTAGTCGCGCGAGCAGAGCTGCGGCGCGCAGTGTTTTATTTTATTTTATTGAAAGAGGGAGGAAAATGAGCAAGCGGATCACCTGATGGTAAGCGATCACCGCCACCCGTGAGAACCAGCAACTCCAAGAGAATCACTAGTCCGTTGCCGGTCTTTGGAGGAAAAGGGGGCAGAGGGCGATCGGGCCTCCGGCACTCTCACTGACCGTACGAAACGCAACAGGGGTGCTGTTGCTTCACGCCGATTTTCTGCGAGAGGGTGGTACTTCCCCGGATGAGACGGCCCATTCGTACGGCAGCAAATAGCTACAGTATGACTCTTCCACAACAATAATACAATTATGGCTGTCTCCTTTCCAAATTCATATTTTCAAGTCTTCCATTCAAACACCGAAAAATACTTACAAGCTTTCCAATTTTATAATCTTAGTAGAATAAGGTTCCTATTATAATTGTAGACGCACTCCCAGGGTACAGGGATCTGGGATTCTGGGTATCAGGGATTGTTTTTTTTTATTATACGTGTCAATTGTATACGTTGAATAAATATTTTTCTATTTCTATTTCTATAAATTTTCACGCCCCTCAGCTCACTCAAGCCAGTCTCATTCACAGCTTTCCAGCCGACTGCCCTGTCATCTAGCATCGCTCCATCTGTCAAACATCCCAACGCAATAGTGTGTCATCGATATACAACGTAACTTCATCGCCACTCTATTAAAACGATTCAGTCACGCGTCCACGAAACACGGTACATTCGAGCGCGTTACGGCCCGGTCACGACTACCTATATATCCAACTATTACGTTGGATATATAGGCGATTCCGTGGAATCAAACCTACATTAGTAGGAACACCTCCGCCTCATACAGACCTAGCTATCACCACTACTACTACTACACTATACGGTGCCGTTAAGCAGTAGTGCTTGCATTGTTGTGTGCCGGTGTGGAGAGTAAGACAGCCGGTGTAATAACGGGCACAAGAGGCATTTCATCTTAGCTCTCTCATCAGAGATTCTCATGAGTCAGTACAAATTTGGAGAAGGCTAATGGTTTTTCCGTTTCGCTTAAATCCAAACCTTGAAACCAGGACAACTGGAAGTACTCTTTAGTTCACAGCACGGCGATTTGTATGGAAACAACTTTTTTAATGACTGTGTCTTTTGATTGCGTTGACTTAGAAGTTTGAGCTTCAAGGGACTGCAGGTTCCAATATTTGACAGACAGACTGACAACAAAGCGATCCTCTGTGGGTTCCGTTTCTTCCTTTTGAGATGCGGAACTTTAACAATATAAACAAAATGAAATAAACGTTTCCTTATGTCAAAAGTTCCAGAGGCCAGAGTATTTCACTGCCCCCCGCCGGTCGTACACAGTCGTGGCCGAATCGTTATGGCCGTTAGCGTATCGAGATAGTCCGTTTTGGCGCCTGGCCACTTGCATCTGCAATGTGTGTCGCGACCTTTATATTCCGTCGCTGTTATTTTTTTGTCATCGTAACAACTAGCTTTAGTGAATGGGTCATTAGCCGCTCAAACTTTTTGCCAAGTAACACAGGAAACGAAGTTGTCGCCGACTTTTTAACTGCAACCTAGCTTGAGGAGCTTGTATCAGCGGCGTTAGTCCCAATGAAATACTATTAACTTAAACTAAGCAACTTAAAAAGCTGAAAAACGACCCCCGAAAATTTCATTTCAAAGTTCAATGTCTCAAAAATTTCTAGAAAGATATCTTCTTCTCTCTTCTTTTTCTCGGCACGTATTCGTCCACTGTTGGGCGTATGCCTCATGTTGGGCTCTCCAGTCCTGCCGGCTGGATGTTTTCCTGGTCCGATATCGTCCGACCATCGGGCGCGGTCGGCCCACGCTTCAGCTTCCTGTTCTTGGTCTCCAATGCAGGACTCTTTGTCTCCAACTACCATCATCTCTGCTACACACAAGCCCTGCCCTTTGCCATTTATTTTAAGCTTCGCAACCTTCATCCCAACATCGGTTACTTTGGTGCGTTGCCGAATGTCTATGTTCCTAATTTTGTCGCGCAGAGATATTCCGAGCATTGAACGGTCCACTGCTCGTTGGGCCACTCTCGGGCGATGAACTGTGCTGGCAGTCCAATGTCCACGTTCTGCAAGCATGTCAAGACGGGGATAACGATATACCTATACATATTTCATAAATTATAGGTTTCTGGCTCGTCAAAAATTCGCTACGACGCTAGTCTCGAGTAAGGTCAACCGGCAATTCTAGCCAATCAAAGGCCAGTAGCTTGTCTCTCATTGATGGAAAATGATAGATCCCATCAAAAACATTGCGTGTAAAAAAAGATGCAAGTCTCGCTTCGCAGTTCTTCTACAAAAAAAACTGGACAAATGCGAGTCGGACTCGCACACAAGGGTTCCGTACAACAAATTGAACGCTTTTCCCCAGTGTTTTAAGTTGTCCAGAGTTAGCAGAGCCCTGCTCATAAGCTAAATTACGCAGTGCGGGGTCATCTTATACTGGTTTGTGAAATCTACATACCGACATAAAAGTTTTAGATTTTGAGAATTTTCTGAGTGGTTGTGCTATAAGAGCTACCTTCATACCAAATTTCAAGTTTTTAGTACAGCTGGAAGTACACTTTAAGTTTTCAGGGTACGGCATTTTGTATGGAAACAACCTTTTTATGACTGTGTTTTTTGATTGCGTTGACTTAGAAGTTTGATTTTTTCACAGCTTCAAGGGACTGCAGGCGTGAGTATATACATATCTTTTTTTATACAACGAAGAAGGCAAACGAGCAAGTGGGTCACATGATAGTAAGTGATCACCACAAGTGATTTGTATTGTATTGTAATGTTTGTGAGACAATATAGACCCGCTAGAAGCAATAAGTCAGTCACGTCCTGAAAATTAGTTCGTCGAAAATAAACGCCCTTGTTAAGTTAAAAGTGTAAAACGTTGTTTGTGGAGTGTATTTAGGGCGTAAAGTGTTGTATGTGTCAGTGGTTTTGCATCGAGTCGCTTGCTTTTGCGAGTCAGTGCCCTGTTTTACGCCTGAGTCCACAACTGTGGAATATAGTTAAGCTAGGGTAAAGATGTAATATTATGAAGTTTCTCGATGGCGATACGATAGCGATTACGTAACGCAGGATTCTAATATTCGTATTCGGGGCTCCGGAACTTAGAGCTTAGAGTTGATTTTCTTTTGGAATATCCAATGCAGTTGGAACTGTTTCGCTGTCGTTCACTAAATCTTCTACAGGCGATTGACAGCCAACAGAACGCGAAATTCGGAAGGCAATTTTAAAGAAAGTCGGTGGCCAATTAATGGGAGTTTTTGGAACAAGTCACCCTTCTAGAAAGCTTTGTGGTACGTAGGTAAAGAATCTGTAAAACGTTCAATGTTTCAAAAATGGGTAAATCGATTTTAATAAAACTTAGCTAGGAACCATCTCGATTAAACTGGCCTTCTATTAAAAAAACCGCATCGAAATCGGTTCATCCGTGTGGAAGCTATGAAGCCACAGACAGATACACAGATACACAGGTCAAACTTAACACCCCTCTTTTTCGTCAGAGGTTAAATAACCTAACCAACTTAGAAAAGATGAAAAACCACCGACGTTGGCATTTCAAAGTTCAATATTTCAAAAACAGGTCAACCGATTTTATTGAAACTTAGCTAAGACTAAGAAACATCTCGATTAAACTGGCTTTCGAAAAAAAAAACCGCATCAAAATTGGTCCGTCCGTTTGGGAGCTATGCTGCCACAGACAGATACACAGATAGGTACACAGGTGAAACTTATAACACCTTTTTGGGTCGGGGGTTAAAAAGAAAAAGTAAACCTTTTAGAATTAGATAGGTATTTTGTTGATCGTGAGTCTGTCTGTCAATCCAAAGTAATTCAAAACCTATAAGGTACTGCCAAATAATTGCCCATTTGCCTAGCATCATGAAATTAACATAACTCAAGGAAAAAATCCAAAAATACGTTAGGTTTCCTTTACTTTTAAAATCCCGCCGCTTCTAAAATCAAAACGTTCTCCAAACGCGACTTAACCCCAAAATGCTCACTACCAATGCACGGAGTTCAAATAAAGTAACATTTTAAAAGGCCGTTTAAAATAATTCCGGCCAGTATTTCACTCGTATTGCTACCTCATCAGGCGCATTTTGTTCGAGCGTCAAATTAAAATTTTGCATTATTTATCGCGCTTCGTGGCGCGTGTACAAAATGGGATACCATTTTCCCAATTGTCTACTGAACTGCATTTAGCGTAATTATTATGAATTATTTAGGATTGTTTAAATGTGTGGTTTTGGGTTTTCAATGCATCGTTCTGTGGTCGGTCTGTGTTTGTTTAGAGATGAATATAATGGGTATTTTTTTTACTGTTATTATTTGGACACCTAAGCCACTCGAAAAGCCGAGATCGATCTAAGATCGCCATGAAGAAGTCTTGGTATTTTTAACTCGAAAAGTATCATCAACACCCTTATGTTGTTAGCATTCCCAAAATCCGCACAAAGCGTTTTCGCTCTTCCTTCATCGTCCGCCCGGCTAAGGAGTGAAATTCCCTGCCTGCGTCTGTGATTCCTGAACACTATAATCTGGATGTTTTCAAGTCTCGGGTAAATGGGCATTTGCTAGGCAAGCATGCTCCATCGTAGACCACATCTTCGCTTACCATCAGGCGTGATTGTGGCAGAACGCAAGCCTATAGTGTATTAAAAAAAAACATAGGTTTTAACCCCCGACGCAAAAAAACGGGTGTTATAAGTTTGGCCGCCATGTGTTTCTGTGTGTCTATCTGTGGCACTGTAGCTCTTAAAAGGTAGAGCCGATTTGAATGCGCTTTTTTAGTATTAATACTTAACTAAACTCCGCAACAAGCCAAAGGGGAATCTAGATTTTATTTAAATTTAAACGAAAGCGTCTCCAATTTTTGACTAAGCACCGTGATTTTTCCACTCCAACCCAACCCTTAAAAAACCAACTCCCTTTTTAAGAAATTCCCCGTAGTTTTAAACACATCTCAGACCCGAGGTGATCGGTCAGCCCAAAAGGGCAATTTGAGGGCCTACTTAGGGACATGTCAGCCGAGATAAGGGTCCGTATGGACAGATTGATTTAACTGCGTGTTCTCGATCGTAAGTCGATACGGCCATTTACAATGGGCACGTGCAGTGTTACTTTTAGATGGGTACCTATGGATATATTTTTTTAACTGCGGTAAAAACGTGAAAAAACAAATGCTAATCCTAATCTTATCTAATATTATAAATTCGAAAGTAACTCTCTCTGTCCCTCTGTCTCTCTGTTCGTTACCTCTTCACGGGAAAACCACTGCACTAATTTGGTAAGAAGATAGTTTGAATATTGAGGAATAACATAGGCTACTTTTTATTTGGAAAAATTGTATAGTTCCCGTGGGATAGCGATAACTGATATCTACGCGGACGAAGTCGCAGGCAACAGCTAGTGAATAATAAATTCTATTTAAAGAAAGTTTTTCTTTCTGGGACTAGAAAAGGCAAGATTTATTGCGATATATTTTAGTCACATCGTTTTATGTATATTCTCAAAGGAATGAAAATGAATAGGTAAACAAAACTTGCTTTACGGATAATACATTAAGTTGCGTAGTTGAACTTGAACGTTAAATTGCTTTGAACCAAAATATTAATGTGCCTGTCTTTGAATATTTAAAGCTTATAATTTATAAGTATTATTTTTTCCTTGGCATTATTTTATACCTACCGTCGTTCATTTTCAACCCCCTACGAAAAAGAGGGATGTTATAAGTTTGACATGTCATTGTGTATCTGTGTATCTGTCTGTGGCATCATAGCTCCCAAACGGGTTAACCGATTTCAATGCGGTTTTTTTCAATCGAAAGCTAGTTTAATCGAAATGGTTCTTAGCGAAGTTTCATTAAAATCGGTTCACCCGTTTTTGAAATATTGAACTTTGAAATGACAATGTCGGGGGTTTTTCAACTTTTCTAAGTTGGTTAGGTTATTTAACCTCTGACGAAAAAGAGGAGTGTTAAGTTTGACTTGTGTATCTGTGTATCTGTCTGTGGTTTCATAGCTTCCACACGGGTGGACCGATTTCGATGCGGTTTTTTTAATGGAAGGCCAGTTTAATCGAGATGGTCTTAGCTAAGTTTTATTAAAATCGATTTACCCATTTTTGAAACATTGAACGTTTTACAGATTCTTTACCTACGTACCACAAAGCTTTCTAGAAGGGTGACTTGTTCCAAAAACTCCCATTAATTGGCCACCGACTTTCTTTAAAATTGCCTTCCGAATTTCGCGTTCTGTTGGCTGTCAATCGCCTGTAGAAGATTTAGTGAACGACAGCGAAACAGTTCCAACTGCATTGGATATTCCAAAAGAAAATCAACTCTAAGCGGCCCTCTTAGATTCCAATGTCTACCGAACAGGCCGGATGACAGATATAACCTTTTCATTGTGAGGCTATGTTCAATTTGACGAATCGGAAAGCGCGCCCTAAGCTGTGCATGATTGACAGATCTCAATTGTTCCTCAGTTTTTCATGAATTTTAACAAGTCTTGCCGTAAATGTGGACTGAAAGGTTGACAGAGTTATTTAAAGTGTCGCTTAGCTCATTATTCGGTGTAATAACAGATTTAGTTAAAAGTTTGCGAGTGGTAGGACATTGTGCGAGGTCCGTCCGGATCGCTACCACCATCTTACTCGCTAATGCTACCGCTAAGCAGTAGTGCTTGCACTGTTTTGTTCCGGCGTGGAGAATAAGACAGCCGGTGTAATTATGGGCACAAGAGGCATTTCATGTTAGCTCTCTAGGTTGGCAACGCATCTGCGAACACCCCGGGGTTGTGGGTGTCTATGGGCAGTGGTGATCACTTACGATCAGATGACCCACTTGCTCGTTTACCTTCCTTGACAAATAGAAAAAAATTAAAAAACAGTTTTTCACATAATTTTACAAGCTCAAGTCTAGTCTTGCCACCAAATTAAAAGCATTTATTAATTTAGCCGATTGAGATGAAATTTTGCATAATTATCTACTTATGCGAGTCTGGTGGTGGTAGTGAAACTCTGGTGGCCCGGCCAGGGTCGTCTCCGCAGGAGGGAACTCTTCAACGGTTGATGACATCGATTTGAAATTCATTATGGATATGTAAGTTGGATGAGTAACTGTAAAAAAGGGTTCGAAAGGTGACCTAGATTAACTGTGTGTGTCAGTTTTAAATGATTCGCGGTTAATTGCATTAAACATAATGAAAACGGGATATTGACCGCGATTACCTTATAAATACCGCGGTTGATGCGGAAAGTACAATACCAGTCTGAGTGGAGAGCGTTGGGGGAGGCCTACGTACAGCAGTGGCCGTCTCTCCGCTGACATGATGATAATGATGATTAACAAACTGCCCCGCCCGGTTATCGAACCCGAACCAAGCTTCATAGTCAGAATTCAAAAATTCAAAATTCAAAATTTTATTCAGCAAATAGGCAGTTGAATGCTCTTTTACACGTCATTTTTTTGAGTCTACCAGCGCTTTCGGAAAGACCATGATTGCCAAGAAGAATGCGCCGCAAGAAACTTGGCACAAAGTCATTTTTTCTAAAAACAAGTTACATTAGCTCTTACAATACGCAACCACAGACAAACCACACAAAGAAACCTCACTCTGTCATTAAAAGATTAAGAGAGAAAAAAAAAAAATACCGCATTTTAGAAACAAGTGTAAAAAGTAATTATTAAAACAGCAAAACCAGAACACTTTACTTTACTGGCACGTTTTATTTGAGCAGGAGATGTATAGGGTCTCCAGGTCAAATATCTGTGAAAATTTAAATTACAAAGGGATGTATAGGGTCCCAGAATTAATACTATAATATAATACTTAATCTAAATGGCTTAGAGATGTATAGTCTCTAGGGTCAATTTAAACTAAATTAAAATCAGCAGAGGTGTAAAACGCCTCCACGGTCAAATAATAAGTATAATAATACATATACATAAACTGGAGATGTATATGGTCTCCAAATGTCAAATAACAAAAATTTATGAAATATACATTTCATGTCATCATGTCAAATAAATAAAACATTATTTTTGTCAATTGTATTACAATTAGTACGCAGCGGACAACGGCAACAGAGCCGGACACCATACACGAATATCTTCGGGACGCAGCCAAGTCACATTGATGTCCTAATTATCTTCTGTTTTCAACCTTGGCCAGGTGGTGCCATCACATAAGTATTCATCCACTTTGTAGTATGCTTTTTTCAAGAGAGCGGTCTTTATGTATCTTTTAAATGAATTGTGAGGCAATTCCCATGCATCTACAGGCACTTTATTGTAGAACCTCACGCAATTTCCCAAAAAAGACTTACTGACTTTTCGTAGACGAAATTTAGGGACGGCAAGTTTATGCTTATTCCGAGTGTTGAAACCATGCACATCCGACACTTTCTTGAAAGATTTGATGTTCTTGTGTGTATACAATATTACATCATATATATACTGAGAAGCTACTGTAAGGATGTCGATTTCTTTAAAGCGTTCTCTAAGTGAATCTCGGGAGCCAAGATTGTAAATAGACCGGACCGCCCTCTTCTGCAGGATAAAGATTGTCTCTATGTCGGCCGCCTTGCCCCAAATTAGGATGCCATAAGACATAATGCTGTGAAAATAACTGAAGTAAACTAACCGCGCCGTTTCTACATTGGTGAATTGCCGGATTCTTCGTACAGCATAAGCGGCAGAGCTCAATCTACCAGCAAGACCAGATAGGTGTGGGCTCCATTGCAAATTGCGATCTAAGGTAAGCCCGAGAAAAACAGTCTCATCCACGAGGTTCAGCTTCTCTCCATTTAATCTGATAGTAGTGTCAACCTGTCTTACATTAGGCAACGAAAATTTTATACATTTCGTTTTAGCTGCATTCAATAGTAAATTGTTTGCAGTAAACCATTTCAGCACATCTCTTAGAGTCTCATTGATGTGACTTTGATCTTCCTGTTGCCTGTTGACTTTAAAAATGAGAGAGGTATCATCAGCGAACATTACTATGTCACATTTGTGTTCTAGCAGCTGGGGCAAGTCATTTATGTACACCAAGAAGAGAAACGGACCCAAAATAGAGCCCTGTGGTACTCCAAGCTTCACCGGTGATCCACATGACTGCACTCTATGTATAACTACTTTCTGGATTCTCTGACTGAGATAGGACATAACAAGGTTCAGTGCATTAGTTGTGAGTCCGTAGTGTTCAAGTTTGCGGATAAGCGTCTCGTGTTCCACGCAATCAAATGCCTTGGAGAGGTCGCAAAATATTCCTATTGCATCTTGCGATTGTTCCCATGCGTCATAAATGTGCTTCATGAGATTTGCAGCCGCATCCGTTGTCGAGCGGCCCTTCGTAAACCCAAATTGCTGACTGTGAAATAGTTCATTAATATTGAAGTGATAAAGCAATTGATTTAGCATAATTTTCTCAAACACTTTACTTAGTACAGGAAGCACGGAAACCGGTCGAAAGTTACCAGGCTCAGATGAGCTGCCAGCTTTGAATAAAGGAATAACTTTACTGTACTTCATTAAGTCAGGGAACACACACTCATCGACGCAGTTGTTAAACACGACGGCCAGATATGGTGCCACAATATGGATGACAGATTGCATTACTTTAACTGAAATACCCCAAAGATCCTCTGTGTTCTTAATTTTCAAAGATTTAAATGTTTTTATAATCTCTTCCGAGTTTGTGTGTTTAAAATCAAATTTCAAGTTACTATCCTTTTGAACCACATTTAAGTATGAGCCAGCCAGCGCAGTGGATGACTTTAAGTCACGAGTTGTATCTATAGCTATATTAGAGAAAAAATCCTCAAAAGCACTCGCCACTTCTAAATCTGAAGTTACTATTCTTTCATCTATCTTTAACTTATATTGGCTATTATGGGGCTTTGATTTACCTGTCTCTGAATTTATTACGTTCCATACTGCTTTTACTTTATTATCAGCGGATTTAACTTTATTACTAAGGTATTCCGCTTTGGCGGCGACACAAACTTTTTTAAATAGTTTCGAATATCTTTTAACATAGTCTCTAAATGTGGGGTCGTTATTGTAGCTTTTCATTTCATATAGTTCATAAAGTTTAGTCCTACTCCTGTGAATCCCGACCGTGGCCCAGTCACTGAACCTTACCTTCTTACCATTTTTCTTGACAGTCTTAAGTTTGAAAATGTTCCCAAACTCTCGATTTATTACAGTAGTCAGGTCCTTATATAAGATGTTAGGATCATTCTTCTCCATGTTTGGTTGAGGAACCTCATTGATAATACTTTCCTTAAATCTTCCTATACGGTCGTCAGTTACCGGCCTATAAGTAATTAATTGCTCCTTCGTCTGCTTAGGCATTTTAAAAACAGCTTTTTGGCCGCTATGATCGGAACTGAAGCAGTTAATAATTTCTTTGTTCGTAGCTTCACACTTGCAAAAAATATTATCTAAACATGTGGCCGTGTTGGCCGTCACTCTAGTCGGTTCCTCAAAAAGATGATGCAAGTTAAATGATTTAAAAAGGTTCAGAAGTCTCACGGAATTTCTATTTTCGGAGTCCAGTAAATTGACATTGAAATCTCCACATACTATGATATATTTACTACTATTAAAAACTTGTTTCAAAGCATCCTCCATCACGGACTCGAATAGACTAAAGTCTGAGGACGGTGGCCTGTATACACATAATACGATGTGATTATCCAATTCAACACACGAAATCTCAATAACTCGTTCTAATGAAAGTTGAACTACATTTTTCCGTTCTTTACACTTATAATCATCTTTTACAATAATCATAGTTCCTCCATGTATTGCTGAGTTTCTAGTGTAAGAGCTGCCAATCCTATAATTACGAATGTTCGATATCAGCTCATGCTGTCTCAGCCAGTGTTCAGTAATACACATTACGTCTATATTAAAAGCATCGAGGAATAATCCGATTTCAATTGCTTTGCTGGAGAAGCCTTGTATATTTTGATGAACCAAAATGAAACTATGCTCCTCCGCTGTCTCGCGCATCAGTTTAAAGACTGGCGGTCCGCGGGCGGCGCGTTCGCGGGGGGGCCGGCGGGGCCGGCGCCGCCGCCGCCGTCCGCCGCGTACCCGTGCCCAGGTTCTATGTTATATGCTAGTAGTTTTGCTGTTGCTAATTTACATTTTTTGGACAGATACAGCCGTGATTCGTTTAGATGAAAACGTTTTATAAATTTATTACTATCAAAAAATTGGTATTTGCTATTATAAGAAGTTACATTGTATAACATGGCATTCCACTTAGATATTACAATATTTCGCTTGTATGAAACCGACCTAGAATAAGGGAACGCACACAAGATAATCTTGTGGATACCACGCTGCTCAACGGCTGACAGAGCTCGTAGTAAGTCTTCAAGGGTCTCTAACCACTGCTATCCGGTCGTCAACATTAAGAAAGTGAGTTCCATTAGTAATATGGCACAGGAATTACCCAAATTGATGCCTAGACCAATGCTCTCAGCTTTGAGGCCGGTACGATCTAATCAATGGACGCGTACCGCCGTGTTCCGATCCGGTACGCCGTACCATTGTGGCGCGCAGACTTTGATCGTGTGGCGGCCACTTCCATTATTATGGCGTCGTCAAGGGTCTGGTTATTATGTACCTTTAGATTCATGCTGGCGATTTTAGGGTGGTTTAATTAAGGAAATAGTCGCTGGAATTAAATTTAGCGCACTTTACGTCATTACATCAGACTTGCTAACTATGTAAACAAACCACTATACTGAAATTGTCTCTGAATGACGAATTAACTATGGCGGTTTGTTTACATAGCTAAAACATGTTGTTACTTGTTTGCTAGCTAGCAAGATCCATGGAATGACACTTTACCTAATTGTATTTTCCTAAGCCGTCTCTAAAAAAGGATTACATCTAAATAATACTATTTCGGGACAGGAGTTTTCACACCTTCCTGTTTTTTGTAAAATAAAGACAAGTGTTTACTTACTTACTTATAACATTGACTTACCAACGCCATGGACAAGTCCCAAGGCCCAAGGGGCTTAATACAAAATTCACGAAAAATGTGTCCCAGTCCCAGGTCAATACGGCATTTTTCTATGACAACCACACGTCAGCGCTGTCGTTCGACCAAACTATGACTATATTTGACGCTCTATTAATACTTTCGTCGGCGGTAATTCGGACACAATAGAATTTCTATTGTTCTAACGGCTATTAGGTCTATAGCCACTTACCGCCGGCGAACGTGTTAAAACAGGCACTGGTCGTGGAAACAAAATTTAAAATCATTCATGAAAACGTAGAGCGATTGCAACAAAAATATAAAAAGTCTATTGATGATAATGATGAAATAGCGATTCATCCAAAAAGTTGTGCAATCTTCTACAAATATAAATAAACGCTATCGTGTAAATGAATTAATTATAAGGAAATTTTTGATGTGTTTATTCTACAGTCAAAGACGTTGCAATAAGGAAGTTTAGATAAAGATATAGAGTGTAAATCATTAAAACATTTTGTGACCTCAAGCGCTATCATGCGCATTATATCATATCATCTCACGTTGGGCATAAAAACTCACTCAAAATTAATAAAAAAAAAACAATTAAACTATCTGGTCCTGGGTTCATACATTCATAGTCCGCATTTATTCCAATTTAACCACCTCACGTTCCCACATTGAAAAACAACAATACATCACGCACACATTAAAAAGCCGGCATAAATCAACATACTGCGTGTAATAAATTCTTCGAAACAACACGTCAAGTGCGCTCGATAAAACTCATTGTGGCTTAGCCAAGTGCCCACGTGGTCGATCCGACCCAAATGACAATAAGTGACAATGTTAGTCAATGGAATCCTGGAGTATTGACGCTGAAGACAGATTTATTGACGTGACATTAGGATTTTTGCAACCGGAACAAGTATGGCGTGGAGACGGTTAATAAAATTGTTGGTCACGAGTGGGGCGAAAAAAAAGTTACGTGTGTGTGTTTATGATTGTGTGTTGCTGTGTGTGTCTGCGTTGTCATTGTGCTATTGTGTTTGTGTGTCCAAAATGTCCAAAAATGTTTCTGTTAAATTATTTTGAAACGTAACCCATCGCAGACACAGTGCTCACAGTGATTGACATAGTAAATTCCTTGTAAAACTTTGCGATATTAGGTATTACCTGAATAATTTGATATTAAATAGGCTCTGCAAATGAAAATATACTTAATGGTCTAAGGTGCCATAGCATTCAACGCACCAGTCAACTGCTGTTGGGATTTAATATTTTTTAAGTTTAGGTCATTGCATTCATTATAAAATTAATAGTCTATCAAACCAAACCAACAATAATTTTTCTATTTTAAAAGCTCAAAGTCTGTACCTAATTATGATCTCAATTGTAATTTGCTTTAAGTTTAGCTATTATGTTTGTCATTAAGGTACCTTTATCTTTTATGTTTTTGTGTTTACACTGCTGCGTCCCAACAGAGTAGAGATTGCTTGTAAATTTTTTCACTAAATAAATGAATACAAAAACCCAACTCTACAGCTTTCTTCTGTTACATAAGCCAAATAAGTTTAATAACGAAAATCCTCTCTTCCAATTTGAACATGTTCTGGCACCGCTCCACACGTTGCTCTGTTCCTTACCCCTCGCACGCAACATTACCCCGACGGGACTCGATTCGATAATATTCTCATTTTATTTTATTAAAGACCCAACCCCATGTTTCCGATCCAACGGAGTCCGCTTTCATGCTCTTTTGGGCGAGATTTTGACACATAATTTGTTGATTTAATGAACTAAACACTTAGTGCCGAATAGAATGGGAGAACGTGGCTTATTGGAAACTTGTTGACAGAGCGAAAGCGAAGCGTATGTTTCAGTTTAGGCAAAAATGCTTTCGTATGTCAGTCTGGCTAACGTTGGGCCTTATAAGATCTCTTCTTCTCAATCGTGCACTCTTGACAGAGTGGTCGTGGCCATGTTTCGGTCGGTTTCTGCGCCACCGCTGTCCTGGCGATGCGTCGCCATGTAGCTCGATGTTTGGCAGAGTGAGAGCAGTCGTTTATGCTGGAATGCGTCACATATTTCATGAGATCTGTCCACCGTGTCGGAGAGCGCCCGCAAGATCTTTTGCCCTCAACTTTCCCTTGCACTACCAGTCGCTCCATGGAGTCCTCCTTATAAGGTAGTTGAAAGTCACTCAGAGGGCGATGGAGAGGGCTATGCGCGGGGTTTCTCTGCGGGATAGAATCAGAAATGATGATATCTGCAGTTGAACTTAGGTTACCGACATAGCCCGAAGAATTGCGAATCTTAAGTGGCATCATTGCTCGCAGTACTGATGGCCGATGGGACCAGAAGGTTTTCGAATGGTGACAATGGCGTTCGTAGACCGGGAGACAAGCTGTCGGTAGGCCTCCAACAAGATGGAGCGACGACCTGGTGAGGATCGCGGGTTCGCGGTGGATGCGGAAAGCACAAGACCGGTCTGAGTGGAGAGCCTTTGGGGAGGCATATCTCCAGCAGTGTACGTCTTTCGGCTGACATGTTGATGATGACATGATGTCCGATTGGCTATCTACAAGCTACAGGGTATTCTCGTAAAAAACTGTAAAATGTAGATTTTTGTCATCCATTCAGTTTATGGATTTTTTTCTAAACTGTAAAAAATTAGTTTGCGAGGTCGCTCACAGAGCCACTAGAGAATTACCTAGAGGATTTGTGCTGTAGTTCCCACGTGGGCCCAGTGCGGATTGGGAACTTCACACACACCATTGAATTGCTTCGCAGGAGTGTGCATTCTTCTTCGCGATGTTTCCTTCACCGAAAAACTAGTGATAAGTTACAAAATTAATGTAATAAATTCCGAAGACATCAGAGGTGTAAGCTGAGGCTCGAACTCACCACCCTCTGCTTGAGAGGCCAAATTTCATACCACTAGGCTATCACGGTTTTTTTGAAACATGTGGTGTTCCATAAAGAGTTATTGTATTGTATTGTAATTTAGCTAAAAAATGTGCCGCGAAAACAATAAATAAATATCGTGACACAATTGACACCAAGAAAATTGACCTAATCCCAAATTAAGCAGAGCTCGTGTTACGGGTACTAGACAACGGATAAACATACTTAGGTATGTATTTAAGTACGTATTATACTTACATACACACATACCTAAATACCCAAGACTCTTAGAGCAAAAATTCGTATTCTTCGTACAAATATCTGCACCGACGGGGCACCAAATTCGGGACCTCAACTCATAGTTCTTTCATACCTCAAGAACAATGACAAATTTTGACAACAAGCTTAAATTAATTTACAATTTACAAAATAGCAATATTAAACTAATTAAGCTTCCCTCATAACGAAGTCCTACAAAGCATTTATCCATACCTAAAACCCCAATTGATAAAATTACCGGTACTGAATGCATGGCTGCTTTTGATGATAGTTAAGCGCTAAAGCAATTTTAGTTCATGGTTAGTTGAGGTTTGGAAGCGGTGTTTTTGGTAGGTAACGAAGTGGCCATTTTGTTTTCCGTACTTAATTTTTTTTGTCGCTTGTATTCGTGAAGTGTCATTCTATAGAACTTTTGTTCACTATGTAAACAAACCGCCATAGTAAATTTATCATTCAGAGACAATTTCAATACGGCGGTTGGTTTACATAGTTAGCAAGTTATATATACTGACACTATAGTACCTACGTAAGTTAGTCAGTGAAAGTGACAAAGTAAATAAAAACATTTAGGTACATAATTTTAACATGAAGATACCGAGATTCATTAATAGTGAAATAAACGGATCACTTACGTGTTCAATTTCAACAGTAACAGTGGATGGTCGGTGCCCTCGAGTTGGAAAGTGAAAACCAGTGTTGAATACTGCGTCAACATCTCCTGCTCAATTAAAACGTGCCAGTAAAGTAGTGTTCTGGTTTTGCTGTTCTAATAATTACTTTTTACACTTGTTTCTAAAATGCGTTTTTTTTTTCTCTCTTAATCTTTTAATGACAGAGTGAGGTTTCTTTGTGTAATTTGTCTGTGGTTACGTATTGTAAGAGCTAATGTAACTTGTTTTTAGAAAAAATGACTTTGTGCCAAGTTTCTTGCGGCGCATTCTTCTTGGCAATCATGGTCTTTCCGAAAGCGCTGGTAGACTCAAAAAAATGACGTGTAAAAGAGCATTCAACTGCCTATTTGCTGAATAAAATTTTGATTTTTGATTTTGATTTTGAACAGTTAGTGTGCCTTTACGAATTCGCATTTGACGTTTCTGTTGCATAAAATAAAAAGTCTGAAGTTATTCATTGAGACATCCGCAGGCACGGTAGTGCTCCCGCCAAGCTAAGCAAAGTGAAGTTTTTTTGAACCCTCATAACTTGGGTTTGGATTTCATTAGATAAATTTATATTACTTATTAAAGGATAGATAAAAAAAATCGACAAAAAATAGAATTCCTATTCAGTTAAACTGCAATTTCTTTGCAATACAACACAACAGATTTTCCTGCACGGTCCATAAAAAAACCTATAGGCGAATTTTGTACACCAAACAAATCTTGTAATTCATTGGCACTGTAGACAGTACAGCGAAAGACGTAATGGTCTTGAATTTACCAACAAAACGACAAAACAATTTCCCATCGGAAGCCTTTTTCTCCGACTCGAACGGAGTCACCACAAACTTATTCATAGACAAAATGGCGGCGATAGGCGAACCGTTTAATTAATTACAAAAAGGCCGAATTTACAAGTATAAAATCACGAATCTACATCCATCAGGGCGTTATCTCGTTTTATTTAAATCGTCCGATCGCGAACAATGCCCTTAATTTATGCGGAGGCAATTTTGTGTACCATTTTCGGTAGTGCGAATTGTGGGGTTGATTTTACGATGAATGGGCAAATGTTTCGTTTTGGCTAAGAAAATTAACGACATGTTTTTAAGTGATAATTACTTACTATTATGACATAGGCACACGTTGCTACTCAGAGGGCGCCCCAAGACGGCAAACCTAGCAGAGGGTGGAGCACGACTTTACGAATGCTGCGTAACGTTACGGTTATGGTATCGAGATCGAGAAACCTCGTACTAAATTTTAGTTTCAAATACGCTCACGGGCGGGCGCTGTTCCAAACGTCATACAAACTCGACAACGTTTACTATTCGATTTTACGTGACGCAGCTTTCGAAAAGTCATACTCGGGCCTCAGGAGGCCATCTTATGTTTGGCCAAACATAAAAAAGTGCCGACACGGGGATGCTCTTTATCGAAGACCACAAATAAACGAACAGAAAATACGAAGTAGCGATCAGTACAGAGCGATCTCTACCAGCCAACCATAATGGAATGAAGGTAAGGTGTCGAAAGCTTCCTACGGAGAAGAAACGTCCTATGAACTAGAAGGCTTCGCTGAAGACGTGAAGCTCACCTCGTCTGATTCCTCGCCACGCCTGGCCCGAGGGTCGAGCATGACTTTACGAATGCTGTGTAACGTAAAATCGAATAGTCAACGTTGTCGGGTTTGTATGACGTTTGGAACAACGCCTGCCCATGAGCGTATTTGGAACTAAAATTTAGTATGAGGTTTCTCGATCTCGATATGATAACCGTAACGTTACGCAGCATTCGTAAAGTTGTGCTCGACCCTCTGTGCTCCCGCCATGGAAGACGCTCAGCCGCCAATCAACCTGCGCCCTCCGACACCCAGACTAAGAGAAGTGCCTGCCAGACGTCCTGAACCAACAACTCGCAACGAACATACACCCTGACTAGTATCATGCCGCGTATTCGCTAAATAGTTAAAAGAGACTGGTTGAACGATAATATTCCTAGTCTTACATTTATTGTTTACTTTCTCTCCTACAAGCTACTCGCTAGCCGCTAGACGCGACAAGATTAAACCTGAGTTCAATGAATGTTATTTCGAATCAATTCAAGCAACAGGTTACCTGAAGTATCAAACAACGGTTTAGAAGCCATGGTTCGTAACCGCACAATTAATTTGTATCGGCTATCGGTTTTGCGAGCGTGTTAACGGTTCGTTCAAATTAACTGTGAAACCGCTAACCTATTGCAACCGGTTGAAGTAAACTATAGACGCGGTTGATACGCAAAACAGATGAAACAATGATAAGATAACAACGCGTAGTGATTTTATTTTGCATAGAATAACCTAACCATAAAAACTGCATTTTCAAAATTAGCTTTTCTTTGCCGACTGTACTTTTTGCTGTCGGTACTTGTCATCATCACCATCATCATGTCAATCGAAAGACATCCACTGCTGGATATACGCCTCCCCCAGGCTCTCCACTCAGACCGGTCTTAAGCTTTCCGCATAAGATAGATGCTCCATCTTGTAGGAGGCCTACCGACAGCACGTCTCCCGGTCCGTGGACGCCATTCGAGTACGTTCTGACCCCATTGTACTGTATTGTCATCCAACTTGCACATCCATACCAAATTTCAAGTCGATGCCGTATAGTACACTAAAATCTATTGAGCTCTACATTTTGAGATTAAATTCTCATTTAAAAAACCGGCCAAGTGCGAGTCGGACTCGCGCACGAGGGTTCCGTAGAAAGATTTCAACGCTTTTTCCCAGTGTTTTAAGAAGTCCAGTGTTAGCAGAGCCCTGCTCCCAAGCAAAATGTACGCAGTGTGGGGTCAACTTATATTGGTCTGTGAAATCTACAGACAGACATAAAATTTTAAGATTTTGAGACTTTTCGCAGTGGTTGTGCTATAAGAGCTACCTTCATACCAAATTTCAAGTTTCTAGGACAGCTGGAAGTACCCTGTAGGTTTACCGATTTCGGCAATTTGTATGGAAATAGATTTTTTAATGACTGTATCTTTTGATAGCGTTGACTTAGAAGCTTGATTTTTTCACGGCTTCAAGGGACCGTAAGCTCGAGTATTTGATATTAATTTCAGCATGCTACCTCCACGCGCGCAACAGACAGACAGATAGACAGACAGACAGACGGAAAGACAGACGGACGGACGGACGAACGGACGGACGGACAGACAGACAGACAGACAGACAGACAGACAGACAGACAGACAGACAGACAGACAGACAGACAGACAGACAGACAGACAGACAGACAGACAGACAGACAGACAGACAGACAGACAGACGGACAACAAAGTGATCCTATAAGGGTTCCGTTTTTTCCTTTTGAAGTACGGAACCCTAAAAAGTGACTAGACATATGTTCTTTCCGTGTATCCTTCAATATCACGACTCCAAACATAAGACGATCGTACCCGAACGCTGTTTATAATTCACATAATAACCCTTTTATTATTAAAGTCAACCTTTATACATAAAAGATGAAAGCATTTCCACCCGTCAACCTGTCTCATCTATCCTTCTAGTATGCCCTTTCGACGTCGAATGCGTGAGAGTTCCCCTATTTTCGATCTTGTTAGTATATGGGTAAGGGGTCGGGGGTCGTAGGGGTTGTGTTCTAACTATATAGTGACACGTCCGACCGCGAGGGGTTCATAAAACCCCGATGAGCCTTCATTGTTTAGGACCGTTTTTGGAGATAAAGGGTGCGCGGACGCACTCGCATTTTAAACGCAACGGTTCTTCATGATCTCGGAGTATGTTTTTATCCCAATTTTTTATCTGTGCAGTTTTCCTGTGAATATCAATTATATTTTTAAAGAACTCACTGAAACATGAAAAAAAAACCGGCCAAGTGCGAGTCAGACTCGCGCACGAGGGTTCCGTAGAAAGATTTTTAACGCTTTTCCCCAGTGTTTTAAGAAGTCCAGTGTAAGCAGAGCCCTGCTCCTAAGCAAAATGCATGCAGTGTGGGGTCAACTTATATTGGTCTTAGAAAACTAGAGATAGACATAAAAATTTAAGATTTTGAGACTTTTTGGAGTGGTTGTGCTATAAGAGCTACCTTCATACCAAATTTCAAGTTTCTAGGACGACTAGAAGGTATCATTTAGGTTTTCAAAAAACGGCAATTAGTATGGAAACAACTTTTTTTAAGACTGTATCTTTTGATTGCGTTCACTTGGAAGGTCAATTTTTTCACGACTTCAAGGGACCGCAGGATTGAGTATTCGATATTAATTTCAGCATGCTATCTCCACGCGTTCCAGAGAAAAAGGGTTTTGACAGACAGACAGACAGACGGACAACAAGGTGATCCTATAAGGGTTCCGTTTTTCCTTTTGAGGTACGGAACCCTAAAAACCAGAAAAATTCCAACCTCGGGAATCGAACCCAGATTCTCGACACTCCGGGTCGTGTGCTCTACACCACGATTGACATAACAACAGCAACAGTTCTTGCCGATAAACGTTCAGTCAATGAGCAGACACTTTGTATTTGCTATTCGTCCGTCTCGTCCGGGGAAGTACCATCCTCTCGCAGAAAATCGGCGTGAAGCAACAGCATCCCTTTTGCGTTCCGTTCTGTCAGTAAGAGTCCCGGAGGCCCGATCCTCCTCCTCCCCCCCCCCCCCCCCTTTTCCTCCTTAAAGGCCGGCAACGGCATCTCAATTAAACTAGCTTTCGATTAAAAAAGCCGCATCTAAATCCGTTCATCCGTTTAGGTGTTACGACGCCACAGACAGATATAGACCGACCAAAATGTCAAGAAAATTGAGAAAAGAGTGACTAAAATTGGTCGTACAAATTTGTTGCCATAATATTTAAGCAAGTTCTAAACCTTAGGCGGCTCTAAACAAAGGCGGACTTATCCCTTTAAGGGATCTCCTTTGTACTCGAATTTGATTGTTGCAACTGGTGGTTTTATTATGTTTTTTGTTACAATAAAGTGTTTAATTACTTACTTAAAATATGGCAATTACGAAGAAAGTGGCGGCCTCATTAAATTTTTTTCACTTTTTACATACACATACATACACAGGTCAGAATACACTAACACCGTGTCCCTGTGTTTCGTCGAAAATTTTTAGTCATAGTCCAATGTTTGTCATAATACTCATAATCTCTATCACTAGTCATAACTCTTTTTTCTCTGAAACCGTAAAAAAATCAGAAATTTTGTAATGGTTATACCGTAGAACTTTACAGGTTAGGTTATAGTAGTTTATGCAACTGCTACATAATGAGGGTCCTTAAAACACGAGTGTGTTTTTATGAAACGAGGCGAAGCTGAGTTTCATAACAGGATCACACGAGTGTTTAAGGCCTAATTATGTGGAGTTGCATACATTACTTTATCTACACACATATTATAAGTACTCTAAGATGAGTTCAGAAGCCGAAGGCATGTATCATACCCATACCTGTCACGAATTTGATTGTTTTTTTTTAATCATAGACAAGCATACCGAGCTGACGTTTCGTAAACAGTTTTTTTTTTATTTTGTAAAAAAAATATATCACATTATTATATAAACATGTCGGACTGAACTCGACTTATATACGTGAGTGATCCGTTTTATTTCACTATGATTGTAAATTACGTTGGTTTTCAAATTTGAAACATCGAATTCGATATTGAAAAGTCATTACGATATCGAATAACTATTACTTTACTGGAGGTGGTGGTGGTGGTGCTGGGGCTGGCGCTGTCGGCGAAAAGACGTCGGCGTACTGAAATGCTGGTCATTTTCTACGGTTTCTGAACGCATTATAGAGGACTTACGATATGTGTGGTGATAAAGTTTATTTTGTAGTAATCCTGAACAATTCATAGTTTCAGAGAAAAAAAGAGTTAGAATCTGTCAAGCGAGTCGTGTCCAAGACGGTTTTGCGGATTTCTTATGATGGCAACATTATTATCTGTCAAACACGTGTCAAACGGATTGTCACCTGCTTATTTTTTAACCTCACTTCGTTACGGATTTGTTGGATGTTTTGAGTTCACAATGTCGAAACCTATAAAAAGTAGTGTGTAAAGCATGCTGTTTAGTATGATTAATAAATATAATCAAACAAAGATTGAATCGGACAACGTTATAAAGGAAAAACGACGACTTTTGGATGAAATCGTCGCAACATCAGGTAGGTCGACTAAAACATTGTGATAATTTTCGTTTCATATTAAATTGGGCCTTTACGATGTTTTTCCTAGTTAAACTGAAACTGTTACAGCTTTTCTGCCTTTTGAATAACATAGGTATAACACGTTTTTTTCAGCCGCCTTAGATGATGAAGTAATAAAAAGCACAAATGAGAATTTGGTTAAGCAAATCATAGCTTTAGAAAACAGTACAATAAAACAATCTGAAACAGAATATCTGACTGAGATCTCTGCTATGACAGGTTAGTACAGTTCTTTTTACCTGCATTCTCTACGTAAGTAATATTTAGTTAGTCATATTTGTATGTTTTGTGCTAATAATTTGAACTTTCAGATGTAAGTGTTAAAACATTGCGAAGAATAAAAAAGAAGGTACTATTAACCAAGGAGAATGGAACACTCCGGGTAAAAAGCGTCCCGACAGCCAACTGTTGCTAACGTTGATAATTTTGATTTATCAGCAAAACGCAATAAAATCAATGAATTTTATTGTGTAAAGAAGAAAGTTCCAACTCTGCGAAACTTACTTGCTGATTTAAAAGAATCTATTGGATTTTCTGGTTCTCATGAAACATTGAGACAAATATTGCTCAAGAATGGATTTGAATATAAAAAGAATAAAAATGAAAGATCAATCTTACTTGAAAAGTTTGAACTAGCTGCATGGCGACATAGGTACCTCAGAACAATTGATGAAAAGCGAAAACGAGGTAAATTGATAGTTTACATGGATGAAACATATGTTCATCAAAACTATAAAGTAACAAAGTCATGGCAAGGACCGTCCACAAGCGGAGTGATTGAAAAAATATCTCCCGGCAAAAGGCATATTGTTGTTCATGCTGGATCTGAACAGGGTTTTGTTCCCAATGCTTTATTAGTGGTCAGTGCTAAGTCAAAGATGGCTGATTACCATAATGATATGAATAGTAAAAACTTTATGAAATGGGTACAACAAAAATTAATACCCAACTTAACACAACCCAGTGTTATTGTTGTGGATAACGCTAGTTACCATGTAACGCAAATAAATAAGCCACCAAATATGAACAATTTAAAGGCAAATATGGCTTACTGAAAATGGAATACATTATGAACCATATTTTACAAAAGAAGAGCTCATGTGCCTTGTCAATGAAAATAAACCAACTCCAATGTATGAAGCTGAGGAATTATTGAAGGAGCATGGCCATGAAGTTTTGAGACTTCCGCCGTATCACTGTGACTTGAACGCAATTGAACTTATATGGAGTTTGGCTAAACGAAAGGTAGCAAGCAAAAACTTAGGGATTCCAGATAAAAAAATGGAGAACCTTATTAAAGAATGTTTTAATAGTGTGACAGCCAATGATTGGAAAAAATGCACAGATCACACTATTAATGTAGAAAACCAATATAAAACTAGGGACAGGATAACAGAAACGGAATTGGAACCCTTTATTATTTCTCTACGTAATGATGATACTGGCAGTGATTTCTCTTATGAAGACATTGAATTTCTAGATTCTGATTCAGACTAATAAATACTTAAATCAAAATGTACTTTATTTTATTTATACTTTGGCTTTGTCAGTAGTAAAAGCCAGAAAAATTAAAAACTGAAGGTGTGACTCCCCATAGAAAAATTAAATTTGCGGCTTTTTCCACTGACAAAGTGCATGTATAATATAACTAAATAACATGCGGACGAAGTCGCGGATGTAGGTAAATTAATTATGTCGGTATTTTGCATACTTGTACAAACAGATGTATCCACTTTTAGATCTTATTATAAAGCAATGATGTGAAAAAGTGGATACATCTGTTTGTAGTCGATTGTACAATCTTAAAAAACGTGTAGTAACAGGTCTCTTAAAATTCAAGTGTCAAAAACATTAATTCGGCGTTCTTTCAGTGTTGACACCTCAAAGATTTTTGAATTTGCCGCCGTTTTCTAGGGACACGACTCGCTTGACAGACTCTATGACTATTGACAAATTATGACAAACATTACATTAAGACTTTTAACTGTATGGGAGAAAATATAGACCCACACTAATACACTCCTCTTTTGCATCGGGTGTTAAAAACCGCTGCGTGTACAATATATATTTAATATTTTTTTATTCATCCCATAAGGGATAGGCAAAGGAACTGAGTCCATACAGCCAAGTCTGATGTGTTTTGTAAATTTCTGTATATTAAAGTCCTGTCACCGTCACAGTCGTCAGTCTGTCCTAGTCACGTCCTGTCAGCTGCTCATGCCTTCCGTAAAGCGATAGTGTACTTTACGGCGAACTACGGCGAGCAGCAGCCGGCGGATACTTGGGGGTCACAAACAGAGGGAATACGCGTTTTCACTTGAATTTTTCATTTGCTGGAAACTGTCACGTTAATTTGTTGCGTAATACACTATCTTTATTATCCACCAAACAACATTAAGCACAGAAACTAAAATTCAATTAACGACACGATCCACTCTCATCGGTTTCCCGCGAAATTCCTCCGCTGCGTTTACAAATAAAGTGCGTACCTCTAAAGAGCCATTAGAATTAATGGAATAACCGCAACCGATTAGAGAGGTCGCGACGCAACAACTAACTTATTGCTACGAGGCTCGGGGCTGGGACAAATTACAAGTTAGCTCAAAAAACATTATTAAGTACTACTACCTATTAATTGTCTTTGTAAATAAACAAAAAAAAGCTAGTGGCTCTGTGAGCAGTCAACTCATTTTCGGTGTTTTTTTTTATCTAAAAAAAATAAGTATAGATTATCGAACCTGATTGCAAAATTTCACGGTTAGGCTCATTTTTGAACACATTTCGTTTTTTTTTCCACAAAAACCATACGACGTGTTACAAAATAACTCTTAAAAAAGAGGAGTAGGTTTTAATTAAAGTAGGGTTTGCATATTGTATGAAACATTTTTTTTTCATATCAGTGATTCAAATATTGTAAATGGTCTCTTTATAATGGACCATTTAAGCCCCGTTTGGCTTTACAGGTATTTTTAACACCTTTTTACAAAATTTTACGAGATGCAGTCGAGAATTATTGCGTAACGTTACGGTTATCGTATCGAGATCGAGAAACCTCATACTAAATGTTAGTTCCAAATACGCTCACGGGCGGGCGCTGTCCCAAACGTTATACAAACTTGACAACATTTACTATACTTTAATATTCGTATTCGGGTCTCTGTAGAAGAGAACAACCGGACAGACGGCGGACATACAAAAGCATTTTTGTCCAAGCAGAAACAGAGGCGCTTCACTGACTTCGTTGGCTCAATCAATTACACATCGTAATTAGGGGTGATCTGGACTAATTTGCTAACTAAATAAGGTAATTTGGCATCTTGTATGTAAAGATCACTGTGCTTGAGATATTTTCATTTTTATTATTTTGTAAAAATCTCTATTAATCCCGCTAGTCTCTGTGCGTCTCGGTTCCCCTACAACTGACTGATTTCGCTCCAGTTGCAAGTTTATTTTGTAAAAATCTCTATTAATCCCGCTAGTCTCTGTGCGTCTCGGTTCCCCTACAACTGACTGATTTTGCTCCAGGTGCAAGTTTATTTTGTAAAAATCTCTATTAATCCCGCTAGTCTCTGTGCGTCTCGGTTTCCCTACAACTGACTGATTTCGCTCCAGGTGCAAGTTTATTTTGTAAAAATCTCTATTAATCCCGCTTGTCTCTGTGCGTCTCGGTTCCCCTACAACTGACTGATTTTGCTCCAGGTGCAAGTTTATTTTGTAAAAATCTCTATTAATCCCGGTAGTCTCTGTGCGTCTCGGTTCCCCTACAACTGACTGATTTCGCTCCAGGTGCAAGTTTATTTTGTAAAAATCTCTATTAATCCCGCTAGTCTCTGTGCGTCTCGGTTCCCCTACAAATGACTGATTTCGCTCCAGGTGCAAGTTTGACATGAACAAATTGAAATGCTTCCCTGTTGGTTGGCTGGCCCAGTAATATAACGTAAAAAATGTATTACCTTTTGACGCCATCTCGTGGCGAATAGCGGAACTAAGCGAACGCATTACGTCGTCGCGTAGTTGAAACTCTTTGTGGGATGCATAGATGTCGCTACTGAAGCTCTTATGTCCAAAAATACTGTGTTCGAACCAGAATTTTTATCCGCATGACAGGGAACGATAAAAATAAAAGGAAATACGAATAATAATGATAATTATTTATTTTCGGTATTTACAAAGTTTGTATAAAAGCCTTAAATCTAAAATAAACTCTTCTTAGAAGCTCGAAAAAATAAAGTATCTATCCAAATTTTAATATTGCTCATTTCAGAGGAATACGAACCGTTTCGTGATTCACCCTTTATTTACTTCAAACGTGAATTATTGTCTCCGCAAAACTAAAATGTCTAAAATTTAAGTTTTTTTTTTTGTAATTATAAATTAACTTGAGTCTTTTAATGAAAATATTTTTGCCTTTTTATTGTAACGGCCGATTTACACTATCCAAGTACCTAGCGAATTAGATAAGTACAGTCAGCAGCAGAAGTTAAGTAATCAAAGCGGACGCAATTATACACAAGCTCTTATTCTACGCGTATAACAATAGCGCCGAGCTTAGATCATTGTGACCTCTTCGGTGCTCAGCTACTTATGGTATAAACTGGCATAAGAGTGGCGAGTAAACTTGGCTTCCATACAATGTCACCATTGGCCACTAGATTTTGTACTTGAGTAGCCTTTATCCTGAATCAAAGTAAATCGGCCTTAAAATATTATTACAATTATCTGTCATTTGACATAACACCAGAGTAGTTTACAAGTTCTAAGAAACGATAATAATACTTAAATGTGATTCTTGTATAAAGTGGTTTAATAATTTATGTTTTTAAGTGCTCTTGAATAATTAAGTCTTAATCATAAATTCAGAAGGTTCTTCCTAGTTTATTTACCTTAGAAAATGAGAGGCAACCTCCGAATTTATAATAACATTCAATTGAACGCTACGATATCATTACGAAGTAAATAACTTAAATAAACCTCCCTGTTTTAACGCAAACCTTCAAAATCATCTTTTGTTATGCAATATTTACCTACTAAAATAACTGATGTGGATCATACTGAAAATGCGAAAAGCACGAGTAACCTTAAGAAATTGAAGCTAATTTATACTAAAATTGCTTCAATTTATACACTAAACATGCCTTAGTAACCCTCCGCTTGTTAAAATCTGGACCAATTTTTCAGTTTTAGCTAGCAGCATTTCATTTTAACAAATTCATTTGTATTGTAAATTCGTTCTTATTATGTTACATAGGTACATATTAAAATGCATCTGTGAGTATCTCTTTTTCTGTTATTTCAAATATATACCTAAGCCTTTGACGCTTTTGCTACATTCTGTACCGTATTTTCCATACTTCGGAAATATCTATTCAAGGACTCTGATGTATTTTGAATAAGACTCAAGCCTAGTCTGTATTTAAATTCTATTAACCGCTTTAAAAATGTGAAAATACTCCCTTCTTGATTCAAGGGTGGGTAGGTTATAACTTCAGGGTATATTGTAGGTTTTGGTCTCACTGTACTTGATGCAGGAATCTTCACTTCAGACGCAGGCGAAGTTGGGGGTACAGTTGAAGTCTGCTCTGTCTTCAATTCGGTTGTAGTCTCAGTCATCATATTTTTTAGTGTTGTTGTCTCTGTTTTTTCGTCTTTATTTGTTTTTTCCGATGCATCTGAGGGACTGTTTGAAGAAAAAACTTCGTATACCTTGAAAGCTTTGGTTGTAGTATCTAATTCGTTAGACTTATCTGGTTCTGTGGTAGCTTCTTGTTTGTTACCATTAATAGGAAGTGTTGATACGCTTTCGACGAATTCTGTTCTTTCAGTGGTTACTGACACATCTGTCGTTGTTTTCATTTCAACTGTTGGATCTACAGAAACAGCGTAAACGGGAATGACATCCTTTAATTCTGCTACTTTATTTTCACTTTTGGCTGGGGTTGACTCAGTTGCAACTGGAACGTTTTGAACTGTAATGCCTAAAGCTTCATCGATTTCGTTGCTTAATTCTGCATCTTTATTTTTATCTTTTGCTGCCTTTAAAATGTCTTCGATTGAACCAGTAATGCTGCGTTTCTGGAAAACCACACTTCTTTTCTTCCTACTTAAATTCCTTGGTCCATGTTCGGGTACTACAGCAGGAGTAGCTGAATCTGAAAGTTCTTTAGGAACATTTCCAACTACAAATTTATTATTAGTATTTTCAGTTTCTTCATCATTACCTTCATCATATTTATGTTCTTCGGGTTGTTCTGAATCATTGTTTGACCCAAGATACATTGATGTCGGTGGATATGTCATAGGATTGTTTGTAGTTTGGTGTTCTCCATAATATTGGCCTTCGAAAGGATATACTGGTTTGAAGTCAGTGTCAGCTGATGGTTTAACTCCATAAACAACAGCATTAGATGACTCGCCTCCATACGATGAAATGCCTGATGGACCAGTCTGAGGCGCTGCGTAGATTGGTTCTACTGCTGGGTAAGAAGGAGTATATGAAGTAGGGCCTTTATCGTAAGCATATTTCCCCTCTGTTGTGTAAACATGCCTTGTTTCATATTGTGGTTGTTGCGGGCTGTAGTTTACTGGCTCGGGATAAACGGCACCGTGTGCTATTCCAGTCTTTTGCTGAGGATAACGGACATTATAGTTTGGTTCGTAGTTACTAGTAGAGACGTGACGATACCTAATATCTTGTTCTTTCTTCACAGGATATGGGTTTCTATTAACGTGACTAGTTTGACCGGCATAGGGGTTCAGCTTATGTTTTGAGTGTGCAGGCATTCCAGCGAGAACAGTTCCAAGCATTTCTTCTTCAGCCTGTCCGTTCCCATCATTTGCATATTCTTCTGCATTGTGTTTGTACAAATCATCCTTCTTGTCTACTTCAAATGTCCTTCTCACTGGTGTTGTGAATGGATAAAGGAAGTAGCTAGCCAAACCAACCAAACTTGCTAAGCCTATCACACCAACGCCTACAGAGGGCATGACTTCTCTTGAGAAGTAGTTGTAAATTTGTGTAGTGACGCCTGTTACATCAGTCGTTGGCTTCTTTGAAGGTTTGCTTGATTTGGTTTTGTTGCTAGTTTTAATTTCACTTAATTCAGTTTCAGGTTTGGGTTTTGAGGTCTTGCGTTTCTTTGTCTTTTTCCTTTTGTTGGAGCTACTTTTAGGTTTCTTAGTTGTTGTTGCTGGAGTGCTTATTTCCAATTCGATTTCTTGTTCTTTTGGTTCCATTGGTAGTAAGGTTGATTCGTTTGAAACAGGTGCTTCTGTTGTAGTAGTACTACTAACTTTCTGTTTGTTTTTATTCTTCTTCTTAGTTGGTTTTGAAGTCACCGTCACAACTGGCAAAGTTGACGTAGGTTTGCTGGCAATCTCTTTTTTTTTAGTGGTAGGAGGTTCAGTCGTTGTTGAAACTGTAGTGGTTGTAGGTGTTGTCGTACGTTGAGTTGAAGGATTTTTATTTTTCTGCACATTTGACAAAACGGTGTCTTTAATTTTGTTGTATACATTTTCATTAATAGCTGAGCCACCTGCTACTAAATCTGATTTGTTGGTACTTCCGATAATAGGGCGTTTTGCTATTGTAAGTTTATTTAACGGAGGTCGTTTCGTTTTATTTTTAGCTGGCACTGGCTTTGTCTTTTTAGCACTCTCATCTACTACTTTCGTAGGCTCTGTAGATGAAGTTGTATTGTCTTTGCCCATAGGGTTGCTCAGAAGAATCCACGTAGAAATACCTTCATTGGAAGTAGACGATTCATTTGCTACCTCACTAACCTTATTCTCAGATTCTAGCTCTTCCATTGTAACAGGTACAGCAACACCAACATGAGCATTTTCAAGATTTTCTTCTCCGTTTTCGTTCCTTGTTTTAATTTTGTGTTTTAGAGCTAGTTGGTTTTTAAGTTTTGGAGGGATCCTAGTGTCAGATACAATTGGAGCTTGTGCGGATGAATTGGACGGGGTCTCGAGTAGTTGAGTAGCCACCATCTTGATTGAGTCCCCGATCCCTGAGCCCTTGTTATTGACATCTCTGGAGGAGCTGTTTGTGGTTACTTCCTTTCTCGGTTCTTCTGGAGTGTTTTGACTTTGAGTGGTTGACCTGGAAATGAGAATAGAGTCATATCAGTAAAAATATACTTTAACCATTTTTTTTTTTCATCTTCGTTAATCCTATATTTTTAACAGTTTACTCTTATCAATACTAATCAAGCGTTTTATCAAAGTGAATGACAAAATATTTTTTGTCTTAAATACTCAACAGTAGTATACTTGGTGTTTTTAAGTAAGGTTTAAAATGCCATACAGTAATAATTTAAATAAACTCTGACATGTCACAGGATACAAGCACACGTTTTAAACTAAAAGTATAAAAACTTAATAATTAAGTATCATGTGTCACCTATTAACGAGAAATACAATCACTGCGAAATAAATGAATCACTATCGTATACGTCAGTCAAGTGTATGATGTGATGCTAGTATGTGGTACGTGTGTTCATTTTGCTACCGCAAAAACGTAGGCTTCGGATTAATCAGAAAAAAATATGTCAGGCTATACTCGACTGACACACGTAAGTGATCCGTTTATATCACTACTACCTAAATCACCTAATCGTTTTAAATTATTCTGGTTTTTTTATTTATTTATGCATAACAGGTTTTACTTCAAATAAAACTCAAAATCTTTAATAAAGTGAAATTTATTTTAATAATGAAAAATTACTGATAATAAAAAAAACTGTAGGTATAACCCCCTCAGAGCAGCAGATTTTTTTTTTTTAAATAAAGATACAAATAACAAAAACAGGAAACGTTAGAAGTTATTGAAAATTCTTAATACTTAATGTTATTAATAATGTTGTTCTTATTGTTACAAGATTTCAGCGAGCGCTCTTATGGATATACGCTATAACTAAGCATAACATTTTTATAAGTAGGTACAGCATAAAATACATAATATTATTATAGTTTTGATAGTGTTAAAGTATCAAATTATTGGCACAGTAAATGTTGTAAAACTCTTAGCACCCATAGCCTTTAGTTGTTTCGATTATTCAAAATTAAATTGAAAACAAAAACATGAATCACGAGCTATGCTTTTTATTTTACGCGTCTAGTCCAAGCTTCTCTTTTCTTACGTTTATTTCTACGATTGTTTTGTACCATTTTTTTATCGTTAGCCTCTCTAAGTTCCTTCGTTTTAGCTTTCATCCATTCTTTTAATTTAAAGAACAACGTTGGTTTTACCGCACTTCTGTTTTCACTACTGGTTTTTGGTAATCGATATTTATATTCCCTATCGACTGGGAAAGAGTTTAAATGCCATGCTTTTATTTCATCGTCCCATTGCCACTGTGGTTGAAATACGTGTATTACTTTAGGCGCTTCCCTAGCAAATGGTAACCTACTGAAAAACGTTGCTATACCATACGCGCCGGCGAATAACATTGCGATTGGAGAAAAAAAGAAAGACAACAAACCAAAATTGAAAGGATTTAGCGACACTAACCAACTTAAAGCACTTAACGAGGGACGAAAGAAATCAAAAAATCCAGAAAACGTAAAAAGATCTTCTAAATCACTACCTCCACCGCCAGGTTTATGTAACGCACCTAGATTAGTACTTTGTGAGCCGAATCCACCTGATTCCGGTGATCCTGATAGTATTTCTTCATTAGCTGCGTTATAATGTATCAATTCCGTTCCTTCAACAGAAGCACTATCACCTTGTTCCTCTTCTTCTTCAGACTCAAAGTAGTCATTAACTTGAGTACTTTCCGCCTCTGAATCGTCTACCGGGACACCGAAAGCACCAGGAAATATACTCTCTGCTTCTTCTTCATCTGATTCTATAACGACATTTTTGTTTACCACGTTTGTATTTACAGCTATATTTAAATCAGGACAAGCTTCTTTTCCTTGGCCTTGGAATGTGTTGTTTAGAGTTAAAAATATTGTAGGACAGTCGTCAGGTGACGCAGCGTACTCTTCCGGTCGTATTACGATCCTGTCTGTATAAGCATTTGACGGCGGGAAAGTTGTGACCTCAAAATCATGATACGGGTATTGAAGATTATTATGTACTGAGTTTTGATAGTCATATTGATTTTTGAATGGTCTTTTCGTCTGTGGAGGCTTCTTTGTTGTTTTTCTATTAACCGTTTGATAATTAGGTTGGTACCAAGGTTGGGGGTTACCTACGTTTGTAATTATAGGTGTCGGCATGGGTGTTGTAAAAACATAAGTGGGCCTAGAGCTTGGGAACGGGTATTTATCTATTATATGAACATTACTTGAATACACTTGGGTTTCTTCTGAGTAGTCTGGTTTAGGTTTATATCTGTTGTTAACTAGTTTATTGTAGAGTTTATTTAAGTTTTGATATTTATTACCTTTTTCCGCGGCTTCTGTAGAAATGTCATTACTAAATTCTGTACTATCAACAGTACCGTATGAAATTCCAAAAGGTGTTACAATTTCATTGGATGTTGTTGTTTCAGTATTCAAATCTAAGTCCTCGTATTTCGCTTTATCTCTCCATTTAGTAACGATCTTTCGAATCGGGGGTTTCTTCTGAGAAATTGGAATAGGCTCTAATACTTTTAAATTATTTTTATTATTTGCAATTTTAACCCTATTCTTTGTGTTTTTCATTACTGAAGATGTACTGTCGTGTTTATTTATTGATTCGTTTATTTTAATTCTACTGGATATAAGACGGCTTTTCCTCGAGGGCCTGCTATTGTTATAGTGATTGAAATCGATTAAAAATAAAGGGGTTTCTTCTATGCTTCTTGTGTTTGTAGCATTTAATGTTAAATTAGTTACGTTCTTGTTAACAGGACTTTTATTATTAACAAAGGAATTGTTTACATAACTAATGACTATGGGTGGCTTAAATCGAGCTAATTGATCATTATTCATATATCTATACCTTTGTGAAGTTTCTGTTGTTTGTACATTATTTGTTGGTGGAGTGCTAAGTGGAGACACCTCTTGGGGTCTGGAGTGAACAAACTGACATAAAACAAGTACTAATAAAACTAAAGTCCACTTTGAACACACACTTTTTCTTCGCGTCATGGCGTTCGTATCGAAGATTACCTGGAAAGAAAAAAAAGGAAATTAATCACAGGAAAAAATATAATCAAGCAAACTGAAGTTAAAATAAACTGCATCCAATTACATTACAATACTAAACTTGGCACATTTTTTGGCTCCGAGTGAAGTCAAATGAGTATAAAAGCAATTTTATTCAGAACTGTAAAAAACATTTCTGATACTAGTGTTTTTGCTGTCCGTGTTTTTAATTAACTGTACTACTAAGCTGTACTTGTCATGTCAGTCATGTCATCTAATCTAAATATTCGGATCCCAAATGTCAAGTCATTCCGATAATTGTAAATAGGTCAACATTAACTTGCAAGGATTTGAAATAAACTTACATTCAACCAAACAAATATCGCAAGTTAATAAGTAGCTAACTAACCTAATCAACTTAGAAGACCTGAAAAACCCCAGAAATATTCATTTCAAAGTTCAGTATTTAAAAAACGCCTAAAACAGATTTTGATTGAACTGTGCTAAGAACTACGTCAGTTAAACTAGCTTTCGGTAAAAAAAAAAACAAATCTGTCCTTTCGTTTAAGAGCTATGATGCCACAAACAGATACACAGATACATAAAAAGCCCTCTTATAGAGTCGGGGGTAAAAAGGATGAAAAACCAACTCCGACACACTCTATTAGTCATCTCCTAACTATTTAACGTCCACTGGACACAGGCTTCCTCTCGGCAAGAGAGGGCTTGGGCTATAGTTCCCACGCGTGCCCAGTGCGGATCGGGAATAAGCACATACCACTGAATTGCTTCTCGCAAATTAAAAGGTGGAAAAAACGTGACGACGACGGAGGTCACAAAATCAGACCTCATTATAAACAAATTAAACTAAAATGACAATACCTACATAACATAATAATATTAAAGGAGCACAAGTTATACAACGAGAACTAATCCGTTAGTTCGTCGTTAGCCGTATACGAGAATACCGTTACGCCGTGGGATTCCGCCGATGTATAATGTATATGTAATGACGCGAACCTACAACCATTTAAATAATTTTATTTAAATTTAACCCACATATTGGATTCCATAAATTGTTTGAATTTAACTGTCAAATTGTTTAACAGTTAAGTAGACATAGCTCGGTGTTTACGAGTGGGAAATGCAATGTGCTAAAGAGAGTTCTGTAACTCTCTGACATTAACTATTATTTAAAAACTCGGGAATGCTTGTATTTTTTAGCATCCGGTTTTAAAATAATTGATGGCAACGGTTTGGATTTACCGTCACGAATTTTATAAAAAGCAGCAAATATTAATGCGTCAGTTGAGAAAATAATGACGAAAAAGTAATTGACCAATAAAACATGTCTTATAACGCGAACAGCAGAAAGGATGTGTGACTTTCCTACTAAATTTAAATCAGTCCACCCTTTTTTTGTGTATCTACACTTAAGTACCATTAGACATATGTTTAACGAATACAATCTGTCATTTTTTTTAAGCTAAAAAATAGCCCTCAGTTTATTGTTATAACTTATTGGAGAAATTCGTACAAATGCATTGTTTGTACAGGTGTTCCACGAAGCTTGCGAACTACATACAATCAACTTCAGCACACAAATAAATACAAGCCACGCTGGTTACATTTCTTCCGCAATTTCTACAGATCTTGACCTAATACAAGAACATCGAAAAGAGAACACAACTCGGATGCAGCTTTTACCTAACTACCTCGTAATCCCTTAAACAACAGAATTCATCACATGGTCATGCACTGACGACTTGGCATAACCTCGGCCACGATTTTCCTAAGAAAGAATTCAATGGACGTCAGCTGAGAGCGCTAAGCGATGTTTTCGTGCGGCGTAAGATTATGTCCAATTAAGATAGATCCTCCGTCAGGCTTAGCTTTAGTTGGATAAGGGGTCTCAGTTTTATAGTTGTAAGGTTGAATGACCGAGCGGCCCTGACCGCCAACGGGTTTGTGCGTGGTTGTTTGTATATAGCATTACTGACCTCGATAGCTGAAACAGGCTTTTTGGGTTTTTGGTCCGTTAGTGTGACAGCCGTTAAGGCTAATTGATCATAATTTTTATCCACTTATTGAAAATTGTCGCCTGTTGATGGGCTATTAAACTTAGTCCACATTTTTCACCGATAACGATAACGAGTAGTCTTAAGATTGTCTGAAAATCAGCTGATAAATAATAAAGCTACGTGTGACTAATATTAATGCGAAATAAAACGGATCACTCAGATATAAGTTGAGTTTAGCTGGACATGTTTCAGACAAATTAATAGTCCTTTCTCGGGGATTGAGTCTCACGATAGTTTCATGTTAAAAGTGACTAATATTATTATAATTTTTCCGAGTCTTCTTTAGTAATTGTTTTTTTATGTCTATGTTCTTTTGTTTTATGGTAATTAAACATTTATTGGTTGGAATTTTTTCCTTTGTTATTCCCTTCTCCCTGTAAGGCATCGATGGTTAAACAACGACATTGTTGATGACTCGCTGATTCTTGCATTTTTCCACCACAACCTTTCTCTTTTACTTTATTTATGTCATAATCATAATTCTCATCACGATCACCGTTTTATTTGCTGCCCTGTGAGAAAAGACCTCTTTTCAATACATTTTAAATAATGCTATGTCATTTGACTTTAAAACGGCCACTTCCCTTCGCACTGCTCACGTAATCACCTATTTCCTTTTCATCACTAATTATGATGTTCCTAACATCTCGACGCTTTCCTGTAACGGTAGCATTGGCCATAACATTCAAGTACTTAATCGCAGCAAGCAGTGCATTTACACTCGAGGTGTATGTTAAATGTTACTGGACAAGTGCTGCTGTAATTATTGTAGTGAATGGAAAAGTAATTTTAACCTAGTATATATGTAATACGTACGGGATATTTAGAAATAATTAAAAAAGTAATATGGTTTACGATCATAGTGCTTGAAATACCAAATAAGTAATATAATCGATAATAATTTATCCGAGTTGCCCAGACTGAAAAATTGCGCTCATAATTTTCGTTTCTCCTACTGAGATCATGTATTAAAAACTTGTATTTAAGTACGAAATACATATTACTATATTCAAAAATGCCTGTTGCAATTTCTATTGTTACTTTCAAAATTAAATTAAATTAAATTTAGTAGATTAACACAGTGTTTATAGATCGCTGTCTCCTAAGCCTTGCGCGCGCGGTCGCCGTCGATCATTATGTTAATAATGTAACTGCAGCGTGTGCGCATAGGAATGCGTTCTCGTTTGCAGTTCGAAGCTATCTGTTTTAATTTCTCGAACAAATGCTAGAAAAGTCCCGAAGTACATTTTTACTCAGAATAATATCAACAGTGACGTATGGACATGATGAAGTGGAGTGTGTATTTGTGTATACTTATGCACTGCAAGGGAGAACATTAATACGTTTCGAAATATCATAATCAATCCTTAAATAAAATAATGTTATTTGAATAAAAGGTAATAATTCAATAGAATTACACAATAATCATAGAGATGATGTTATCCCGCCTTCGACTATTACAAAGACCGAAAAATTACGATTGTCTTTCAGATTCGAAACATAAAGTGGTATTAAAACCTGTTACATCCTATTACAATCCTATTACAATTTTCAAAACAACAGTACTTATGCAAATTTTTATAAGAAACCTTATACGTAGACATGAGGCTAATAAAATAGCAGTGAATAAAGTCATCAATGAGCTAATAGACGAAAAACTGGTACCTGTTTCAAATGGTATACCATAAACCAATAGGTTACGGAAACCATAGGGCATTACAGCAATCTATATGACAGCACACTTAATACTCACTGTGGACAATTGCTGTCAATTTGCGTGCAATACTTGGTTCATAGCCGACGGAAGCGCTTTCCAATTTATGTCACTTTACGCTTCAAAACACTACACATTTGTACTTTAATTCCACGTTATCAGTTTCTTCTGTATCATCGCCACTTTTATTACTTCACGATAGAGTCGATGTTTCAGGTATTTTTCTTGTGTTGGTTTAAATTGATGGTTTAAAGTATAGTTCAATGCATGGGTTACTTTTTGTTTCCCGCTGTCAGTTAAGAAATATTTGTAACGAAATGTTGGGGTATGATGGCACTACATCAAAGTAGTTTATTTATTTAGGTACTGTACAGTTAATGTCAAAATCTATTCGTAATAAATAAAAAATGAAACAGATTTAAAAGCGTGTTAAAAAAACACAGTCTCATCCATAAATGTTTGTTTCAGGCGCCACTTAAAAGAAATATTAAATGTTTCTCGAAAGTGTAATACCCTTTAACTGTTTTGATATAAAAAAGGTAAACATTCTCCATGGTTTCGTATCCGAATTAGATGTACTTATAGCATATTAACATGATCTTGCTAAGAAAAAGTAACAGTTAAACAAGACATCACAGCACATGAATTTTATCAATAAACTTTGTGAAAATAGGAAAGTGACAAATAGCAAATTTACACCTACACATTTACACACGTCACTAGAAAAAAAGTGACATCCATAATAACAAAAATGTCATTTAATACGAAAAAAACAATAGTATCAAAGATTCTATTCTATTGAGTTTTGACTACCTATCAAAGATGAAAAGATGTAACGTCTACTTTATCAAACCCTGTCATCTTGCCACCTATCAAATTTGACATGTCAATGCATTTCTAATACATTACAGACTAACACTGGCCTTGATTTAGTAAAATTTATTTTATACTTAGTAAAATCTAGACGCAAGTGAAAATAATACTTGCAACTATCAGAGATAACCTTAAATCCAACTACTTACTATTTTATTAATTCACTGTACTCGCTCTTAGGTTTTAATCTTTCAAAGCTTTCTCTGCACTTAACGCTTTCAACCTCACTAAGCTTTAGTTTTTAAGTTCCTTAAATCACCTGTAGTTCGATTAGTACTTATATCTTGACCCCTATTGTTTTATCTACCAATTTCATCGCCATTACCAAAACCACAGCACACATTTCTTTGATTTCAATTACAGATACGTCTTAAAAACCGTTTGCATTCTTAATGTCTTCAACTTGTACTGTGTCTTTGTTTTCGTTAATACCTTTCTTCAGATCAATTCCTAAATGTTTCCTAGCAATAAAATTATGTCAAGCGTGATCGCTTATCAGAACTGTGTCACGTCATTGTCTCAAGTAAGAGACCCGTTAGTACGCACTGATCGGTATTTGGCACACTTTGCCTTAAATAAATGGGTACTTTTGTTCTACGACCGACTGTTGGGCTGAAAGGATGGTTGTTTTGTGTGTCTCCTGACAAACATTTTCTCTTAGCATCACATTGTTTATTTGCTAATGTATGAGCATGACTTGCACTGGAGAAAGGATTCTACTATCAAGAGCTAGTGAGTACGTTTGAATTGTTCTTGTATTTAATGTAACTAGTGTGCGTACACTAGAGGTGAGATGATTTTTTTCCGTGTTCCGAACCAAAATGGTAGCTAATGTTATCGACTTGAAATTTGAAATGGGTGTAGTTAATGCGCTTAGAGGTACCTACCCAAGTATTTATCAAATAGAAAAAAAAACCTTCTCCTTGTTTCTGAAGTTTGCAACGAGAAAAATCTAATATTATTACGTATTATAGACATTTATGTAAAGATTACAGAAAAAATAAAATCAAGAGTTTAATTTTGCAGAAATTGTCAAAAATTACAGCAGTTCCATATACGGGACAAAACATAGCTGTCCCCCTGCCCGTCCATCGTACATTGAACCGACTGTAGTACGTAAAAAAAGTAGCACAAATATTCTTGGATGATTGCTCGGAACCCTTGGTGCTCAAATACGACTCGCTCTTGACCGGTTTTTACTTGAAGTGGCTGTAACTTGCTAATTCTTTTCAAATACAAGCCACAGATTATAAGCCAAGTATTGACGTTTCTTAATAACCTTCTATCACTTAATCCACTGAATTCAACTGACCCTACTCATCCCTAACAAGGCCAGAAAGCACAAAATAATCGCAACACTTATAAAAATTTGATAAATCATCTTGCAGTGAAGCAAAAATGTCAGTAACTATGCATGACGAAACAGTATTTCCTCAAATTCAATTAGATCGTGGCAATAGAAAGAACATATCGACACTGGTGCGAGCAACAACGGTTAGAGATGATGAAATGCAGAAGTGTCTGCATAATGTACCATCACTTTTGGTGCGCACCGGTCACTTAGGTCAAGATATTAGTAGTCTTGAAAGTATATCCTGTTTTGAAATATGTTATTGACAGAAACACGAACTTTATTGAGCTGGGTGTACATTTGCTTTTTACAGCACGACAGATTAGTAAAAACATAAGAACACATTAAAGGCAGCTGTAAAGGTGGCATCCATGGTAGAGAAGCTGATGGTATATCGCCTGAGATGGTATGGACATATGACGAGGACAGTCAAAGATCACGCAGTGCGCAGGGCACTCGCTCTTCCTGAAGCCGTTGAGACCAGTGGCAGACATCAGGCTACGTGGTGGTCCACCGAGTCAAGAGACTTAGTTAAAGCCCAACTAAATGAAGTGACAACCCATGATGTCCTATGGCAATGTAAGGCAAAGGGAAAGAAAATTTGTGTTTTTGAAGTCGGTTAAAAACAATCAAAATATTACAGTTTTACAGCTGTGAATACCTAAAATTCCTTACAATTACAAGCTTAATAAATTATAGACAGGCAGGCAGGCAGGAAGACAGGGCTAAAGCTGAAGTTAGCATTAAAGACTAAGTTGAATAAAGAATAATTTTGTACAAGTGACGTAATGTTATATCTTTATTAGCAACCAATGTTCCAAGTTAAAGGCAATTCTTGCTAAGGTTGCTTTTTGTTCAAACCGCTGAAAACCATCATTTTGCTGCAGAAGCAAATGCAAATCAAAGACGCATTAACTCCACGTTAACTATGAACACTAATTGTTAGTGTATTCAATTACGTCACGATCTCAATGGAGTAGTTTTTAGTATTTTTCGGTTTTCCCGTTTAAATCTGTTATTATGCTTTGAAATACGTAATGAAACAAGAAATCACAGAACACAAAAAAATATGACTAACCCCGGTAATCGAACTCTGATCCTTGGCGTATCGAGTCACGTGCTTCTTTCAGTGAGTATAATAAATATTTAAACTAACTAAAGTAATGATTCACAATCTTGCTTTGGTCAAGAACCTAACCTTAATAGGAGTATCACTAGCACCTGTATTAACAGTATGCAGATAGGTGAAAGTGCCCTGTGCATTCTGTCAACTTGTTAGCTCTGCAGTAGTGTTGTGTTTCCACGGAGTTCTAGAAAATTAAGGTTACTCTCTCTAGGGCATTCAAGGGTACTTTCATTTGTTATTGATAGTGAACAGGAGCTATTTATACACAGGTTTTATTGATAAGTTGAGACAGTTCTAGATTGATATGTGAGTCGGTCAACGAATAGTTAAATATTACAATTAATCAAGCTTATGTCTTCTTTAAGAGTAGATTCTGTGACAGTCTTTACATACTTTGCTTAATCGAATGGACGATTGTTTAGAGTTAAGACGTTTTGTTTATTATGTATCTGACCTTTCCTTTCTTTCCCAACCTTGACATTAAGTGCAGAGTAAGCCTAAGATCTTTCAGCAGATAGACAGGAGCAGTGTTTACCTTATCTTTGCCCAATATTTTTCTGCCACTTTCCGAGTAGGACTTGGTACACACGCACAGCACACATTTACGCTCATGACTAAATTTGTTACGTTTCTACGAGCTCATACCAACCGACCCTTACCTGTGTAAAGTGTTAATGCAAAATTTTTGGCAGATCGGAAAACGCGCTTTAACGTCTCCTTTTTTCTACGGTCTTTGTCTAAGATATAATAATAGCACATCCGTTTAGAAACAGCCTATTCAATCTTATATTTAAATAGTCTTGAATTACATGGTGTCCGGATATTTTCGTATCACAAGATGAAAGTAGAAAATCCTTAGTTAAATTCGCGAATTGTCAAACATTGTGATTAGAAAAACTTGTTGAGACTTAAAAGATGATAACTAAAATGATTAAGTAGGGAAAATAATAATTGAGCCTCATCAAGTAGACAGAGTAATCGTAGATGTCTGTACCGTTACTAATCCGTTACTCAAGCAAGAACGTCCAGTAATATCAGTTAAAGAAAATAATACTTTTGTACTAATTGGGTGTGTAACGTATTTTTCATTTAATAAATTTCATGCATATCGCATCAAAAACACAGTTGTATGTATTCAATGTTTGTTTTAAACTTAAAAAAATACTCCCAATAAAGTTCGTCATACATAATTAATTATAACGAATCGCTGCAAATGACGTATTTACCTAATTCAGGTGTAAACGAAGCAAATAGGTATTTATCTGTAATTATTATTGTAAACGTAATAATTTTGTTTATGTACACTTCCTGATGGTGTCTCAAATAAACCAATTAAAAACCAATTAAAATGAACTTATTTCATAACAAATTCATTGGAGCTGCAATAATAAAATTTATATTCTGAATATACAAATAATTTTGGTGGTTACATGCATCATGTAGCAAAATTATTGACAAAGTTTTTGGAACCTAATGTTATTCGTATTCGCTAATAATGTCTATTTTTTTATATGTTAATAAGAAAATATCACAGGCTGATATCTTAGGTATTTTTATCAGCGGTAACCGGAATATAAGTAGTCATCACTAAATACAAATGTTTGTATATTTCGAAAATAACCGTACGAAAGAATGACGTGTTTTTCAGTTCACACAGGACGTAGAACAAAATATTGACTACAGACAAAATTGTACATTGCACACTCCTAAATCAGGCCTTATTAAAAAAAAAATGCAAATTGATTATGGCTGACTTTATCTCTCAAGTGACCTTAAACAGTTATCGGTAACCGTGAAGTTATGGGCGTTTTACGGCGGTCTGTAAGTAATTATTGAAAACAGTACTGTTTCGGTAATTAATTATTAAATGCTTCGTGATTTTTATTACGTGTCAATTAACAAAATTGGTATCACAAATTAATAATTACTGCTGTTTTAAAGTAGGAAGGTATTTGGTTTATGTTGATAGGATAAGTCCAGTGTTAATTATCGAAAACAAGGGTTTAATAAATTGCAACAAATTATAATTACTCCGCGGGATGAAACGTAAGTAACATGAATCGTATGTCCGTCGGGACTTTATTACTTACGGCTTTATTTATATTTTTATATATTAGGTACCCCATGTCTTTATTTAATTAATTGTAAACATGAAACTACCGTGAGATTCAATCATAGTGAAGTAAACGGATTGCGTTGTTGCGTTGCGTTTCGCTACCGGCACAGCGTGTGCTCAAAAGGAAGGAGTACAGTTTAGTCCGAAACACGTCGGGCTATTCTCGACTGACATACGCGAGTATCCGTTTATTTCCTTTTAAACTATAAATCTAAACGCCATTTTCAAATATTTACCGTACTGAATAAATATCTATAAAAATTCCAACTCACCGTTCAAATCAAAAACACGTTCCTTACACACGCGCGCGCGCATACACGCAAACGGAGCGACTGCGCCGGAGTGGCGAACGGTACGCCGTGCCAGTTACCGGCACGCTAGCGAACAGCGGCCTATTTGGATTCGGGGCGACGGAATCGTATCGCCAGGAGCTTGTTAGGCAAATGAGACCCCTAAAATGGTTTGTTAAACCCGAATATTCCATTCATCGTCACCAGCCTTTTTACGTCCCACTGCTCGGCATAGGCCTCCTCTCACAATAAGAGAGCTTTGGCTATAGTTGACGACCGAATAGCCTAGTGGCTAGAGACCCTGACTATGAAGCTTGAGGTCCCGGGTTCGAATCCCGGTCGGGGCAGATGTTTGTATGATGAATACGAATGTTTGTTCTCGGGTCTTGGATGTTTAATATGTATAAAAGTATGTTTATCCATTGTCTAGTACCCATAGTACAGGCTTTGCCTAGTTTGGGAGTAGGTCAATTGGTGTCAATTCGTCCCATGTTTTTTTTTTTAAAGTTCCCACGCAGGCTCAATGCGGACCGGGAACTTTACACACATCATTTATTTGCTTCGCAGGAGTGTCAGGTTCATGGATAATAATCCATTCATCATCATCATCATCATGTCACCCGAAAGACGTCCACTGCTGAACGGCGGCCTCCCCCGCGGCTCTCCACTCAGACCGGTCTAGTGCTTTCCGCATCCACTGCGGTCCCGCGATCTTTACCAGGTCGTCGCTCCATCTTGTTGGAGGCCTACCGACAGCTCGTCTCTCGATCCGTGGACCATTAATAATCCATAATCCATTGCTTTAAACATATAGCTGACAGGGCACCTTTAGCTTATCATCATCATCACAATCATCATCATCATATCAGCCTGAAGAAATCTACTCTTAGACATAGGTCTTCCCGAAGGATCTCCACGGCGATCGATTTTGTGCTACCCGCAGCCAACGGCTTCCCGCGATCTTTAGCAGATCGTCAGTCCCCTTGCAGGAGGCCTAGCAACACTTCGCCTTCCAGTACGCGGTCGCCACTCTAGAACCTTACGGAACCAAATTTTAATCGTGATAGTGGATGATCGGTTTCCCCAAGTTGGAAGACTGTGCTAAATACTGCGTCAGCGGTGAGTGGGAACGAGCCTTTACAGAGTGATGTGATCAGTGTAGTGTGCTACCCTGCATTTGGCAATAATAAAAATGACGATGAAAACGAGGGTAGTTGTGTGCCGCTATCAGCTGCGCTTAGTAGGCGCGAGCAGAGCCGCGGCGCGCTGTGTGCGTCCCGCTGCCGCTGGGTCGTACGCTCCCAGAGGAAGGACTACGAATTAGTCCAAAATATGTCGTGATAAACTCGAGTTACATACGTGATTGATTTCGTTTTATTTTACTGAGACTATGTGTATTTTAACATACAATGACAATGCAAAGAAAAATTCGTTAAGCAGCTGGACTTGAACCAGCAACCTCGGTAATCCGTACCACGCTCCACCAATTAAGCTATACTTAACGTTGGTGTACCTAACGAATTTTTCAATGCCTTGTGTCATATTTTATTTGGAAGATCTCTCCTCAGCGCCATCTATGAGTAGCTTAATCAAGCAGCTCACCCACTACGGAACTTCTACAGTTACGCATTAGTGGCAAGAGATGGAGCTATTTTCTGAATCAATGAAAATAATCGATTTATCGATTTAAATAAAATATGACACAAGGCATTGAAAAATTCGTTAGGTACACCAACGTTAAGTATAGCTTAATTGGTGGAGCGTGGTACGGATTACCGAGGTTGCTGGTTCAAGTCCAGCTGCTTAACGAATTTTTCTTTGCATTGTCATTGTATGTTGAATTTCATTCTATGAATGTTTCATAAAAATAAAAACAAAAATAATCAATAAATCGATTATTTTCATTTATGTGTATTTTGCACGACTTACTGGCAATATTTTGGGAGAGGGGAAATTGTGTATAACATATTTTCTTTCCTGCTCTAAGACTTTAAACGAGGTACTTTTTGGTAAAGCAGCGGTATCAAGGTAACCTTGGTGATATATTTTTTTTATATTCACATATTATATATTCACATATTATATATGGATTGATTGACAAAAAGTATTAATTCTAATATGTTTCAACACAACCCTGAGAGGGCACCGCAATACGCTACAATAGGGTTCCCTAACAATTACCTAATTAAGGATAGTAATCCAATACCAATTATAAGATTCTTTTTAAACGCTAGTTGTACATAAACATTTTTAATTTATCATGGGCTTTTCGGTAAAGTAAATAGGTAAACGGTTTATTGTACAGAAATAAATATAAATAAATAAATAAATAAATACAGAAATAAATTTAATAGGTACAAGTTACAAACAGTGAGAAAAACAAAAATGTGTAATATCATTACGCATAGACGGTGGCGCCACGACACTGCCTTGTGTTTTGTGTTATTTAAACGATCACGAATTATTATGGCTGTTATTCTTTTAATCTTTGACTTAATTATAATTCGATTGAAATCAATTACTTAATCTTCCAATACGGTGTGTTTTAAAAAAATACTTAGTTTAGTAGCGACATCTGTTAGCGAGCGGCGGAACGAAGAAGTCAAGTCCCACTTGCGGTCCCACGCAAGCTATCCAACGCGTTCAAAATGAAAGCTTCCACAGTTTCAACTACTGAGCTACAGAAAGCGCTATCAGACCATAGATGGCGCTGTAAAGCATGAAAACGAAAGTTTGCAAAGTGAATAATTTAAGCGGATACTTAAACTTTTATTGAATATAGTCTTGAAAAAATAATAACAATTGATACTTTTCCATTATAATTTACCCAGGCTAGCTCAAAATACGTTCACGGACGGGCGCTGTGCCAAACGTCATACCTACAAATTTTTCGATAACGCTACTACCTACTGGATTACATTACGAAGGATACGAATATTCGTAGTAGGTATTAGGACAAGCACGAAGTTTTCGAATCCTGCGTAACGTTACGTTATCGTGTCGAAATCGAGAAACCTCATACTAAATTTAAGTTCCAAATACGCTCACGGGCAAGCGCTGTTCCAAACGTCATACAAATTCCTCGATAACGTTTACTACTCGATTACGTTACGCAGGTTTTACGAATATTCGCATTCGGGCCTCAGTATTTTCACTAAGACGTAATTTTAACAGCACAATTGCCACTTTTAACATGAAACTACAGTGAGACCAAATCACTCACGTAAAGTCGAATTTAGTCCGACATGACTTTCGGACCAATTCGTATAGTCCTTCCTCTGGAAGCGCACGACTCAGCGGCAGCGAGTCGCCACTGCGTGCCCTGACTGGCGGCTGGCGGGCTAAACTCGACTTATATAAGCGAGTGATCCGGTGATTTCACTACAACTGTCACATGAAAATAAATAAAACGTCATCCAGCCGTCAAACATGACAGCTCACGTCACTGTCATAACTGTCATAATTCGCAAAGAAAGCGGAATAAATCAGTTCGGAGCACTTTCCACAGACAAATTAGTTTTATTGGATTTGATACAAGACGAGCGATTTTCCAATTGACGGGGGCGTGACCTTAGAGCGAAAGGCTTCGTGGCGAATAATAGGATTAAATAACAATAACTGCTTACTAATCATCATCATCATCATCATTGTGGGTTGTAGGACCTTGTGCGAGGTCCGTCCGGATCGCTACCACAATCTTACCTGCCGCTAAGCAGCAGTGCTTGCACTGTTGTGTTCCGGTGTGGAGAGTAAGACAGCCGGTGTAATAACGGGCACAAGAGGCATTTCATCTTAGCTCTCTAGGTTGGCAACGCATCTACAAACCCCCCGAGGTTGCGGATGTCTATGGGCAGTGGTGATCACTTACCATCAGGTGACCCACTTGCTCGTTTGCCTTCCTTGTCGTATAAAAAAAATCATCATCAGCCTTTCTTTACGTCCCACTGCTGGGCACAGGCCTCCTCTTAGGCTATAGTTCCCTCGCGGGCCCATCGGATTGGGAACTTCACACACACCATTGAATTGCATCGCAGGAGTGTGCAGGTTTTCTTCACGATGTTTCTCTTCACCGAAAAAACTTTGCACATAAATTCCGAAAAACACAGATGCGAGCCGGAGCTTGAACCTACGACCCTCTGCTTGTGAGGCCATAGGTCAAAAACCACTAGGTTATCACAGCATCTACTTACTTATATTTTATTCAAATGAATATTGCATAAAAATATTGTCTAAAATAAGAACCATCTCGATGAAACTAGCTTTCGATTTGAAAAAAAAACCGTTGATCCGTTTGGGAGCTACGATGGCTCAGACAGATACACAGATAATCTAGTAGTTAGAGCGGAACCGAGCGGAACGACCGGATAGCCTAGTGGTTAGAGACCCTGACCATGAAGCTTGAGGTCCCGGGTTCGATTCCCGGTCGGGGCAGGTGTTTGTATGATGAATACGAATGTTTGTTCTCGGGTCTTGGATGTTTAATACGTATATAAATGTTTATCCATTGTCTAGTACCCATAGTACAAGCTTTGTCTAGTTTTTGAGGCCAATTGGTGTCAATTGTCCCATGATATTTATTTATTTATCGTTATAGTAATTGTAGATTCTAGGTCAATGGTACCCTACAGGTTTTGATTTACTTATGACTGACAGACCGACAGACTAACAGACAGACGGACAACGAAGTGATCCTATAAAGGTCCAGTTTTTTCCTGTTATGGCATGGAGCACTAAAAAAGTAATCAGTCACTGGCCTCTTTTCTTTGTCAAGTTATTTCCAATGCGATTTTAAACCTTCACCGCCAGCTTACGCAAAAAGCCCTTTCTTAAGGTTTCTATGCGTTTTTTATTTACTTTAATGATCTCAGGGTTAGCTGACACGTATTTGTTAAAAAACAAAATGGTTTCACTTTAATCAAAACTCTAAATGGGCTTTGTTAAGATTTGAATTGGACGTGCACGTAGGTACTAGATAGTTAGAATATTCCTGGGACCAAAGGTTGAAGAGTTTCTTTTATACTTACTTTACTTTAGACTATATAATAAGACAATTTTTCAAAAAATTGTCCAGTCTCGAAATATTTGAAAACATCTTCAATGTATATGTTTTTTTGACGTCAGAAAAGTTCGGACGTCTGCATACAGTAGGTTTCAAATATTTCCTGACGGGACAACTTTTTGAGAAACAGTCATAAGATAATTGAAAAGATACTTCAACGAAGCCAAGTACATTGCACAGAGTGGGTTTTAAAATTCAAGTGTAGGTCCAGGTCCCGTATAGTCGACGTCAAAAAGCTCGTTGAAGCCAAATCTATTTTGCAAACTGCATAATACGGGATTAAGGCAAAGTTTTGCTTAGAACACACTGTATGCAATGAAATCTTAGAACCATCAACGTCGTAACTTATGATGGAAAGGGGACAAGAAAATACATTATTAACAAAATCTCAACATAACCCTGTATGACCTCGTGAGTGGCAGAGCTCAGCAATAACACAAATGTTGTTCAACTCAAATTAGATCGGCAAGCACGAGATTGGCCGAACAAGGCAGCCAGTTTTCAATTTCATAGTGACTTTCCCGTCGATTCCAATCCGGTCGAAACCTGGCTCAGAGCGAAGCTAGCTTAAGAGCCTGCTTCCACAATAACAGGCAATTTCGGCTCTACATAGAAATTGTTAGGTTTACATTGAATTTGGTCTGTGAAAGGATGTACTCGTATTTGTTGAAAGTTGCTCCTTGGATAAGCTACAATGTTAAAATGTAGCTGCTTTTGCCATATATATTTTACCGCCTGGTATATTTAAATGCCTTTACTTCAAAGTACTCATGGTAAGTATAATGGCAATGGACTTATATTTTCAACTTGTACTTTTGTATGAGATTTTAAAACCCACCAAGGGCTTCAATTCCTTGGTTTCATGCTTTTTAATAACACTAAAACAAGACTAAAACAATTACTAATTTTAGAAAACAAGATAAAAATTTACAATTTAAGGTCTCTCAGTACAATAAATCAGCAGACAAAAAGTGTTATTATGTCCTATCGTCTATCACTTACCCTTCCAAATCATTGGTCCGTTTTCCGTCGGTCTTCACGGCATTTCTTCCATCCGCGTCCTCTCCAACTTCCTCGAAATCACCTTCCTCTCCTTTGTTTCCATCGGTCACGATCCATCCAATTATGTAAGTAAAAGTGGCCCCGTGATCAGCAGTTTATTATAGCATTACAACCGTAATGTCAGAAATGATACCTTCCGTAACCTTTCGTAACAAAGGTTAGGTACGCCTATAAAATTTCGTACAAACTCCGTGGAATCGTTACAACAATTTTAATTTCACCTTTGGCCAATTTTTTTATGTACACTTCCGCTTCATCATTGTTTTGTTATTCTACTAATAGATCACTGGCTGTTTCCTCCAAAGGTTTGGTTTAATGGGTTGCCGCAAGTATCTGCTAATGTGTTTCTGTATCAATCACTTTAGCGCTGCAATTATTTTCTTTTTTGCCATCATCATTACGTCTTTGTTATGAAACAGTTGTTCTATCACAGAGAGAGTCGGTGACGATATGGTAATGCGGCTTGTAAGTAACTCTAATTTCCTTAGGTAATTTGTTAGTCACTGCTTTCCTCCTAACGATGTCAGGATGATTTCTGATGACGCGTGACTGGAAAAAGAGAAAGGAAACGTGAGTCGTTGAGTTTTATGTGGTTAGCACGAGACGAAAGATCGTAGATAAAACAATACAATGATCAAAGAAAATTTGGTGTAATGATTGAGTGGAGCCCAAATGCAACGATTCTAAAACCGGCCAAGTGCGAGTCGGACCCGTAGTAATCAGTTACCAATAACCACTCGTTTATTTGCTCAAACATGGTACAGAGAAGATGGTTTACATACAGTTTATTGTGCTACATGTTTTATAACATAGACATTCAAATGCTTTAAAGTTGTGTGTGTCAGACGCATAAAATTAACTATAGGTATAATCTTGAATGAAATAGTAAGCCTTGGATGCTAAAAATCTTTTATGCAGATAAAGGTCCTCTAAACGGCGGACGGACAGACGGGCAGACAGAAAGACTACGGAGGGTTAGTAATAGGGACTCGTTGATACACTTTGGACACAGAATTCAAAAAGGTACGCAACACTAAGTATGCTGTAGGTATGAATGTCAATGATACGACAGAACTTTTAAGACGTTGCTAAGTAACACATTATCATAATACTCGGGACTTAATCGCGTAAAAAACTTTTATATTTAAATTTGAATTTAAATACCTCGACGTTTCGGACGCGACGTTGCGTCCATGGTCTCGAAAGGACTGAAGAGGCGGGTATCAACATCTCCTAGCTGCACGGGTTCCTCGAACTACCCGCACTTGGTCTTTTTTATTAGTTTTTTCACCAGGGTTGCCACTAGTCCGGCACACAACACTCACAACATCCGGCGGTGTGTGAAAATCGCGAAAGTTTAAATCAATACGTTGCTAAGAAAGCCAAACAAAATGTAGGTTTATAGATTGTCCTTATTGTTATCATGCACCGATGTTTGCTTGTTATTTCGCGCGAAAGTATCTTTTAATACAAATACGTTGACCCGCAAGCCATTCTTGTAATGGGACTTCTCCAAACTTTAACTTTTTAACTGTATTTTAGCTAAAGGACGGAATTAACGGATATTTGTTTAAAATGTTTAAACAAAACGACCTTGCATAACGTCGGATCATAATTTTACCACTTGCCTTTCCCTTGATATGAACCTGCACAAAACTGTGAGAACAACTCAATCTTCTACAACTGTAGACATTGTGTTTTCCACATTATTATTAAACCTCAACAATGTGTCATGACTTGTAGTAAATGTGACAGTTGTTATGTTATTAGCCTCAGGTATTTTGTCACAAATGTCTTTAGCTTTCGCTATGTCAACTAGTCTAGAAAGCACGTGAAGCAGTTTATACGAAACACTAGCTTTTACTTTACAGCTATTTCGTCGGAACTGATTTTCCCGGACAAAAGTAGCCTATCTTATTTTTTAATTTACGAACTGCTCTTGAATTATGTTAATTTAGGCCATTTTAGCCGATTTACGGCGAAAAGGTAACAAATTCACATCTGCATTTATAATACTGCTAGTTGTAGCCCGCGTCCTCAAAGGGAGCATCTGGAATTCCCCTCATGATGCAGGTATAAAAAAACCTTATCATGTGGGAACCATGCCATTTTTTTTTGGATAAAATTTTGCCTGTGTTAATTGTTTAATTGAAATCCGTTGAGCAGTTTTTGAGTCCGAAAGTACAACCAGCCTTACATCCATCCTCACAAAAAATAGTGTTTATGGTTTATAAGTAAGTAGAATTGATTCTCCTTGTGGGGTAATAGAGAGATCTCTCTCCAGGCAGATGTAATGCTTGGGGACCGAAGTCCGAAGGAAGAGAGATGGAAGTTACATTTATGTAACTGATCTTAAAAACTTAGCGTGATTTAGAACAGTGCCCTAAGCACGACTTGTCAAATCCTGCGTCACGTAAAATCGAATAGTAAACTATAACGAGTTTGTATGACGTTTGGAACAGCGCCCACCCGTGAGCGTATTTGGAACTAAAATTTAGTATGAGATTTCTCGATCTCGATACGATAACCGTAACGTAACGCAGGATTCGACAAGTCGTGCTTAGGGCACAGCACTTATAAGTTATATTCGATGACTAGATGGCGCTGGGAGCCGCTGCAAGTTCTCCTACTGGATGAAAGATGGCGCCAAGGTCGGAACATAAAGAAATAAAAAAATTCCCCGCTCCCTTTAGCTTGCATTTTCATACACTTTCGTTTATATCTCCATTAGATATACGAATATCTGAACATCGAGCACAGTAGACGCACGACTTGCGACGGATTGGGGACGAAAATAATCGTCAAAAGAAAACAAGAGTACTTAAAGTCACGATTAAGACAACCTTGATATAGTAATTTAGGAGTTTAATGGGATTTTGAACGGTTGTATTTAAATGTATTGAAAATAGTGGGAAATTACTAAACTCCGCTTATTTTAAGATTTGTATTAACAGCCAAACTTAGTGAATTCATTTACATAACAAAAGCAATTGAAAATGACAATAAATCCAAGCTAAAACTAATTAAACTAAATTAAATCTAAATAATACCCCTGTGGCATGGTGCCCAAAAGGCTCGCAGCATTTTCTCGCTGAATAGCGATGCTGATTCTTGGAGACATTGGCGTCATCTGTTATTTATCCGTCTTCTAGTACCCATAGTAAAGGCTTTGCCTGGTTAGAGACTTGGTGTCAATCGTCCCATGATAATATATATATATCAGAGTTGCACAAGCGCTTGGTCGATGCAACTTGTGACCAAAGGGCTGGAAGTTTTCTCTCTCAAAGAATCAGCATCGCTATTCAGCGAGGAAACGCTGCGAACCGTTTGGACACCGTGCCACTGGGGGCTTATTTAGATTTAATTTAGTCTTAAGTTTTGGTTTAATTAGTTTTAGCTTGAATTGAAAGTCATAGATTTTCGATATTTTTAGTTATATGCATTGTTTTGTATAATAATGTAGCTTGAAACTCGTAACTAAACTAAAACATAAATAAGTCTAGCTGTCTTCATTTCTTTTGTTAATTTAAATAAATTAATAATAAATAAATCAATACCATGGGATAATTGACACCAACTGACCTAGTCCCAAACTATGCAAAGCCTATGGGTTACTAGACAATGGATAACATTCTTATTTTTAGACTAGCTTTTGCCCGCGGCTTCGCTCGCGTGAACCATAAGCATTTCAAAGAAGCAAGCAATCAAGCAAGCAAGCAAGCAAACGTGCAAGCGAACCTGCAAGCTTGCAAGCAATATTGCAAGCAAGCATGCAAGCTGGCACGCAAGCAAGTATACTAAGCAAGGTATAATGCACGCAAGCAGGCATGCAAGCAGACATGCAAGCAGGCATGCAAGCAGGCATGCAAGCAGGCCATCAAGTAGGCATGCAAACAGGCATGCAAGCAGGCATCAAGCAAGATGCAAGCAAGCACGCAAGCAATCATTCAAGCAATTATTAAAGCTTGTAAGAAAACATGCAAGCAAGCATCCAGGAAGCAATCAAGCAAGCATTCAAGCAGGCATGTAAGCAGGCACGCAAGCAAGCATGCAAGCAAACATGCAAGCGAGCATGCAAGCATTACAATAATTATGGGTTATGTTATAAGATTTCTAACGTGATTTCCCGCGGGAATGAGATATTTTCCCGTAGCAAAAAGTAGCCTATGTCACTCGTCAACCTTTCAACTATCTGCATATAGGTATAAAAAATATAAAACTTTAATCCATCGCAAAACCACAAAAAAGGCGATGTTGCAACGTGTTTCCCGTCGGAATGAGATATTATCCCGTGATAAAAAGTAGCCTATGTCACTCTCCGTTTTTGCGTTTTAGCACTGACCGCGGACGGACGTACCTATTAGCAATATGGGCTTCATTTTAATTAAATGTTAATTTGAGACAATGTAGCATTCTATTAGTGGAAGATTTTTTTAAATTAGCTCAATGAAGCTACATTGTCTCAATTATCCCGCGGGTTTTTTAATTTTAAGTAATTTTAACTCTTCAGATCGATAAAAAAAAAACTTTCACTTATAAAAAGCTACAATTTTTAACTGACATTGGCGCCTACTTTTTCCTCGGAAAAATGCAAAATTCCCGGGGGATAGAAATAAGCGAATTCTACATTTAGCCCGATTAAAAATCTTTCACTAACAGAAAGCTACACTGTTTCTGATTGATATAGACTACTTTTATCCCGAGAAATTGTAAAGTTCCCGCCAGATATTAATAACTGTTTTAACCTAGCTATTTAAAAAAATCTTAAATATGAATCAGTGACAGTGTAGCTTTCTATTAGTGATTTTAATTTAAATCAGCCCCGAAGTTGAGTTCGCTTATTTCTATCCCGCGGGAATTTTGCATTTTAACTCTTTAGATCGATTAAACAATTCTAAAATGTAAATCCCATTTATTCCCTATCCAGTGGGAATTTCGAAAAAGTCCTTCTTAGTGCACCTCTATGATCCTCAAGAAATAATAATTGTAAACTTGCAAGTCTCTATATCTGCTAGTCAGTTACTATGAAAATATTACTGTTTATCCTTTATCCCGTGGGAATTTCGAAAAATCCTGAAACCCGTTATTAGCTGTTATTATTACCTACTTGCATGCCAAACTTGTAATCTCTAATAATTATAGCTGCGGAGATAGAGCCACTTTGATTCAAAAATGTAAATCCCATTTATTCCCTATCCCGTGGGAATTTCGAAAAATCCCTTCTTAGTGCTCCTCTAGGATACTCAAGGTATATGTCTGCCAAATTTCAAGTCTCTAGGTCCAGTGGTTTAGGCTGTGCGTTGTCTGTCAGTCAGTCAGTCAGTCAGTCACGGTCTTCTTTTATAGGTATAGATAAATACATACCCCTACTTAAAAACACAACAGACATTCGAATTCATCATACCTACAAACATCTGCCCCGAACGGGGATTGAACCCGGGACCTCAAGCTTCACAGTCAGGGGTTTGTTTACAAACAAATCAAGTTGAAAGCGCACAATTCATTTATGTGACTTGTTTTAATTAAGTTTTAGTAGAAAACCACTTTAAATGCAAAGGGCATTCGACGCCACAGAGTAATAGCGATCGCAATAGCCTGCGCACCTCGGGCGCTGTGCTACTTTCTATGGACAAAGGGTATCTTCTGTATAATATAAAATTCAAAGTCCTGACTGACTGATACATCTAACGCACTGCGCACAGCCCAAACTACTGAAGATAGAGACTTGAAATTTGAGACTTGAATTTATGGTCTATTTTGACCATTGCCTTAGGTTTAAATAGTTAATTTGGATTTGAAATCTTGGGTCCATGGGGCCCCGGCGCGTACAAACTTATTTCAAAGTTGCAAAAGCGCTTGGTCGACGCAACTTGTGAACAAAGAACTCGCAGTTTTCTCTCTCAAAGAATCAGCATCGCTGTTCAGCGAGGAGACGCTGCCAGCCTTTTGGGCACCATGCCACGGAAGCCTTATTTAGATCTAATTTGGTTTTAAGTTTTAATTTTATTTGTTTCAGCTTGGATTGAATGTCATTGTAAATTGCATGCTTTTATTATGTAAATAAATTATTGATTATTATTCTCTTTATGTTAGAAACGCGAACCCCAGTTTTAACACTCCTAAACTCCGCTAAGATTTGTCGCTAGCATAAAGCAAACATCTCTTTCTAATTACGCATGTGTGAAAGGGATGAATAAACGGCAGTATTAGCATACTGTATAGTGTATTGCAGAGAGAGCGTTTCTTAGTATAATTATAATTACTCTAGCGTATGTATGAAATTGTTCCGATTCGTTAAATTACGTGATGATTCTTTGATTCAATAAAGTGCCTGTTAGCGATAGTAATGGACGTTTTGTTTTAATTAGAATGTTAATAGATTTAATGACTGATGTAAGATGAATTGTAGCAGCTGTATGTTTTATTGCGATTCTACGTATTAATTGCTGTAATTAATTGAGGGTACGGCAGGATTTTATGGCATAGTTGGATTCCAACTTTTGGAACTATTATTGCCTTAAATGGAAAGTGTTTATGTAACACTGAGGAGATTGTTGTGTTTTGGCATGTTTCTGCTTATCGGGGTCGCGGTTTTGAGGGCGAGCTTCCAGCAGAGGGTCGAGCGCGTGTTTTCGAATCCTGCGTAACGTTACGGTTATCGTATCGAGATCGAGAATCCTCATACTAAATTTTAGTTCCAAGTACGCTCACGGGCTGGCGCTGTTCCAAACGTCATACAAACTCGTTAAACGAAACGTCCGAAACGTCGAGGTATATAAAAATTCAAAATTTAAATATGTGTTTTTACACGATAAAGTCCCGAGTATCATCATGATAATAAACTCGATAACGTTTACTACCTATTTGATTTTACCTGACGCAGGTTTCGAATATTTGTACTCGGGCCTCTGAGGTGCAAAATCGACCTTAAATACACACGTGATCTTGTCTGTGGAAACGCAGCCTAAATAGTTTAAGAAACTGGAGTCTACTAGCAAATTATGTGAATTTTAAGTTGTTGTTTAGTTTTAAAAAAATGTTGCTTTAACATGCTAGTGTGAACGTGCCTTTACAAAGTGATGTGATTAGTGTCTGTAGTGTGATTTGTGCTACCCTACTTTTGACAATAATAAAAATGACGATGAAAACGAGGGTAGTTGTGAGCCGCTGTCAGCTGCGCCGAGCAGCCGCGCGAGCAGAGCCGCGGCGCGCTGTTTACGTCTCGCCACCGGCGTGGCGTGTGCTCCCAGAGGAAGGACTACGGATTAGTCCGAAACATGTCGAGCTATAATCGACTGGCATACGTGAGTGATCCGTTTATTTCACTATAAAAATAGTGTTGTTTAATTTGGTTACCGGATTGACTAATCGTTAGGTATGGGTTTCAATTGCATTATTTATTTATTGTGTCGGTAACCTATCCGGTTGACTAGTGTTGTGTTGTGAGTTAATATGTACCTAAGTAATAAGTTGGAGCTGTGTGTGTGTATATCTTGCGAATAAATTTAACCCATTTACAGTGTGGTTCGGTTGACTTCGAGCTGTGTACATATTATGTAACTTGAATGACTATGGAAGTACAGTCGGTGAGTAAAAAATCGCAAAGTAACATTAAACATGGCAGAGGGTCGAGCACGACTTTACGAATGCTGCGTAACGTAAAATCTAATAGTAAACGTTGTCGAGTTTGTATGACGTTTGGAACAGCGCCCGCCTGTGAGCGTATTTGGAACTAAAATTTAGTATGAGGTTTCTCGATCTCGATACGATAACCGTATGCGTTCGTAAAGTCGTGCTCGACCCTCTGTCATCGAAAAATGCCGTAACGTATTGGAACACATTTTTCGTGAATTTTGTATTAGACCGAAAGTCCATGGTGTTAGTAAGTCATTGTATTGTATACATAGTGCATTATTTTGAGCTGCACCTTACGTGTCTTAGATAGGTGCCGCTGCTGCACTCTGATAGTAATCGCTTAATGACTGTAATTGAGTCAGTAACTGTACTGGCATGGTTTACTCTAACCAGGCTCCGTGACAGTTTGTAAGAGTAAAGGAATAATAAAGAATTTTACAGAAAAATATTGTAATAAATAATAACCTAATCAACTTAAGAACGTTGAAAAACCCCCGACATTTTTGTTTCAAAGTTCAACGCCTCAAAAACGCAGAGCTGAATTTAATGAAACTTAGCTGAGGAGAATTTCGGTTAAACTAAGTTTCGATTTAAAAAAAGCCGCCTCTAAATTCGTTAAGTAATCTGTTTAGGAGCTACGATGCCGTAGACAGATACACAGATCAAACTTACAAAACCCCACTTTTTAGGTCGGAATTCAAAAATTCAAAATTTTATTCAGCAAAGGGAAGTTGAATGCTCTTTTAAACGTAATTTTTTTGAGTCTATTATCGCTTTTGGAAAGACATTGCCATGAAGAATGCACCGCAAAAAACTTGGCACATAGTTTTTTTTCTAAAAACAATTTAGGGGGTCAAAAACCAGGGTGACAATTATTGGAAGTAAGAATGCCAAACTTTGGGACATTCATGTAGCTTAGGTAAGTTGCGCAAATCATGCTATTTTGTTTTAGCGTAGAAACTTTTCCATCAGCACTTACTTAAATTTTCTGTTTATTTACTTAGGACTGTGGAAATCGGTAAATAAGCACTTGAAACTTTTGGTCAGTTTGACTTTTCGTGTATTCAGTACCTACATGACGTTTATCAATAGTGATTACTTACTTACTTACTATACCCGGTTGGAGAAAATAAAAATTCAGCTTACCCAAAAACAAGAAACAACACTAAATAACAAAACACTTAATGTGTCACACTGTCCAAACAATTTTCAACCGACTTCAAAAAAGATGGAGGTTCTCAATTCGTCGGCATATTTTCTCTATGCAAAAACAGTCCGTCCCGCACACACTTTAAAAAAACTTTTTTTAAGCGCTGACGTCTGGCTCGAACACTTGCAGTATGCGCAATGGTTGACTTCGCTTGCCTCGAATACCTCGTGCTATACTTAGCTTGTTCTTCAAACTATAGTTCACCTTGCTAGTTCAAAGCAGAGCACATTTCACCATAGCAATCGAAATCATAGTTCACTTTCCAGTATTTACGATGTATGGTTTGTTTTGGTACTGTTTTTTTAAAACTTTCGATGCTGAATTTTAAATTGGATTCTTACAAATAAGTTGCGTGCACGCGTAGACGTAAGTGCACTTTGATCAAGTTTTTGTGCTCTAAATTATTTTATTAAAATATGAACTAAAAAGGCATAAAAGTTTTAGAAAAAGTGCAGATGCGCTTCGTTGAATCTTTTTTAGCGTTCAGATATATAGTACATGCATGCATTTTTTATTGAAACGAATAGAGATGTTACGTAATACAGATGTTTGGTATGGATGTTTAATATGCATATAAGTATGTATTTATGCATATATGTTTGTATGTCTATCCATTGTCTAGTACCCATAGTACAGGCTTTGCCTAGTTTGGGACTAGGTCAATTGGTGTCAATTTGTCCCATGATATTATTATTATTATTAATAGAACAGAGTCCCAGTGAGCTATTGCGAGTCAAAATATCCGCTAGAGTCGCTAGCGTCGAGTGGGATCTATGTCTATCTTTATTCCCCACCAATAAGCGACAAGCTACTGGCCTATGATTGGTGGAAATTGACAGGTAGACCTTACACACACTCGCAATCCTAGTGGACTGTTTAAATTTTTAGTGAACAAAGCATATTATACCGTCAATGAATTTCTGTCAGAATGCAATTAATGGTATCTGCACACCACCGTCGTGACAGTTCATTATTAAACTAGCTTTTCGTATTATTTATTTTTACAGTCATCACAGATTTCAAACAGATGCGTAAATATACAGAAAAACACAGAATTCATTTAATTGCTCGAATAGCGTAATTGGATTAGCGCGTTACCACGGTTTGGTAAAGGTTTGGGTTGGAACCCCAATTCGAGGATTATTTTTTCTGGTTTTTCTGTATATTTACGCATCAGTTTGAAATTCGTGAAAAACAGTTCAGTATTGGCTAAAATTTTGAATGCCCTGAAACCCAAGATGGTGATGTATAACAGTAACATTTATGATCTGTGCCTATGTACAAATTTTTACCCGTGTTGAACATATAAACTATTTAGTATTTGTATTTCTTGAATCGCGATAGCCCTCATTGACTCCTATTATTCTTAATTCATAGAGAAAACCAATCACCTATTTATTACACATACACATGCAAAATGAATCTCAATGGGAGAACAATAAAACGACAATGTTAGTTACCTTACATCGATTTCAAATGTTAATTATGGAAATCTGAAGCAGTGAGAGTAATATACACAATCAGTCAATGACTGTTCTCGAACCTTTTTACAGCAAAAGTTTCTATGACTTTGCAGACACGTCGTTATAAATTTTAGCCAATACTCATTGCGACAAAGTTGTACAAGTACAACAGTGATCTTTCACACCCACACACTGAATTAGATTAAAAACATATGGGAGTGCCGGAACGCATAGATCAATATTAGTACATTATTTAGTACTTTTCTATCGTGCTCTTAAAATATTGATATATAGACATATATCATATATAGGAACTATAGTAGAGCGTTATTGGAGAATTACATAGACCGTACACAGGTACGGTACCGAGAATATCTTCGCTAACTAGAAAGGCTACCACGTTAACATACCGAGTTTTCACTGAACACGTTTTACTGCATGGTGCATAATATACATACTATGTTTTTTGCTCCTGACGGATTCAGGAACGCGTTGTTTAAGTTTTTTGGATAGGTCCCAAGCACGCTCTCCTCTGCATAACCGCATATTCTCTTGAATCAAAGCATTATTTTTTACCGTGCACTCAAATCATTTCATACAGGATGTTAACCCAAGCTGAATCAAGAAACTCTGGCACCTTAATACGTGAGAGTCTCCTAGGCGTATACTTAGCAATTTTAAATTTTGTTAGTAATGTACCTAATGTACTTCTACCATCAAATTTGTCCTTAATTGAAATATAATTGACTGCGTATGAGTAGGTACAGCGTCCAGTGTCAGCTACTGGTATTTTTTTAACATATTTGACAATATCACATGGATCAACCAACTGGTAGCCATAACCACCTATCTCACAACTCCGAAAAAACGTTTCACCTTCGTTTCGTTTCACCTTTTTTTCGTTTGTCCGAATGCATTTTTTTCTATTTCGGGATTTACTTCAGACCATCGTGTAGAACCCCCTTAGGTTAGGTTAGGTTTGCGTTATAAAAGTCCCGAAATATTTACAGTTTCAGAAAAAAATGCATTCGGACTAAAGTAAAAAAGGTGAAACGAGAAAACGGTGAAACGTTCTGTCGGACAAACGATAGGTTACCATAATTAATATCTAAAAACAGCCGTGAATGCAAAACTGTCCCCGAATGTTCGAATCCTACGTAACGTAAGATTATCGTATTGAAATCGAGACGCTTCTTAGTAAATTTTAGTTCCAAAGACGCTCAAGGGCGGGCGTTGTTCCAAACGTCATACAAATTTCCCAATAAAGTTACTACTCGATTACGTTGCGCAATATTCGAATATTTCGACGGTCCTCGCGAATAACCGTGTAAGCGCTATTACAATTTTTTTTGTTTATTGCATAATACCGTTCTTTTATCTATAACGCACGTCCGAATTTTTTACTTTGCAAAAATAATGATAAATAATCTATTTTAAGTTAACTTCAATGTTTTTTCTATGGAAAACACAAATGTAGATCGCAGGAAAAAATACTAAACCGCCGATACACACATTACCTCGTCTATTTTGAACAATAAAAACGCGTCTCATCATTCGGAGCATCCTGCGGCTTGTGCAAACTACTTTGCACACTTATTCGTGTAATTTGTTTTAACGTAAGTTTTCGTATTGTCTCATACAATATGCAAGCAAATCGAATTGCTCGTGTAATAGCCTATTATTGTTCCCATTATGAAGTTTTACATTAGTGTATTGATCTAATACCTAGTCGAGCGCTAATCATTATAACACGAATAACAGTGTAATGTTCTTTGATATTAAATTTACAAATAAAATTTGACAAGAATAAAAAAGTATATGGTTTTCTCACATTTTCTCGAAAACCCACATTACATATTTTTTATTTAGGGCATAAATACATTTGATTATTAATTTCCATTGTTTACTGTATACATTGTTTTAAATTTAATCTATCAGGTGAAGAACGATTCAACTTTTTTCGTATTTTATTTTTCCTGTAAAGTTGGTGTTTTGATAATACACGTTTATTCGCGGGGACCGTCGATTTGTACTCGGACCTCAGGATCTACTCTGTCTACATTTTATCCAGCATCAGTCATAACGTAGGTAACCTATATTATAGTGATTTTAAAAATGCAATAAAGATCTATCGGGGACATGCTTCATGGTGGGAACCTCACCCATTGTGCCATGCTCCATGAGCTTGGGAAGTATCGTTTCGTACAAAAACCTCGTTCCGGCAAACACCTCTTGGGTGTAATTATATAGTGATTTGTATCACGGGTCAATGATTTTTGAAGCTATCTCGTTAGTTTTGAAAGAAATTGAATTTTGCTTTAAGTTAGCGAAATTGGTTAATTTTGGTGTAATGGTCAAGTTTTGTGGGGCATAAAAGGCTTAAATTGTATGCGTTGATTGCTTTTATTATCTTACTAGCAAATCCTGCTAGTATTAGAAATAGAAATAGAAATAGGAAATATTTTATTTACCAAGATTAAAATACATTACATAAGCATCCAAGCATTGCATTATTAGGCATCAGTGCTTGCCTCTGAGGCCCGAGTATGAACGAATACGAATGTTATCGAGAAAATTTGTATGAAGTTTAGAGCAGTGAAACTTAGTATGAGAAGTTTCACGATTTCGATACGATAACGTGATGTTAGGCACTGTTCAAATATTCGTACTTGGGCCTCTGTGCTTGCATACTCTGTTCCAATGCACGTAGCCATGAATTCTTGGCTAATTTTATAAAAAAAATACCTCTTAAGTTACATCGTACGTTAGTATACTTCTAAATTTTATCCTGGTTTTTTATCCAGGGCGGTTTGAAAGGGCAACCAATCACTCCAGCGGGTTTGCGGGTGGAAGGATTCTTTATCTTCAGCACTTTTTTAGCATCTTCCTTGACAACATCCTTGTTTTCTGCAATTAGTTAAAGCACTCGCTAATCTGGCTTGGATCGAGTTTCGCGTCTCTGACCCACAGCGGCGCGTGCGCTGAATCTGATTATGGAGAATTCGCTTTCCATGACTCTGTGTGCGCTGCACGTTGCATGCGAATATAATTAACATTGGACCTGTGCCCCGAACACGAGATTTCGCAAGAGACCCTAGCACGAATATTCGAATCCTACGTAACGTAACCGAGTATAGTAAAAATAGAGGTGTTACCAGTTTGACCTGTGTATCTGTATATCTGTGTATGGGTGTATCTATGTATCTTCTAAACGAATGGACGAATGGTTTAATCGAAAACTACTTTAATCGAGATGGTTCTTAGCTTATTTCCATCAAAATCGTTTCGTAACACCATCAAGCAGCAGTGCTTGCACTGTTGTGTTCCGGTGTGGAGAGTAAGACAGCCGGTGTAATTACGGGTACAAGAGGCATTTCATCTTAGCTCTCTAGGTTGGCAACGCATCTGCAAACCCTCCGGGGTTGCGGGTGTCTATGGGCAGTGGTGATCACTTACCATCAGGTGACCCACTTGCTCGTTTGCCTTACTCGTCGTACAATGACAATGCAAAGAAAAATCCGTTAAGCAGCTGGAGGTTGCTGGTTCATGTCCAGCTGCTTAACGGATTTTTCTTTGCATTGTCATTGTATGTTGAATTTCATTCTATGAATGTTTCATAAAAATAAAAACAAAAATAATCAATAAATCGATTATTTTCATTTACTCGTCGTATAAAAAAAAAACGTTTTTGCGATATTGAACTAAAAAATAAAATATCCGTGGTTTCTCAACTTTCCTAAGTTGGTTGTTATTTTTAGGAGCCGAAATTGATGTAACGATGTTAAAGTTAACTGTTACATTAGATAATGATACTCCTTCCATCTTCAGGCACCAAATTCGAGTTCAAATGCCATCATTTGGTTAAGTAACTCTCAACAATAGTTTATTGTTAACTTAGCCGTGATTGAGAAGAAATCGTATCTCATTTGATTCAGAATCTCTCAATATAAAACGATGACGCGGCGTTTAAACCGTGACAAAATAGCGTTACACACAGACAGACAGACTGAGAATCTTATTACAAAGTTATCGGTTGTAATATTCGTAACTTGTATGAAAGAAGCCCTCTCATTCTGAGAGGAGGCCTGTGCCCAGAAGTGGTACGTAAAAAAGGCTGATGATATGTGATGTGATGTGATGAAAGATGATGATATCCGCAGTAGAACTAAGGTTACCGACACGACATAGGCCGAGGATGACTTACGGATCTGAGACGTGGGCGCTAACGATGGGCCTCATAAGGAAGCTCAAAGTCACTCAGAGGGCGATGGAGAGGGCTATGCTCGGGTTTTCTCTGCGGGATAGAATCAGAAATAATCATATCCGCAGTAGAACTAGAGTTACCGACATAGCCCGAAGAATTGCGAAACTCAAGTGGCAGTGGGCGGCACATTGCTCGCGGGACTGATGGCCGATGGGGTCAGAAGGTACCAGAATGGCGTCCGCGGACCGGGAGACGAGCTGTCGTTAGGCCTCCAACAAGATGGAGCGACGACCTGGTAAAGATCGCGATTCGTAATTCGTAACTCGCAAAATTTCAGAGAAATGCGACCTGCGACAGACGGACAGAGGGTCGAACACGACTTTTCGAATCCTGCGTACCGTTCCGGTTGTCGTATCGAGATCGAGAAACCTCGTACTAAATTTTAGTTCCAAATACGCTCACGGGCCGGCGCTGTTCCAAACGTCATACAAACTCGATAACGTTTACGTGACGCAAGTTTCGAATATTCGTACTCGGGCCTCTGAACGAAAGCATTTTTGTTCAAACTGAAATGGAGACGCTTCGCTCGCTCGGTCAGTAAGGCTCCTGTACCTCCGCAGCAGTGTGTCCACAGCTAATCGTGACCGTCGCACGCGCACCGCCCTATATCCACTGTCATTGTCACGGCGTCACGTACGAGACAGTAGGCCTTATTTGCTGTCTCTCAACGGGCAGACTGAAAAGCACCTGTTGTTTTTTAAGGTTCCGAACCTCAAGAGGAAAAAAACGGAACCCTAATAGCATCACTTTGTTGTCCGTCTGTCTGTTTGTCTGTCTGTCGGTCTGTCTGTCAAGACCCTTTTTCTCTGAAACGCGTAGAGGTAGCGTGCTGAAATTAATATCAAATACTCAAGCCTGCGGTCCCTTGAAACTGTGAAAAAATCAAGCATCTAAGTCAACGCAATCAAAAGATACAGTCATTACAAAAGTCGTTTCCATACAAATTGCCGTTTTTTGAAAACCTAAAGGGTACTTCCAGCTGTTCTAGAACCTTGAATTTGGTATGAAGGTAACTCTTAGTATAACCACTCAGAAAAGTCTCAAAATCTTAAATTTTTATGTCTGTCTCTAGATTTCGAGGACCAATATAAGTTGACCCCACACTGCGTACATTTTGCTAAGGAGCAGGGCTCTGCTAACACTGGACTTTTAAAACACTGGGGAAAAGCGTTAAAATCTTTCTACGGAACCCTCGTGCGCGAGTCCGACTCGCACTTGGCCGGTTTTTTTTTAATTGGGTGATTAACTGGTATATTATTAGTGTTCCTACCTAGTGAGTTTGTCAGTCGAGTATAGAATGGCATGTTTCGGACTAATCCGTAGTCCTTCCTCTGGGTGCACACGCCTCGGCGGAAGTGTTGTAAATGTAAATGTGACTAAACACTAGTAGCGCCATCTAGTTTAGTTCGTGTAAGGTAGGTTTAGGAATTGTGTAAAAGGGTACTTTGGATACATAAATAAATTCAGTTCGCTCACATCACACCCAACACATATACACACATACTTGTGACTCGTGACTGACATACGTGAGTGATCCGTTTATATCACTACGATTGAATCTCACGGTATTTTCAAGTTAAAATGTAGTTTAAGGTGATAGAAAGTAGTGTTAAAAAAAAATGACTGTACTTTCTGTGGACAAACGACTACACGTGTTAATGTTATTTTAGTTAGACAGTTTTGTGTACTTACCTTATAGCTTATAAGATTATTATACGTTTCAACCTTATTTAATTGAAAAATATCTTTGAACGTCCTCTTTCGCATAACAAAAATAACGACTCTGGTTTTTGCAAACTAAATGTTAATAAAAACATACGCATACATACATCTTAATTCCAATACAGTGCCCTAAGCACGACTTGTCGAATCCTGCGTTACGTTACGGTTATCGTATCGAGATCGAGAAAACTCATACTAAATTTTAGTTCCAAATACGCTCACGAGCGGGCGCTGTTCCAAACGTCATACACACTCGTTATAGTTTACTATTCGATTTTACGTGACGCAGGATTCGACAAGTCGTGCTTAGGGCACAGAGTCCCGTGCATTTGAATCCTACGTAACGTAATCGAGTATAGATCTATATAAGTATGTTTATCCGTTGTCTGGTACCCATAGTACAGGCTTTGCCTAGTTTGGGACTAGGTCAATTGGTGTCAAATTGTCCCATGATATTTATTTTATTTTTTTAAATAGTCAAGAAAACGGAGAAAAAATGAACTAAGTTTACTCATACAAATCTGTTTATTGACGTAAATTACGTCAATATATCAACAGCCCTCATTTAATTATTAGTAACGTTATCAAGGAAATTTGTATGATGATTCGAACAGCGCCTCCCGCGAGCGTATTTAGTACTAAAATTCTCTGTTAATTTTCTCTATGGCGATACGATAACTTTATTACTCGATTGTTTTACGTAGGGTTCGAATATTCGTGCTTGGGGCACTATTTTACAATCAACACAGCCGTAAGTACAGTCAGCAGCAATAGTTGCTAAGCAACCGAAGCGCTCACAATAATCTAAGCACGGCTCTATTGTTATAGACATAAGAGCTTGTGCTGTGCCCTAAGCACGACTTGTCGAATCCTGCGTTACGTTACGGTTATCGTATCGAGATCGAGAAATCTCATACTAAATTTTAGTTCCAAATACGCTCACGAGCGGGCGCTATTCCAAACGTCATACAAACTCGTTATAGTTTACTATTCGATTTTACGTGACGCAGGATTCGACAAGTCGTGCTTAGGGCACAGATCATTGTGAGCGCTTCGGTTGCTTAGCAACTATTGCTGCTGATTGTACAACAACTCATTAATTAATAATGAAATCTGTATTCTTAATCTTCCTATCACCAGTAACCTACTGAATTAATCATATCATTAATTCAATTTAGTTCTAATTAAAGTTAAAGATTTCGCATGTCCACATTGCAAATTACTACTTACTCCTAAGCTCGTTCAAACTTGAACCTTGTTGTTTACAAAATAAAGTTGATTTTCAAGTGCTTCGGAATTTGAACATGAAACCTTTTTATGCTGAGTCGGCGTTAAAAGAGTAATGGATATAAGTGCGCTACCGTAAAGATTTTAATCTATTGAATGAAAGTATTAATCAGATGTACAGGTCGTAATTAAGTGTTATGGTAAATAGGACTGATTGTGCCTAATAATCTGAGACAGGTTGGTACATAGAAATTATTTACTCAGAATGAAAGAGGCAGATTTTTACCTACCTTCTACCAAGTCAGTTTACTGATTTGAATCTTAGCTAAGTAATATTTTTCTTATTATTATTGTACAGTAGCTATGTTTATTTACATTTTTCAATTCTTGAACGAATTCACTTCCACTTTCTGTAAATTTAGCAATGATGTAATCAAAAAAGTCGCAAAAATTTCATTTTGATAAAATTGTCTTTGTCGCAATAGTGCTGCCATCTTTTGGTTCGAAATGAAAGCTCCAACTAACGCTAGGAGACAGAGGCATCAGGCAACTCACTGCCGAACCTTCACAGCACAAGCTTCCACTACTCTCTCAGAGATGGCGCTGTCAACACTTACAAAATCAAAATTCGTAATCTCCTTTTCACATCGACAAAAGGCTTTATAAAACCTCTATTTCTAATACAGTAAAGACGAAAAGAGGTGAGAGGGTACAGAATGGAGCATTAAACAAAACACTTCCGTTTATTTGAAGAACACCAAAATCATTAAATATTTTCCCTTGACAAACAAACCTGTCAAATATTTTATTTATATTAGTTTCCTGCTTTTCAAGACAAGTTGGCAAATCGATCGCTCACAATACGTGCCCAATCTCCCCGGGACATCAGAATAATAGTCAATATTTGCCTGTTCGAGTACTTTTTGTTTTGACTTTGATTATGTTTGTCATTTGTTTTAGGCCTTTCCGCGTAAGAAATGACTCGTCGCGATAGTTTTGGTAAAAAAGGTTTTCAGTGCCCCAAGCACGACTTGTCGAATCCTGCGTCACGTTACGGTTATCGTATCGAGATCGAGAGATCTCATACTAAATTTTAGTTCCAAATACGCTCACGGGCCGGCGCTGTTCCAAACGTCATACAAACTCGTTATAGTTTACTATTCGATTTTACGTGACGCAGGATTCGCCAAGTCGTGCTTAGGGCAGAGGGTCGAGCACGACTTTACGAATGCTGCGTAACGTTACGGTTATCGTATCGAGATCGAGAAACCTCATACTAAAGTTTAATTACAAATACGCTCACGGGCGGGCTCTGTTCCAAACGTCATACAAACTCGACAACGTTTACTATTGGATTTTACTTTACGCAGCATTCGTAAAGTCATACTCGACCCTCCGTTATTTATTTAGCGATAGTTCAACTCAAACTTTTTTTGTTGATGTGGACGAAATATTCTTTGAAGAACACCGACTTCATATTCTTGCTATGCCATAAAACTGATGGCTTATGCGATGAGGATTATTTCATGTTTTTTTTTAAGGCGGTTTTACATTTCGTTAATTTCTAGGGTTCCTTACCTCAAAAGGAAAAAGCGGAACCCTTATAGAATCACTTTGTTCTCCGTCTGTTTGTCTGTCAAGACCCTTTTTTGGCGTTTAGGTAGCATGCTCCAATTAATATCAAATACTTAAGTCTGTGGTCCCTTAAAGCTGTGAAAAAATCAACCTTCTAAGTCAACGCAATCAAAAGACAGTCATTACAAAGGCTATTTCCATACAAATTGCTCAAATTCAAAAACCTAAAGGGTACTTCCAGTTGTCCTAGAAACTTGAAATTTGGTGTGAAGGTAGCTCTTATAGCACAACCACTCAGAAAAGTCTCAAAGTCTTAAATTTTTATGTCTGTCTGTAGATTTTGAAGACCAATGTAAGTTGACCCCACACTGCGTACAGGAAAAGCGTTAAAATCTTTCTACGGAACCCTCGTGCGCGAGTCCGACTCGCACTTGTCCAGTTTTTTTATTGATGCGGTCGAAATATTCTTTGAATTGAACACCGACTTCATATTCATGCTAGGCTAAAAAACTGATGGCTGGAGGTTTATTTTTTTTTTTACGGCGGTTTTACTTTTCGTTAATTTTTTTTTAACCGTAAGCGTTTTACCCTAACGCGTATAAACCTTTTTGCTGCGTTGATATACATTTACTTTCACCGAAAGCTCTAGAAGGGTAAAAAGCTCATTGTCCACAAAAAGCCGGGACGCGGACTGATGTATGCCATTGTCTACGTAATTAATTGTCGCTACCCTACCCTGTGGAAAAAAGCTTGTCCGTCTGTAACTCAATTACGGGGTAGCTAAATCGTTTTGAATGGTATTTTTTTTAGATAAAGCCGAATTAATCAACGTGCATTCGTAGACAATATATAGCGTATCGTATACACTCAAGAGCAAAAAAACGGGTCACTTTGTATGGAATTGTTCATACAAAGTGACCCGTTTTTATTGCTCTTGAGTATAGAATAGACTGGGACTTTTGACACTCGTCATCGGATTGAAATGCCGGACTGAACTAACACCAGCGTCAACATGCAGAGAGGACAGTACCTACCAACTCCGTTATGTTGCCAATTTTGTGTATTAAAATAAATTCCAGCTACATGAACCGCGCACGTCCGAACTTCGTATAAGTTATAAAACCAACCGATCGTAAATTTTGTAAGTTGTGAGCCGCATAATTTCAGCTAAGTATAGTTTAAGCATTAAGAAATTAGACAGCTCATTTTTAGTCAATATAAAATCAGAAGGGAAGACTGGAATTCGGTATTTCTCGGGATTTTAGTTCTGCCGAATAAAGGGTTACTACGTTCCCTGTATACATTATGTGCAAGCGAAACTGGGTGGGTTTTTCCAGAACACATACAGGTGTTGCTTAGACGTTACTGCCTAGTACGTTTGGGTCATGGAGTAGCTTAAACTTCGGTCTGACCTGACCATAGGCTCTTGTCCATAGTCACAGTGACATAAGAATAATTTTCACTAAACGGCTCGCATCGCATCGTATCGGAAAGGATACAATGCGATGCGGCGACAGCCGATCGCGTCCGGCAGGATGTCGACGCATCGGCTCCGTACTGTCGCTTGCGAACGTCCGTTTCTGCGCTTCGTCAAGTCATGCAACGACTGCCAAAAGGATCCGACCGGATACGACGACACGCGAACGGTCCAATGAAGCGTCGCATCATACTTTCGGCTCGGCTCGGCGTATCGCGGAAGACGCCCGCTGTCAAGCTGCTATACGCGGCTTAATTGATAATATAGATTTTACATACTGTGTACATGATTTCATCATGTCAGCCGATTGACGTCCACTGCTGGACGGCGGCCTCCCCCGCGGCTCTCCACTCGGACCGGTCTTGTGCTTTCCGCATCCACCGCGGTCCCGCCATCTTTACCAGGTCATCGCTCCATCTTGTTGGAGGCCTACCGACATGATTTAATATCGTAAAGGATTGTGAAATCCATTCCAATCCGATGCGATGCGAGCCGTTTGGTGGAAATTATGCGTTGGTCGTATTCGACCAAAAATGGTTTATACAATTAAAAGTACAAGTAAAGCCGCGGCGTGCAGGAGTAGAGCTCAAATTATATCGCGAAACTCGTCATGTTTTTGTAAATAAAATGGCCATTAAAGCCGTTGACTTTCAAATGAATTAGGTCTGTTTGTTTAGGGCAAAGGGGGTATGTCGAATATAATTATGTTCACACTTCTTTTGTTTGGGGTTGGCAGGCCTTTAAACGTTTGTTGAGGGCAATGAGTTCTTCAGTGTGTTATGCAGGAATTTATGTTGAATTGCTCAAGTCGTCTATCTAGGTAAGGTAAAAGTCCTAGTGTCTGACACTGCCCCAGTAGTCGACACATAATCGTAATCCATTATTAACGATTGGAGGTGTCGACTATTGGGGTAGTGTCAGATACCCCTAGTCGTCCTAAACGTGATATTTGATGATTTTGTCTACCCGTGATTGTAAAAACAATTGCCCTTATTCATAAATGTCACTCAAGCCTCCATTAGTTAAAATAGGGTTTGTCTTCTTCTTACTAAAGGAAATGTCAATGTGACAAAAAAAGACAAACGAACTTTACGCCATTTTAGTTAAAATAGGTTTATGAATAATAGGGATAATCTTTAACCGTAATTAAACCTTGTCACCGGTATTTCTTTACATCCAACAATTTCACCTCACCTAACAGAATATTCTAGTCTCTCAACTAAATTGCTACCGAATCGGTTAAGTCTCAAGATTGAGTTAAGTCTGTAATACCCCACTTAATGAGACGACGGCCCATCACAACAGGCTTTGAGCAGATTACAGCGATTTGAGTTATCTTAAGACTGCGATTGAGATGCAGTTTATTTGCATTAAGCGTGGGATTAGGTATATCTTTTGACATGCTTACATCAAACACGAATAAAAGTTTAGTATCTCAAAAACGGCCCAACCGATTTTTATAAAACTTAGCTAAGAACCATCTCGGTTAAACTGCTTTCGATTAAAAAAAGCCGCGTCCAAATCCGTCCGTCCATTTACGAGCTACGATGCCACAGACAGATACACAGATACACAGACACACAGATACACAGGTCAAACTTATAACACCCCTCTTTTTCGTTGGGGGTTAAAAATGCACCGGGTCTGTGTGTGTTGCCATTGGTGTGACAGTTTTCTTTTAGTACCTATGAGTTTGTAGAGACGTAAAAAATCCTATATTATCGGTTTCGTTTTTTCCTTTCTAGAACCCTAAAACTTACCCAACTACTATTTTCAATAAGCTTCCGTATTGGGAACAGTCGGGTAAAATGTCATTTTACGCTTTTATTATAACTCAAATAACTAGGTACCTATCTAGAAACGCTAAATAGACATTGATTTATGCTACTCGTCCCAAGATGCAAAACAATTGGTACAGAATATTAAAACTCTTCACTCAATAATTCTCTAGTCCCATCTTATTCAGAAGCTGCTCAATACAACCCAACTTCAATCACGCCAATTCAATCCACAAAAGTAGTTAAAAACTACAACGCATTCACAAATTGGATCGTCTGAAATCATCTCCTGAAAATTCTGCTCAAACATCCTGTATAACACGTGATTTATTTGAAACGCCAAGCTAAAAGATACCCTAACGCGCGCAATTAGGTTTCAAAATTAATGGCAGTCTTGCATTTGTATGGGGCTCAGAATACAGGACAAACCAGATCCCGCGAGCGCGCCTAAAACTTAAGCAACTATAACTAACCTAACCAACTTCGAAAAGTTGAAAAAACCCCCGACATTGTCATTTCAACGTTCAATATTCCAAAAACGGGTGAATCGATTTTAATGAAACTTAGCTAAGAACCATCTCGATTAAGCTTTAAAAAAAAACTTTTTAAAAACCGCATTGAAATCGGTCCATCGGTTTGGGAGCTATGATGCCACAGGCCGATACGGGTCAAACTTATAAGACTTCTCTTTTTCGTCGAGGTTAAAAACTACTCTTAATAAATAGAGTAGTTTTGCGTAGTCATCTCCGTGCACGCAGAGTATCGTGACCATGTTGTACAAATGACAATATTGATTAATCCTTTCTTGTGTCGTTCTTACATGCAGAAAATGCCGTTGGGTTTATAAAAAACAGAACAGGATATTTTATGTGTAAACGGGCAGCGAAATCTATGAAAAATGGACTCACTCCGCGGCGTGCGATTATGATTGAACGCGGCTTCTGGTTTATTCTGTATTCTGAGATATGAGGACGAGGATATGAGTGTATGGAGGGAGGCAGTACCAGTTTGAGCTTTATTTTGGAGGTTGAAGGCTTTAAATGGAGGTTGAATGGGGAAAGGAAACGCAAGCAGTGGCTGGGCCTGGAAAGAGTCGCTCTCGAATAATCGATAGCTGACGTCTGGCCGCCCCTCGCGCAGGTGGTTACCCCTCGCGGGGTAAGGTGGGTTCCGTTGGGAAGACTTCCAGTCGCAAAACAGATTTGTTTGTAGTAGGGATTGGAATAGTTCCGATATAATCCCATAGATGGCGCTGTGCTACTTTCGGAGAGGGTAACGAAATGTTGCTCTGAAATGCAAGTATTTTTGTTGTAATGATTGCCGTGGTTTCTTGTTACGCACTCTGGTAATGTATCCAGTAGGTAAGCAGTGAAGGCCGAGTGAGGCTTAAATAAATGCTAATGTTGTCCGCGTCAAATAGAGAGTACGATTGAGACGGAGAGAGAGAACTGATAAGTGAGTAAACACTCTATTGTACGGAAAAAAATTGGATAAAAACACAAGTTACAACAATCAACTGCGCTTGTCCTTCGTCATCCCTTTCAAGATCCAAGGTAAGTACAATCTGGTACAAGCATGTAATAATTATGTTTGACGCACGTTCACTTGATGCGTGATGCGGAGATTGTTTTGTTTAGGATGCATGACGCATTTACTATTATTAGTACAAGCTATTGTTTAATGTTCAGCTTCACATGTATATATATATATTTGCTTTAATTTAATTCAAATCTCGGATGTAGATCACAACCGTCTCCAATGGTCGAATTGACGATTGCCATGAATTTTGCTACGCGTATTATGGCTCTATGTAATAATTCAATTGTTAGTAATTTCAGGTCAATCCTAGATTTTATCACGTAGGTACTTTGTTAGTTAGTTATTTGTTTGTTTATGTTTATGTTTGTTATCAGTGATTCGATTAGGTAACCAAATATTCACAGATTTCTACATGCGTCATTAAGTTCATCTCGTACTGTTGAAATGTTTTTCAGTAAATGAATCGATTCATTATATTAAAACAATTTCAAGTTTAATTGCTGACTGCGCTCTGTTATAATATTCGTTACGACTTTTCAATCGCGCCAACGGAGCCCCCGCCTAAGCCTCCGCAGACGCAAGTCTAACAAGCTTTGCATCAATGAACCTGCAGGTTACGTGTTGCTCGTAATTGCCAATTGCACTTTGTTATGGAATTTTGCAGGGTTCCGTGGGCAACTGCAAAGAGACGTCGCGTTCACAATTGTAAAAGCAAAAAATAAACTTTTAAAGTGGACCCATACAGGGTGCACTTCAAAAGTTTCTGGACAGAAGGAAATTAATTTTTAATGCAGCTTTTTTTAAATTGAAAATTTGGGATCACTTCAAAGTGATTTTAAACGAAGGGCATGTATCGTATCATTGCAGTTTTTATTGATGTTGAAACGAAACAGACAAAGAAAGAGCATGGCTTCTTTCACTATGTGGAATTGGCTTATCTCTATGCCACGGGCAGTCGGGTGCCATGCATTTCCTGGGATAATAAATGACCGTGAAAGCCTAGTGGGTTGACCTATGGTCTCTTAAGGTGAGGGTCATGGGTTCGAGCCCGCGAGCTCGCATCTATGAGTTTTTCGGAATGTATGTGCTTTATTATAATGCTTATTTATTATAGTGCTTATTTATAATGGGCTTTTCGGTGAAGGAATTCATCGTGAGAAAACCTACTACTACTACTGCTGAAGTTCCCAATTCACACTGAGGGTCGAGCACGACTTTACGAATGCTGCGTCACGTAAAATCGAATAGTAAACGTTGTCGAGTTTGTATGTCGTTTGGAACAGCGCCCGCCCGTGAGCGTATTTGGAACTAAAATTTAGTATGAGGTTTCTCGATCTCGATACGATAATCTTAACGTTACGCAGCATTCGTAAAGTCGTGCTCGACCCTCTGGTCCCGCGTGGGAACTATAGCCCAAGCTCTCTCATCGTGAAAGGAGGCCTCTGCCCAGCAATGGGACGTAAATAGGCTGATGATGAATAATTTTAATAGCCTATAATGACTTTCGGATAAATTATTTCAATACAAAAACTCGGTTGGATTTTTAATTTACAACAATTTCCTGCAATGATTGGACCGATATTCGACGTTCGGTGAAAATGCAATACATAATACAAGCCTCAGCAAACGACTTCTACCTTGAATGGTTATATTTATTTGCCAAAAAACAATACAATCAAGGCCCCAAACCCTGCCAAAGCTAATAATAACCCAAATAAATACAAATCGAGCATTAAAACAATTAACAAACTAACTCGATAAATAACCCGAAGTACATTACAAAGCGTACTGCGCCGTATACATTTGCTAAGTTTCAGGGTCCCCAGTTAATAGCTCCAAGTCTTCGGCAATGACTCGCGAACTTGGAAAAATACTCCATACAAACTCAGGTCTTTGTGGAAAGGTGAAATTTTCCGCGCAAAAACTTTGAAGGTGTTACTTGAGGGTTTTGAATGAGTGGTTCTAAGAGTACCTAAAGGTTTTAAGTTTAAGGAAGTACGTCACGTCACCACCGGCCTTTTTTAAGACCCACCACTGGACTCAGGCCTCCTCTCAGAATGGGAGGGCTTGGGCGAACCTAGTGCGGTTTGTGAATTTATAAGGAATGTATGTTTATACACAAAGAGAAAAGTCGTGACTAACTGATTGACTGACTGACTGGTCAACGCCCAGCCCAAACCCCTGGACCTAGAAAGCTGAAATTTGGCGTGGAAGTTCCTTTTATAATGTACGGGTATAAAAAGGTTTAGGGTCGGCAAAGCGCGAGTGATACTTCTCTGCACTACTCTCGTTTTCATGAGTGATCCATTAAATTCACTACCTGTTATTTTTTTTGGGTGGTAGGACCTTGTGCGAGGTCCGTCCGGAAAACTACCACCATCTTATTCGCCAATCCTACCGCAAAGCAACAGTGCTTGCACTGTTGTGTTCCGGTGTAGAGAGTACACAAGTGTATTGATTTATACTTTCGCGATTTTCACACATTATCATGATACCCGGGACTTAATCGCGTAAAAAACATTTATATTTAAATTTGAATTTAAATACCTCGACGTTTCGGACGCGACGTTGCGTCCATGGCCTCGAAAGGATTGAAGAGGCGGGTATCAACATCTCCTAGCTGCACGGGTTCCTCGATCTACCCGCACTTAAAAAATAAAAGTAAAAAAAAAAAATAAAAAAAAAATATATAAGTTTTTTACGCGATTAAGTCCCGAATATCATGATAATACACCGGTGTAATTACGGGCACAAGAGGCATTTCATCTTAGCTCTCTAGGTTGGCAACAGATCTGCAAATCCGCCGGGATTGTGGGTGTCTATGGGCAGTAGTGATCACTTACCATCAGGTGACCCACTTGCTCATTTGCCTTCCATGTCGTATGAAAAAGAAAATCTCACGGTAGTGTCATGTTAAAAGTGCTGTAAGCTTAATTTCGACAGCTGAGCATACTTTATTCACAGTGTAAACGGTGCACCGACGCCTGTGATGGTTGCTTTGCAATCGCGAGGCCACAGCACCTAGAGAGCTGTGGTATATTTACAAATTGATGAAATCGCAATTCCTTATTTATACCAGACGACGCACAACATGTATCATCATCACCAGCCTTTTTTTTATGTCGTACTGCTGAGCACAGGCCTCCTTTCAGAATGAGAGGGCTTGAGCTATAAGTTCCCACACGAGCCCAGTGTGGATTGGGAACTCCACACGCATCATTGAATTGCTTCGCAGATGTTTGCAGGTTTCCTCACGATGTTTTCCTTCACCGAAAAGCTCATGATAAATTACAAACGTAATTCCGCACATAAATTCAGAAAAACTCAGAGGTGCGAGCCGGGATTTGAAGCCACGACGCTCTGCTTGAGAGGCCATAGGTCAAACAACTAGGCTATCACGGCACGGCACAGTTAATTGTGTACAAATAAAAACAATTAAAACAAGACCCGCATCAACCCTGAAAGTCTTGTCCTGAGCTACTAACTAATACGGGCAGTGGCGGCGTATGCAGCTTGGGCTCCCCTTCCGCCTCTCCTCTCTCGCGTAGACGTTGCCCTGTCTAGACGGCTTCGTTGAATGACTGTGTATTGGTTTATAGGGTTGCTTTATTCAAGTCTCACAGAGGCTCCGAAAATTTCACAGACATGTACCTGCCTACCCTTTCGGCGCCCTCTCCGAAGGCGTCCGTCGCATCCGGTTCTCTTTACGGCCTATTTGCAATATACAGGTTTTACAACCGCCTTGTATCCGCTTATTCCCAATTTTATTCAGCATTTTTATATCACCTGCCACAATATCTCGTGGAGCAGATGCTGTTGATGATGTAAGATTAAACATGTCTGCCTTGGACGTGTTTATGTTTTTTTTTTCGTTTATGACGTCTTTTTACTGTCGAGAGGAAATTACTTTTCTTCGGGGAAGCGTTGTCTTTGTTTGCGTTGGAGTGTATTAATAGATTTCTCAGGTAGCCTTCTTCAGATTGTGTACAGTCATAATTATAATGACAATTTTAGCTGCCTATGGTCAAACCAGCAACTTTTTTTATTTCAAAACGATCGCTTATAGTTTTCGGTGATCAACTTGCAGCTTTGCGGGTAGGACCTTCTGCGAGGTCCGTCCAGATCGAGCCGCTACCACCATCTCACTCGCTAATCCTGCCTCTAAGCAGCAGTGCTTGCACTGTTGTCTCCCGGTGTGGAGAGTAAGACCATGGGTGTCCATGGGCAGTGGTGATCACTTATCATCAGGTGACTCACTGCTCGATTACGATTATGTGATTAAGCGAAATGATTTTCTTTTGACATTAGTCACCTATTATTAAACTTTCAATAAAGAAAATAATGACCCAACACGAAGAACGAATCCAAATCCTTGAATTTCCGAGTCACGTGCTTATAATAATTACAAATATACCTAATGTCCAATACAATATTACACAGAAATTTATAAGAACGCCTATCGTGAGAGAAGCCCAACAGGGTGTATCTTTTTAACTACAGTTTACGATAATGGCAGGTAAAGGGAATGTTCCACAAAAACAGCTAAGGATAGGTACCTAGGTACGTACTCAATTTTTACAAAGAGAAGATCAGGAACGGAATCAGTGTTTGATTTACGTGTTTCGTATTTCTACTGCACAATTTATTACCACAACATTATCACAAAGCAAAAAAAACCGGCCAAGTGCGAGTCGGACTCGCGCACGAAGGTTCCGTAGAAAGATTTTAACGCTTTTCCCTAGTGTTTTAAAAAGTCCAGTGTTAGCAGAGCCCTGCTCCTAAGCAAAATGTACGCAGTGTGGGGTCAACTTATATTGGTCTGCGAGTGTTTGTGCTATTAGAGCTACCTTCATACCAAATTTCAAGTTTCTATGACATCTGGAAGTACCCTTTAGGTTTTGGGAATCGGCAATTTGTATGGAAATAGATTTTTTAATGGCTGTATCTTTTGATTGTGTTGACTTAGAAGGTTGATTTTTTCACGGCTTCAAGAGACCGCAGGCATGAGTATTCGATATTAATTTCAGCATGCTACCTCTACGCGTTCCAGAGAAAAAGAGTCTTGACAGACAGACAGACAGACAGACAGACAGACAGACGGACGGACGGACAACAAAGTGATCCTATAAAGGTTCCGTTTTTTCCTTTTGAGGTACGGAACCCTAAAAATATGGTGATCATCGGATTCCCATTTCCCGGTAACCTAATTAAAAATATGATTTATTTCGACCAACCGCTGTTTTTAGAAAACCAATTTCCCGACCACATCAAAGCCAAAGCCACCAATTTGGGAATGAAGACGAATTAAAAAAACTGCTTTTCAGAGGAAAATCAAATTAACAGAATCGGACGGCGAAATAACAGAAAGGAAAATTGGAAGCGGAAAAGATTGTTTGAAATACAAAATGGATTACCTCTTTATACAAAATCATAGCGTTCAAAGGTATTTAAGTTAAATAAATTGAGTTTAATAGCTTTGAGTATTATTCGAATGGACTTTGATGTTTGAAAACTGCTTTGTCAGCGTTAGCGCAACCGTCGGTGCGCGAATCGACTCGCTCTTTAGGCACAGACGCGCCACTGCTGTGCCGTGGCGACAACGGATACCCTTTCCCCACCCCGTGCGCCCCGCGCTCACCCCCGCTCGCGTCTCAACACGTACACAGCCGCGAGGTCGTTTACTGCACACATGCGTCAGTGTCGTTTCTTGTTACGTTAGTATATTATAGATATAGTATATTAATAAGTAAACTCTAGGGATTCAAACATGTATTTCTATCTCAAAAGAAGTGCATTAGAGCAATATGGGGGCTGAGTTGGACAGACTCTTGCAAGCGACTGTTTAAGAAGCATAAGTTGCTTACAGTTCCGAGTTTATACATTTTAGAGGTGCGCAAGTTTGTGTGGAATAACATGGAGTTCTTTAAAAAAAAATGTAACAAAGGGAAACGTACTCACTCATAAGGCTTTAGTAGTTCCGAAATGCAAATTACAGCTCAATAAAAAAAACTGCTTCCAAATGGCAATAAAAATATATAACGCTTTACCCTTGACATGGAGAAATCTTCCTAACAATAAATTTTACCGAATGTTAAGTAACTTCTTACTAGATGAGTGTTTTTATTCTTTGGATGAGTACTATTTAAAATGTAAAATGAATTAATTTTCATAATTGTTTTTTTTTTTGTTTCCGTATGAAAGTGCATGCTTGTATTGTATAGATTCTATGTTTTCATTTTATTTTGTTATTTCATATAGGTATATGGTTTATAATTTAATGAAATGTTATTAATAATGAGTTTATTAACCCCCGACGAAAAAGAGGGGTGTTATAAGTTTAACCTGTGTATCTGTGTATCTGTCTGTGGCATCGTAGCTCGTAAGTGGATGGACTGATTTGGACGCGGCTTTTTTTAACCGCAAGCTAGTTTAATCGAGCTAAGTTTCATAAAAATCAGTTAGGCCATTTTTTATGGTTAATTTAATAAAAAAATTAAAAGCCTTCAATTAAAAAAGCTATGTATTCGACATACCAATCAAGAATAGAAAATACTTTTGTTATCCTCGCAACTCTGCTTACTCCGTCTCCGATGGCACCACTGTTACTCCATCCTCAACGACACCAACCATCTCCCAGCAGCAGCCACTTCCCTTCCACAAGGACACCATCAATCTCCCAGCTGCAAGCTTCCTTCCACGACACCAACATCTCCCGGCAGCGACCTACTCCCGGCGGCATCCAAAATTTTCATTCTTATCATCCTCAAAATCTTCGTAATCTTATTTTTCTGTTTTTTCCCGTAGTCTTCCTAATCTTCAGTTTTTATGTTCTGGCAATGGCTTGTGAAGGGGAGGCAAATGATAACCAGGTCTGACGATTAAAGACTGTTTATTATAAGAACGCTTAAAGCTATTTATAGTACATGATGGGAGAGAATGTGTGTGTGGCGTGACACACACTACACCTCCCCCCTTGAAAAAAGAAAAAAAAAATTACACAAAATCAATTTTTTTTTCTTACTCTAAATTACTGAAATTACCTTGAACAAAACTAACTTTTTTTTTTTTTTAATCCATCGATTACCGTATTAAATGTCATCCAAAAAGTAACAAAATAATTATCATCATTCTAACACTAATAGCTTACTTCTAAATTGGCACGCTTTGCTGACGAGATAATAATAATTATATTATTCTACCATGGTCATATCAAAAACCCAGATTATCCAAATAGTAAAAGAATATATAAAAAAAATAATTTCATCTTGCTCGCTCTAAATTTACTTTTAACATTTGTCTATATCTCTCAATTCTCTATCCATACAATATTACGTTGCAATTATATACTGTTCAAATCTGTTCTTGTAATTAAATTCTTATGTCGTCATTTTTGTACTTTACTTCCTTTTCACCCGTTTCATAACTTTCCATTCTATTCTTTCATTATTACTCATTTCGTAATATTTTATCTTCTTATTAATTAGTGAGCTACTTTGGCATCACTTTGTCAAGATCCACAGCACTTTTCATTATATACGTGTCTGGCCAGACTTTAACATACATATTTTTTATTTGTTCAGGATACAAGGATTATTTGTTTACTTTCGTGCGCGCACATTCATAATACTCATTTATAACATCATTTATTCAGGCAGTTCATTTAACACTTCTTTACTTCAATAATCATACCATGTGTCCAAGAATCGTCACGTGTGGTAGCTCGACCGAAACATGATCCAATGCCAAGGATTTCGTGCCTGCCTTGTATCCTGGTGGACCTCGTAATATACCTACTTTCTATCCTATACCATTTCAAAAACAAAACACATTCAAATTTCTAACAAAAATACTCATTCGTTCCTTCCACTATTCCTTTCCTTCTATAATAAGTACCAAATCTACGTATTTAACCCCAATTCTTTATTCACTTCTCAATGACACTAACCATTAAAACCATCAATTAAAATCTATAGCAATATACTGAAAAAATTGTAACAAAAATATCAAAATAAAAACAATTTTATAACTTCATAATTTTTGGCTCTAATCTCTTCTAACACCTGGATATCTATCTATTGTCGTTGCATTAATAATTTGAAATGGAAGCTAGATGATCAGTCTAGCAACAATATCAAATTATTTTCAATCATCATTTTTATCCGTCTGCAGCAGAATAAAAAAACGATCTTGATAGGTAGCTCAAGTAGTAAAAAAAATCAAAATCTTCATTCAATAATAATATTATCAATCTCAAAACTCCGTGTAAAACTTTCCGTAAAACTCTGTAAAATATGTAAATACCACAAAACACTAAATTCAGACTCCCGATAATTCATGTAAAGTTGAAAACTATTTTATAACTCAATAATGTAAATGTCTTTCAAAGAGCGCACAGTACACATCTTACCATGTGAAATTTGACCTGTAATAACAGCCCGCTGCATTCCAATCTATATTTGCTGATCTGTATGAGAGTCATCCAACTTAGCGGTGTGAATCTAAGCAATGTTTTGCTATCTATTTTTATACTGGACATATAACTTTTGTAAAGTTTTAGTTTCAAAATTTAAAAAACGTTCACGAAATTTAGTAACTTGCTTTTTTTTTAAACTGAGATCTCGTCAACAAGCGGCACCAGCTTATTATTAAAATATCCACAATATTGATTTGCAGTAACACACAATGCAATTTAATATATTTAAAAAAATTAAAACTAACTCTACATGAACCCATTCAAAATTTGAATATGATAAAAAAATCAATTATACATACCTAATACGCAATCTATTTGGAAGAATAATAATACGAAATTTACCGAGCTGTTGTATAACGCTTTGTAAAATGTCTTGTTAATTGATTTAACTTCTCTTCCTCCGTGCTGGCTCCTCGTCTAGGACACCAACTACTCCCTGCTGCATACCGTTCTCTTCTCACAACCTTGACCTTCCGACTCCAACAATTCCCAGCAGCTTTCTTCCATATTAATATAAAATTTATTTGATTTCTTATTTCTTCCATTTCTGTCTTCATAATAATATGTTCATTTCTATTCCTTTTCATACTCTTCATTCTTGACGTAATTTATTTTTCACCATTCTTCATTCTTACTCTCATTTTCCCGTAGCATTTTTTTTCCTTCTCTTCAATTTCTTCATTCTTCATTTTGATTATTATTATTCATATTTTATTCTTCTCTAGGATTTCTTCTGTTTCCATTGATTTTCTTCTTTATTTCCTTTCTTCATTTGTTTTATGGCGTTCTTCAATTATATCTGTTTCAAACTGTCTTCTTCTTGCAGCAATTACTCTTCTTAATCTTCTTAAAGTTAATTATCTTAATTTCTTATTATTTTTACTGTATAATTCTTACTTTTCTTACTTATTCTGATTCTTCTATCTTCTTTATTCTAATGTTTATAATTTTCTCTAATTTATTGCATTCTCCATTTTTTTTTCTTCGCTCCTTCGTCTACTTTTACTTTAATTCTTCTCTAATTTATGTTCTTCGTATACCTATTTTATGTTACGTTACCTAATTAAGTTTATACTTTAATTTTATTTATTGTTAAAATGTCTGTATTTTTTTCCCGCACACTGTCCATAAAATCACTTTAAAAAACAATGTCCACAATTCCACTTAGTTTTTTTTTCACTGATTTAAAGTATCTTTATAAGAAAATTTAATTTCAACTATAACTGGTGGCGCAGCGCGCCGCCAGCACCGCACGAGGCAGCAGCGCTGGCAGGGTCGCCATGTGAAGGGGAGGCAAATGATAACCAGGTCTGACGATTAAAGACTGTTTATTATAAGAACGCTTAAAGCTATTTATAGTACATGATGGGAGAGAATGTGTGTGTGGCGTGACACACACTACAGGCTTTAGTGTCTGTTGTCCTGATCTTCCATATTAATAAATCTTCTCCAATTTTTATTTTCTTTTATTATTTACATTATTATTTCGCGCAGGCAGGAACTTGTGTGAAATTTGCTCTCAATGGGTTTTTTTTTCTAATGTTCATTTATTTATATAATTTCACTTCATATTTATGTGTATTTTTCTTTAGGAGTTGTTCGTGCATTAGTTAGCATTTTTATTTTAAGTAGGTACGTTTTATAATTAGTTTAGGTAGGATAGGTATTAAATTCATTTTTTTTTCTTCATGTCCACGTACCTATTTTTTCTTCTTCACTTCATTTTCTATTTTCACTTTTCTTCATCACTAACTGTAAGGTCAAATTTTCGTAAAGTTCCACTTCTTTTCACTTTATATCTTCACTATTAATATTGGTCCATATTTTTATCGGCGCGGCGCGCCGCCAGCACGGCGCTAGGCCGCACTGGCAGGGTCGCCATGTGGTGTTCGATGTTGAGGGAAACGTCAGGCTCGATTAAAAAGTAGTTTATTAATGCTCCCTTATGCTAAGGATACATTCTAAATATAGAAATGGAGTGGAGGTGTGTGCGTGCACACTACAAGATATTAAACTTTTAAATGTCTTAAGTTCAGATCCCAGATGTGAGAGCCCGTTGATGTCTTGGATTTTTTGTTGGTTTAAGTCAAATAGTAAAATGTATATTGTGAAATGAATGTAAAAAACATGAAATTAAAAACTTAAATTAAAAACCCCCGAGTAAAAAAAAAGCAGGCAAAAAAAATGCCGACAGAAATAAAAGTAAAAAAAATAAAAAATAATGCCTAATGCCTATTTTGTTAGTATGGATTAGTATGGATGGAAGTATGGATTGGCCCTTTCAGTTCAATATACCTAGCAAAATTTTTATCTAAGCGTCGTCGGTGTCGGGGATCGCTAAAGTCAACAGCAAACTAAAGTATGTTGCTTTATAGAAAGAATAGCTGTGGTTGACTTTAGCGGTCCCCCGACACTGACGACGCTTAGATAAAAATTTTGCTAGGTATATTGAACTGAAAGGGCCAATCCATACTTCCATCTGTACTAATCCATACTAACAAAATATGTTAGGCATTATTTTTTATTTTTTTTACTTTTATTTCTGTCGGCATTTTTTTTCTATTAACGTTTTATATATAATTATATTGTGACATAGTAATTTTGATAAAATTATTGGATTTAATTAATGTAAATGACACTTAAATTAAAATTACCAATGAATTGCATGCCACTTTGGTGAAATAATGAACTATTGACTGTTAAATTAAAACCTTTTATCTACACACATATCATAAGTCCTCTATAATGCGTTCAGAAACCGTAGAAAATGACCAGCATTGCAGCACGAGGACGCCTTCGCCGCCAGCCCCAGCATCACCACCATCCCAGCAGTAAAGTAATAGTCATTACGACATCGAATTCGATCGACGTTTGAAAACCAACGTAATTTACAATCATAGTGAAATTAAACGGATCACTCACGTATATAAGTCATGTTCGGCCCGACATGTATAAATAATAATGTGTCAATTTTTTTTTTACAATAAAAAAAACAGTTTACGAAACGTCAGCTCGGTATGTTTGTCTATGATTAAAAAATAAACAGTCAAGTTCGTGACAGATGATCGTATGATATATGCCTTCGGCTTCTGAACCCATCTTAGAGTACTTATAATAATATGTGTGTAGATAAAGTAATGTATGCAACTCCACATAATTAGGCCTTAAAACATTCGTGTGATCCTATTATGAAACTCAGCTTCGCCTCGTTTCATAAAAACACACTCGTGTTTTAAGGACCCTCATTATGTAGCAGTTGCATAAACTACTATTGTAACATTATTTCAAGCAATAAAAGCTTATGATTTATGATTTTATTAATGTTTTTTTTTTATTTTGCACAACACTGTACCATTTTAGTTACGTAGCCACTTACTTTTTTAAAGCACTTGAAATGAGAAAAAAAAAGTTAAACGAGCTAAGAGATCCACTTTATCCTTTGTAGAGATTTTATTTAATCCGGGCGTTGTGTTAAATTGCTAACATCAATTCTCGCAATTACTCTACTTTGCCGCAGTCTCGTTTTAACAGCCACATCAAGGAAATCCTATTACATAGGTCCCACTGAAAGTTTCCGGAACTGGCCACATACAAAAAACAGTATTTTAAAAGTAATTCATTCCGGAAACTTTTAGTGCGCCCTACGTATAAGAAGGTTTTTCTGTGCAAAAATTACATACACGTAACCTGAGTCTCTAGTGTAATTCTTAACCCCCGATGAAAAACAATCTAATGTCGAATAGTATGAGAACAGTACGGTGCCAATACGTGCCGATAGAGGCGCTGCCTATTTGCGCATAGCAATTGAAACGTTAACGTCAAAAATTACACTGAGACCAGAGTACGAATATTCGAAACCTGCGTCACGTAAAATCGAACAGTAAACGTTTTCGAGTTTGTACGACGTTTGGAACAGCGCTCGCACGCTCGTGAGCGTATTTGAAACAAAAATTTACTATGAGGTTTGTCGATCTCAATACGATAAGTAACCGTAACGTTACGCAGGATTCGAAAACTCGTGCCCGACCCTCTGCAGGCCCCGGAAGACATCATCATCCTTTCATTAGATAGTAATTTTTTTTAACCCCCGACAAAAAAGAGGGGTGTTATAAGTTTGACATGAGTATCTGTGTATCTATCTGTGGCATCATAGCTCCCAAACGGGTGGACCGATTTCGTTGCGGTTTTTTCAGTCGAAAGTTATTTTAATCGAGATGGTTCTTAGCCAAGTTTCATTAAAATCGGTTAACCCATTTTTGAAATATTGAACTTTGAAATAACAATGTCGGGGGTTTTTCAACTTTTCTAAGTTGGTTAGGTTAATAAAAGTGAATCAGCTTTTCCTCGTTGTTTGTGCGTCATACACCGCTAAGTCAACGTATATATTGCATTAAGGAAAATTATGGTCGGGTCTGTTTTTCTGTTCCACCGTAGTTAGTGGTTGTTGCTTGGAAAGCTCTGTATATTCAAAAACTGGTTCCGAGCGGATTTCAGCAGTTATTTTGTAATGTAACATTACCTTTGAATTAAGACGTTAAGTTATACGGGTCATTTATGGAACGCTTACTCTAAGCTTACCACTGACTGAGTTGGTTCGAAAGCCGTGATAGCCTAGTGGTTTGACCTATGGCCACTGAAGCAGAGGGTCGTAGGTTCAAACCCCTGCTCGCACCTCTGTGTTTTTTGGAATTATATTTCGGAAAACATCGTGAGGAAACCTGCTCACTCCTGCGAAGCAATTCAATGGTGTGGTGTGAAATTCCCAATCCGCACTGGGCCGGCGTGGGAACTATAGCCCAAGCCCTCTCATTCTGAGAGGAGGCCTGTGCTCAGCAGTGGGACGTAAAAAAGGATGGTGATGATGATGATAATCCAAAATCTTGTACAACTGAAGTTCACTGCCCAAAAATCTTTAGGGATTCAATGCGTAAAGGAATTTGTAAATTTTTCCTTGTTTCGTAGTGAGAAAAACGCTCAACCAAAATCTATTTAAATAATCAGTTTTTATTTAAATACCAAAACATTTCAAATTTTTGATTATTTTGTAAACTAAATAAGTAGTTCTTTTTATTACAGCAAAAGTCGTTATTTGCTTTTTACTGCTAAAATATGCACTACAATGCGTACTTAAAAAGTCTTTAAACAAGGACTCCACGAGGACCCCAAGAAAGCATTAATTTTCAATCAATCAAAAATCCGCCGGCCGTTAAAAACACTCGGGTAGCTAAATATAAAAATAAACCAATAATAATGGTTACAAAAATTCCATCTAAGCCCCCTCTCCCCCCACAATAAAACAGGTATTTCAAACATGTCAGGTAATAAACTGGAAAGTCGCGTCTCCGCCGCGTCTGCAGAGTTGAGTATGGTTAGAAATGCTCAGAGACAAGTATATATAAAGTCTACCAATCTCCATATTAACTTGCGTAGCTCCGAAATGTAAGGTCCACTAGATGGCGTTGTTTAGCCGGGGTATTACTTCCATACATGCTAAACAACGCCATCTAGTGACCTTATATTTCGGAGCTACGCAAGTTAGTGTGAAGATTGGCAGTCTTTGTATTACTTGTATCTGGACATGATCTGCAGTGTCAGACACGCCCAGGATAGGGTTCCTAGGCCATTAGGAAAAAACCTGGATAGATGGGTACCTAATTGTTAAGGTACTTTCATCACACCTATTTCAAACCAGTGTTAGCTGAGCCCTTCTCATAAGCAAACTGAAGGCATTGTGGGGTCATTTCATATCTGTCAAACATTAATAAGTCAACTATTACTCATAAACCTGTAAAGCCTACTTATCTCTGATAGTTTTCCTTTTAAATTCACTATATGTACTACTGCTCTGATTTTTTCACATTTCCAGATATAACAGTTTCTCTGGTAGAGGGGGACACTTAACTCCAACAGAAATGAGCACTTCAAAGCTAAATATTTCGCAGACGAATCCATTAATCGAAAAATGATCTTCGAATGCCCCAACGCTTTTTAAAGACCTATCAAACGATACCCCACACTATGGGGTAGACGAGAAATAAAAAAATGACCCCCACTTTATGTGTAGGAGAGGTACCCCCAAAAAAAAAATCAAGATGTTATCGCAGCACTTTTTCGCCCTAATTAATATGCATACATATGCAAAATTACAACTTTCTACAGATAGACCTCACTCGTCACTAGCGAGCCTAGCGGATTTTTGACTCGCAACAGCCCCCGTTACCCTCGGACCTGTCTATCCTTTCCATGGGCTCACACCTGGAATGCGTCAATATTTCCAGGGCGGGGAGATGTAATTAATCAAAAAGTTTTCGCCCCCCCCACCAGGAGCGTCAGAAATGACGGTCCTACGACACTTTGTACATTTTCAGGTTGTTTGTCTTTTATTATTTTCAAATTTTACGTTCCTGATTTACGAGCGGGCTTCGAGTTTTTAAATTATTTTGTTTTTGTTACCGTTTCCGCTCGAATGGTTATTGCGTAATGTAGATTTTTGTGAAAGGAATTTGGACACGTGTTCTTGCTATTTTAGTAACTAAGGTGAGTTAATTTATTGAAATTGGAAAGAACAAAATAACTCAATAGGTTAGGGAGACAGGCGCGTCGCTGCCGTGTTGATGTGATTCGCGCGCTTGTGACTCATAGGGTTGGCAGGTTAGTTAACGCGGCACAAGGACATTGTAATGCTGAAAAATGTATTTATTATGGTGTTCACACATTTTACAAATTACTTACTTTAATATACTTTCTATTATTACGACTAATTTTAAACATTTTGCTATTTTAATTATATGCATGCCAAATTACAGCTCTTAGTAGCAAGAATCTCTGAGGTATGCCGCGGACAGACGGACAGCGACGAAACTATAAGCGTTCCCGGAACGGATCCCATCTTCAGATCATGACTTGGTGACAATGGGACCACCTCAGGAGTATACCCTTTCAAACAAAAAAAGAATTTTCAAAATCGGTCTACAATTGACGGAGTAATCGATGTACATACATAAAAAAAAACATACGGTGGAACGTAGAACCTCCTCCTTTTTTGAAGTCGGTTAAAAAGTTACCTAAAAACTTACAGTCACCCCTCTCTGCTCCCTCCATCACATTAACCCTCCAAGACATCTACTAAAACTTCCAGACCATTCTAAAGACCTATTTATAATATTTCCCGAAAATCAGAGTAAAGTAAGTGTAAAACAGTAACTGAACATTAATATTCGCACAACTTCGGCCCGCAGGTGTTCGCTAACTTGCTCAGATCGCAAAGATATAGCTGGCTGAACTCCAAACGGGAGTATTCTGTTGTCTACGCTAAGACTCGTTTTTGGTCCCTTGAGCAAGATTTTTTGGTGCCCTGTTAGCCGGATTTGTTGGTCCTCCAAAATTTGGTGCTTAATGATATTCAAGTTTTTAACCCCCAATGAATAAGAGGGATGTTATAAGTTTGACCTGTGTATCTGTGTGTCTGTATATCTGTCTATGGCATCATAGCTCCCTAACGGATGTTCCGATTTCGATGCGTTTTTTTTAATCGAAAGCTAGTTTAATAAAGATGGTTCTTAGCTATGTTCCTTTAAAATCACTTTACCCGTTTTTGAAATATAGAACTTTGAAATGAAAATGTCAGAGGTTTTTCAACTTTTCTAAGTTGGTTTTAATGGTTCTTTGAATCAGATTTTTTGGTCCCTTGAGCCGGATTTTTTGGTCCTCTGAGCCGGATTTGTAGGTCTTTCAAACCTTGGCGATTAATAACATTCTAGTTTTCATATTAAATCTGGAAAACTTTCAGGACGTCAATCGTTGTAATATTATCAGTAGATTAATAATAATAATAATAATAAAAACATTTATTTCGACCATCGTTGGATCATAATATGTTAGTAAAGTTACAGTTATAACTTAACCTAATGTTATTTACATACATTCACACAATAATGATAAAAATTACAAAATTACAGCATTTATTTTATTCTACCCTGAACAATGTCCACCCAATGTTTCGTCATAGGACAGTCTAGGCGTTCAGCAAACATCCTCAGGATACTGTTGCCACTGGCGCAGTTACATTGCAGAAGCAGTTTAGCATCGATCTTTTAGTTTGTAAAAATGGCATAGTTGCTGTATTGTTTGTAGACTAGATAAACTTCCTCTACAATAATGAGATTCTCTTTCACCTTTAGAGTCTTATCACACCAGCGATTTGCGAGCTAGTGCTTCATACTATTATCCTCAATACAAAACTCGCTAGCAAGTCGCCAGCGTGATAAAGCACACTGTGGAACGCGTAAGAGCAAAAGTCACAGAGTCTTAAGACTATTTTCTTACATCGTTCTATGACATCAACAATTGTCATGTTAAGATTGAGTAAAGTAAGATACCTATTAATTATCCTTTTAAGCTCAATCTCACGTCTCATCACCAGAATATCCGTCCCTAAAAGGGGTCTCGATAAGACCATCCTGTGCCAATGCGAACTCGCATCAGACAACTTTAAAATTTGCCTGTCTGTCATACACGTGGCACTTGACGGCACAATACACCCTCGAGCCTTGTCCTAATTTGAATGAAATTCTTGATCTTGCGACGTACTTACATGTTTGATTTAATAATTTGCCTACAAAGGCTAGTTTGATTTCAATTTCTTTGAATGATGAAGTGACCTGGATTCCACAGTTTTAATAAATATAATTATAGGAGTTTTTACGCTGCGCTGCTGCCAATTGAAACGTATGAAAACTTAAGAAAACAGGTCAATAACTAAAATAAATAAATAAATAAATATCATGGGACAAATTTACACCAATTGACCTAATCCCAAACTAGGCAAAGCCTGTACTATTGGTACTAGACAACGGATAAACATACTTATATAGATAAATACATACTTATATACAGATTAAACATCCAATACCCGAGAACAAATATTCGTATTCATCATACAAACAATATAAATTTAATGCAGCTATCTGTTTGGCGTTTTCATAGGTACAGGTACTGACATTATTGTTTGAAAAGTAGAAACACAAAAAAATATATAAAAAAGAAAATACACAAAAAAGCTGGTTGGTCGGTCGGCAACACAGTGATTACTAGGATGGCGTAGTTGGTAGCGCGTCATCATGGTATGGTAGAGACTATGTGGCCTAAGAATGCTAAGATGCCTCTTGGACCAGTAGTAACTATTTAAGTAAGTAAGTAAGTAAGTAAACACTTTATTGTACAAAAAATAGGATAAAACACAAGTTACAACAATAACATTTGAACATTTACGTAGGTATTTACAAATTTGTGCATGATCCTCGGTGCGCGAGTCCGTCTCGGACCTTAACCGATCGTTTTAACCGAGTGGCCACACTACACTACATCCTAATTCGCTATGCACCGCCAGTTTTGGACAATTTATCAAGACGCCACCATCACGCGCCGCCGAGATGAAGAGCTTCTCTCGGAGTTATTAGCTCATATTTCTTAAGTGCAGCGACTAATGTCGCTATGAGCGTGTAAGGCAGCTGTTTTATTCAGAATGAAGCAACTTTTCATATTTTAGTTACGGTTTTTGGTGGGTTGGAGTGAGGTTTCATGCAATATTTTGTAGTTGTAACGTGAAACTACCGCGAGACTCAAAGTGACTACGTATAAGACATAAAGAAAACGGGATATTGACCACGATTACATTATAGGTTTGATGAGCTCCCGATATTTCGACGCAGTTACATGTATCATGATCACGGGAAAAACTGACGAAACGAGGGTATTTTGCGCGGCGATCACGCGCACTGCCACTACTCATGTGTATAAGTCGAGTTTAGGCCATGTTTCGGACTAATTGGTAGTAGAGAAAGGCTCTAGGAGTGCACGACTTAACCAGATCAGACCAGAGGAAGGACTCATTACAGCCGGACGACGACCACTGTTGGACATAGGCCTCCCCCAAGTTTGGGGGGAAAATGCGTTAGTCGCCACGCTTGACAGGCGGGTTGGCGACCGCAGTTATACCCGATAGTTCGCGGAGGATACTGCTGCCCATCCTCCGGTTTATCCCGTAGTCGCCTCTTACGACACCCACGGGAAGAGATGGGGTGGTACAATTCTCAACCGGCACCACACGGGCACCACTTATAGGAGGAAAGGAAGGAGGAAGGAGTACAAGTTATATACTTTGTGATCCGTTTTTTCCACAATAATATTTTCACCCTGTCACAAAATAAGTTGATGAAAATATGTAAGTGGGGAAAGCAATATGACTAGGTAATCATTGACGTAACTACACATGTATCTCGAGTCTGATATAAAATTCATGGAAAATGTGTGACGGGCTCAGAATACAGAACAAACCAGAACCCGCGAGCGCGCCTTAAAGTGAGGCAACTAAAAGTACACAGTAGTTTGGCATAGTCATCTCCGAGCACGCAGCGTATCGTGACGTGTTGTACGAATGACAATAATACTAATTAATCCTTTCTTATCACGTTCTTATAAACAGAAATGCCGTTGGGCTTATAAAAAACAGAATTATTAAATTTTAAGTATAAACGAGTAGCGAAATCAATAAAAAAACCGGCCAAGTGCGAGTCGGACTCGCGCACGAGGGTTCCATAGAAAGATTTCAACACTTTTGCCCAGTGTTTTAAGAAGTACAGTGTTAGCAGAGCCCTGCTCCTAAGCAAAATGTACGCAGTGTGGGGTCAACTTATATTGGTCTGCGAAATCTACAGACAAACATAAAAATTTAAGATTTTGAGACTTTTTGGAGTGGTTGTGCTATAAGAGCTACCATCATACCAAATTTTAAGTTCCCAGGACAACTGGAAGTACCTACCCTTTAGGTTTTCTCAGTACGGCGATTTGTATGGGAACCACCTTTTTAATGACTGTATCTTTTGATTGCGTTCACTTGGAAACTTGATTTTTTCACAGCTTCAAGGGACAGCAGGCATGATGAGTATTTAATATTAATTTCAGCATGCTACCTCCACGCGTTCCAGAGAAAAAGGGTCTTGACAGACAGACAGACAGACGGACAACAAAGTGATCCTATAAGGGTTCCGTTTTTTCCTTTTGAGGTGTAGAACCCTAAAAATGGATTCACTCCGCGTCTGACTTATGACTGAACGCGGCTTCTAGTTTATTCTGTATTCTGAGGTCTCAAGTATCTAGTAACTAGTACTCTAGCACGACTCTACGTACAAACGAAACCGTTACATCATCATCATCAGCCTATTTACGTCCCACTGCTGGGCACAGGCCTCCTCTCAGAATGGAAGGGCTTGGGTTATAGTTCCCACGCGGGCCCAGTGCGGATTGGGAACTTCGCACACACTATTGAATTGCTTCGCAGGAGTGTGCAGGTTTCCTCCGATGTTTTTCCTTCACCGAAAAGCTCATGATGAATTACAAATTTTAATGTAATTTCGCACATAAATTCCGAAAAACTTAGAGGTGCGAGCCGGGGTTTGAACCTACGACCCTCTGCTTGAGAGGCGATAGGTCTAACCACTAGGCTATCACGGCTAAACCATTAGGTAGGTACTTACATAATTTTTTGGGTAAATTTCAAAGTGGGGTCATCTAAAGTTATCCCGATATCGAGTCGATAGCAATAGAATTACCGGTTTTGATCCGTAGTAACCCTATCCTCACATCATCATCATCATGTCAGCCGAAAGACGTCCACTGCTGAACATAGGCCTCCCCCAAGGCTCTCCACTCGGACCGGTCTTGTGCTTTCCGCATCCACCGCGGTCCCGCGATCTTTACTAGGTAGTCGCTCCATCTTGTTGGAGGCCTACCGACAGCTCGTCTCCCGGTCCGTGGACGCCATTCGGAAACCTTCCTATTATTATGAAAGTCATAGTCATACAAATATTGGACTACTCTTCTAGACGTGTAAATACCCGGGAGCGTTCGATGCAGGGGAACGCGAGGTGTGGACTTTTCGTAATTGTTGCCTTTAAGGACTGTCCTACACAGACGAAACGATTTTTTTTTTTTTGAGTACTTAAATGTAATGATGGTGCTAACGTACAGCAGTTATACGAGTAGGTATAGCAATACAATACAAAAACTCTTTATTGAGCACCATACAATAAACAAAAAAACCGGCCAAGTGCGAGTCGGACTCGCGCACGACGGTTCAGTAGAAAGATTTTAACGCTATTCCCAAGTGTTTTAAGAAGTCCAGTGTTAGCAGAGCCCTGCTCTTAAGCAAAATGTGCGCAGTGTGGGGTCAACTTATATTGGTCTGTGAAATCTACAGACAAACATAAAAATTTAAGATTTTAAGACTTTTCGGAATGGTTGTGCTATAAGAGCTATCTTCATATTAAATTCCAAGTTTCTAGGACATCTGGAGTACCCTTTAGGTTTTTGGAAATCGGCAATTTGTATGGAAATAGATTTTTTAATGACTGTATCTTTTGATTGCGATGACTTAGAAGGTTGATGCTTTCACGGCTTCACGGGACCGCAGGTTTAAAAGTATTTTATATCCATTTCAGCATGCTACCTCCACGAGTTCCAAAGAGAAATGGTCTTGACAGACAGACAGACGGACAACAAAGTGATCCTATAAGGGTTCCGTTTTTGCCTTTTGAGGTACGGAACCCTAACAAGACCATGTCGGCCGTCGGGCCATGCCTAGTGTAGGGTTCCGTACCGTTACTATGACAAAGAAATGCAGTACCGATGGCACTTACGTCCTTTTGTTTGGAAGCGCAGCTATTAGGCAATAAGTACCTAACTATAATTTTCATTGGAAGTATTTGTGATTTTTTTCATAATGTTTTGGAACTATGGTTTAGAAGATACCGAAGGGGTGGGGGGGACACAATTTATGCTACTTTCCGAGCTATTACTTCAGAAAATATGAATTTAATCAAAAATAGTCGCTTAAAAACCTCAAAGTGTTTCTAACAGAAATGTCGAAATAATTATGTGCCACACTTTGAATACCTGCTGAAAAAAAAATCATGGGGGGGTCACTTACCATCAGGTGACCCACATGCTCGTTTGCCTTCCTTGTCCTATAAAAAGAACGTATTTTTTGTCCGTCAAATAAATAGGCGGTCTTTAGTGAGCGCGCGCCCTAACCCCGCGTCAGATGTTACCGACGGAAGCAATATTAATTTCTGTTCCGGAGGGCGAACTGAACAATTGGTCAATTGAAAATTATGTTATTGCAGTCCCGTCCGCTTTTCCGGCCTTTTACTGTTCCCAACTAGCTCCGTACATCGGTTTTTGTTGGCAATAACGCGCGTGTCCGCGTTTGCTTTTACGTACGCGTTTCGGGTTGAGAGTTATGAGATTTCTGGATTGGAAACTGCTTGGTTGTTGAAAATGAGCGGTTATTCAGAAACAAAAGAAGTTCTTTCAACATGAAACTAGCGTGAGACTCGATCATCACCTAACTTCCTAACTAATATTATAAATGCGAAAGTAACGCTGTCTCTCTGTCTCTCTGTCTGTCTGTTTGTTACCTCTTCACTGAAAAACCGCTGCACCAATCTAGATGAAATTCGGTAAGGAGATAGTTTGAATATTGAGGAATATCATAAGCTACTTTTTATTATGGAAAATTGTATTGTATAGTTCCCGCGGGGTAGCGATAGTCGAAATCTACGAGGATGAAGTCGCGGGCAACAGCTAGTAGTGAAATAAACGGATCGCGTTTATAAATTGAGTATGATAATAATAATAAGTACTTTATTTCGGACTTAACAATCCATAGGTATAGCCTAACACGATTCGGACTAATTCCTAGCCCCTCCTCTGGGAGCGCATGACTAAACGAACCTAAAGAAACGAACACTGCGCGCCAACGCTCGACACTATGAGAAACTGGCACCTTTGTCACTAATTTTACAATTGTCAGTTTTAAATGACAATTCGGTGTCAGTTGCTGACTTGAAGAGCTTTTATTTTAGCGCGCCTCATATTAGCAAAGAAATCTTGTTCGAATTGTCATTGTTAACTGACGATTGTAGAGTTGGCGAAACAATGGCCTGATAGCATCGCAGATTAGTCATAGGTACGTACTTTTTACACAAAAGAAGTGATATAATATACAATAGTACATTGTGCATGAAGGGCGGTAAGAAGGGTATTACTAACGAAAGTCTATTAGAAGGCCGACGCCGAAGGCGGAGGGCTTTTAATGACTTGAGTTTGTAATACCCTTACTGCCCGTGATACACACAATGTTTTTCATCACATTTGCGAGGAAATAAATACATACAACAAAAGGCAAAATCTATTTATTAAAAGTTTGGTCTTCACATACAGAAGACATATTTTACTAAGTACAGGCAGTACCTCCGTAAATATTAGATTAAGTATATACGATTATAAATATAAACTCGGCAGTCTGCAACAAATAATAGTTTTGAGATTGTCAACTTTTTTCAGTGGAGACTTCAGACTTCCAGTACTTCCACAGATAATGATAAAAAACGCGTTTAGAAACTGGAAAGACGAAAGCCCATCCATACAGCCAGTTTTTATCGTTCTCAAAATTAAATTCACTGAAATAATTGCAAAGTAAACTCAAATCGTTTTAAAACACAATAATAACGTTTAAATTAAGTAATACTTATTTGTAGAAAACTTTAAAAACCATTTTTGATTTAAAACCTCCTTAGTGTGGAATGACATATTATACCTACTTACCTACGAGTGAACGCCATATTTTTTAAAACTAAACTCATTACTCCCTTGGGAAAATTACAAATTACCTATTACTCCCGTAGGAATAATTTAGGCCGTTGTCCTTCAGTATGCCTGCGTACATTACGACGCTTTACGAGCAAGTGTGATGAAAACAATATTATGATGACATCGACGCGCAAATGTTTTAAGTTTTTACTATTAAGTACCTACCTAACACAAACTTAACGTAGGTAATACTTGTAGCATAAATATTCATGAAAATATAAACAGTGTACGCAATATAAAAAGAGATCTTATTTTCTCGGGTCAACGCCCCCATCCGAAATGATGGATTTTCCTGTTTAACCTCGAAAAAGACGGCTGAGAAGCGAAGCGTGTGAACGAAAATGAATAGAATTGGTTCCGTCGGAGCTTTACACGAACGCACCTTTGAAGGTATTTCGATACTGGGGGTACATTGTTGTGTAGCTAAATGAGTCATAAACAGACTTATTAATCAAGCGAGCATAACCAACATAGAAAAGTTGAAGTACCCCGACATTTTCTTTTCAAAGTTCAATATTTCAATAACGGGCAAACCGATTTTAATGAAACTTAGCTAAGAACCATCTCGATGAAACTAGCTTTCGATTAAAAAAAACCGCATCGAAATCGGTAAACCCGTTTGGGAGCTATGACGCCACAGACAGATACACAGACACACAAATACACAGCCACACAGATACACAGACACACAGATACACATGTCAAACTTATAACACCCCTCTTTTTCGTCGGGGGTTAAAACAAATAAACAAAAACTTCATGAAATGGTGAATTGTCATATCTTTTTTGTTACGTGACGTTATTTTTCCCATTGTCAATGAATTAAACGATACGTTGGTATATGTAAACAAAGTTTTATTTGAATGAGTTATATTCTAAGACAAAACTTACACTGAACTTAAAGAAAACTTACCTGATGTAAGTAAACAAAGAAGCAACATTTAAGGTTTATTACTCACATTTTGAATTCCTCTAGAGATCTTTTTGCAATAATCTAAACAAAATAAATTAATTTATTGAATCAGGCGTTACTTTGCGGAGGAGGAGGAGGACTGTTTTTAGTTCATAAAATAAATTAAATTCAAAATTAAATTAAGCAAGGTTTTTAATCTTTTTATTTTCAATCTTTTTATAACCTTCAAAACAATTTCGCCTTAGCAGCACTGCTTTCCTTTACAAATATTTCTTAATTCGATTCTGCAATAAAGTAGTAGAAAAAGGCAATTACAACGTTACATAGCCAATCATTATACACTCATGTATTCAACATTAGTTATGTTACCGTTGCATAAACTACTATTATAATATTGAACACCACATAACAAGCAAAACAGAACAAGTTGCAATTAAAAAAAAAATCGTTATCGTATTGACATCGAGAAACTTCATTATAAAACTTTAGTACCAAATACGCTCACGGGGGCGCTGCTTCAAACGTCATACAAAATCTCTCGATAACGCTCCACTAGATTACGTTAAGTAGGATTCCAATATTCGTGCTCGGAGCACAGGAGCAAAATCTCCTGAAATTTCAGCCAAAACGCCAATAGACGCTTTATATCCTTCGGAGCAGGGCAATAAATAATAAAGCTCTGGATTGATGTAGGCGTGACGGTCTTATGAAGACAAATACTCGTTCTTAGCTCTTCGGGGGCCATTTATCAGAAACGGGCCAGTTTTATAAGCCACAGTAAAAAACAGTAACTCATTATCATCCAGCCTTGTTTTACGTCCCACTGCTGGGTGCAGTCCTCCTCACAGAATGAGAATTCTTGGGCTATACTGCCCTGATATGGAAAAATTTCTGAATTTCATTATTACACATTTTTGAATTCGCTAAACAATTTGGCGTCGACCCATCTTGGAGATTTTTCTCTATCTTCTTTAGTTCCTGAGATAACAGTAAGCATTAAGGCCGTTAAATACATAATTTTTCGGATTGTCAGAAGCAATAAAGCAGTTCAGAAGCAATACCTGAATATAAAAACGTTGAAGCATTTTGACGGCGGTTTTACGAATATAATTTTGTCTTCATACTAAGAATAAAAACGGCTAACCTAAAAAACTACCCTAAAACATTGCAATACAACTACCTTTATGCGTAATATTTCATTGTAGTTATTTAGTACTCGTGCTACAAAAAAAGGCCGTGACGGCTTTTTGTCGTAGGTTTTCAATAAAACATTTACCATAAAATCAAGTAGGTAGGTATTATATACTTCCCACGCGAGCCTTCACACACAACGTTAAATTATTTTTCAAAATTCAAACTCCCAAATTAAGCACAGCTTGTGTTATGGCTTGGTACTAGACAACGGATAAGCGTACTTGATACTTAAATAGGTACAGTAAACATCCAAGTCTCGAGAACAAACATTCGTAGGTATTCATCATACACACTCTGCCCCGACTGGGGGTCGAACTAGGGACCTCAACCTTCGTAGTCAGGATCTCTAACCACTAGGCCATCTAGTCGTCATATGCATGAGGTATACAGGTGAGAAGTCATGACTTGTTAATTTTTAATAGACAGAGCGCGCAGGTGTTGCGGATTTGGCTATTGCTTGTAGATTACTTACTGCGTATATACTGTGACAGAGCGCTCCCTTCAAAATAGGGGAAAATTGTGTTTATAATTTGCATAGACCCATTAAAATGTTGATCACGTTGGAACGGAAAATTAATGAGTAGCTAGTTAGTATAGTTTGTGAAGATTTGCTAACACAAGAACGAAAGTGATGAAATTGTTAAAATCTATAAAATTTCATGATTTTATGATTCAGGCGCTTTTGAGATAATGGACTTGACTTTCAAATTAGAATATTGGGATTTTTAAACTTCATCTAATTCGACTTCGTGTTTAGTGAACAGAATCTTTAATTTCAAAACGTGTACCTGATCTAATAAATTAACCCTTCTAAATTATTGTACAAAAGCAACGAATTATCTTCCGAAGTCGGCTGTCAGCAGGGTGATCCCCTCGGACCGGCCATTTTCAGTTTAGCCATTGATGGGGCATTCAAAATTTAAAGTCCAAATTTAACGTATGGTATCTTGTTGATGGTTCCCTAGGAGGTGATGCAGTTACGGTACTTTCAGATCTCTCAGAAATTATAAATAAATTTAAGGCCATTGGTTAAGATCTAAACTTTAATAAATGCGAAATGGTCATAAACAACGCGATCCGATCCGATCTCTTCCAACATTTTAATTTACTTTGTACAAATATCAAAATTGTCGATAAGCAAAACTTAAGCCTCCTAGGGTCGCCAATCTTCGACGATGCCATTCCAGATTTAATCGCAAAAACTGTTTCAAAATTTCAAAATTCTGCAGACCGGCTGCTGGAAATCAGTGCTCACACTGCTATCACTATTCTAAAATTTTGCCTTTTTGTGCCAAAATTTACTTATTTGCTTCGTTGTTGTCCCTTTTGGAAACATCAAAATTCTCTGACCTCAATTGATTCCCTTATAAAAACTTCTTTGGAATCTATACTTAACTTACAAATCAATGAGCAATCTTGGACCCAGGCTTCCCTTCCTATCAGATATGGTGGGCTAGGTATCCGCAAAATTTCTAATGTTGCTTTACCAGCGTTCCTATCATCTGTCCACAGCACTTCCACCCTCGTAGGTAAAATTCTAAAGGATTGTCCTTCAAACTACGAAACGACGGGTTTGGTCGATGCTAGGAATGCTTGGCTTATGGCTTGTCCGGGTGAAAATCCTCCCGCTTATCCAAATTTCCAACGGAGCTGGGATGACACACTATCCAAATTAACTTATTCTAATATTTTCAGTTCCAGTTCAGGCCCAGACCGCGCAAGGCTTTTGGCTGTGGCAAGAAAGAAATCCGGTGACTGGCTTCATGCTTATCCTTCCGTTAACACCGGAACCTTTCTTGAGCCTGAAACACTGAGAATTGCAGTCGGGCTAAGACTGGGTGTTGCGCTGTGTTCACCACACCGTTGCCTCTGTGGCACCAATGTGGACGAAACGGGACACCATGGTCTTTCCTGTCAAAAGAGCGCCGGCCGTTTCTCCCGTCATGCCGCGCTCAATGACATAATCCGCCGGGCTCTTGCCTCTGCAAACGTGCCGACCATTTTGGAGCCAAGCGGCATTGCCCGCGACGATGGCAAAAGGCCGGACGCTATGTCTCTGATTCCCTGGAGAATGGGTAGGGTTTTGGTTTGGGATGCGACCTGTGTCGATACAGTAGCACCTTCACATGTCCAGGGAACCACACAAAAAGCTGGTGCGGCGGCAGAAACGGCCGAAAATAGAAAAAAATCTAAGTATCAATCTCTCGGTCCGAATTATAATTTTGTTCCTGACGAGTTTGAAACTTTGGGTCCATGGGGTCCCAGCGCTTACAAGCTTATTTCTGAGTTACAAAAGCGCTTAGTTGATGCAACTTGTGACCAAAGGGCTGGCAGTTTTCTCTCTCAAAGAATCAGCATCGCTATTCAGCGAGGCAACGCTGCCAGCCTTTTGGGCACTATGCCACGGGGGCCTTATTTAGATTTAATTTAGTTTTAAGTTGTAGTTTATTTAGTTTAAGCTTAGATTTAATGTCATTGTAAATTGCTTTTATTATGTTAATAAAAGCTAGTTCTTTAAAAAAACAGACGAAAAAGAAAAAACACTTTCGAGAATAACAATTCTGTTTTACTATCCTTGGACTATCTTGTTTTTACGCTCCGTTGAATTTCAAGACGAATGAGTTAGTGATATTCCCAAGCCTTCGATAAAATAAACATCGGTACCACCTAGCGAACCAACATAAATATTTTTCCTATGAACTTAACAATTCTACTTTTCCAAGGAAGCTAAGCAAAATAAAGTATCTTAAAAGGTCCAATTCAAAGTAAAAAAAGGTAAATTTTATATCTCTATATCCCCCGTAAATGTGTGTATTTTTATATCTCTATATCCCCCGTAAATGTGTGTATTTTGCTCCCAAAAAATATTTCTTTTCCCTGTAGTACAATAGTAACCTAATACAGGTACGAAATTATTCAATATTCTATGAGGATATTATGTTTCTCAAACAGTTTCGGGTTTCATCCCGCTCGGCAAAATCTCGATTCGTATTTGAATATTAAGACAAATACTTTGCTATGGAAAACATTTTGTCCTACCCATTCGGTATTCTATTCATTAACACGTTCGGCCGACCGCCGGCCTAAAGAGATACTGAAGTCGTGTCACAATATTTTTCCATACAAATCGCAGGTACGTTGGATGACGTTCTGTACGCTTTATACACTCGAAAGACTCCATGCGTGACACAAACGTCTTGAGACGTCGGCGTTATATAGCGTTCTGTCGTATACGTCAATTTTTTCTGTATCAAATACCACACAACGTCTAATCGCGTCACCGTTCATGAACTTTGTGTCACAAATACTAATTTAATATAACATTTTTAAGGCTCAAAGTCTTATAACGTCGACATGATAAAACGTTGTATCACTAAAGTATTTGAATGCCAAAATGAACAACATTTAATACTTATAAATTTGTTTTTAAATGTATGATATTGCATAATTATTTATTATTAGATATCAATTCACAGCAAAATAATAGGAACATTTAAGTGATAAATTATTTGTTTGCATCTAAGACTAGTTTCTCTCTTTCTCAACATCTTATTGAAGACGTCAGCAGGTACTATAGACAGGCACTAAACCACAGAGTTGTCGCTGTCTGAAGATCCAGCTAGTTCTGGATCGTATCCTGATCAGGTCCGCACTCTCCATCGTCGCTGTAAGGATCTGGTGTATCTTCTCCTGACAGCGAGACTTCAAAAAGATTCAGCATTGCTTTACTTATTACGTAGTTTTCTATCCATCCAAAACAAAAGGTACCTATGTATTATACTTTTTTATTTACCTTTAGAAACACAAAAGTGAAAATTTTCACTTAGTACCTTGATTTGATAATACTTGAATTCAATCATAGCATATGCCATTGTACGAAGACTGTCTATAGCAATTCAGCGCGGGAATGCTGCCTGCGTAATGGGTTTTTAGTCTTATTAGGTTATTTTTAAGTTATTTACCTATTTGTTAATTTTAGTAATTGTTGTTGTCAATAAAGATACATAAATTGTACAATTAGTTTTATAAAATAATAGAATTTGTAAAGTTTATTTTATTTTGAAATCAATAATATACCACCACATCGAAGACAAAATATATGAGTACTATGCTGTAAGCCATAAAAAACTAAAGGTTTTTATAAAAAAAATACAAAATATTTACAATTGTTTCCACAAATTTTGCGGCTCCGTCGACAACAGCGCACGCGCAGCGCGTTGCGGCGCACGCAGGCCGCTGCGGGACGCGTCGCTTACCCGCGCGACGTCCACGAAAGTTGTGTTGCGCCTGTGGGCATGTGTGCGTGTGAAATGGATGTCCGCAAAATCCTCCCAAAAGTTGATGCGTTGCGGCTCTAGCAGTTTGAAATTTCTCGGTGTTGCGGCACAGGAATAGTTCTAATAGGAATTAATACGGGCTGCCGACGTTCTATAACGTAGTGCGAGAAATATTTTTTTTTGTTTGGATATCATCAGGCGTTGTGTTTATTACAATATTCTAATGATGGCGTGGTAAGACGTTGCTTTATTTATGTCACGAGGGAGCAAAATGATGTATTTACGGCGCGGGAGGTACATTGAATCCAGAGTGAAGCGAAGTAAGGGATTCAAGCATTAACGCGTTAGTTGTGAATTCTATTTCTTATCAATTATCTATTATTTATAGAAGCTAAACGGTAAACTGTCAAAACAAAAACCCACCAAGCAGACGTTTTCAATATGATAATCCTTTGCCCTTTACAAATGTTTCCGAGGTGTGAATGAGACGGCATTATGTAAACCAATTTGCAGCCGTTTGTCCAAATTGCCGAATAGCCGGAGGCCGAATTGGAAATCGTCCAAGTTTGTTTGAAAACTTTTTCCAAGTTATTGTTGGGTAAAGCAATAGCTTTGATCAGTGTTTATTACGAGTAAATAGCTATTGGTTTTGGATAAACAGGAAGATGTTGGAATTACCTATTGAGTTTGTTGGTCATGTTAATGTTGTTCTGTTTTTTTAGTGCTGGAGTTTGGTTTTTTAAAGTTACCTACACATGTCTTAAACGTCAAATTAGCTTACATTTAGTTGTGAAAAATGACACTAGGGCTCGAAGCTGCAAGCGAGGCTGCATTAAACATATTAATTGTAATTTATTACGAGCTTTTCAGTTAAGGAATACAGTCATCGTGATTAAACCTGCACACTCCTGCGAAGCATTTCAATGGTGTGCGTCAATATTCCAATCCGCACTGGGCATGCGTGGGAACTAAGCCCAAGCCCTCTCATTCGGAGAGGAGGCCTGTGCCCAGCAGTGGGACGTGGGACTGAAAAAAGGCTGGTGATGCTGATGATGATGATGGTGACTTTTGGTTGACTTTTACAAACCTGGGTTACGCACTAACCCTCGTAACAAAACTTTGAGTTAGTGTCTCTAGCCACAATAGCAATATAAAATGTTTCCAGTACTAACCAAAAACAACCGACGCACGCCATCTTTGTACTCGTAATGGCCGCCGCGGAACTGTTATTTGAACTGTCAAACTGCAAATGCGAGCAGTTGATTGGCTCGCGGATGTCTCCCGGGCGCAATATAAAGTTTGTGACAGGTGGAAAGATTTAGGGTGATCCCGGATAAGTTATTATTATTAGTTAGATATAACCAACTTAGTAAAGTTGAAAAACCCCCGACATTTTCATTTCAAAGTTCAATATTTCAAAAACGGTTGTACCGATTTTAATGAAGTATGGCTAAGAACCATTTCGATTAAACTAGCTTTCGATTGAAAAAAAACCGCATAGAAATCGGTCCATCTGTTTAAGAGCTATGATGCCACTGACAGATACACAGATACACAGACCCACAGATACACAGATACACATGTCAAACTTATAACACCCCTCTTTTTCGTTGGGGGTTAAAAAACAGGGGTAGTTGTCAAATAGTTTGAGGCAACGGTTAGAGTGCTGTTGAGTCAATCAACTTTTAATTGCCACTCGTTGCCATGGAGATGTCCCCTGGGTAACACAACAAAAATATGATTTTCTAAGACCCCATTCCCCCGAAAGCCAGCATTTTCTTGCTTAGGAGATGAAGCATGTAGGTATTGGCATACAACTGTCGAAACTCGCAACGTTTGATGGAGTGGTGCTTTAGAAAATCTTTGTTTGGACGAGTGACCCAGGGGACATCTCCGTGGCAACGAGTGCCAAAGACAAGTTGATTGACCCTTTTAATAGAAATTAAAGTTTACTTTTTAATAACTTTAATTAGTAAATAAGTAAGTAAACGAAACAGGGTACAAAAGAAAACTATCACAGATTATGTAGGCAGCTACAACAATGAACCCTGGATCTTACAAACTTAAAAAAAAATTGTCTCACCAGCACGGAAAGGCTTTCTTTGTCATTCAAAATTTAGCGCAAAAGTACTTGAAATTCGAACGTGAAGATTTCTACTATCGCGGCTTAACTTTTTTTTACAGTAGTTCAATAAATTATTCAAAAGTTGGTTAATTTGCCTCCCCCCCGGATCAAAAGTACGCCCTTGCTTATTTCCTTCCCAATCGCACCGTGCTGGGCTGGAAATGCGCTTAATTTTGCAGCATTAGCGATATTATTTCAATCCATACGCGCTAGTTTTGCGATTCAGCGGGCGTTCAGTCTCCACGGCGAAACACTACACAGCAACGTGACGGCTTTACCAAGGGGACTGTACGCGGGATGTTTTTATCGGACTGTCGAGCTATTAACCAAAGGGTGTGCTTGATAAAAGCGAGATAGAAAGAGCTTTACGTTTCTCCTTTTTGTAAATTTCTGTCGCCTAAATTAGCCTTCATCTTACTTTCTGAATACAAAAAGTCTACTCACGGGCGGGCGCTGTTTCAAACGTCATACAAATTTCTCGATAACATATTAATGTTATCGAGAAATTTTTATGACGTGAAGAAGTATCTCGATTACCAATATTTTGGTTGTCTGTGAATATGCGAGTCCTGCGTAACGTAATCGAGAAGTAATGTTATCGAGAAATTTGTATGACGTTTGAAACAGCGCCCGCCCGTGAGCGTATTTGGAATTAAATTTTGGTATGAGGTTTCTCGATTTCGATACGATAACGTAGCGTTACGCATTATTCGAAAACTTTTTATATTATATTATATTTAACGAAATTTAGTCACAAAAGTTTAAAACGCGTCTAGCTCGGTTCATCGCCTTAGAAGCTACGCCGCAAACAGACACACAGTTTTTTTATGCGACAATTAAGGCAAACGAGCAAGTGGGTGACCTGATGTTAAGTGATCACCACTGCTCATTAGGTACCGGCAACCCCGTGGGGTCTGCAGATGCGTTGCCAAACCTGGAGAGCTAAGATAAAATGCCTCTTCTGCCCGTAATTACACCGGCTGCCTTACACCCGTCAAACTCATAACACCCCTATTGTTGCGTCGGCGGTAATATTACAATAGCAATCCTGTTTCCCACATATCTAACGATACGAGAAGCTTTTTTATATAGCCACGTACCACGGGAACGTCGGAGCGAATTTCTTATATGAAATGTTTTTAGATAACATAATAAGTGCTATAGAAGTGTTCACTTGTACTCGGTACAGTTACCAAGAAAAAGGTGTAAGGTTTGAGTAGAACACTGAGAAACGTGCTTGATGTTGCACGATTTGTACGTGATTGTACAGTCGGATGCAGGGAAAATTCTGCACAGGGGTAATCCCTCTTGAATGTGCGGACGGTAGGTAGGACCTTGTACGAGGTCCGTCCGGATCGCCACGACCATCTTACTCACTGCCGCTAAGCAGCAGTGCTTGCACTGTTGTGTTCTGGTGTGGAGAGTAAGTCAGCCGGTGTGATTACGGGCACAAGAGGCATGTTATCTTAGCTCTCTAGGTTGGCAACGCATCTGCGACCCCCCCCCCCCGGGTTTGCGGGTGTCTATGGACAGGTGACTTGCTCGTTTGTCTTTCTTGTGTCGTATAAAAAAAAAGTGTGGATGTTGTGCGGAAGAGATTATGATTATTTAACCGAGCGAGCGAAGCGTCTCTGTTTCAGCTTGGGCAAAAATTCTTTCATTATGTCCGGATGTCTGTGTGTCTGTTTTTCTACAGATCTCATTTCTTAACCGATTCTTGTGAAATTTTGTGAGCAGGTTCGATAATTGTTACCAACTTAGATTTTTTTCGGCACCTCGTTTTTTGGAAATAAAAAAAAACTAAAATTGTTCAAACACAAGGTCGTGAGGTATGTACGTGTAACTGTACGTATGTTATGTCAGATTAAAGACGAAATACAGAGTGTGTGCCAGTCACCACAACAAAGTATCTAGGGGCAGTTAATATCCTGTCTCTTATCCTATTGGGGCAAAACCTAACAACTATAAAATGAAATAAGTCTTGTAAGTAATAGGCTATTTCATCGCAACACGGCATGAAAGGGCCCACGGCTTATATCATAAGGATTACATGATACATTGTTGGAGTCTATTGTTGGAAATAAATCATGGCCGGCGTCCCCACAAAAATATTTAAGAGTATAAATTTAAGAGTGAAAAATTTAGTGAAATAAACTTTTATCCGCCGCTGTCAGCTGCACATGGAGCCAAAGCGAGTGCTCCCAGAGGAAGGACCATCGATTAGACCGAAACATGTCAAGCTATACCTACCTAATCGACTTATCCGATCCGTTTATTTCGCTATGACTGATAATCACGTTAAGTGAAAATGGTGACACGCAATTACAATTTTTGTTCAACATCGTCAGATTCTTCATTCCTATTATGTTTAAATATAGGCATAGTGGAAAAACCTTTCCCACGGGCCAGGCAAAAATCAATCTTATGACAATGTCATAAACGTTTTGACAGGGGAAATTTTTTCTCACTTTAACTTTAAATAGCGCAACACGGGTTAGGGAGGTCGTACACGCAACTTTTTTTTTAGGTGGGGGGGGGGGAGCTCTGCAGGGCAGTTCTGTCTCATAAACGTTTAATAGACTTCTAGTACCACGAGTACTATACAATACATATACACATAAACCTATTCATAAACCTGTTTTAACTAAAATGCCCTTAAAGTTAATTTGTCTTTTTTTGTCACGTTGACATTTCCGTTAGTAAGGAGAAGATAAAACCTATTTTAACTAATGGACGCTTGAGTGACATTTATGAATAATGGAAAAACCTTTAATGCTTTGTGTGGCTGCCGGCAACGAACCCGCTTCTCTTTAAATTTCTCTTAGACGTTACGTGAATTCATCTTGAGAATATTTTTCGAAATTTCTCTTCAGGATTATTTATACGTTTCGAGGTAAGTCCTAGAAATGTAAGATTGGAACGGAAGGGGTATCCGGACTGCCGATAATAAATAACGACATTTAATAAAGAATGTGAATCTTTAAAGCTAAGTTAACACATTCGCTGCCACCCCTTTGGCCTGAGAGTTTTTCAGGTGCCGCAAACGCACATGTGCGTTCAAGTTACCTGTAAAATTGCGACAGAGGCACTGGGTGATAGTCAGGAAAACGCGTATATGCGTTGCCGGCAGTGAATGCGTTAAAAAGTATATGCTTTATAGGTACCTAATAAGATTTTAGTTGAATTACGTTAACATTTAAGAATATTTTTGTATCTCAACTAAGTGAACTGTATGTTGCTGTGAAAATAAATGTCTTTAAGCCGACATTTGGGAGAAAATAATCTATTTACATCTGTATCTTTTGCACTTGTTCCAAATAGGCAGAGAGTACCTATGCGAATGAATTGCATAATTTTAAAATTTAGCATCGACATTCGCGTTCGAATCAAACGTGAGCGTTTTGTGAATACGAATGTGAGCTGTAGGCCGAGCACGAGTTTTCGAATCCTGCGTAACGTTACGTTACCGTATCGAAATCGAGAAACCTCATACTGAATTTTAGTTCCAAATACGCTCACGGGCGGGCGCTGTTCCAAACGTCTTTAAAATTTCTCGATAACATTACTACTCGATTACGAAAACTCGTGCTCGACCCTTTGATTGCTGATTGATCGATCAAAATACGTTTCGATCGCTTTCGCACTAACGTGGCAAATACTATGAGAACCAGTACGTTGCCAATACTTGCCGCTAGAGGCACTGCCGATTTGCCCATAGTAAGTACTTAATTGAGACCTGAACACGTAATGGCTCTGTATCGTTACTATATCGACTGTCCCATTCCTTCAACAGAGCCCCGTTCGTCCTGTAAACCCTTAATAGGATTTTGATCTTCCACTAGCTAAGCAATATTTAATATTGTAGCGGCCATATTGGGAAACCTCTGGGAGACGGTGTGCAATGACTTAAATTTCTTCTACGTGGAAAAAGTTAAAATCATTCCAGAGTTCTTGCTTGGAAAAGGTAGCATTATTACCTTTATACCAAAAAAAAAAAAAAAAATCTGTTTATCTATACCTATAAAACAGTGCCGTGAGAGACTGACTGACTGACTGACTGACAGATAACGCACAGCCTAAACCACTAGAGACTTTAAATTTGGCAACCATATAATTGAGTATCATAGAGGTGCACTGAGAAGGGATTTTTAGCCCATTTTGAAAAATTTCACATGGGCAGAGCCGCGGGGCATGAGCTAGTTTATTATACAGGGTGCGTTTCAATGAATCATCAAAAATTCAGCCAGAGGTTGAGCACAGTCAGCAGTAGAAGTAGCTAAGCAATCGAAGCGGTCACAGTGATCTGTGCAAGCTCTTATGTCTATAACAATAGAGCCGTACTGAGGTCATTGTGACCGCTTCGGTTGCTTGGCTACTTCTGCTGCTAACTGTATGTTAGTCTAAAGTGAGCTGAGCTGAGTGTGTTAAAAAAGTCGTCCAATACACATTGTCCACCAGCAGCTGTGACAATGAATGTACCTATGGGAGAAAGTTTTTTTTATTAGAAAATAAATCATCTACTCTACCCCTGGTAGATGCTGTTGCACAAAAAGTCTCTTTCTCATAAAATTGGCAGGGAGAGCTATTAAGCTATTAGATAGTTATGTACCTACTAGCTTTTGCCCCGTGGCTCTGCCCCGTGAAATATTTCAAAATGGCCTAGTTCCCTATCCCGTAGGAATTTCGAAAAATCCCTTCTTAGTCCACCTCTAGAATACTCAAGGTATATATTTGCCAAATTTCAAGTCTCTAGGTCCAGTAGTTTAGGCTGTGCGTTGTCTGTCTGTCAGTCAGTCAGTCAGTCTCTCACGGTACTGTTTTATAGGTATAGATATATAGATATGTTCAGGTTGCTTGTATTGTCATAAAAATAGTTAATAAAGTACGAGAGCTTATCTGAATTAAGGTTATTCTCCGTACATCTCTTCACTCAACATAAACAATTGAGATTACCCAATCGATCGATACATTGCACGAAAACTGGCGTCCGAAGCTTAGTAAATCCCCCTAATTTCAAAACCATTCGACAAAATCGCACGTTGACACAATAAAACCCTTAAAGCAGAATCAATCACATTTAGATCATAGAACTGAGGGCGTAAGGTTGTTGTTGCTTTGGGCTATTTTCGGAGGGTAGTTTGAATCAGGCAATCAAATTTAGCGTTTACTGCGTATGGTATAAGAGTGACAGTGCTTTGGCTTGTCTTATAGGGGTAGTTTAATTGAAACTTAGTTGGGGGGTTTGTTGGCAAGTTATTTCGAGGATTATGGTGTTTGCTGGCTGTTTGTGGGTGTTAAGAAAAACAACATGCGTTCGTATTTTTTTATTGCGAATGGAATGAACTGAATGGAGCTTTATCGCACACAAAACATACGTACCTCTCCTTGATATTTTCGTTGCATTGCAAAATTGCAATTACCTACACTTTTTTGGGGTTCCGTGTTCAAACAATAATGACCCATCAGGTTAACCATGGACTGTTTCGCAAAGGCTACGGAACCAATCCTGGGCGTGTGTAACACGCTCTTGGAACTGGTTTTAACTATATAATTTTTCTCTTCATAAAAACTTTTCTTGGAATTCAAATTGAATTCCATTCGGCCCAGCCGTTCTAGAATAGATTAGGTATTCAGTTTCGAGAAAGTCAGTATTAAAACATCTCTTACATCTACGTGCACACGTATTAATAAATAAATAGGTACCTACATTATTTTGCTCGTTAAAGGGTATACTGTTGTACCCACCTATCTACGACTATTCATATATGATGGGACCTCAGAATACAGAACAAACCAGAACCCGCGAGTGCGCCTAAAACTAAACCCACCAACTAATCTTCTTTTTTTCTATCCCTGTAAAACAGTACCGTGACTGACTGACTGACTGATTGACTAACAGACAACGCACAGCCTAAACTACTGGACCTAGAGACTTGAATCTTGGCAAACATATTATGCCTTGAGCATCCTAGAGATGCACTAAGAAGGGATTTTTCAAAATTCCCACCGGATAGAGAACTAGCACATTTTGAAAAAATTATCGGGGGCACAGCCGCGGGGCATAAGCTAAGTAGTAAACTAATAATAGTGTAGTTCATCACCCCTCTCCTGTGCATACATCGCATCCTGACGTGTTGTACGAATAAAAATATTAATTATTATTATGCCGTCTTGTGTCGTTCTTACATGCAGAAATGCCGTTGGGCTTATAAAAAACAGGATAGGATAACAAAAGAAATTTACAATAACATTAAATCCAAGCTAAAAGTACTTAAATAAGTACTAAATTAAATCTAAATAAGGCACCCGTGGCATAGTGCCCAAAAGGCTGGCAACGTGGCCTCGCTGAATAGCGATGCTGATTCTTTGAGAGAGGAAACTGCCAGCCCTTTGGTAACAAGTTGCATCGAGCAAGCGCTTTTGCAACTCTGAAAAAAGCTTGTAAGCGCCGGTACCCCATTACATTTCAAGTGTAAGTACTCATTGTTTACGGACACAGTAGTAGGGAATTTTCAGAAAACTGTGATGCCTTTACTTTTTTGAATAACCATGATTGTTATGTTTGGATTTTTTCTGATAAGAATCACGAGGACTATCTATTTAAATAATAAAAAAAGTGTCCCGCATGTTTTTGCCAGTTTAGTGACGCGTTTTTACATACATTCTCTAAGGACCGTAAAAAAACTGACAAATAAATTTTCTATGGAAAAGTTTAGATCTTTTTTGGAAAAAAGGGCACACAGTTTTCTGAAAATTTAAAATGATTGAACGCGGCTTCTGGTAGTTCTGGTTTGTTCTGTATTCTGGGGATGGGACCCGTCTGCCGACTGATCGCGTAAGTTCAGGTTGGATTCAGTCAACAAATACCTATTTGAAGTAAAGTTTGTCATTTCGCGTATGAGGGCAGGTGGATGCCGCTTGGGGCCGCCATTTCCATTTAATTGTTTTCAAACCCTGACACAAAAATGATTGTTTTTATACGATAACCATGGTGATACTTACTGTTTGTAGACACCCGCAACGCCAGGGGGTTTGTAGATACTTTGCCAACCTACAGACCTAAGATCAAATGCCTCTTACGCCCGCAAATATATGATTACATTATTATCATTATTGATAATATATATTTTTTTATGTTAAAAGTGCAAGCAATACTGCTCTAACGAACGTATTATTATCTAGTCACTTTTTGTTTAAAACGAGATTTTAATCTTAAAATGTAGAGCACCTCAACTATAAGTTACCACTGAGTTACAAATATTTAAGTAACTTCTCTTTTTTATCACTTTAAAAAAAGATGTATACGAGAATTATATGGTTAATTGCATCATTCGAAACTTTCAAATCGCGATAACTCAAAAAGTTGCTAAGGTAACTGGTGATGTTGTTTCCGTGTATCCTTCATTGGCAGTATAATTATCATCTTTGGTCTCTAGGAAAAATCTGTTTTGCAGAAATAGCTCTTGGTGTATCCCCGCAGCGCCTAGTAGAACACACCTCAGGGAGTGAAGGAAGGCAGCAAACTCTCTATTAATTATATTACACGGTTGTGACAGCGCTCGGGGAAGTTTATTAACTCGATGTTCACGCTCGCGACTGCCATTCGGTATCCAACGTGGGCTGGAGATAATGCTGGACGGCACGTTGGACAGCACAGCTGGACGAAGAGCTGGATGGATTGTGAAATCTGTAAGTCGTATTACAGTCGTTGGCAATGTTGATGGTTACTTTAGTGGCGAATATGACTAAGGATTGAAAACTGGTGACGCTTTACGATTGACTCAATATTGATGTACCTACTAATAGTAACTGTTTTAACCCCCGTCGCGAGAAGGTTATAAGTTTGACCTGTGTAATGTGTGTATCTGTGAATAGATGTACAAAATACGAATACATCTCCCTGACCAAAGAAGAGCTGTTATTTTAATAACTAATTTAGAAAAGTGGATAAACTCCTAACATTTTCATTTCAAAGTTCAGTATAGTAACTTCAGTGTAGTATAGTAACACAAACCGGACAAAGCTATTTTTGTGAAACTTAGCTAAGAACTATCTAGATTACTTAAACTAGCTTTTTATTTAAAAAAGTCATATCCAAATCCGTTCATCAGTTTATTAGGAGCTACGATGCCACAGACAGATACACCTACACAAATACACCCATACACTTATGAAACTTACAACACCCCTTCATTTGCGTCAGGGGTTTAAAATTAAGATGGAACCCAACATTACTAAACAAAAGTCAAATACCTAACACTAAAACAGAAAAAATGCACAAACACCAAACACCATTACAATAGAAACAGCAATGAAAACCCACAACGCTGTGCATGGCAAGCATTACGATTGCTACCACGTTGTCCGACGCACATTCAAGCCTGACAGTGAATGGCACTCCTGCGCCGCCATACAAGCATAGGAGTACGCGAGTTTCAAAATTTAAATATATGAACAGAGTTCTGAATTGCGAAGTTACTTTTTAAAGTACCGGGGGAAATTGTATGGTATGTGAAAAGTTTTTTAACGTCAAGTTAACGCGTCGTTCGTGTTTAACTGTTGTTTTTGATACGAATTGTTTGAATCTGCCTAGCGGGGAACGGGAGATGGGAAACGGAAGTTTGTTGTAATTGTATGAAAGCATACTGGCGTATTGAGGACAAAATATCGCAGAAGCGAGGTAACGTAAGTACTTGTTCATAAATTCTATTCACAAACTTACACACATACGCACGCTCACCTTGTAGATAGTTACTCGTAGAACAAATTGTTAGTAGTTATTTTGACGTGTAATTAAAGCACTTTAAAACGTATTTTCAAAACACAATGTAGCAACCTTGCGCCACATCCGGATGACGCCATCATTGTTCTAAATCACGCTAGCGAAATTTCTCTAGTCGGAACCATAAATACTTCAACTTCGGTCCTCAGGCGCAACATCTGCCTGAAGAGAGATAAGTATATCTTTCTATGTAACGTCTTTCTCTAAACAACATAAAGGGGTCAAAACTGCGGGTGTTAGAACCCGGAGCAAGGTCCATCCGTATCGCTACCACCATCTTACTTGCTAAGCAGCAGTGCTTGCCCTTGATAGTGAAACAGTCGGGGAAATTACGGCCACGAGAGAGATTTCATCTTAGCCCTCCGGGTTGGCAACGTAACGCAAACCGTCTGGTGTTGCCAACTTGCCACTTACCAATCAAGTGATCCACTCGATTTTATTATTTGCCTCATTTTTCCTTTTTAAAAATCCAAACCAGACCAGAAAAAAAAAATTCGAACTGGGACTTGAACCGAGCTATTCCAGCAATCATTGGCATGCGCGAAAAACTTTGTATTCACGCTTCAGTTTATTTCAAATTACTTTATTTTTTGCTGTAAATAAAACATTCCGTAAGAACTTTTACGAGTACTTTAATAACTCTTCCATGCCGAAATCAAATTAATAACATTCGCTATTTTTGCCGACAAACTCAAATGGGTCATCAATTTATTAATCAGACCTTTCAAAGGGAAATATTTGATCGAAGTCTCCCGCCAAATTAATATGGATTAATCCGATGGGCTATTTTGATTGATTGAAAACCCTTTGAGCGGCGATCCGTCAATTAAAATAATTCAGATCAATCTCGCCGGTCGTCAGAACTTGGAAAAAACGTCAATACTTCTTAATTAAAAAGTTTCCCGTTGTAGTCGCGGTGGAAGCCCAACTCTACCGAGTGAAAAAAAGTTGCGTAAGGAATTTAGTCAGAGGCTGTTTATTTTCAAGACTTATTAACTCACAGAACTACACTGACGATCAAAAATAACTGGTCGATTTCTATACGAAGTTGTATGAAAGTGACCAGTTATTTTTGCTCATCAGTATAATTATATCGGTTACCGACATAGCCCGGAGAATTTCGGAACTTAAGTGGCAGTAGGCGGGGCACATTGCTCGCAGAACTGATGGCCGATGGGGCCAGAAGGTTCTCGAATGGCGTCCGCGGACCGGGAGACGAGCTGTCGCTAGGCCTCCAACAGGAGCGACGACCTAGTAAAGATCGCGGGGCCGCGGTGGATGCGGAAGGCACGAGACCGGTCTGAGTGGAGAGCCGCGGGGGAGGCCGCCGGCCAGCAGTGGACGTCTTTTAGCTGACATGATGATGGTGAAGAAAAAGTGTACTTCGTTTCAGCTCCCGACCGCTTCCCGCGAACGTCAGGTTTAAAAACAAAATACTCAAACTGTTGTTCAACAATTTCACTGTTGAAACACCACCAAAAAAGTTGGAGCTGTCAGTCTCAGTAAAATATTACGTGACGTTAAAATACCTACGCTAAATACTACTATTAGCACTGAGCCATGTATGTGCAATGTCTACTTAGGTTACTGACAGATAGCTAATAGTAGTTTATGCAACTGCTATATAATGAGGGTCCTTAAACATAATTGGCCTTAAAACACTCGTGCGATCCTATTATGAAACTCAGCTTCGCCTCGTTTCATAAAATTATACTCGTGTTTTAAGGCCTAATTATGTGGAGTTGCATACATTACTTTATCTACACACATATTATAAGGACTATAAGATGGGTTCAGAAGCCGAAGGCATATATCATACCCATACCTGTCACGAATTTGACTGTTTTTTTTTAATCATAGACAAACATACTGAGCTGACGTTTCGTGAACTGTTTTTTTTGTAAAAAAAAAAAAAAAATATCACATTATTAATTATACATGTCGGACTGAACTCGACTTATATACGTGAGTGATCCGTTTTATTTCACTATAATTGTAAATTACGTTGGTTGTCAAATTCGGTACATCGAATTCAATATCGAAAAGTCATTACGACATCGAATTCGATATCGTAATGACTATTACTTTACTGCTGGTGGTGGAAGAGGTGCTGGGGCTGGCGCTGTCGGCGAGAAGACGACGGCGTGCTGCAATGCTGGTCATTTTCTACGGTTTCTGAACGCATTATAGAGGACTTATGATATGTGTGTAGATGAAAGTATCTTAGGTACGTCCTATTTCTAAACATTGTGAATACATTAGGTACACTACTTACATTAAACATGTGCACGGACACACAATATATCTAAGTAGCTAAACTTGATTTTTGCAATCTTAAATTACCATTTCTTTCTTTTGATGATTTTTAAATAACAATAGCAACTGAATCGGCGAGCTCGTAAGGACCCTAATGGGAAACTTTGCTTAATTATTACCGAAGCGTTTGAAATAACTCAAAGTCATCTGAAAGTCATTTTGTTTGTTTAATGTATCGGGTAAGTTACCCGTCGGGTTATTTAATACACAGCTTAAAGCAAAATAAGTAGTTCATTGTGTAGTAATTAACAACTGTAACACGTACGTACTTAAATCGCTACAGACAATATTTTATTGTTTATTTATGTCTTTGTATGAAGTGTCTGTCCGTACGTCACAATCATTCTAGTAGAAATATAGAAATATGTTTTCGTGTTACAGCGTTTGATATTGACTTTGATGCAGAATGCATTGTCACTGTCATCCGCCGCCTGTCGCGTTTATTAAATAGGTGCTCGTACGCCGAACAGTTTTCCAGACAAATCGCTCCGCTGTCAAAATGTAAGTTTCTGTAAGCCCCTTCAAGTTTTTGCCAGCGTTTGGCGAGGCGAAGCTGAGGCCATTGTTTCCGATGACAATGCTGAATTCTTAATCTTCTTTTATAACCGATTACTGCTACATTTTTACGGAAATAGTAAGGTTATTTGGATCTTCTTCCTCTACTTCTTTAGATCTTCCAACATTTGGTCAATAAAAATTTTGGAGTTCTCTGTACCTACTTGTATTGTCTTCCAACTTTCCAACATACGAGTGGACCGGGAGACGAGCTGACGGTAGGCCTCCAACAAGATGGAGCGACGACCTGGCAAAGATCGCGGGACCGCGGTGGACGCGGAAAGCACAAGACCGGTCTGAGTGGAGAGCCGCGGGGGAGCCCTATGTCCAGCAGTGGACGTCTTTCGGCTGACATGATGATGATGTTGAACGCCATTAACCATTGAAGAGTTCCCTCCTGCAAAGACGATAATGACCGAACCACCAGAAATATACTAAGTACCAGGTACTTTATTCTCACAGAACTTACATACTTAGTTAGCCAAATTTCATATCAATTTGATCAAAGATCAAAGATTTGACCCGAACATAATATACACACATACTTGATTGGACAAAAATAGGATTTGGGTTTGGGTGAATTCGTTTTTGACATCTCTTTCTTTGACATAAGAAGGGTTATTGATATCAGAAGTATTCCTATAACCCGAATCCTAGTCTAAATGCTCACAAACTGTAAAGTACTTACTTAACACGATCAGTGCCCTAAGCACGACTTGTCGAATCCTGCGTCACGTAAAATCGAATAGTAAACTATAACGAGTTTGTATGACGTTTGGAACAGCGCCCGCCCGTGAGCGTATTTGGAACTAAAATTTAGTATGAGATTTCTCGATCTCGATACGATAACCGTAACGTTACGCAGGATTCGACAAGTCGTGCTTAGGGCACAGAATCACCGTACTTATAAAGTTTTAGTTTTAGTTCGAGCTTAGCTTCCTACCACTTCTAGACTCAGTTTGAGGCAGAGCATAAAATACCTAAATTAGTACAAGACTTGCGTATTAAGATACCAACGTATGGATCGGTACCGTCCGATGCGACAGCTGCTTTTAAGCTAAGCGATTCGTGAAAATGGAACCTCATTCAATGACATTTATACTACGGGACTAAATTCGCTTCGTTATGTGAACAAAAGATAATATACGTGAAATCTAAGGACATTTGTACACGACATTTTGATGCGGATCGCTACCACCATCTTACTCGCTAATCCTACCGCTAAGCAGCAGTGCTGGCACTGTTGTGCTCCGGTGTGGAGAGTAAGACAGCCGGTGTAATTACGGGCACAAGAGGCATTTCATCTTAGCTCTGTGGGTTGGCGACGCATCTGCAAACGCCGGGGTTGTGGGTGTCTATGGGCAGTGATGATCACTCATCATCATCATCACGACCAGCCTATTTACGTCCCACTGCTGGGCACAGGCTTCTTCTAAATATTTACTATATTTACTCTTAACGATTCCACACCTCAAAAGGCAAAACGGAACCCTTATAGGATCACTTTGTTGTCCGTCTGTCTGTCTGTCTGTCAAGAACCTTTTTCTCTGGAACTAGTGGAGGTAGCATGCTGAAATTAATATCAAATAGGTACTCGAGCCTGAAGTCTATTGAAGCTGTCAAAAAATCAAACTTCTAAGTCAACGTAATCAAAAAATACAGTCATTAAAAAGGTTGTTTCCATTCAAATTGCTGTACTGTGAAAACCTAAAGGGTACTTCTGGTTGTCCTAGAAACTTGAAATTTGGTATGAAGGTAGCTCTTATTGCACAACCACTCAGAAATATCTCAAAATTTTAAATTTTATGTCTGTCTGTATATGTCATAGAATAATATAAAATGACCCCACACTGCGCACATTTTGCTTAGGAGCAGGGCTCTGCTAACACTGGACAACTTAAAACACTTGGGTAAAGCGGGGAAATCTTTGACGGAACCCTCAGTGCGCGAGTCCGACTCGCACTTGGCCGGTTTTTTTCAGATGATTTTCAATATTCCTAATGGAGTCGCTTTGGAATTTTGTCGCTTAACAAAATCGCGTCAAATTCTAACCATTCTTTGGAGGTTGGCACCCTAACGGGGTGGCACAATAAATACCTGACGAGTGGGCGGCAAAAATGCTGAGGGCCATTATTTACCCACTTTAAAACTAGAAAATTAAATGTAAACAAGCCATTATCCGCCCTTAATTTAATGCCGTACAGCCGAAAACAGACCTCGGACAAGCAGACTATTCATACATTAGTAGTAGTAGTTAGTTAGTAGAATAACTGGCCTATATTTCACCAAGTTTACAAACGTCAGAGGCCCGAGCACGAATATTGGAATCCTGCGTTACGTTTGGAAGTGGAGAAGGAGCTGTGCATGAATGCGTACATTTGTCGCATAAACGTAGCTACCTTACACTTATGATCGCGGGCGAATAAATTATTTGTTTTCAGGCCATGAATATGGACCTCCGGAAAGTGACGCCTGATTTTATTTTTTTTTTTGCTTTTATACAAAACTGCTTAATACTGAAGGGAGTATCCACTAGCATGCTCGTATCATATATACTTATCGCTATCAGGAATTAAATATAAATGCAAACAAGCAATTCCCGCCCTAGGGTCGAAAACGAATTCGCTTTATTAAGAAATCTCAGCAGAAATGGACGTAATAAGGATGCAAATGACGCGATGCGATAATATATGCGATTCGGCGGGGACATCGTGGAATTTAAGTTACGCACTGAGATGGATAAACGCTGCGATTTGAGGCGCTAAAATAGTGAGCCCTTCGTATTTAATTAAATTTCACGTCAAAACAAGCATTTCCAAAACCACAATACACATATATTTACGTACAACACATACACACACATATACATTACATTACACATTTACATAAATGAAGTGGTACATTTTGACACAAGTGCGTATAGTACTATGAGAATAGTACGTTGCCGTTACGTGCCGCTAAAAGCGCTGCCGATTTATTAATAGTTAGAGAAGTTAACGCGAACGCGATCAAGACGTTTTCTTGCATCAAAAATTACACTAGAGTGTAATCAATAACCAAAAAAACGTCTCGATCGCATTCGCATTAAAGCGTCCAATAGTATGAGAATTGTTTGTTGTCGATACGTGCCACCAGTGGCACTACTGATTTGTCCACAATAATTGCACGTAAACGCGAACAACACGTTTTTTCTGGCATTTGATTACACTAAATAAAATCTTACTATTTCAACACATCTTAATTACTAGGCCCAAACTAATGATGAAAATATCATAATTGTAAACAAAACCTTCGATAGAAATATTTCAGTATTTCATATCTTCCAGGCATACCACTACAAATTCGAGTTGCTGCGCAAAGATGAGATTACCTAAGTATAGTTGAATTAACATGCCGCGTTTTTAGTCACGATGCGTCCGCAAGTACGAGTATCATATCTAATTGAAAGGAATTCATATTTGCATATAAATTGCATCTAGCCCTCCAACGCTAAGGGTGTGAGATTATTATACCGATTTAATTCACTTCCCGTTCCAACAATAGGTTTTGTCAACAGACATTCTAATAATGGGCGAATTAAGCTATCTTGAGAGGGCGTCAGTATGTTACGGGTGTCTGGATTACTTTATTAACTCGTATTATGTTAAGCTTGCCATTTCTGTCAGAGTGCCCAGTATAATACACGACCAAAAAAAAAAACATTTCGAACATAGTGCAACGCTTATAAATGTACCTAACATCTCTGTATTTATACAGCCATCATCTATGTTTTACAAATAAAACACTTATGACTTATGACTTATAACGCTTTTAACATGGGACTACCGTGAGACTCAATCATAGTGAAATAAAACCTTCTTTCTTTTTCTTTTCTTTTAAAGCGCTTTGGCGCGCGTGTGTGTGAAGTTCTCGATCCGCACTGGGCCCGCGTGGGAACTATAGCCCAGCACTGGGACGTAAAATTAGGCTAATACCTAATTATGATATAATGAGGTATGTGTGAGGTATGAATCCCGTATTTTCCCCATCGCATCAGCAAAGTAGTAACTAATATTCAAAACTGTTTAAAACCTTTTCAGATTATAATTAAAAGATAAGAGCTATAGCGGCGCGAGTTAAACTCATTAAAAACTAATTATGAGTGTTCTTTGTACCAATCTAAAAGGTCAGCAGACTATAGTAGCAGTAGCATGTCACAAATGGTTTTCATAACCATTTAGCATTGATTAAACATGTTCAGAATATTATTAAATTATTAAACGAGTGCTAATTTAATTACAGCGTTATCACACTAGCGATTTGCGAGCGAGTTTTGTATTGAGGCGATCATGCAACGTGTTTGCCGCGAGCGATATTAGTATGAAGCACTCGCTAGCGAATCGCTAGACTGTAATAGAGGATTAGGGACTTATTCATAAACGTCACTCAAGCCTCCATTAGCTAAAATAGGTTTTGTCTTCTTCTTACTAACGGAAAATGTTAATGTGACAAAAAAGGACAAACGAACTTTAACGGCATTTTAGTTAAAATAGGTTAATGAATAACAGGGTTAGTGCGGAACTTGCCGGCCTATACTCGACAGGCGTACGTGGGTATTACTAAAAAAGTTAAATAAACTAAACTTTAGTTTATTTAACTAGGTACTAGCTGTTGCCCGCGACTTCTTCCGCGTAGATTTCGGTTATCGCTATCCCACGGGAACTATACAATTTTCCCGAATAAAGAGTAACCTATGTTGTTCCTCAATGTTCAAACTATTTTCTTACCAAATTTAATCTAGATTGGTGCAGCGTTTTTTCCGTGAAGAGCTAGCAAACAGTTATAATTAAATATTAGTTAGGAAGGATGATTGAATCTGACGGTAGTCTCATATTTTTTTTATACGACGTGGAAGGCAAATGAGCAAGTGGGTCACCTGATAGTTAGTGACCACCACTGCCCTCGACACCCGCAACCCTGGAGGATTGCAGATGCGTTGCCAACCCAGAGAGCTAAGATGAAATGCCTCTTGTGCCTGTAATTACACCGACTGTCTTACTCTCCATACCGGAATTCAACAGTGCAAGCATTGCTGCTTAGCGGCAGGGTTAGCGAGAAAGATGGTGGTAGCGATCCGGACGGACCCCGCAAAAATAGTTAGTAAGTACCTACCGAATGACAGTCGATTTAACCATGACTTAACCTATAGGTACTAATAAGAGAATACCGCTGGTACTATCTCTATTAAGTAGTATTTTTTGTGCAATGAATTTGTTTTAACGCAAAAAATTAACAACATAAAAACTGTGAGACAAAATTCCTCGCGCGTGTAAATTACACTTGTAAAAGTTTAAAAGTTATAAGCTGTACATGTCTGAGTTCGTTTCCAACTTTTCATACATTGCATGTTAATGTTTAAAAACAGGAAACAGTATGAAAAAGCGAGCTTAGTAAATAACTCATCTTTTCGCGCTTCTCTTAACTCACTCATATTACGACTAAAAAAACCCGAACAAGTGCGAGTTAAAATCGCGCGGAGAAGGTTCCGTACGTTCGGTTGATTATCTGAAACGGTCTAGTATATTCAAAGCAAATTGGTTGTAACAATACATTACAACTGCAAATGAAGATCAAACGCACAAATATTAAGAATTTTCCTGTTACTTTAAATACCAAAGACTAGATTTTTAACTATTTTCTGTATTTTTTCCGAAATTTTAGGAATAATGGTTTCGGAGATAAGGGGGAAACAGTTAATTTTCGTCTATTTTCTTAAATATTTTTAAAATTATTTACCTACTTATCTTAAAATAAACAAAAAAATATGTTTGAAATTTTCACCCCTTCCCTTCCCTTTCCCTCCATTACCTTTCATTTGAAAATATAAGCCTTGCAAAACTTTTTCTAAATTGTCAAACTTATCCCCCCCAAAAGTGGTCCCCCATGTTTAAAGATCACCGTCCGTCTTTGGGTCACCGACTTATGTTACACGTATACCAAATTTTATCTCAACCGGTCCAGTAGGTTCAGAATAAATTTGCTATGACAGACGGACGAACAGACACGCCAGTAACCTTTTAAGGGTTCCGTGTTTTCCTTTTGAGGTACGGTGCCCTAAAAAGTCCCTTCACATAAGTTCAACGTCGTGGAACAAAAAACCACGCATCCTCATTAATGCGACGTTTCGAAAAACCTCCGCAAGGCGAACTTTGCCGAAAGTTTCCGAACTATCCCGACGCGATGCTCCTTTATACATAGCCCGTAACTATTGGCTGTGGTTGAGTTTCGCCGACAGGGGTTGGTCCAAGTCTTGAGCTTCTATGTATAAAACCCGGCTATGGGTAGTATCCATCATCACCAACATCATCGCCATTTTTAGGGTTCTGCACCTCGAAAGGAAAAACGGAACCCTTATAGGATCACTTTGTTATCCTTCTGTCTGTCTGTTAAGACAAAACTTCTCTGTAATATCAAATACTCAAGCCGGCAGTTTCATTAAGAAGCTGTGAAAAAAATCAAACTTCTAAGTCAACGCAATCAAAAGATACAGTCATTAAAGAGGTTGTTACTTCCAGTTGTCCTAGAAACTTGAAATTTGGCATGAAGGTAGCTCTTATAGCACAATCACTCAGAAAAATCTGAGTCCTAAATTTTTATGTCTATCTGTATTTGTCACAGAGCAATTATAAAATGACCCTACACCGCCTACATTTTGCTTACGAGCAGGGCTCTGCTAACACTGGACAACTTAAAACACTGAGGAAAAGCGGGAAAATCTTTGTACGGAACCCTCGGTGCGCGAGTTGGACTCGCACTTTTTTTACGTTCCACAGCTTTGCACTGGACTAGATTTCGAAAAACTCAGAGGTGCGTGCCGGGGCTCGAACTCACGACCTTCTGCTTGAGAGGCCACAGGTCAAACCACTAGGGCTACCACAGCTGTTTCCAGCTACTTTGGTCCATTAATCACAATGATGCTTTTTAGCGACTTCATCTGCAAACAAGACGTATAAAAGTTCCCTACAAATAGTTCGTAAATTGCGGGACCGCGGTGGATGCGGAAAGCACAAGACCGGTCTGAGTGGAGAGCCTTGGGGGAGGCTTATGTCAAGCAATGGCCGTCTTTCGGCTGACATGATGATGATGATGAGTTCGTAAATGGACGCTAACTTTGGGCACACCATATCACTAGCCTGAGTCTGTCGTGTAAAAAAATGAGTCCATACTAGTCGCAGCGTAGCAGCGTATCTATGCCGTAACATTTTTGATTGCTGTAGTTTGATGATCAGGGAAAAACCGATCCAACGGAACGCGGCGTATCACGTATCAAAATCATAACTGCGTATCATGATACAGAATCAAAACACGTTCATACTTACCTAACTTGATACGCAAAATGATATAAATGTGCACTTAGCTTTGGACATACACCTAGATAAGTTGCTTTGGTTCTATGCAATGTCGCCTACTGCCCTCCCATTCCATTTTCAAAGCAATCCTCACCAACCCCCAAGTCTTTGCAAAACAAGGTCCCATCTCCCACCACAACACATGACAGCTAGAACCCTATCAAACTCACCCAACAATTTGACAAAATCTCTTCTAACTTGTCCCATACATCCGAAAAGAGATCAAAGCGTGCCGTCCGCGACGTCATTAAATTACGACGACGTGGAAACAAACTTACCCCCACACCCCATATAACTTCTACTGCTTTAAGATAAACTGCTTTTTCGCGTGTAGCAAGGATATACGTTATTTGGCAGGAGCATACGTGATTGTCTAAGAAAGGTACCTTACTCTGCGCTAGTTTCTTTTGATCCGTTCATAACATGGGAAACGTTGATATAATAATTATACCTACAGATATGCCTTAAAACAGAACAAACCAGAACCCACGCCTACGTATGTCTGAGCCTCTAGTGTTAATTTTAAACAGGAAAATGAGAATGAGATTGAGAATGAGAATGCTTTATTTGCCAGAATACATAGATAATTAGGTACAAGATGTTATGGTACAAAATGATGCTAGAAAACGTCTTAATTGCGTTCTCGTTAACGTCTCAATTATAACGGACAAAGTGGCAGCGCCTCTAGCGGCACGTATCGACAACAGATCATTCTCATACTATTTGACAACCGTAACGCAAACGCGATCGAGACGTTTTCTTGGCTTGGTCGGCGCTTACACTCGGCGCTTTGTGCCCTTCCTTAGTGTCATCAAAAAGCACAAAATACGTCTCGATCGCGTTTGCGTTAAAGTGTCAAATAGTATGAGAATCGTTAAACGCGAACGCGATTGAGATGTAGGCCTTGGCCTGGTCGGCGATTACACTAGGCACTCGACGGCCAAAAAATACGTCTTTAACGCGTTAAAAAGTAACTCACCCCTTGTGTTTCTTCACTTTAGACTTATAAATGTAGTTAGGTGTCAAGTGCGATTAAATCTTTAAAGTAAGCAACAAAATGGCCGCCGGCGCTCGTCGCTCGCTTCGCTTGTCATGTTGCGCTCGAAATAGATTCGGATAGCGTAGCACCAAAGATGCACTTAGCTTAAGCGAAGTAGAAATAGTTGTGAGGCGTTAAGTATTTTGTTTTACAGTTTATAAGTAAGTATAAGAGTATGCAGTGGGGACTTGTCATGATCCAGTTACTGCAGGACAGCTACCTACTTGCGTCGTGTGGCTATAATAACAGGAGTTACTGCCGAGTTCGAGTCAGCAAAACGTTTTTAGCTTCTATTAGCTTTCCTTCCTGTAGAAAACTTAAAGTGTTTCATTTATCTGAATGCATTTTCTGAATATATCGTGAGTAACGAGAAAAAAACTAAAAACAAAATTGCTATTCCGCTACTCATCTTTATTGATAGACGAAACTAAACTTACCTTTAATTAGTTGTTTATGTCAGCAGTAGAAAGAAGATGAACCATCTTGAGATGTCTTTTGTTGAAAAAATCATAACAATATACCTAAACAATTATGTCTCATTGTTATTTAAAAAATTGTTACCTACTTGCTGTTACCTTTGCTTTGTGAAAGTAGTTTTCAATAAGAGATAAGCCATGCTAGTTAACTCGTAACACGTGGAAACTCTGAAATAATCATACATACGTAGACAAACAGACAGAGAGACAGACGGACAACAAAGGGTTCCGTTTTTCCCTTTTGAGGTACCGAACCCTAAAAACGAAGTATAGGATGTAAATCAAAATCCATTTGTTTTTTGTGCGTAGCCGACACGTTAAAACACAATTCAAATCACGGAAGGTACCTAAATTGTTCCATCATTGTGTTCCTCCCCCAAAGTCCGTACAAAACCTGTCATGGACCGTTAAAATCCCGGAGACGCCAGCGACCTAATTCCCGAGTCCCGGGAGCGTAAACACGATGTTTACGATACTACGAGTTGACAAGTTGACGAGTTGACGACGTGACGAGAATGCTTTCTCGTTAGCCCTACGAGAATTCTAATTGTGACACGTTTTGCATCAAGAGCGTTGATGTTATGTGCCAATAAAGAAGGGAAAGTTAAATACGATACAGAAGGAATAATACGGGCAGAGTAACCTTTTGCGATGGGGGGGAGAGCCTGGCAGTCATCTGGCATGAATGAGATTGGCACAGGACCGGTCAAAGTGGCATGAAAATGAAGAAATATTGACCCAGCAGTAGCAGCAGGCAAAATAAACTCTTGTAGATTCCATAAATACTTACTTACGCAAATCCAACATGTACGAAAGCTAGACACTTTCCTCGGATTATTGCTCAGATATCGTATTTGGTTAGCGCGTCTCCACGGTTTGGTGGAGGTCTGGGTTCGAACCACAGTTTGAGAATTTATTTTTCTGGTCTTTCCATATATCATTATATCGTCACCGCAATGGCAAAGTCATGAATCTGCAATTTGGATATAAATGAGATTTTGATGCCAAGTGGTTCCAAATAGGTACGGGAATGTATATTCTGTAAAATTTTCGGATTTCTAGCATTTTTGCAGATTCGCGACTTTACAATTTGATGTGACGATATTTACGTTTCAATTTGAGATTAAAAATATTATCTCTCAGCCTGTTTCTTAAAGATAGTACATAAATAAAAATATATAAACAGCTGGACTATTCGTCAGGTGGGTGTGGAGTGCCACAGACGGAACTCTGCACTGTGCTGCGTTCACTAGGAACTGGAATGAGGCCAGTGATTTAGTTGATCAACTAAGTGTTAGTTTACTCAAAAATATGTTAGTAATAGAGCCTTGCCTATCAGCGTTTAAGTTAAAAGTTAATAAGTAGATTCGTAACGAATACACCCGACAGAGAACCAAAGTTATCGACATAGCTCAAAGAATTAGCAAGCTGAAGTGGCAGTGGGCCGGCCATATCTCACGAAGAACCGACAACCGTTGGGGTAAACGTGTACTTGAGTGGAGACCGCGACTCGGAAAACGTAGTGTAGGACGCACTCCGGCCAGGTGGGATGGCGATCTGCGAAAGACTGCCGGTAAATGCTGGATGCGGCAAGTCGAAGATAGGGCGCTATGTCGCTCATTGGGGGAGGCCTGTGTCCAGCAGTGGACTAGAATAGGCTGATGATGATGATGATGATGAAGTAAATACTGAAGGTAAAGCATTTAATATGGTTCTAATTGATTTCCACAGATCAATTGAAAGTTTTTGCTTTCATTAACTCTAAGTTCAGTACGGTGGAGTATGAACTTTACAAGATATCCTATTGGTAGATGGTTGAAGGATTGTTGCCAGTAAAGCAGGCAGACTACCATTCTAATACTCGGATGATTTCTGGCTGTCAGCTGCAACGGATAATGAAATAGAAATTGGCACAATGACCTGACAAAATGGCGTTAAAAGGAAGAAAATTAGAGTCTATATAGAGGCACGTTTAAACACATATTGAATTTGTGGGTGTAGGACCTTGTGCGAGGTCCTTCCGGATCGCTACCACCATTTTGCTCGCTAATCCTAATAAGCAGCAGTGCATGCACTGTTGTATTCCGGTGTGGAGAGTAAGACAGCCGAGGAAATCACAGGTACAAGAGGCAATTCATCTTAGCCCTCTGGGTTGGCCACACGTCTGCGTTCCCGTTACTTGACCAAGTGCCTGGTAAGCACGGACCAACCACCCTCTGGACACCGCATCTTCTATAATTTACTTGGATAGTCATTACGAAAAAAGCCGCGGTGAGCGGGCCGGGGAAATCCGTCGTGATTGGTTCATTGCTTGTCATAAGCTGGTCGAAAGTGAGCCGCGATTCACTAATAATACCTAAGATTTATAAGTGCAAATGAGCGCGTTTCGGAAACGTTCGCCCTGACATTTGGTGTCCAGAGGGTGGTTGGTCCGTGCTGGCAAGTGACTGGCCCACTTAATTGCCTCATCGCGTGTCGAATAAAACGTTGGAGTCTACGCTTTATTGCTATTCAATTTTAACAGGCGTCAGACAGTTCGCTGGCTTTAAAATATTTTAGATTTGTTATTAGATGCTTTTGTATTACTAATTAAATTTTATTGGCTCCTGGCCCCTATTTCACCAACTTTACATTTGTCAGTTTTCAATGATACCTAATTCGGTGTCAACTGCTGACTTAGAGAGCTTTTGTTTTAGCGCGCTACATTATTGTCAAAGAAATGTAGTTCGAATTGTCATATAAAACTGACAATTGTAAAGATGGTGAAATAGTGGCCTGGTACCTAGAAGAAACTGGCCAGCGTTGCGTTGTAGAGATTCTTTGGGCTACGTCTAACAGTGAACGTCTTACGGCTGATATTAAAATGATGATTTTAGCAATAGCTGTTAATATTGGCCTATGCATTTGATGCCAAATGACTAGGTTCCGACCGAGATCTCGGTCTCGGTCTCGGTCTCGGCCAAAAAGAGCCGAGATTCTCGGTTAAAACCGAGACTGCGCGGCAGTTCATGACTCGCACTCGAAAGTACGTCCACATCAATGGCGAAGTCTCGTCGTAATCTAAAATTGAAAAACACTGACCTTCATTGGTTGCGTGTTATAAAAATAAACCGGGCTCTGACATTACGTGTTAGCGGAGTTTAGTTTTTAACCCCCGACGAAAAAAAGGGATGAAGTTTGGCATGTGTATCTGTGTATCTGTCTGTGGCATCGTAGCTCCCAAACGGGTTGACCGATTTCGATGCGGTTTTTTTCGATCGAAAGTAAGTTAATCGATTCGAGTCGATTAATCGAGGTGGTTCTTAGCCAAGTTTCAATAAAATCGGTTAACCCGTTTTTGAAATATTGAACTTTGAAATGAAAATGTCGGGGGTTTTTCAACTTTTCTAGTCAATCTAGCAGGTAGTTCTTATATGTTGACTTGTCTTGCAGCTTCACTAGTAAGTCATGCCCAAATAACCAAAGAAAAGAAAGCACCTAATGTACCTCGCATGCCAAAAGAAGGCCTGAGAACCTAATTAGAAGTATTTTCTCACTAAATTACACCCGTGACGTCAAATTCATCATCAGCCTATTTACGCGAAATGTTACACGCTCGGTACGAATACAAATCGACGAACTCAGATTCAGATTTATTTAAGTATTCGCGTTAAGTGTGGATTACATGGTCTTAGTTTCAAAGTTATTACACGCCTTAGCCAGACACACTGTTTCCTTCTATCTCAATATAGTTCGGGTGACTGATAGATATCCCTTATAGGGACAAGTCCGCCTTCCTACTTCTATCTCACAGCAAAAAGTGACAAAAACGAGCTGAGATTTGAATACATGGAAAAAAATTCAGCGTGTTTCCTTAGGCTAGCCGTAGTGGAGGGGTTATAGCACGCGACACTCTTCTGTTTGTTTCTGTGTATTTATGTTTCCGTGAGTATTTTAAAAAGTATAATTCAATCTCATTGTTTTTAACTTGTCTTTATTTCTGTATTTTCTGTACAATGAAGCGTTTAGTTACTTACTCAGTTCTGTGAGAGCTTTTATGCACAGGTTGCTATTTGAACCGTTAATTACATTAAGCGCAGAGGTACGCGCTACAATTTAAACTTATTGGATTAGGTCCTAAACCAACATCAAATCAACACAATAGTTAGCCAAACAAACTGTTTTAGGCTCTAGTTAGGCTGTGCGGGTTTCGATTATTTGTCTTTGGGCCAATTAAACCGCGGAGATTTGTACAAACATTGGCTCGCGTGGTTATGATCAATGTTTGCTTAGCGGGGTGTTGGCCGAAACGTTGGCCCAATCTGATTACTGATTAGAGTAAGCGGATTATGCGTGCGTGATTGTAAATAAGGTTTTGGTGTGTGTGGTGTCATTATTAGTGTACTATAGCATGGTTATGTATGTATGTAATCGGGTACTTAAATAGTGTAACCCGTGAGCTGACTATGTACTCAGAGTATATCGATTTTACAGATCATACTTAGAAATTACCAGTCGAAAATGGAGAAAAAACTACATGAATACGAATGGTAATTTATATTGTGTAACTACAGTTAAGTGCTTCTATTTCACCAACGTTACAAAATGTCGGTCTACAATGACAAGTTGTTAAAAATTGCTATTTAAATTGTTTTTTATCCTCTTTCGACTTTCTTGATACGGTTATTTTCCATGTGTATATTCCCTTAACATGTTTCTTTGTTAGTTTTGTGGCTATGTTTTTTTTTCCAGTAGACTAAGTGAGAGCTCGGTGTTTAAACGTATTTTCGAAACCTCGATTAAGTGGTAGTGGTAGTAATGATATTATTTTACATCAGTTATCACATCACGTACCATTCTCATTAAACCAAACTGCATCCGAATCGTATCCGTTTGGGAGCTACGACGCCGCAGACTGACACAAATACAAGATCCACAGAGCGCACGTTAGACTTAGAAAATGTGATATAACATGAAATTATAAATTATAAATGTAATTCAACATCTTTAATAAACATCGTAAAATTCTAATTTAGAATTTGGGTCCATGGGGTCCCAGCGCTTACAAGCTTATTTCTGAGTTACAAAAGCGCTTAGTTGATGCAACTTGTGACCAAAGGGCTGGCAGTTTTCTCTCTCAAAGAATGAGCATCGCTATTCAGCGAGGCAACGCTGCCAGCCTTTTGGGCACTATGCCACGGGGGCCTTATTTAGATTTAATTTAGTTTTAAGTTGTAGTTTATTTAGTTTAAAATTAGATTTAATGTCATTGTAAATTGCTTTTATTATGTAAATAAATACTTTTGATTTAGAATTAATAAGGTATTGACATAGGATATTAATTTTAATTTTTTAGTTTTAACAAATTGCTATGCTCAACAGAGCTCATGTTTTGAACTGTAATTACTTACCTTTAAGACTTTATTGTACAACATGAAACGCAATAAATCAATTGAATTGAATTGACTTATAACACCTCGCTGTTTTGAGTCGGGATTTATAAAAATAAAATAAACACTTATCTTTATTTCTACTTGTCACCCCAGATTTCCGTCACATCAGGGTGACGTCAATCCCCGGGGCTCCGGGACAATACTCATTAGGCCGCGACTGCCCCGTCACCAAAGCGTGGACACCGATAACGTAATGAAGGTAATATCCGTTATTTTCACGCGACGCATCCCAAATTATTGTCGCCCTTCCGCTCGATGCGTAGTTAACTGGTGTATTTGCTTTTTATGGAAGACAATAAAAAACGGGGCAATTGTGAACCTGTCCTAATTGTTTGGAGGTCGTTATTACCTTTGGCAATGATTTTTTTTTTAGGTAAAATAAACAAAAGAGCAAGATTTTTTTATCAACTTTCGCATGTTTTCGATTGACGTGACTTTTTTTTTCTTTTTATACTACAAGGAAGGCAAACGAGCAAGTGGGTCACCTGGCCCCTATTCACCAACATTACAATTGTCAGTTTTCAATGACAATTCGGTGTCAACTGCTGACTTGAAGAGCTTTTGTTTTAGCGCGCTTCATATTGTCAAAGAAATGTAGTTCGAATTGGCATATAGAACTGACAATTGTAAAGATGGTGAAATAGGGGCCAGATGGTAAGTGATCACCACTGCCCATAGACATCCGCAACCTCAGGGGGTTTGCAAATGCATTGCCAACCTAGAGAGCTATGATGAAATGCTTCTTGTGCCCGTCATTACACCGGCGGTCTTACTCTCCACACCGGAACACAGCAGGACCTCGCAGAAGGTTGTACCACCCGCAAAACTTTGATTAATTTCGGTGGTAAAGAACGGGGGAACATTCACTTCATCATCATCATCATCAGCCTATTTACGTCCCACTGCTGAGCACAGGCCTCCTCTCAGAATGAGAGGGCTTGGGCTATAGTTCCCCACGCGGGCCCAGTGCGGATTGGGAACTTCACACATACCATTGAATTGCTTCGCAGGAGTGTGCAAAATTCAAAAATTCAAAATTCAAAATTTTATTCAGCAAATAGGCAGTTGAATGCTCTTTTACACGTCATTTTTTTGAGTCTACCAGCGCTTTCGGAAAGACCATGATTGCCAAGAAGAATGCGCCGCAAGAAACTTGGCACAAAGTCATTTTTTCTAAAAACAAGTTACATTAGCTCTTACAATACGCAACCACAGACAAACTACACAAAGAAACCTCACTCTGTCATTAAAAGATTAAGAGAGAAAAAAAAAATACCGCATTTTAGAAACAAGTGTAAAAAGTAATTATTAAAACAGCAAAACCAGAACACTTTACTTTACTGGCACGTTTTATTTGAGCAGGAGATGTATAGGTGCAGGTTTCTTTCACGATATTTTCCTTCACCGAAAAGCTCATTATAAGTTACAAATGTAATTTCGCACATAAATTCCAAAAAACTCAGAGGTGCGAGCCCGGGTTTGAACCCTCGACCCTCTGCTTCAGAGGCGATAGGTCAAACCACTAGGCTATCACGGCTTTCACTTGCTCTAACAAAAACTAGGCCCTGAATCAAAGAATGGTATTTCTGAAAGACGAGTGACGGACGGACATGTCGTAAATTCTAAAGGTTTCTTGTCGACTTATTGGCTGATAAAAAACCCAGCCAAGGGCAAGTCGGACTCGTGCGCCGAGGGTTCTTTACAAGGATTCCCACTTTTTTGTAGTGTTTTAAGTTGTACAGTGTTAGCAAAGCCCTGCTCCTAAGCAAAATGTACGCAGTGTAGGGTAATAAACACACCAGTGTGACATATACAGGCAGACGTAAAAAATTGCAATTTTTCAGCCAGCTTCAAGGGACTGCAGGTTTACGTATTTGATATTAATTTCATTATGCTACCTGCAGCACGCGTTCCAGAGAAAAAGGGTCTTGACAGACAGATAGAGAGACAGACAGACAACAAAGTGGTCCTATAAGTGTTCCGGCTTTCCTTTTGACGTGCGGAACCCTAAAAAATGAGTCCCCTAACCCCTAACCTGTAAACCTACAAGATGTACGTTCGTCTAAACAACAAACAATCTTCCGGGCGACATTCAACGGCACGTATGTTTGTTTGTTTTTGATTTCCATGGACCTACATACGGAACTTATCGGGAAGCCCCTGGGGATTGGGCCAGGTCATGAGCGAAGAGTTGGCTACGGCGAATAACTTGCTGAACAACGTGTCTAGAGCAACGTGTCTGGAACAACGTGTCTGGAACAACGGGTCTGGGACAACGTGTCCAGGACAACGTGTCTGGAACAACGTGTCTGGAACAACGGGTCTGGGACAACGTGTCTGGGACAACGTGTCCGGGACAACGTGTCTGGAACAACGTGTCTGGAACAACGTGTCCAGGACAACGTGTCTAATAAAACTAGTGGGTCTGTGAGCTGTAAACTTCGCGAGCTTATTTTGAAACCTTTTTTTTTAATGAGGCTTGCATGGTCAACGATCAAAGCCTCAAAATAAACAAACATTTAAAAAACTTGTTGAAACATGGTAGATGTGACTACACTAGACCTAGAAATACCTACTGTCTGTAAAAGCCTACTGGCTTAAGGTTTAAGTATTTATCGTTTGTAATTTATGAACATCTTTTTCATGGCTCTTTGGATCTTTAATCTTCATAGATCGAAAGAAAGGTTTAGTATACCGTCCGCCTTTCAGAAGGTCATATATTTTTAAACCATAACAAACACTTGAATTTTTTATAGTCGCTGTAACAACAAATAATTTAAATGAAACTGTAGCGACCCTAGCGCCACACGCGTATGACGTCACTGTTCTACATCGCGCTAACGAAGTTTCTCAAGCTCAAGTCGGTTGCATAAATACAACTTCCAACTCTCTTCCTTCGGACTTCGGTCCCCAGGCATAACATCTGCCTGGAGAGAGATCTCTCTATTGGAGTCCTCCCCAAAAAACAATGCCTTCGTTTGCGAAACCGAATCTGTCTTCACCGATTTTTAGTTTTCCGTACATCAAAAGGAAAAACCAAACCCTTATAGGATCACTATGTTGTCCATCTGTCTGTCTGTCAACACCCATTCTTTCTGGAACACGTGGATGTAGCATGCTGAAACTAATATCAAATACCTACTCATACCTGCAATCCCTTGAAGCTGTGATAAAATCAAACTTCTGCAACGCAATCAAAAGATACAGCCGTTATTAAAAAGAGTGAGTCCATGGAATCAAAAGCTATAGGGTACTTCCAGCTATCCTAGAAACTTGAAATTTGGTATGAAGTTTGCTCTTATAGCACAGCTATTGACATAAATCTTCATTTTTATGTCTGCCTGTATAATGTATATGTCAGTGATCAATATAAAATGACCATACACTCCATACATATTGTTTTGTGGTTTTCAATAAAGAATATTTGTATTGTATTGTACATTTTGCTTAGGAGCAGGGCTCTGCTAACACTGGATAACTTAAAACATTAGGTAAAAGCTTGAAAAATCTTCCCGTGATGACGAACTATTTACACACACATACAAATTTACTGCGGAGCCCTCGACGCGAGAGTCCGACTCGCACTTGGCCGGTTTTTTAAATAATTTATCTTGCCAACCTCTCAAAACTTAAACCTGTTTGTCGGTTTTAACATGAACAGTTTGTTGGTGTGACACGGACGTTTCGCGAATATTCGAGTCTGTTTGAATAATATGTCATGCAAATGTGACGAGCCCCGACGATGAAAAATGAAAATGTTTGCCAATAATTCATACTTTGACTGTAGGTACCTACCTATATAAGAGTTTATGTACCTACGTAAGAGTTTATTTAATGTAAATAAAAATAGTATGGGCTAAGAAAGCAAAAGGTTTAAGACCCGAGTAAGAATATTCGAATCCTGCGTCACGTAATCGAGTAGTTAAGTAAGCGTATTTATGGAACTAAAATTTTGTATTAAGATTCTCGATTTCGATACGATAACGTAACGTCACGCTGGATTCGAATATTCGTACTCGGGCCTCAGATATGAGTTAAGTTATTTTATCTACACACATATCATAAGTCCACTAAAATGCGTTCAGAAACCGTAGAAAATGACCAGCATTGCAGTACGTCGTCGCCTCCCCGCCAACCACCTCCACCAGCAGGTCCTGCAGTAAAGTAATAGTCATCATGTCGTAATGACTTTTCGATATCGAATTCAATTTTTCGAATTTGACGATCAACGTAATTTACAATCATAGTGAAATAAAACGGATCACTCACGTATATAAGTCGAGTTCAGTCCGACATGTATAATTAATAATGTGATATTGTTTTTTTTTTTACAAAAAAAAACAGTTTACGAAACGTCAGCTCGGTATGTTTGTCTATGATAAAAAAAAACAGTCAAATTCGTGACAAGTATGGGTATGACATATGCCTTCGGCTTCTGAACCCATCTTAGAGCACTTATAATATGTGTGTAAATAAAGTAATGTATGTAACTCCACATAATTAGGCCTTAAAACACTCGTGTGATCCTATTATGAAACTCGGCTTCGCGTTGTTTCATAAAAACACATTCGTGTTTTAAGGACCCTCATTATGTAGCAGTTGCATAAACTACTATTGTGTGGATACAATGAAATACTTTATTTACATAATAAAAGCAATTTACAATGACATTAAATCTAAGCTTAAACTAAATAAACTACAACTTAAAACTAAATTAAATCTAAATAAGGCCCCCGTGGCATAGTGCCCAAAAGGCAGGCAGCGTTGCCTCGCTGAATAGCGATGCTGATTCTTTGAGAGAGAAAACTGCCAGCCATTTGGTCACAAGTTGCATCAATACAATTAGGTAAGTATATCAAGTTTTTAGTTTTTTTTTTTTATTGAGACACCACAGGTCGGTACAGGTACAACCTCAACCTCGTACAAGAAATGTGTTATGCAGTCTTCAAATAATTATCTATATTCAAGCTTTATCTTTGCGATAACAAGTAGGTATACATGCCCCTATTTCACCAACTTTACAATTGTCAGTTTTCAATGACAATTCGGTGTCAACTGCTGACTTGAAGAGCTTTTGTTTTAGCGCGCATCATATTGTCAAAGAAATGTAGTTTGAATTGTCATATAAAACTGTCCCAACCCAATCACATCCTAACACTGTCGCATATTTGTCGGAAGCCTGAATCGGCCGCACCTGTAAATAACGTTGTGATCCATAAAAATATACAGCGCCTCCAGACGTCACCCCGTGCGTACAGGGTACTCACAATGGGTGACACCCGAAATATACAAGAAGTGACGAATAGAACAGGATTCGGGTTGTAGAAATACTTTGGCGCAGTTTTGTTGCTATATCGATAGTTTCGCTATCGATGGTTGACCTTGACAAAACAGTCGATAGCGCATGCTGCAATAGTATCGATACCTACTAAAAATTGGGCGATACTATTGAACTTGGTCGATACTATCGATAGTACCGATAGTTTTGCTTTAGTAACTTTAAAGACGTATTTTCGATAGTACCGGCGACGAGATAGGTGGGGAGTTCTCCTACGGAAGCGAAGCCGCGGGCGAAAGCTACTGTAAAAAAGTTCAATATTTCAAAAACGGGCAAACCGATTATAATGAAACATAGCTAAGAACCATCTCAATTAAACTAGCTTTCGATTAAAACAAACTGCAACGAAACCGGTCCATCCGTTTGGGAGCTATGATGCCACAGAGAGATACACAGATACACAGGTCAAACTTATAACACCCCTCTTTTTCGTCGGAGGTTAAAATCAAACGAGATAATCACTTTATTTACATAATAAAAGCAATTTACAATGACAAAGGGCTGGCAGTTTTCTCTCTCAAAGAATCAGCATCGCTATTCAGCGAGGCAACGCTGCCAGCCTTTTGGGCACTATGCCACGGGGGCCTTATTTAGATTTAATTTAGTTTTAAGTTGTAGTTTATTTAGTTTAAGCTTAGATTTAATGTCATTGTAAATCAAACTATTCCAGATATTTTTTTACATCTGTGACATTACTCGTTATTGCGTGGGAAGCGACTGGGCGAATTGGAGAAGATTTTGTGTTGACAAAGGAAAATTGTATTTTTATTTGTCATTTTCATGTAAATAGTAACGATTTGGTTTGTTACGTAATTTTCTGGGGCTTATAAGAGCATGTGAGTTAGGATCAGGATTCTATTATTGGCACTTGCCTAGTAGTTGACACTGCTCTCGTATTAACTATTCATACATGGTTGTAGTGACCAGAAGGCTGGATCATAAATCAGCCACAGACGAACGGCTTTGCCATCTAACGTGGCAATGCTGTCAGTGCCCTAAGCACGACTTGTCGAATCCTGCGTTACGTTACGGTTATCGTATCGAGATCGAGAAATCTCATACTAAATTTTAGTTCCCAATAAGCTCACGGGCGGGCGCTGTTTCAAACGTCATACAAACTCGTTATAGTTTACTATTCGATTTTACATGACGCAGGATTCGACAAGTCGTGCTTAGGGCACAGCTTTTTGGGCACGCTACGTACCAACAGGCAGCGATTTAGGGCAATTTTTTATATAAGTCTAGTTTTTTGGGTTCCGAAGCCAAAATGGCAAAAAAGAACCCTTATAGTTTCGTCATGTCCGTCTGTCTGTCTGTCTTGGCAAACGAGCAAGTGGGTCACCTGATGGTAAGTGATCACCACTGCGCATAGACACCCGCACCCGCAACCCCGGGGAGTTTGCAGATGCGTTGCCAACCTAGAGAGCTAGGATGAAATGCCTCTTGTGCCCGTCACTACACTACACCGACTGTCTTACTCTCCACACCAGAACACAACAGAGGGTCGAGCACGACTTTACGAAAGCTGCGTAACGTAAAATCGAATAGTAAACGTTGTCGAGTTTGTATGACGTTTGGAACAGCGCCCGTCCGTGAGCGTATTTGGAACTAAAATTTAGTATGAGGTTTCTCGATCTCGATACGATAACCGTAACGTTACGCAGCTTTCGTAAAGTCGTGCTCGACCCTCAGTGGAAGCTTAGCGGCAGGATTAGCGAGCAAGGTGGTGGCAGCGATCCGGACGGACCTCGCACAAGGTCCTACCACCCAATTGTACCTTACCTAGCTACCGTCAACCGGGGTGAATAGGAATGGCGAGGTGAATAGAGACGAAAACCTGGAATGACATTTACCTGATAATTTCTTAAAAACTGCCAAACACAAATTTAATGTTATCGGGTGATTGAAAATAATACTAGAATAGTAGGTTGTCGTAATGGCGACACTGGACCTCCATAAAGGTGGCGCTAGATTGTCAAACTAACCGTGAACTAACTATGAATAGGGACGGCCAGTTTTTTTTAACAAAAAGGGGGTATATATTAAATTGCTGAAATATATTATTACAAATGGATTCTCAAACACAAGACCAAAGTTTTGAAACCTTAACATTGATAGCACTTATAATAATATTCTGTTAAAATCGCCTTCAAAGTTCAAAATTGACCCCGGTTGACGGTACAAGATTGCCTACGTGAAGCTAATATGAACCTATCTAGATGCCGTTGCGCCATGCTTTAATATTGTTATATCCTGCATCATTAATTTCCCGGAACACCGTTCGTGTACAAACATATTGTTGCTCGAGGATGCATTATTATGCATGGCTCAGCCGTCTCGTTTTCTGGAGAAGGACTCGTTGCTGTACGGCATTATGGTACTGTCGGGGTAACAAACCGTTCCTTATTATGGGCCATAATATTTTATAAAAAATCCGCCCACGCGTTCGGTCTCTAGAGTGCCACAAAGGAAAAACATACACACATACATAGGCTGATAAACACATTACCCTCCTTTGCGTTTCGCAGTCGGGTGAAAAGTTGTAGCTACCTACTTACCTACACACAGTTCTTTACATAATGGGATTTTGAATTATTTATATTTTATCTACTTATAATCACAAGTAGATTTCGTTTTCGATATGTATTTATAACCTATCCAACTTAGAAAAGTTGAAAACCCCCGGCATTGTCATTTCAAAGTTCAATATTCCAAAAACGGGTGAACCGATTTTAATGAATCTTAGCTAAGAACCATCTCGATTAAACTAGCTTTCGAACAAAAATAAACTGCATCGAAATCGGTCCATCCGCTTGCGAGCTACGATACCACAGATACGCAGGTCAAACTTATAACACCCTTTTTCGTGTCGGGTGAGGTTTCCACACGTGATGTTGTGCCTGTTAGCTCCCAGGGACGATGGATTCGGCTGGGTCTCAATCAGGACAGAACCCGAAGAGGTTTAAAAAAAAACAAAAATCGGTCCAGTCGTTTTTGAGCGCCACGCGCTTACTTATGTTAAACCTAAACCAAAAGAGCGAACAGGTTACAAGAAAAAAATAGGATGACTTTTAAAAAGGAGGCGAATTTTTATTTTATTTTTTTCACTTCCATTTCGTTCCCTACTCACATATGTATACATACATAATAAGAGCACAGACAGACAGACGCATAGGAACATAGACACATACACACACGAAACCTTTGTACATTGTAATAAATTACAAGTGTTTCAATCGACAAAATATATATCCCTGCAAATTGAGTAAGTACCTAAAATATTCTACCAAAAATTAAACAAGAACTTATTTTTCTAGGACCCTTTTCTCCTGACTGTACAAAGCACTAAGTCCCTTCCCAGACATATTGGTTACTCGCGGGCTGAAGAGCAAATCATATTGAAACGGGTATAAACAGTCTCATAATATTATTTGGTATATGCTTTCATATTTCTGAAATAATGCCCTGAACAAGTTAGCTCCGGTGTAGAAAGAATAAGTTTTCTGCTAAAAAAAATACAGGTTTTTTTGCTGACTGTAGGAAGGTACCTACTTATTATTATTATTTACTTATATCGGACATGAGAATCCATTACGAGTTAGTAACAATTATACCTTACCCTATGTTAGTAAAAGTAAAAAACAGTGAACCACAATAAAAATAAAAATCCTAAAAACTGACCCTATTATTCATAAACCTATATTAACTAAAATGCCGTTAAAGTTCGTTTGTCCTTTTTTGTCACATTGACATTTCCGTTGGTAAGAAGAAGACAAAACCTATATTAGCTAATAGAGGCTTGAGTGACGTTTATGAATAAGGGCATAAACATCCTATTGAGCGCTTGCTGATAGATGCAACTTGCAACTATAGACTTATATTGCCATTCAACTATCCATACCAAATTTCAAGTCAATCTGACTACTGTAAGTGGGTCAAATTTAACTTGCAAGATTTGATCTCACACAGCCATACATACAGACATAAACCCGGGACAGGTCAAATTAAATGACATTAAACTACTACTATCTGTGGAATAATCATGTCGGTCTGAACTGAAGTTATATACGTGAGTGATCCGTTCGTTTCACTATACTTAATTAAAATCTTGTAAAAATAATGACAAGGACTTCTTTAAACTTCATCACAATTTTAAATCAAAATTACTAACAAGCAAAAAATTTTGTAAATAAATTAGATGCAAAAAGCCGACCCGAGGAGGACTCGAACCTCCGACCACCTCTACTAAACAAATATAGACGGGCGCTCTAACCGCTAAGCTACCGGGTCTCTCGACCACGTTTCGAAATTAAGGATTGGATTATTCTACTTCGCTGATTCATAAAGGCGCGTACCTAAGTACATTTTTTTTACTTCCAAGTGGATTAAGCTTTTTTTCATAGTTTAAATATACAACCTTGACTAAATATAAAATGAAGAGATTATGTAACCAGGTATTACACTGCTAAAGCATAAAAACCCAGAAAAGTTGATAAAATCTATCATGAACATACATGTGGCATATTGCTGTAAGCTTATGGGTAGGCGTTTATGCTGTTTTATGATTCTTGGAAAAATAAGAGAAGCATTATGTAGCTTGCTTTTAAAGATTAACAGCATCCAGTTGAAAAATAGCTAGTTACTAATAATTCATAAAATATTGTTTATAACCTGTTCTTAAAGTACAAGCACAGTCGACGAAATTTATTGTGAAAAGGTTCCATGCTGGGTCAGAAATTAATTTCCTCGACCGTATCTACAGCTATTACGTTATAATCGGTTTATTCGACCGGGTAAATTAGTCTTAGAGACAAAACTGACGGACAAAATATAGAGCTGCCTTCTTTTAAAGTCAGTTAAAAATGCAAATATTTTTACAACGCTCACTGTGATACAAAAATACTGGTCAATGGTCATTTAATATTAAAAATAAAAAGAGACCCGGGGAGGATTTGAACCCCCGACTTCCTCCTGAAACATGGGTTACTCTGACCGCTGAGCTACCTGGTCTTCGAAAATATGTCTCAAAATTGCGGTAAACTAGTTAAGTTGTCGGCAAACTACCCACAATTTTATGTGGAAAATTAGGAGCAACATGATGTTTATTTTGTTTATTTTTAAGAACACGGATTCTGTCCTAGAATGACATAAAATGCCTGAATGGTTAGGCAGAATTAACGTTGTTCGCGCCCTTTCTATCTCATGTAGAAAAAAAAGAACAGAGAATAAGTGTGTACATCCAACCCTTCTGATATTACCACTCACCTACCCTACAAATACATACGTAAATAAATACAGCTGTGGCGACACCTTTAATTTGTAAATATTATGTGTATAGTATTAGTTATTATTAGGTTGGCTTCCAGTTTCCGCTGGAGCTGACAGAAACCGCGCATGCGCGAGCTCTCTTCGTCGTTGGCTCTCGAGCTGTATGTTACTGTTATTAGGCGCTCCGGTGAATGTTCATTTTGTACATAATTTTACTGTAAATAAATAGTGTATATAGTGTGTGAGTGTTTTGTTTATATTACTTTGAACGTATCCCACAAGTGGTGACCCGAACAGTGAGTTTTTGAACATTTTTTTTACGTTATTATCAATATTGTCATACAACAGAAGGATGTCGAAGTCCAACAATGACAGCTGTGAAACACAAGACGGTGGCCGCGGCGTGTGCCGCGTGGCTGTCAAACCGCCTCCTTTCTGGCCTGACAGGCCGGCGCTGTGGTTTGCGCAGTTAGACAGCCAATTTGTTTTGGCGGGAATCACATGTGACACTACAAAGTTTCACTATGCTATCTCAGTGTTAGACTTCAAACACGCTGCCGTTGTTGAAGAGATTATTACGAGTCCTCCGGAGGCTGGCAAATATGAAAAACTTAAACTTGAATTAATAGCGCGACTATCTGCTACGCGAGAGCAGCGATTGCAGCAATTATTTATCAAAGAAGAGCCAGGAGATAGGACGCCGAGCGAGTTCCTGCGCTACTGCCGCGGTTTGGCCGGCGCCGACGTTTCTGACGTGGTCATGCGTTCGCTTTGGTCTAGCCGTCTGCCTCCTTACCTGCGAACTGTTGTGGCCATGCAGCCGGAGACAATGGTTTTAGATGAGGTGGCACATATGGCTGATAAGGTGTTCGAGGTAGCGCCTCGTGAAAATGCATCTCGTGTTGTTGCTGCATCTTCGTTGGTTATGCCTGCTCCTACGACTATAGATGATTTAGAGCGTAAAATTAACGACCTCATGGTTAAGATCGAGGCGTTGTCTTCGGAGCAAAGTATGCGTCGTCGAGGTCGAAACAAGTCCCGATCACGCAGCCGTCGTCGATCCAGTTCGCCGAGCCATGCCGGGCGCGAGTGCTGGTATCACTGGAGGTTTGGTGATAAAGCTGCTAAATGTATTCCGCCCTGTGCTTATTCAAAAAACTAGAAAAGCGGTCGCTAGACGCGACCGGTGAGTGTGCGTCGGTCTCGAACCGCCTTTTTATCACGGACTCTACTTCTAAGTTGCAATATTTAGTGGACACCGGATCCGATTTATGTGTCTATCCGGTGAGTTTTTTGCGTGCACAACGCCGTCATAAGACAAATTATGAGCTTTATGCCGCAAATAACACTATAATTGCCACGTATGGTTGGCTTAGTTTGTCCTTAGATTTAGGCCTACGCCGCGCTTTTACTTGGCGGTTTGTTATTGCCGATGTGAGTAAACCTATAATAGGAGTTGATTTTTTGTCCTTTTATAATTTGCTTGTTGATGTGCGTAATTCGCGCTTAATTGACGGCACTACGTCGCTTTCATCAGCTGCTCTAGTTGCCTCTGCGTGCTCCAGCCCACAAGTTAAAATAATTTCAGGTGATTCGCCTTATCACAAACTTCTGGAAGAGTATCCTGATGTAATGCGACCTTGTGGAGATCCTTCGGAGCGTAAATGTAAGCACCAGACGCAGCATTACATCAAGACGACTTCAGGACCACCTGTCTTTGCGCGACCTAGGCGGCTAGCACCTGACCGGTTAAAAATTGCGCGTCAGGAATTTGACGATATGGTGCGTTCTGGGATCGCGAGGCGATCTGATAGTCCTTGGTCCTCGCCTTTACATCTGGTTCCTAAAAAAGACAAGGGTTGGCGACCGATTACCGCGATTGCGACGATTACCGGGCACTCAATGCGCGCACGGTGCCAGATAGGTACCCAGTGCGCCATATTGCTGACTTTTCACACAATCTTTTTGGTAAAAAGGTGTTCAGCAAGTTGGACTTAGTGCGTGCTTATCATCAAATACCTGTCGCGGTGGAAGACGTGCCGAAAACAGCAATCACGACTCCCTTTGGACTCTTTGAATTTCCGTTCATGAGTTTCGGTTTGCGCAACGCGGCGCAAACGTTCCAGCGATTTATGGACGAAGTTCTAAAGGGGCTTGATTTCTGTTTTCCTTTCATTGATGACGTTTTGGTTGCCTCAACTAATGACAAGGAGCACCTTAGTCACCTGCGTATCATATTTGAACGTTTTAGTGAGCACGGTATTTTGCTCAATAATAGCAAGTGTGTGTTTGCGGTTCCTGAGGTAGAGTTTCTGGGTTATCAGGTTTCGTCACAAGGCACTAAGCCCATTGGTGACAAAGTTAAAGCTATTGAGCAGTTCCCGCAACCTAAAACTATTAAAGAGCTACGCAGATTTTTAGGCGCTTTAAATTTTTATAGACGTTTTATTACGGGCGCAGCAAAGTTGCAAGCTCCGCTTCACGCACTTCTAGGCGGTGCATCTGTCAAAAGCAATGACACTATTCAATGGAACCCTGCTTTAGATGACGTGTTTAAAGCTTGCAAGGCGAGCTTATCACGTGCGGCTCTTATAGCACACCCAAGTTCGTCAGCTCCTTTAGCCATAGTTACGGATGCGAGCGACACTTCTATCGGTTCTGTGTTGCAGCAGCAAGTTGTAGGTCACTGGCAGCCGTTAGGTTTCTTTTCGAAGAAGCTCACGGCAAGTCAAGTTAAGTACAGCGCTTATGACCGCGAGTTGTTGGCCATTTATGAGTCAGTAAAATATTTTCGTTACATGATCGAGACGAAACCTTTCTTTATTCTAACTGACCATAAGCCAATAGTTTCAATTTTCAAGAAGTCTCTCGATGCGTGTTCTCCGCGTCAATTCAGATACATAGATTTTATATCTCAATTTACAACGGATATCCGATTTATATCGGGTGGAGACAATGTTGTTGCGGACGCGTTATCGAGGACTGACGCTATTACTGACGGACTTGACTTTGACGCTTTAGCTGCTTCTCAGGCTACGGACAACGAACTTCAAACACTACTTCGTACCGGTTCATCATTGAAATTGGAAAAAGTACAATTTTGCCATTCGGCATTATTTTGTGACGTTTCTGGTTCCGTTCGTCGTCCGTTTATTACTACAGAGTTTCGTAAGCAGGTTTTTGATATTTTACATGGACTCAGCCACCCTAGTGCTAGGAATACCATTAAATTGGTAACAGAGCGCTATGTGTGGCCTGGTGTTAAAAAGGACTGTAGAAGCTGGGCGCGAGCATGTGTATCGTGTCAAAAATGTAAAGTGTCTAGACATGTGCATGCACCAGTTCATCAATTTGAAGTACCTTCAGCTAGATTTGCGCATGTACACGTCGATTTGGTAGGCCCGCTTCCTATGTCTAACGGTTTCAAGTATTGTCTCACCGCGGTTGATAGGTACACGCGTTGGCCTGAGGCGATTCCTTTAGTCGACATCACGGCTGAGAGTGTTGCCAAAGCATTCATTTCTACGTGGATAGCACGTTTCGGTTGCCCTGAAAAGGTGACAACTGATAGAGGCAAACAGTTTGAATCGCATCTTTTCAACCAGTTATCAGCCTTAACGGGTTCTAGCCATCTTCGGTCGACTGCGTATCACCCTGCGGCCAATGGATTGGTTGAACGTTTTCACCGGCAATTGAAGGCAGCTATCATGTGTCATGCGGATGGAAGCTGGTCAGAGGTTCTTCCTTTGGTACTGCTGGGCATACGTAGTGCATGGAAGGACGATCTGTCTGCGTCCACAGCAGAGTTAGTATACGGTGAACCCTTACGCCTTCCTGGTAATTTCTTTGAATCATCTGCTGATCGCGTTTTAGATTATTCCGATTTTTCATCGCGGTTACGTTTGCAAATTAAGAAATTACAGCCCTCTTCTATAGCTCGACATGGCTCTGAGAAAGTTTTTATTTTTAAAGATCTTAAAACTTCATCTCATGTATTTATAAGGCAGGATTTGGTAAGGACATCTTTGCAACCACCTTACGCTGGTCCATTTGAGGTAGTTGAGAGGCATCCAAAATATTTCGTAGTAAATGTTGGAGGTAAGACTACGTCCGTCTCTATTGACAGGCTTAAACCTGCCTATATCCTGGCAGACAAGCCTGTCGTGACGATGCCTTCAGCAGCTTCTAATGCTCCGGCCTTAGTTCCACCGATGGTCACTCGTGCTGGTCGCCAGGTGCGTTTCCCGCAGTTTTATCGACCGTAAAGGTCTCCGAGGGGGCTGATGTGGCGACACCTTTAATTTGTAAATATTATGTGTATAGTATTAGTTATTATTAGGTTGGCTTCCAGTTTCCGCTGGAGCTGACAGAAACCGCGCATGCGCGAGCTCTCTTCGTCGTTGGCTCTCGAGCTGTATGTTACTGTTATTAGGCGCTCCGGTGAATGTTCATTTTGTACATAATTTTACTGTAAATAAATAGTGTATATAGTGTGTGAGTGTTTTGTTTATATTACTTTGAACGTATCCCACACAGCGATTCAAATTCAATTTACACTAAGTACAATAAATACTTACACATTTTTTTTTATTTGACATAAAGTAATTCAGTAAACAAAACGGAGTGTTCCATATATTTTTACGATGTTTTCCCCTCAGAAACTTCGAATACAGAACAAACCAGGAGCCCCGTTCAATCATAAATTATACTAGGTACTTATTTGACACTATAACGCAAACGAGACGTATTTTTTTGCCATCGATTACACTAGACGCCTTCGTGACTGGGCGAATCTACACATTTTTTTTATTTAGTGTAGTCGTGGTTGCTTAAATTTTAGACGCGGTCGCGGGTTCTGGTTTGTTCTTTATTCTAAGTTGAGAAACCTGCTATGTGATTACATAAATGTTCTTAAAGGAATAATTTGGATAAAAAAACCATCTAAGGCTAATCCAGAAACTGCTCCCTTTCGTCTTTCATCCATATTTCAAAATAATAAGAAAGATTACACAAGTGTATATTTAAGTGTACCTACTACCCCCCTTGAGAAATATTCCAAGCATACCCACAGGATAAAGCTAGTTAGTATAATATAAACTTAATATACGTCAGGGGGGTGTCAAAAATTGTTCACTGTATCGTGACAGCATACTGCGTGGAGCGATGTGGGTGCTTCCATTCTCAACCTTATCAGTTTAAAAAAAACTATTATTTAAGTTGTTAACACATCATTACTTATTAGGCGTAGCCATGACTTGTCTTGTTGTAAAAATGTAGGTAGACAGAGCCCGGTCTGCGCAACATTAGTATCTACCCTCGTTTCGTCAGTTTGCCCGTGATCATGATCATGCATCTTGCACGAAATTACATCGAGGGTTGAAAGGCTAATGGCGTTAAGCGACATTTTTGAAACTTTACAGGAGAGCGATTGAAAGTTTTTAAAATAAAAAAAAAGTCATAGAATTCTTATCTAATTTAGGATATAAACATACAGTTTTTTTCCAAATTAAATTCTTTATCAGATGTTAAAAATAATAATTTCATAGAACGAAATACTGTAGAAACAAATGTCGCTTGAATCAAAAATGCTTGCATGTCTTTTTTTTTCGGGCGGGGAAAAACTTCTTAAACGCCGATATAAGACGTTTTTGGAATGTAACTAAATGATTCAAGACACAACGGCTAGCAAAACTTGACTTAAGGGGGTTGTGCCTGTATTTTTCGTGTAAAGCTAATAGGTTGAACTGCCTTGTTATGGTTGCCACAGATTACGACTAATATGCTGAAAGTCCCATTCTATTATTATTTAAGTGCAGGAAACGCAGCTCAAGGAATGATCAGTATTCTAATGGTGTTAATTTAAATCCTTATAATTTAGAATTATATCTGAGGTTGGTGGTTGAAATCATTATAAAAATTATCGACGTGAACATTGTAGAAATAAAAAAAGTTAAACTATGTGAAATTTTAATCATGATCAAAGTTATTTTAATGTAATTAAGAATCGCTTAACTATTTTTTTTTTTTGTACATTTCAAGATTACCTTAAGGTAATCGCGCTCAATATCCCGTTTATATTACAATCTACCTACTGCCCTCCGACTACGAAGTGTACGAACTTCGTATCGTGCCGTCGCTCTCAAGCTAATATTATTTAACACGAGAGTGAGCGGGACGATACGATACGAACTTCGAATTTCGAATGTAGTAGTATGGGGGCTGTATTGACATCTACTTACGTGTTTAAGTTGTGGCTTTTCGGTAGATTTAGGCATCACCCTTAGTGCTAGAGAAGGCGTAAGGGTCCACACCCTTTGAACACCCCGAGACATATGGACCCGTTTGTATAATCGTGTTAACCGAGTGACAGGAAAATATTGGGATATCAGCTACTTACTTTAAATAAGTTGAGGGTTCTGTTGAACGTATAATTATAAAAAATTAAAATCCGGACATTGTCCATTATCATGATACTCGGGACTTAAACGCGTAAAAACACATATTCAAATTTGAATTTAAATACCTTGACGTTTCGGACGTGACGTTGCGTCCATGGTCTCGAAGGGACGTCGAGGTATTTAAATTCAAATTTAAATGTATGTTTTTTACGCGATTAAGTCCCGAGTATCATGATAATGTGTGAAAATCGCGAAAGTTTAAATCCCGACATTGTCATTTTCAAAGTTTAGTATTTCAAAAACGGGTGAACCGATTTCAATTAGACTTATCTAAGAATCGTCTCTATTAAACTGGCTTTCGATTTTAAAAAACCTCACACCTAATAATTTAATAACTATGTAATAATTTAAGATTGTTTTGGGGGTGAGGGCGGTATTTTCTCTTTCGGAAAATCTCATTGTAATTCGGAAACTATGGGGCTCAATTAGCATGTGCAAACATAGCTGATTTATTATGATAATATCCCATTTGACGTAATAAACCAGTGCCCTAAGCACGACTTGTCGAATCCTGCGTTACGTTACGGTTATCGTATCGAAATCGAGAAATCTCATACTAAATTTTAGTTCCAAATACGCTCACGGGCGGGCGCTGTTCCAAACGTCATACAAACTCGTTATAGTTTACTATTCGATTTTACGTGACGCAGGATTCGACAAGTCGTGCTTAGGGCACTGCTTTGAAATTTTAAAACCCCCTTTCAGACCCTGTTGCAATAAAAAAATTATATCTGCAAAATACTTGGCTAAGCATCATCCAAAACTATTCCGAATTTCAAGTTATTAGTTACTGAGATAACCAGCTGTGACTGTGACAGATAGACAGACCGAGTCACACCATAAGGGTTCCTTTTTAACCGACTTCAAAAAAAGGAGGAGTTTCTCAATTCGTCGGAATAAGTTAGGGCCATTAGGTACTTTTTTTTATACGACGAGGAAGGAAAACGAGCAAGTCGGTCAACTGATGGTAAGTGATCACCACTGCCTATAGACACCTGCAACCCCGAAGGGTTCACAGATGCGTTGCCAACCTACGCTAAGATGAAACGCCTCTTGTGCTCGTAATTACACCGGCTGTCTTACTCTCCACACCGGAACACAACAGAGCAAGCACTGCTGCTTAGCGGCAGGATTAGCGAATAAGAAATATCATAGGTCAAACCACTAGGCCACCACAGCTTCTGAGGTTAAGCTTGGTTTTTAACACAGAGGACCTTTTCCTCGTACGGAACCCTCTCCGTCACGGCACGTCGCGTCATAGACGACATTCAATTAGCCCGGGGAACACTGAGGGGAACTACCCGTGTGGTTAGAAAAAAAAAACATTCCGACGAATTGAGAACCTCCTCCATTTTTTGAAGTCGGTTAAAAAACCGGCCAAGTGCGAGTCGGACTCGACCACGAGGGGTTCTTTACCATTATCTATAACGGCAAAAAATCATGTCTGTCACTTAAATATTTATTTTGTTTTTAGTATTTCTTGTTATAGCAGCAACAGAAATACATCAACTGTGAAACTTTCAACTAACTATTACTGTTCATGAGATATAGCCTGGTGACAGACGGACAGACAGACAGACGGACGGACAGCAGAGTCTTAGTAATAGGGTCCCGTTTTACCCTTTGGGTAAGGAACCCTAAAAAGAACTGACAGGGTTAACCTTTCCTTGTGGTAAGTTCACTTCATATAGTCATTTTTATACCGGCAGTTTTCTATGCGCTGCTTTCTCGATGGTGAGTGATTGTGGACTATACTCGTAGGTACCTAATTCTATTCCTAGTTTAAGATAACGGCCAAATTGAATAAGGGTCAATCAACTTTTTAGTGTTGTTGTTCTGTCCCGTCACTCAGGAGACAACAGTGATACTGTTGCTTAGAAAATTGGTTGTTATGTATACTACTAACTAGCATGCTTACGAGATAAGGCATGAAGGAATAGCCTTATAACCGTTACAACTCCTAACTTTTAGTGGATTTGTACCCTAGAAAAACATTTAAGAAGATTGAGTGACCGAGGAGACGTCGCCATGGAAACCAGCAACACTTAAAAGTTGATTGGCCCATTAAATTAAACAACCAAATACCACTAACGTGCTTTATTTGTTGACATTTGTGGAACACCGCCGTGTACATTATTTACAGCGAAATCAAGCAAGCTGACACATATAGAAAGTGTACGAAACATATAGATGGCCTCACATAACAACAAACGTGTCTGTGTCGACAATAATTGAGGGTAAGTAACTGAAAACGTTGGCACTTAAATAAAAAAAAAACTTAATTCATAGGAATGCTATTTATAATGCCAAGGTACATTTTAAACCACCCACACACAACACTGTAAGTCTCACGTACACACAGTCGAAGAAACTGATTCGCGTTCCATGGAACCATTTCGCTGCAAATGTCACATTGTTATTTTTCACAATCAAGCGTTTTTGAAGATGACAAACTTTGCAATTAGTATGACTGTGGACTAAGCTGTCACGTTTGACCAAAATATTTTTTTGTTTAATTGATTGTGAAAAGGTTCCACAGAGGAACACGATTCAGTTTCGTTGAATGTACATAGGAAGCATTACAATGTAACTGCCAAATAAAAAAATATCTGTAACAGTGTTGTGACTGTTATTACAGGAAGATATGCTTAAGCAGTTATCAGTTCCAGCAATATTTACTTCTAACAAAACACTGTTATTCTTCAGAAAAAAAACGTAAGAAATACTTAATGATTGTTATAATGATTTTGGTTTCTTATGGTGTTTCAGAATTAGCCCCGTATCTTTATACATTTTTGCTAGCGTGATTTATTTTTCTAACGTTTGTACACTCTCTTTAACACATACAAAATTTAGGCGTCTTACATACCTAATAATAAAACACTTCTATGGCCAACAAATAAAATTCACGTCGACTAAGGAAATTAAATCTCATGTTTTGTACATTAAAACACAAACACAAAGAGATAAGATTAGCTAGATGTGCTCAGTTACATCAATACTCTATCTCACTCATATACATAAACTTTTCCCTGTCACTCCGTGAATGTTGGAAACAAATTACAATAAGACACAAGAATATGTCTCATAAAAACAATTCTGAGCAGCAAACAAATTACATCTTAAACTAAAAATCACACATGCGCACGTAGAAGCATCACAAACTAATAGTCCTAATTAACAAAAAGAAAAACTTAAGCGAACTAAAAAAAAATAACAACATTTAACATAAATGTAAGGCCAGGTCCCTATTTCACCGTCTTTACAATGTCAGTTTTATATGACAATGCGAACTACATTTCTTTGACGACACCGAATTGTCATTGAAAAGTGACAATTGTAAAGTTGGTGAAATAGGGACCAGCACACTGATGACCTTGTCGCATTCGTTAAGGCAGGTTTACTCATTGAGTGTTTTCTGTCACACAAATTATCGCTAGATGATCGACATTTCTGATTATGATTGGCTTATAATTTAATCAGCCAATCCCAAACGTGATAGAAACAGACCTTTGGATGCTATAATTTTTTAACAGCTGATATTTCACACTCGTCATCCCAGTACAATTAGTGTCATCATTATGTTAATAATGACGTAAACTTTACTGGGATGACAGCTGTGAAATATCAGCGGTTAAAAAAATCTAAATATAACGTAACCTGGTATGCCATAAAACGATTTTATTCGAAATACGTACAAAAACAATTTCGTAGAACCACTGTAACTTAAGCTGGTGTCTTAAAATAATTAGAATAAAGAAAAAAAATACACTTTGTCCATTGGCACTTAAATTCTTTATATTTTAGATTGTAAGAATAACAGTAAGGGCATAAGTGCCATCAACAAAGTGGTCTGTTTCGTAACAAAATGTCACAATTGTTTAACTTTCCCACAGGTCGTGTCAGATTAGTCGACAGATTTGAATTTCGCGTCGCGCGGCTAAGATTTTAAGATGGCGGTCTTGTCTCAAATGCGAAAACGGTAAGTCATAACCGTCAAGAAATTTGCACAACAGAAATGTTATTGTTTAAAGTCACCAGTCCTAAATTATAATGCGATAAATTGTTAATATTAAATAACATTTAAAAAAATTGCGCCGAAATAAATATGACAGAATAGCTAAGGAAAAGCGAAGAAAGCATTAGAGTCTCGTCTACTTATAATAATATTCTGTGTTACAACTCGATAACTTGTTTAGCTAGTAAAGAAGTAACCTTTTACTTCTTTACTTTTTTTTACGAATGTCGTCGATTCGCGATACGTAAACAATATTCGACAGAAAAACAGTAAAATATCACTGTCACTAAAATCGTATTTTACTTTTGGTATTTTACTGTAACATCGTCGACATAGCTTCATCTTATTTAAATAAAACTGCGAGACCCGAGCATTTAACATAACTTATAAAATAATCACATGACATGAATCACAATTGTCATTTTCATGTATAAGGACTTACTGCCATGACATGACGCAGGTAAATATTTGAAACTAAAATGATTAGATTTCTGCTGGATAAAATAAGTAAAAGCTTTCTTTAGTCATAGTACCTACATAACTGAGTAGGTTTCTGCGGTAGTGCAGCTCCACCAAGGTGCGTTATAGACATAGTAGAAAAACCTTTCCCATGGGCCAGGCAAAAATCAATCTTACGAGAGTGTCATAAGCATTTTGACAGGGGAAAGCTTTTCTCACTTTAACTATACAACAAAAAACCACCCAATGGAGTTGTTGGGATGAGCGAGCTTTAAGTCAGATTTTTAATTAACTGGAGAGTATACTAAAAGGTTTGAGCGCAATATGATTAAGATTACCGTTTAATGGTTGAACCTGATCACTTTTTATCCATAATAATCAATCACACGTATTCCAATTCATTAATTTCAGAAATAATTTGAACGAAATATTTATTACGTCAACCTGTTAAATCACTCCAGCTAATTAAAAATTCAACTTTAGTAAATTCCAATTGGAGAATTTGTACAAATCCTGGCTATGCATTATTTGTTAACATGGCACTGATAGCTACACATTATTGCATTATTTGGATCAATCAACTTTTAAGTAAGTATTGCTCGTTGCCATGGCGTCGTCTTCTCGGTCACCCATTAAACTTCATCACTAAAAGTTAGGAGTTGTAATAGTTATAAGCCTATTCCTTCATGCCTTATCTCGTAAGCATGCTACTAGTATGCAATGACAACCATTTCTCTAAGCAACCGTATCTCTGTTGTCTCCTGAGTGACTGGACAGAATAACAACACAAAAAAGTTGATTGACCCATTGACAGAGAAAAAAAACGCACTACGATGTAAGGGGTAAGGTTATGACATTGTATACCTGCATCAAACTCTCCTGATATTGTAGTGACGGGATCACTCGCATAGGTACATAAATCGAGTTTAGCGGTAATTTCATGTTAAAAGTGCATTGATATTTAATAAAAAATCTGATAAAGTTCATTGTATGACCAGCACGCGTGTTATTTTCAATGAATGAAGGTGTCAGTGCGTGCTCCAGATGAAACGAACTTACAAGAAATAACAATTTAAGAATACATATTCGGCTAAATGCATATAACACTGAAGTTGATAAAATGCTAAACGGAAAATAAGAAGTCCTTATTCCGATGAATAGGAATTGATAGCAAAACGTATAAAGATTACTTGGTTTACGTGACTGTGCTTGGAATAATTCGATACTTATTGATAAAAATACTCAGAATTATCGAGATGAGGGGGTAAATTGATATGTTATTAACAAGGAACGGAATTTTCATAGCAAAAATGAAAAGTCAATAGGGAGAGAACATTGCAATTTATCGACTTTTCCAGCTATCGATTATTTTATCTGTAATTTTATTGAATAAAACTTGAAACTTTCCGATGATACGTACTCTTTTCAGCGGTCAATGGTAAAAAAAAGTTCGAAATTTCGGAAAGTCCAATAAGTTTAAATTGCTTTATTGAAATCATATAAGTTTTAAATACTCACCTGCCAGTGTCAAAACATATTAGATACCTATAAATAGTTGATAAGGTAAGTAGGTATTTGCTTGCAAGTGTTATTTTATTTAGGCAGATAAAATAACCGCATTGATAATAGTCTGACAATATCGGTAACATCGATAAAAAGCGGTGCTCTCTCCCTACAATCTGTCCACAGCCACACGCAAAAATCCGGGCCTTACTTATGACACAAAATATCGCTAGATGGCATTAATATCGTGAGGTCCGTCTGACATTTCGTATAACTTATAATTTTATTTATTGCCATTAATTTAGCGACATATTATCTATCAGAAAACCCACGGTACGCAATGATATTATATATAAAAAAGAGGTAGATTATGTCATCAGAAAAATGGAGCGCAGGAAAGGCTACTTACAATGCATTACAGTCGCTCTCGAATGGTCCAAGTTGCGCGCAAATGTCAAAATGTTCGGAACATGTTTTTCGATTGTTTTGTGAACATAATAATATAATGTACCTATCTTTACTTATAATAATATCATTGGTTATTCATGTGAATAATGTACGATAAAATTCATGACAGTAGACAGGTATGTGAAAGAGTCCAAGCAATAATACTGTAACTCACAACACTCATTTACTCGATTCTATTATTCAATTACTAGAACATTAAATCCATTGTATTTGAAGCCTAAACATTTTGGCAGTACATAAACAATTAAAAATTACAGGTATGTATTCACAATGTGTTCGAATTTACAGCAAGAGTGATGTGACGGAACAAAATTATATCTAGGGATAATATTTCGTTATGAAAAGGCACACATTTGGATCAAAGGAACTCGGTCTGAAATTTAAAATCTATTGCTTCTCGCTATTAAGGTAGACCTTTAAATTATTTATACCTACATTCATACAAAATCTACCACCTTACTGTGTATTAGGGATTTAACTGAAAGTGTCAGAATGAGTTTGTCATTCAGAAAAACTGTCAGCCGAATATATGCCCAGCAACATTTTATGGCTTAATTTTAGAGGTAAACTTACAACTACACACATTAAACATTTAGTTATTTAGTGTATTTACACATTACAATGTACAATTTTGATAAGCCCTCGATATAACCAGTATAATAAGCTAGGCACTTACGGCAAAATCTTTTGGCATTTTTACCACAATAAAAGACTACATTTCTAAACTGATGTTTAACGATAAAAGGATTGTTAAAACGAAAAATAATTTCGAATAAACTTGGTACATCTTTAATTAATACGGTCGTAACGGGTCTGTGCTTAAAAATTCATGCGAGCACGGATGATGCCCTGTGTCAGACGAAAAAAATCGACAAAAAAGTAAGCAACGTTCACTAGTTTTTTATAACCCGGTGAAATTCTTATTCCTGGACTTTTTAGTGAGTACTTAAATTACATTGTAAAAATCATGGACGAATACAAATATAAATATTATACTCATTTACATAGCAATATTTAGTACACAACGATAAAATTAGTCAAATTTATTTTTAAAATCGACACTCTACGATCTATCGTGAAGGAAAAGTCAAAGGAACTTAGTTATTGTTTACATGAATGATAAGGTGACTTACATTAAATATTATACTTATTTTAATGGTGACTTATACCTAATTCAGACATGGAGGTAGGCTTAGAAACCTTAATGGTAGGGTAATGCTCGGAAAAGGCGTTTGAAGGAACCAACTAGCTCTGGGAGTTAATTCTTGAATCTCACCCGGAAGGGAAAATAATATGTATGTATGTAAATCCTTTATTGCACATAATATTACAAGACAATTACAATAAATATACCAAAACAAAAATGTAGAATACTACTTGGATCTTGTTAAGTGAATAAAGAAGTAGCCTTGCAGCTATTTCGTGACTTTAGAGGTGCTCAAAATGATATTATAAGTACAGCAATTACATTATTTTACAAGCTTTTATATGTAAGTATGTATATACAGTCGAGTTCTCCAATATCTGTAAAGCCAACGGTTCATAAATATCTAAACACAGACCTTATGTAACTAGCAATAAGGTCTGTGTATAGATATTTTTGAACTGTTGACTGTTTAGATATTGGAGAACTCGACTGTAACTATGATTGTTCGGGTGGAATCTTGCAAGTTAAATTTGACCCACTTTCCAATGTTCGATTTAGCTGAAATTTTGCATACTAATGTAAGTTCGGTAACAATATAATAATCTAGAAGTGAAATTCTGGTAGTGCGGCCAGGATCGTCTCCACAGGAGAGAATTCTTCAACAGTTAATGGCATCAACTTGAAAGTGCGGATATGTAAGTTGGGTGACAATGCACGTCCAGACAACAAAAATAGAGTTTTTATGGTTAGGTTATAATTGCATTATGAAAAACTGCAAAACAAGGCCAGGGCCGTGTTTTATAAAGCTACAAGTTACAATTTACAAGCGGAAGTCCCATTTTATCACCTTTTGTTAGAAAGAGACTTCAGCTTGTAAATTACAACTTGTAGCTTTATAAAACACGACCCAGACATTTCCGGGCACATAACTTGCTTCAATATGCTCATGAGATGACGAATGAACCAATAGCTAAAGTCGTACCTAACCTATTTGTTGAAATAAAAAATAACAGGTCGCTGACCCGACAGAGCTATTCTGTGTCCCAAACGCCGGTTCCGAGTCAGCTCTTATTAACAATTCCCAACACGAATCGACTCCGAAAATCCTTTGTATAAAAAATCGATTTCAAATTCACAAAGTTCGAACAAGCGTGAGAATTCTGATTAAACATTAAAAATCGAAAGTGACGAGTTACATTTTTGTGACAAGGATAGAGATATTCTTGTATTACTTATTGTCATACGGAATTTCGACAACACATTGGTAATAAAATGCACAAGTTCCTAGTGTACTTTAGTTTTTATTACCTATGTGCGTTTGAATTTGGTTCAGCGTAAAGTGCGAGACCTATGCTAAGGAGTTAACTAATATATTGACTTGTATGTCACAGCACACTTTGATTAAATCAGTATAAACTATACACTCTCCACTATGTTGCCATCGAATGCTTCTTCCGTCTCTTTTCATCACCATGGGGGTGAAAGAGACAATAGTCAGCACGGGACCCACTAAAAGTAAAACATGCCCACGGCATAAACTATCTAAATCCTGACTGATATATGGACTGTCATGAGGACTATGTCTCTCTCTGTCTTTTAAAGTACATTTTATTTTGTCTCTCTTTCGATTCCATTACATGACAGCCCCTTATCTGGTCAAGTTGTACACGAGGTAACGATGCATGGACGTAGAACTACAAAAATAACAACTGAAATGATCGCACTCACGTACTTACTTACACAAGAACTTAATGAACAATTAAAATAAGATGTACTTCCATCTGTCACTCGTGACATGCACCTTTCAGCTGTTGAGCGTTCTCAACAAAAACAAATGATTCATAAGTGACCTAAGCAACTTAAAAAACTTATGATAAGAAAAAACATGTTTACCGTTTTTTGACAAGCTTCTGCAGTCGTTGCCAGTACACATTTTAAAAAGTAAAAGAAAAACTTCAGTTTTACAACAAAAAAGCAAATTGAATTCATTTATTTCTTTTACTTCAAAAATATATTTTTAAAGAAACACCCATCAGGCCGAAAATGCAAAAAAATACAGACATGAAATACCTTCTGAAAAAGACACCCTAATAAAATATACGTCTCAATAAATTGTAGAACCATACTCATACGTTTTTGATATAAAATCTACTTTAATCATAATTTTGGTCGATTTTGGAATAAAGAAAAGACAGGTATTTCAAACTGTTACATTCTGACCCATACAGCAAATTCGGTTAAAGTAAGCTTTGAACATGAATGAATGATTATAATTATTGGGTTACGTAAGTAGGTTTAAAGCAATCTCCTCCACGCAATAATAATAACTTCACTAGATAAGAAATTGTTGATGTCCTTGCTGAAGCAAAAAAAAAAACACTTTGTCAATGGACAGATACACTAAGAAGGAGATCGAAAAGTAGTTATAAAATCCAAGTAAGTATTGTATCAATTACTTGAGATTATACATTACTATTTTTTGGGCTTTAAACTATTACTCAAAACCCAATTCTAATCAAACAAACGTCAATTTCCAAAGCTCACAAGTATCAGTTCCATAAAATAATCAAATGCTTTAGTCGCTTCGCGTGATCAGTTGAGAGTAATAAGTTTAGTTGTGTAGGTAGTTCATAATTTCTCTCTAAACAATAATCCTCTCAAGAGTACAAGCTAAACTTACAACGTGGCGACCAAGATTGCAGGTAAAATTAGGTTCTACACTCGCATTACCACAAGATACCTAAGAGCGCTTGGAGCATCCTATATTGTAAGTAGGTAGATGCTATGAAGAAAGAGTGCAGTATAAGATACCGCAAGTTGTCCTGCCTTACGGGCCGCACGGTGGGGAGACTGTCGCTTTTCGTAGGGAACTGGCCAGTCCTGTAGTATTCTTCAAGCATCCTGTCTTTTTCTATGAATCTATCGTACAGCCATTGGGTCATACCTTCGTCGTCTGAGGGTACCTGTGGGTAATTTAAGAATTTTTGATGATGCAAATATCCACCATTCACCCATCCTCATAATAGACGTGAAAATAAACTGCATAGATACAAAAAAAACTGTTCCACTTTTGGAAGAAGATAATAACTGGATCTTGTACCAACTTCTTCTATTCTATCATCTATACCTATAAAACAGTACCGTGACTGACTGACTGACTGACTGACAGACAACGCATAGCCTAATCTACTGGACCTAGAGACTTGAAATTTGGCAAACATATACCTTGAGTATCCTAGAGGTGCACTAAGAAGGGATTTTTCGAATTTCCCACGGGATAGGGAACTAGCCCATTTTGAAATATTTCATGGGGGCAAAGCCGCGAGGCATAAGCTAGTTAGCTTATATGCTGAAGTCATCCGCAAGTATGACGCTGAGAAGCGTCATGCTCACCCTTACAATCAGATCTCAGATGGTTCTTTAGAGACACATGTTGAACTGAACAGTGACGTGTTCACATTTCGGAATAATGATTATCGATATCGACAATAGTATCAATTTCCACATGCTAGTACAGCTTAATTTATGTAGGGAGAAGTGTTATAAACTGGTAACTAAATGTCGCTTCCTTGCAGGTGGTAGGTACTTGTAACATGGAGTAGTTTGTTAAAAAAAAACGGTTGCCTTTGAAGCTCATCTGCTCGCTTCACTACAAGAAGACTATACAAATGAACCAAAAATCTACCTCAGTGATCGGATAGAGCCGGTAGTGTAGACGGATGTCGCACGGCGGCCGAATGCCGCACACCACATCCTGCAGATGCAGCGGCAACCGGTCGGGGTACGCGATGGTGACGTCAAGCACCCATTGGAGGTAGTCGGTGGTCTTCAGAGGGTGTTTAGCTACGTTGTTCTGGTTGAAGTTGCCGTCTGTGAAGAAGGGATGATTGGAGTTTGGATAAAAATGTTAAGTGTTTCTTGTTTAGATGATACTCATAGTAGACTCAAAGAGTTGTCGATGAATTGTTGCAAAGCTGACGAATTTTTTTTTAATTAATTTAGCATTTAAAGGAAATCTTATTACGGGATAAAGTATTATTGTGCCAAAACAAATAAAAACATGAAGTGACGTGAAAGCATACCATTATCAAGGATTTCTCAGAGTGTGACCATTCGTCATCATCCTTAACTATGACGACACTTTTATTAACAAAACGTTTTTTCTATCTGTTACTATAATCTACATCATCAAACCCAACTGTGTTACTAATAATGTAACCGTCGTCTGTTCCTCGTATATTGTACCTACCTTTCTTAGCATTATTGGAGGTGCTAGCACCGGGGTCCCTGTCAGGTCCAATCTCCTCCATGATAACCTTCATGGCACCAGCACGAGGTAAAGACACATATTCTAGTTTCGGCAGGTTGTTCTTCTCCGCAAATCTGGATAAGAAGAAGAGTACTGTTACTCGAAACTCCACTGCTGCTGTTCTTTATGCTGAGTGGAGTCCATTTCACATCGTTCTGTGCAATCTTGTATCTTGTCTATATTAAATTAGATAGCTACAGTTCTTTCAAATATACTGTTTTCTTTTTCAACATGTATCGAATGTAATGTATGTAAATATGTTTGTTAAAATATGTCTGTCTCTCTCTCTCTCTCTCTATCTCTCACACACACACACTTAGATCTATGAAGAGCTTAGAGGAAAAAACAGTTATTCCAATTTTGCATCATTATCTCTCAAAGTTGTGCTATTTATTGTAGATCTTTCCATAACTTGATAATGTTTTACAGGATAGGTACAATGTTTACTCGTCTGTCTATGTAAATATTTCCTTTACTGGTTCGCTGATGTACCACCTACTCTCTGTCCAAAGAGTTTATACACATAAGAGACACTTGGACAGAGGGGGCTCTATTTGCATAATCAGTACCTACTACATACGTATCTCTAGATACCTCTTACTTATGGATACTTTATTTCACAACATGAGCTTCGAGATACGGAAAAAACACTTACAAGTCTGAATAATGTTACAATGATTGTAATAATAAGTGAAAACATTGAAAGAAAAACGTACATTACATTTCATTGCCAATATGAAGCGCATTAAAACAAAAACTCGCCATGTCAGCAATTTACATCGAATTGTCATTTAAACTGACATTTTGCAATGTTGATGAAATAGGGGCCCGATAACAATTACGCTCATCAGATAGGCTTGAAGTAGCAATAATGTCCTAGTTACAGAGCCGCTACTGATAAACAGACTGACCTACATAGGATAGTGCCGGTTGGACGAGAATTAAAGAGACTTTTAGATGAGTATAGAGTGCGTTTTTTATCAATCGCAGATATGGGCCAATAAATAATAAAGGGTTTAGGTATTCCGTAAATATAAAGTAACATATTGATTATTAAATCAGGTAATTAATTGATGGCCGTTGGGCCGTAAGGTTTTAGAGTGGCGACCACGTACCGGAAGGCGAAAAGTTGGTAAGCCTCTCGCAAGGTGTACAGGCGATCTGGTAAAGATCGCGGGAAGCCATTGGCTCCAGGTAGCACAAAACCGATCGTCGTGGAGATCCTTGAGGAAGGCCTATGTCTTCCGGATGATATGATGATGATAATGATATTGGTGATGAAACCTTACCTCTGGCTGACTTCTCTCCTCTTGTGCAAGAAGCCGCCTTCCGGGAAGAGCACCATGAACTGCCTTTCAAGCGGGATGTAGCTGTTGACGATGTGATGCCGGAGTTCGTTGAGAGACGCGTCGCGTTTCGCCCGACCCTGTGCAATGGAGAAGACACAGTTGAGTTTAATTCATCAAATCAGGCGTTATTTATATAAATATTCCTATAACTTCGTTTCGTTTCATCTTTCATAATACGAACTGCCGAGAAATGGAATTCATTCCCACTGTCAGCATTTCCAATTTAGGTCTCTTCAAGGCTAGAGTTAAGGCTGTTACGAAACAAGTGAGATAAACCTTTGTCCTCATTATGGGACAGGGATCGATTGGTTATCAGATTTTTGTAAAAATAGTAAGTGTTATGTGGTTATCTTGTATTTCTTTAAAAAACACACCAGCAGCAATCTTAGAGCTAGAACTAAAAACAAGAGGGATTTCGTTCTTTGCAAGTTCATAATATAAGTTCCATTGAATAATTATGTTGTACACGAACGTTTTGGTTTCTACAAAATACGTCTCAGAAGACAAAGCTTGTTTCAAGCAGTCACTGCAAATTTCCGATATACTTATTATTTCCTGCTAAGATCATGCCTGCTAACGTTGAATCTTATTATAATAGTATCAAATATACTTAGTCTCAATTATATCAAAATCACATTAATGTCACTAATCTTTTTATATTTCTATCGCTGCATTAATATCAATCACAACAAAAACGATGACTTTCATCACTTTACAATCTATTACGTCCAACAATTCCCGCATTTGTGACCATCGGTCGGCTTTTAACTCATTGTTTAGTGGATTTGAACATTTCGATACGGTGTCGGTTACGGCATCGGATACGGTATCGGTAGTTATTCAAGTAATGGACGAGCCGCAGGAAAGGGGTACTAATTGCTACAAATGCGAGTCGATTAAATACAGTAGAACCATTCCTGTTGTTGGATTTCACCTGTATCCATAGTTTAGCAATCAGAATAGACAGGACATATTAGTTTGAGAAGACTTTTGAGGCTTCGACGTTTATAACTGTTGCGTAGGTAACTACTAACTACCAGAGATCAAGGAAATTTACTCATATTTTTTCTGTAGAATGAGCGTCATGTAACTGCACCGAAATATTATCGAGAGCTCATCAAAACTTGGTAAGGTTTTTTATACACTGTAGGCTTGCGTTTGACCACAATCACGCCTAATGGTAAGTTAAGATGTGGTCTACGATGGAGCACGCTTGCCTAGCAAATGCCCATTCACTCTAGACTTGAAAACGGCCAGATTATAGTGTTCAGGGAACACAGACGCAGGTAGGGAATTCCACTCCTTAGCCGTACGGATGATGAAGGAAGAGTGAAAATGCTTTGTGCGGAAGATAATCGCATATATCCCGTATTTGTATAATAAAATTAATAAAAATAAAATCATAAATATGTATTCTCTATCTGCCTATGAATGTAAACATAAACTAAAAGCATGGTTACTGACACTGAGTTATGAAGAATCTGAAGCGCTGTTACCTTAAGATTAGTTGTTGTAACACACACACTCACACATACACACACACACACACACACACACACATACATACACACATACACACACACATCTAGTATATAAGGCAAAATGTATCGCATTGTTGGGAGAGGACACTGACTTCTGTAACACAGGTTTATTCCTAGCTCAGAAGTCAGGGACTTCAATTTGATTTTGTTCTATATTGTCAATAAAACTTTATTATTATTATTATTATTATTAATTAAATGTCTAATGTAATTAACCGCGATCATATAAGACTTATCAATTTGAATGTTAGCTTGGCATTCTTGCTGGGATCTGCTTGACATCAACACAGTCATATTCTAGAGTCTAACCCTAATATTATTCATAAACCTATTTTAACTAAAATGCTGTTAAAGTTCGTTGGTCCTTTTTCGTCACATTGACATTTCCGTTAGAAAGAAAAAACCCTATTTTAACTAATGGAGGCTTGAGTGACGTTTATGAAAAATGACATAAGTTCGTATTTATAAATAAAGGAATACAATGCTGGTACCGACCAAATTGCTCGAGTTTAAGATATTTTATTATTATCTTTACCTACTTTAGGCCGCGACCTGTACCGCAATAAGTGTCCTCATCCAGGGCTGCCCCTCCACAATACCTACCTATAATAAAAATACACGACCTATCTACACATTTTCGGGTGATTAGCTAAAAGAGAATAGGCGTGTGCACTCAGATTATGGAACAAACCAGAACCCGCGAGCGCTCTTGCTCCTAATGATGAAGCAACTAAAACTACTCTTAAATACATTGACTTACCGATCCCATGGACTTCGCATTAGTACTTGACAACGTCCGAACCAAAAGACCATTAATCGAGCGTCAGTCAGTCTTAGTTTGGTCCAACGACATCGACAGCCGCTATGACGTATATGGCTGTCATCAAAAAAATACCGTGTTGTACTGGGAGACTGGGACACAATTTCGTGAATTTTGACCAGACCCAAAGTCCATGGTGATAGTAAGCCAATGCTTAAATAGAGTAGTTTCGCGTAGTCATCCCCGTGCGCGCAACGTATTGTGACTTACGAATTACAATATTAATTAAAAATTTCTTGTGTCGTTCTTACATGAGGAAATGTCGTTTGGTTTATAAAAAAAATCCGAATAGGATTCAATTTCAAGAGTAAACGGGTAGCGAAATCAATTATAAAATGGGCACAGTGCGCGGCGTGCGGTTATGATTAAACGCGACTTTAGAGGTTCAAGCACTAATATTCGAATCCTGCGTAACGTAATCGAGTAGTAACGTTATCGAGGAATTTATATGACGTTTGGAACAGCGCCCGCACGTGAGCGTATTTGGTACATTTTGATATGAAGTTTCTCGATTTCGATACAACAACGTTACGTTACACAGGATTCGAATATTCGTACTCGGGCCTCTGGTTTGTTCTGTACTCTGAGCCTGCACAGTAACAGAGGGTGAACCTCGACCGTTGATAACAAAAGTCCACTATTAGAGAAATTCAGAACGTCATTACGGCCATGGGGGTCGATCACTAATGGATATCGACATGGTCGCGATGAGAGTGCGCTTTTCGAATCCCCCCGTGATTGGCCCCCAACGATGCCATATAGGCTTAGGATGAATTAAGTAGAAAAAACTGCGAGGTTTAATTATTGTCGGACCGTTAATCAGAATTAGTTACACGTGTGTTGTATGGATTAAACGGCGGAGGTGAAAGCAAGGTTTTTTTTTTTATACAACGAGGAAGGCAAGCGAGCAAGTGGGTCACCTGATGGTAAGTGATCACCACTGCCCATAGACACCCACAACTCCGGAGGGTTTGCAGATGCGTTGCCAACCTTGTGCCCGTAATTACACCGGCTGTCTTACTCTCCACACCGGAACACAACAGTGCAAGCACTGCTGCTTAGCGGCAGGATTAACGAGTAAGATGGTGGTAGCGATCCGGACGGACCTCGCACAAGGTCCTACCACCCGCAAAGGTTGGGTTGAAGTGTCGGTCAATCTGTAGGTACTTTTAGGGTTCCGCACATCAAAACGTAAAACCCTTGCGCGATCACTTTGTTGTCCGTCTGTCTGTCAGTCTGTATGTCTGTCCGTCTGTCAAGACCCTCTTTCTCTAGAACGCGTGGAGGTAGCAAACCTGCAATACATTGAAGCTGAGAAAAATCAAACTTTTAAATCTTACCTTTACTTACTACAGTATTTGCAGTTAATTATTTTAGTTCTAGTCATAACGTAAGGGTATTCTGCACTAAGCGCATATTTATCATGTATACCTATACATACTGGCTGTATCGACTAAATATTAACATTTAATTTTTATCCAATCATTAGTTGCCATTTTATTTATTTTTTAATACGTCGTGGAAGGCAAACGAGCAAGTGCGTCACCTGATGGTCACTAGATGGTAGTGATCACCTTGCCCGCGACTATGTACAGTCAGCAGCAGAAGTAGCTAAGCAACCGAAGCGGTCACAATGATCTACACAAGCTCTTATATAATGTCTATAACAATAGAGCTGTGCTTAGATCATTGCGACCGCTTCGTTTAGTTAGCTACTTCTGCTGCTGATTGTACGAAGTCGCGGGCAAAGTTTATAATAGTTTTATCGTATTTAAAAAAAAACATTACACAGTATAACAGCTTAAAACTAATGCACTGCGCAGTTACATTGTACATAAATAAAACAAAAGAAAAAACAAAATTAAAAAAAAAAAATTGGTATAAGGCTACCAATTCTGGTGTAAGGGTGGGCACGCGACCCGGAGTGTCGAGGTTCCGGGTTCGATTCCCGGGGTTGGTATTTTTTCTGGTTTTTCTGTGTATTCATGTTTCGGTGAGTTTATTAAAAATATAATTGATACTCACGGGAAGACCGTAAAAATAAAATAAAAAATTGGAAAAAATAAATAAAAAATACAAAAAGATTTTCCAATTGAGATCTCTAACATTTTGATAAGTTGTGCCGATGAAGGAGCCGCCAGGGCGACCATTATGTAATTTAAGCGGACACTTGACCGTGTTGGCGGCTAGCTCTTCGAAAAAACCATATTTTTACTCGAGCGTTTTCAGGCCAGACATCCGCAGACAAACATTTCTCGAAGAAATCGGCTGGAACTCCCAGTTTATATGACTTATAGTCACCTTTGGACTTAAGCTCCTCGACTGTACAGCTCCGATTGGGGCATAGGATACTCAGGTAATTCTGGACATCCTCAGCATTCGACATCACGTTCCACAAGTGGATGTATTTTCTGTGCTTGACTGCCTTGAGTGTGGTTACATTTGGACCTGCCGTACAGCGTATGGAGCCTAGGCGTTTCGGCTTCCTCGTGCGAACCCCCTCGAGATTCTCCTCTAAGCTCTAACCCGTGCCGCCATCGCAATCCGCCCCCGGCGAACCATCACTGGCGTCGTGATGGCTGCGCCGGCCAGGGCCTGCATCATGACCATTGGATGCTGCGGCCGGAGGCGGCCCACCGTCAGATGGCCCAGGCAGTGGGATGCTGTTCCCGTTACGGTTGCGCCTCGGGCCACGTGGCTTTGATGTCTCTCCAGTCCCCGCGACACGAGCATAGGTGGCGGGTGGTGATACCACAGGACAGGACAGGCAACGGGATTCGGTAGAATTCTCCGACTTCTCCAGTCTCTCGCCGATAGCACCCACCCTATCAATGCATGCAGCGAGAGCCGAGTGATACCGTCCTATGGCGGCAACAGCATCAGAAATCTGCTCCGTCAACACGGTCATCTGTTCACGAAGCAGCTGGATCTCAAGGGCCGCAGACACAGACACATCACCCTTCGGAGATTGCAGCATAAGAGTGGGAGGCACGGACATGGTACCGTTCCTGTGGGTTGCATTTTTAATGTTAACGGGTGTACCAACCGGAGTTTCACAGTTTCGGCCGCCTTTCTTAGCAGCACAATTATTAAAACGTGCCAGTAAAGTAGTGTTCTGGTTTTGCTGTTCTAATAATTACTTTTACACTTGTTTCTAAAATGCGGTTTTTTTTTCTCTCTTAATCTTTTAATGACAGAGTGAGGTTTCTTTGTGTAATTTGTCTGTGGTTACGTATTGTAAGAGCTAATGTAACTTGTTTTTAGAAAAAATGACTTTGTGCCAAGTTTCTTGCGGCGCATTCTTCTTGGCAATCATGGTCTTTCCGAAAGCGCTGGTAGACTCAAAAAAATGACATGTAAAAGAGCATTCAACTGCCTATTTGCTGAATAAAATTTTGAATTTTAGCAACGTACTATGCTCTTGGTATTTGACACGCTGACCCGAACGCTGTCAAAACGTTTGTTGAGACGAAGGGCTCAGGTTAAACAGACCGACTATCTTTTACCACTTAGCGTGTGTCGACAGCAGTGGAGAACAGACGCTTCGTGAGAGTTCCCACGTAGAGCGGTGCGCTCAATCGGCGAGGAAATGCCCAGAGCGCCTAGTGTAATCGCCGACCAAAAAACCGGACAAGTGCGAGTCAGACTCGCGCACGAGGGTTCCCTACAAAGATTTCCCTGCTTTTCCCCAGTGTTTTTAATTGTCAAGTATTAGCAGAGCCCTGTTCCTGAGCAAAATGTACGCAAAGGGGGTCATTTTATATTAGTCTGTGACATATTTAGACAGACATAAAAATTTAAGATTTTGATATTTTTCTGAGTGGTTGTACTATAAGAGGTACCTTCATACCAAATTTCAAGTTTCTAGGACTACTGGAAGTACCCTTTAGGTTTTCACAGTACGTTTGTATGGAAACAACCTTTTTAATGACTGGTATCTTTTGATTGCGTTGATTTAGAAGTTCGATTTTGTCACAGCTTCAAGGGACTGCAGCCTTGAATATTTGATATTAATTTCAGCCTGCTACCTCTACGCGTTCCTGAGAAAAAGGATCTTGACAGACAGACAGACAAACAAACAGACAGACAGACGGACGACAAAGTAACCCTATTAAGAGTTCCGTTTTTTCCTTTTTAGGTACGGAACCCTAAAAACGTCTCGATCGCGTTCGTTTACGTCTGAATTACTATGGGCAAATTGGCAGCGCCACTAGTGGCACGTATCGCCAATAAACAATTCTCATACTATTTGACATCCGTAACGCAAACGCGATCGAGACGTATTTTTGGCCGATGATTACACTAGAGGGTCAGAACTTAGTTTTTAACCCCGACGAAAAAGAGGGGTGTTATAAGTTTGACCTGTGTATCTGTGTGTCTGTGTATCTGTGTATCTGTCTGTGGCATCGTAGCTCGCAAGCTGATGGACCGATTTCGATGCGGTTTTTTTTTGTTCGAAAGCTAGTTTAATCGAGATGGTTCTTAGCTAAGTTTTATTAAAACCGGTTCACCCGTTTTTGAAATACTGAACTTTGAAATGATAATGTCGGGGTTTTTCCAACTTTTCTAATTACCATAGCAGCCGACACGGCGTCGTAAACTGAGACAGACTAATGAGTACGCTTTTACGTGCGACGGTTAGTTAATTTTAATTTTATCGATCTTAATTATTTTTCTCATAAATCTAGGTATACAATAATACTAATTAGTGATAACATTACGTGTTTATGATAAAATTAATTAAGTTCGATTAAAATGAACTCAGTATAAATAATTAACTATATTTAATAACTAGCTTATGCCCCGCGGCTTTGCTCCCGTGCAATATTTCAAAATGGGCTAGTTCCCTATCCCGTGGGAATTTCGAAAAAGTTAGTGCACCTCTAGGATACTAAGGTACATGTTTGCCAAATTTCAAGTCTATGTCTAGTGGTTTAGGCTGTGCATTGTCTGTCAGTCAGTTAGTCAGGCAGTCATTCACGGTACTGTTTTATAGGTATAGATTACATCATACTTTGTGACTTTGACTTTGATTTCGAAACTTATATCACATATGGCGGCTCCATGGATTTTAGAACCACGGTATGCTACGAAAAGTCCAAAGCCTAGTTGTAACTTTCCATTACTAAGGGGATTACACACTGCACGAACATGCACTAGACTAACTCCGTAACAGCATATACTCGAACAAAAACCTTACCACAATAACCGGTAGTTTGAACAAGAGTTCTGTGAAACTCGGCTGTATCCGGAATAATGTACCCGATAAAACAGTTAGGAGTTGTATAGACGGAGTCTGCGAAGTGGGCCCGTAATCACTGGTTACTATACTATGTCGGTATAGTAAGCTATTGTTAAAAGTTACCGCGTAAACCTTTGCTCGCAAGTTAAGATCGAAATCCTAAAGTTATACCCAGAATTTCCATTAAAAAAAATGAATTGAAGTGATTAAATTGGTTTGGGGGTTTGAATATCATCAAATTTCTTTTTTATAACTAAATCATATAAACAAAACAGTTGGACTTCTTTCTAATTCGGCCAAAATTCGGCTAATTTCTAAGACGGCCGAATAGCCTAGTGGTTAGAGACCCTGACTATGAAGCTTGAGGTCCCGGGTTCAAATCCCAGTCGGGGCAGATGTTTGTATGATGAATATAAATATTTGTTCTCGGGTCTTGGGTGTCTAATATGTATATAAGTATGTATTTTTATCTATATAAGCATGTTTATCCGTTGTCTGGTACCCATAGTACAGGCTTTGTCTAGTTTGGGACTAGGTCAATTGGTGTCAAATTGTCTCATGATATTTATTTGATTTATTTATTTAATTGTATCATTAAAATGCAAAAAATTACGTAAAAATATTATTTGACGACCGGATAGCCTATAGCGGTTAGAGTACCTGACTATGAGCTTGAGGTCCCGGGTTTGATCCCCTGTCGAGGCAGATGTTTGTATGATGAATACGAATGTTTGTTCTCGGGACTTGGATGTTTAATAATGTATTTATAAGTATGTATTTAGCTTTCTAAGTATGTTTATGCGTTATCGTTGACTTTGCCTAATTTAAGACTAGGTCAGTTGGTGTCAATTTTCCCATGATGATATTTATGTGTATTGTATTTATTTAATCATGCTGGCGTATTATATGACACAGTTTGGAATTTCTATTGTCATTTTACCAGATTATAATATTTTTTACTTGATATCGTTTGCCCTGTCTTATATAAAAAAAAATTACATCCAAGATATTTTAACTTCATAAGTAGTTCACCGATTGAGCCATACATTTGTTTACAGCCCGTCGCTGTAAACAAGGTGATTTGGCACACTACCCGCGCTGACACCCACTTTGGGTTAAAGTTACTCGAATTTGCGGGAAATAATGGTACGTTCCTAAAGATGTTATACATAGATTGATGACAGTTTTTGAAACGCTTAAAACATCACTAACATGTAATAATCGTTGACCTTCTTGTAACTCGACCTATCTTTAATATTAACTAGAGAGCACCCGCGGCTCCGCCCGCGTGGAATATTATATTATGCAGATACGGTAAAAAGAGAAATATTTCTAATTAGTCCGTCAGACTATTAGTCCGACACGTATTTTTTGCTTTATGTTATCAATAAAAATTTACGTAGACAAAATTTCAAATTTCCGTAGACTGCAATGCAGGATAATGAATGGCTTTCTTTATCCCTGAACGGCAACACTGGCATAGATAATAGATCACTCGCTTTTGGCTCGAAATAGTCGAAATTCGAACTCGCGGTTTTATTTTGCTTAATATACAAAACTCACACACCCATTATCATATTTTCTCAAGTTTTTCGCGATTCCCAAGATCAAAGAATCGAATTGCTTTTAAAATCCGGAGAAATAATGCGTTGTTTGGGAGAAACTGGTCAAAATGGTGTTGTAGAGCGCCATCTCGCTCTGCCTCGTTTCTTTTATCGCGTTCTGGTTTTTCGACTTTGTATATTAGATAATGTATTCAATTAATTTATTCAGCCGACGATATATTGTAGATGTAGATTATAAGACAATGTTTTGCATGTCAATGTTTCTTGTTAGACATGTCACTGCATAGTTTAGCACAATTTAGAAGACATTTTATTCGCACCATGTCCAAAGAAAGGCAAATAAATTTCATTTCATTTTATTTCATTTTCATTTTCTGTGAATTAAAAACCTGTCTTACTTACTTCGTGTCATTACATAACTATTAAAACATTTTTGAAATTGCGTTAAGTCACACAATTAACCATTAGGTACGATTTGTGACTACTAGACATCTTCATTAAATCACTATAGTGTCTCTGTGAGCTGTAAACCTCGCGAGCTCATTTTGGAACATTTTTGTTTGTTATTTTTTTCGAAAAATGAATTGGCAAAAAAAATCTACATACCTAATTATCGAAATTAATCACAAAATTTCATGAAAATCAGTTGAGAAACGCGACCTGTAAAGAACAGCCGGAAATCTGGACAGCCGATGTAATTACGGGCACAAGAGGCATTTCATTTTAGCTCTCTAGGTTGGCAACGCATCTGCAAACAACAAGGGGTTGCGGGTGTCTATAGGCAGCGGTGATCACTAACCATCAGGTGACCCACTTGCTCCTTTGCCTTCCTTGTCGTAAAAAAAAAACCATCTGAACAGACCAAAGAACTTCTGCTTAAGCGGAAACAGACGCTTCGCTTTCTTCGTTCACTCGACCAATTACATTCATCACTTGTGGTATATCCACACCGCACCTCCAAAACTAGGTTATCGCAACTCCATCGCACCATGACTGTGCCAAGCGATGACATGTCACAAGCGTCCGAGGGACGTTAAAAAGAACTCGTTACGCCAACGGTTAACGAGCCCCGCGAACTTTCGCGTCGTTATTCCCTGCGCGTAAGACGCGGGAAAAACTGGGTGGAATGGCGGCCAACGTTAGGTGTACACCATGGCCACAATACTTATGCCATTATTCATAAGCGTCACTCAAGCCTCCATTAGTTAAAATAGGTTTTTAAAACAAAAAAAATCTTTTATTTCGAACTCAGGGTCCATAATTTGTTAGTAACAGTATTCTTAATAAGATAAGATTAGATTAGATTTAAGTAATTTGGTAAGGTTAGTAACTATGTTAAAATAAAATTAAAATTAAAGTAAACACGCACTATAAACACCGAACCAAGGCACGCACCGGAGAATGTATCTTCGTCCAGCATTGCATTATCGGGCAATCCACCCGTTCAGCAAGTGCACTCAGGATGGTCTTGTCTTCTTCTTACTAATGAAAATGTCAATGTTACAAAAAGGACAAACGAACTTTAACGGCATTTTAGTTAAAATAGGTTAGGGTTAGATTATAATACACTAGTCTGTGTCTTTGTGAATTTAAAAAAAAAACGTGATTACTAATTAGAAAAAAAAAACATGGAAACTCAGAGATCTCATAGTTCATTGTTAATTACACTTAATTCACTACGGGATATTGACCGCGATTACCTTACTACGTTTAGATGAACCCCTGATTTTCGACGCAGTTACAAGCATCCCGATCACGGGTAGACAAAACTGTGTGTCGTGACTGCGTCGAAATATCGGTAGCCCATCTAAACATAGTATAGTAATTTATGCAACTGCTACATAATGAGGGTCCTTAAAACACGAGAGTATTTTTATGAAAGAGGCGAAGCTGAGTTTCATAATAGGATCACACGAGTGTTTTAAGGCCTAATTATGTGGAGTTGCATACATTACTTTATCTACACACATATTATAAGTACTCTAAGATAGGTTCAGAAGCCGAAGGCATATATCATACCCATACCTTCGGCTTATATACGTGAGTGATCCGTTTTATTTCACTATGATTGTAAATTACGTTGGTTGTCAAATTAGAAACATAGAATTCGATATCGAAACTATTACTTTACTGCTGGTGGTGGAAGAGGTGCTGGGGCTGGCGCTGTCGGCGAGAAGGCGTCGTCGTGCTGCAATGCTGGTAATTTTCTACGGTTTCTGGACCCACTATAGAGGACTTACGATATGTGTGTAGATAAAAGGTAATACCGGTCAGTATTCCGTAGTTAATACGTCTAACGTAATTAACGGCGAATCATTTTAAAACTGTCTTTGTTCGAGCGTCAATATTTTGTCCTTCACTGTACGTTAAAACTTGCTACGTGTGCACTGTTCCAAAAGAAAAGCATCCCTAATTACCTGAGCCCAACTTTATTTCTCCGGTCGCGGGGTGCATTTCTCTTTGCAACGAGAAAAAAAGAATTCATGCCAACAGAAAACTTCGCAAAGTGAATAAAGGTTTTCCTTGCGGAGTGGGTACAGGCGCTGGATGACATCAAATACTTTTTCTGCTTTGATTTCTTATTGAGGGAAGATGGGGTGAATGTCTGCGGTGTACGAAATATTATATTGTGTATTTACATCTACAGCTCTACACGAATGTTTAGGTAAGTAAGATTTTTAACTTGGTACTGACTGAGTGTAGTGCTATTGTAATTTTTTTTCACGGCAAAAAGTCTAGATCGCGTTCTCGTTGACAAGTTCTCGCGAGCCAAAAATCCGCTAGGATCGTTAGTGTCGACTGAGGTCTATCTGTTATTCTCTACCAATGAGAGACAAGCTACTGGCCTGATTGGTGGGAATTGGCAGCGCGTCCAGAGGGTCGAGCACGACTTTACGAACGCTGCGTAACGTTACGGTTATCGTATCGAGATCGAGAAACCTCATACTAAACTTTAGTTCCAAATACGCTCACGGGCGGCCGCTGTTCCAAACGTCATACAAACTCGACAACGTTTACTATTCGATTTTACGTTACGCAGCATTCGTAAAGTCGTGCTCGACCCTCTGGGGCACGTATTGGCAATATACTCTCTTAGTATTTTACACGTTAACGCGAACACGATCAAAACGTTTGTTATGATATGAAATTTTATAACACCAAAGGTTCTGTTTGTTCTCTGACGGGCACGAAAGGAAGAATGCAGCGAGCCGAATCCTCGATTTTGTAACAAAAACTTATAAATTTTAATGCAAACAGACGAATTTAAGTACAAGACGAGAGATGACGACCGGTGCCCTAAGCACGACTTGTCGAATCCTTCATCACGTAAAATCGAATAGTAAATTATAACGAGTTTGTATGACGTTTGGAACAGCGCCCGCCCGTGAGCGTATTTGGATATTATTATTAAAATTTTGTATGAGGTTTCTCAATCTCGATACGATAACTGTAACGTAACGCAAGATTCGACAAGTCGTGCTTGGGGCACGGATAGCCTAGTGGTTAGAGACCCTGACAATGGAGCTTGAGGTCCCGTTTCGATCCCCGGTCGGGGCAGTGCCCTAAGCACGACTTGTCGAATCCTGCGTTACGTTACGGTTATCGTATCGAGATCGAGAAATCTCATACAAAATTTTAGTTCCACATACGCTCACGGGCGGGTGCTGTTCCAAACGTCATACAAACTCGTTATAGTTTACTATTCGAGTTTACGTGACGCAGGATTCGACAAGTCGTGCTTAGGGCACAGAGGGTCGAGCACGGCTTTACGAATGCTGCGTAACGTAAAGTCGAATAGTAAACGTTGTCGAGTTTGTATGACGTTCGGAACAGCGCCCGCCCGTGAGCGTATTTGGAACTAAAATTTAGTATGAGGTTTCTCGATCTCGATACGATAACCGTAACGTTACGCAGCTTTCGTAAAGTCGTGCTCGACCCTCAGGTGTTTGTATGATAAATACGAATGTTTGTTCTCGGGTCTTGAATGTTTAATAACGTATATCTATGTATGTGTATCCGTTGTCCAGTACCCATAATACAGGCTTTGGACTAGGTCGATTGGTGTCAATTGTCTCATGTTTTTTTAAAAGATAGTAGTAGTAGATAGTAAAGTAGCAGTAGACTTGCCACATGGGCGGGTGTAAGCCTCTTTGGGAACCTTAACGAGATCATGCTTGATTATTATCAGTGCCCCAAGCATGACCTGTCGAATCCTGCGTCACGTAAAATCGAATAGTAAACTATATACGAGTTTGTATGACGTTTGGAACAGCGCCCGCCCGTGAGCGTATTTGGAACTAAAATTTAGTATGAGATTTCTCGATCTCGGTACGATAATTGTAACGTAACGCAGGATTCGACAAGTCGTGCTTAGGGCACAGTTCTTGCTTCCCTTCACAGAACTATGGTCTAGCGCGTAGGCAGTTATTTACGACATCAAACCATCCGTGAACGAAGCACAATGCAGTGAATTGATTCAAAATGCCACCACGCATGACGTAACATGATTTTTATGCAAATTACCATCGTTTGATGGGCAATTATGCCATTTTTATAGCGAAGGGTTCTGTGTTTTGTATGCGTTTTTTATTGTATTCTAAAGGTTAACGCGATGATTCAATTATGCTATAAGTAAACATACGTCGTATGTTCACAAAACAATCGAAAAACATGTTCCGAACATTTTGACATTTGCGCGCAAGTTCTATCTAAAGTTCTAAGTATCTATCTCTTTTTAATATGTAATAATCATAACGGTGATTCTGATAACGAGGAAATTAAGAAGCCTCTGCGGGAATGTTTGAGATAAAATAGAATTGTGGGTGAAGGCATGGAGTACCTACCTACCTAGATTTGACATACTAAGTGAAAATATTAATTTTAATTTTAACCAACACACAACTTCATTACCATTATAGTTACCTACTCAATGTAGATGTATAAACTACGCTGTGTGTCTCTCGTAAAGATATTGAATATGTGTTCTTCCACTACTTATCATACTGTTTAACTCTAACAAAACATTAAGATATGAGACCTAAGGCCAACATTTAATCTAGAAACCAAATTTTCGACATATACACACAGTACACTCATACACTACACTCACAAAATACAATAGTAAAAACCGTACCCTACATTGCATAATAATTGAATATTCTGATTCACGTCTTCACCCCCCTACAGTTGATGTGTAAATGAATTCAAAAAGCGCCGGGCGTGCGCCGGCGCCGATGCGGAAGACCGATCAAAGATCAAACATGGCGGAGGTGTAATTAGGCGGCGCTGCGCGTGATGCGAAGGGCAATACGGGCGGAATTGTAAATGTGATTGGTAATTACAGTTTTGACGCGTCCGGAATGTTAATTGGTAAAGAATAAGTTGCAGTGTCGGTGAAATTCAGCTTAAGATCCCCTAATGTATTGGATAATTTTCTTTTGTAGGTAGTAAAATAAATTTCCGGATTTTCACAAGAGCTCATTTGGCCAGTTTTAAAACGTACAAGTGTAACAAGCATAGGTGAACAAAAACTTTGGATGCAGACACTTTATGGAGTGCTATTATTTCTTATTTATCATAACGGGTCACTAACAAAAATAAAGTGAAAAATGGCAAATGGCACCGTTTTGGTGTCTTTTTAATTTTTTTTTTTTTTTTAATACGACGAGGAGGGAAAACGAGCAAGTGGGTCACTTGATGGTAAGTGATCACCGCTGCCCATAGACACCCACAACCCCGAAGGGCCCGCAGATGCGTTGCCATCCTAGAGAGCTAAGATGAAATGTCTCTTGTGCCCGTAATTACACCGGCTGTCTTACTCTCCACACCGGAACACAACAGTGCAAGCACTGCTGCTTAGCGGCAGGATTAGCGAGTAAGATGGTGGAAGCGATCAGGACGGACCTTGCACAAGGTCCTACCACCCGTTTTGGTATCTTCTTACTAACAATTATGCGTGCAACAAATAAGCTCCCACTGTGCAAGTTAGTCGATATTTGCCGTGCCGTTTTCGATGCTCTGACCCGTCATCTAGTTGTAATAAAATAAAATTATTGATGTAAGGATAGAAAAGAACCCCTAAAATAAAATATAAGCATTTTTGGTGATTTTACTTGCATTGTTATTCATAAAGTCATTCCAATAATAAAAGTAGGTCAAATTTAACTTGTAAGATGTGATTACAGACACTGGAGTCTGGAACAGATGAAAGTAAAAAACAAAACTGTAACATTAAATATTGGAATATCCACCACGAGCATGGTACACCAGTCGAAAATAGCACGTAAGAAATGGTATGTTGTCTCTGTACAATTACGAGTTCTTTCTGTAAAACAAAGAACTTACATTCTTTTAATCTGTAACTACCGTGAGATTCATTCATAGTGTAGTAGAGAAGTTTACGTCTCGCCATCGGTTTGAAGGTGAAGGTGAAGGACTATGGATTAGTCCGAAACATGTCGGGCTATACTCGACTGACATTTACTGTTACCGTTTATTTCACTATAATTTACATTATTTTTAACCCCCGACAAAAAGAGGGGTGTTATAAGTTTAACCTGTGTACCTGTGTATCTGTGTGTCTGTGTATCTGTGTATCTATTGTATCTGTCTGTGGCATCGTAGCTCGCAAGCGGATGGACCCATTTCGATATGGTTTTTTTTGTTCGAAAGCTAGTTTAATCGAGATGGTTCATAACTAAGTTTCATTAAAATCGGTTCAACCGTTTTTGAAATATTGAACTTTGAACTGACAATGTCGGGGGTTTTTCAACTTTTCTAAGTTGGTTATTTACAAGTCTTTATATTCCCATAGAACAATATCCACTCTACCCTGTTAATAGTCTTAGCCGGAACCGCGCACCGTCGCGCGCGCACGGGCCGGTCGCGTGCCAGTTACGGCGCACAGGTTAATGGCAACTGTCAGTTTCATACAATTATTACACGGGAGATCCACATCGTGGGACACGTTTTTTGTTAATTGTTTCTTTACAAATTAGCGTGGCGTGTGGCCTTTTATGAACGTGTTGTTTAACAGATGGCAAAGTAAGTAAACAAATTGAACGAAAGATAGGGTGAAAGTGACTCGTGAGGGAGTGGTTACTCAACCATGGCGTTTATAGATCCTTAGCGCTTATTACTATAAGGCGCTATACAGTCTCCATCCATGCATGGTGCAGTCCTGGCAAGCTGGACTGATCTATTTCATTTTTAATTTAGAATTGTATGAAAATAAAGGAACACTTCGTGCTCCTGAAGGCAGATTAGACGGGCTGGGTCCTTGGATGAGAGAACACATTATAAGCAAAAGTGTATTAGTCTTAAGTCCCTCATCATCATCATCATGTCAGCCAAAAGACGTCCACTGCTGAACATAGGCCTCCCCCAAGGCTCGCCACTCTGACCGGTCTTGTGCTTTCCGCATCCACCGCGGTCCCGTGATGTTTACTAGGTCGTCGCTCCATCTTGTTGGATGCCTACCGACAGCTCGTCTCCCGGTCCGTGGACGCCATTTGAGAACCTTCTGATCCCATCGGCCATCAGTTCTTCGAGCTATGTACCCCGCCCACTGCCACTTAAGTTTCGCAATTCTTCGGGCTATGTCGGTAACCTTATTTCTACTGCGGATATCATCATTTCTGATTCCATCCCGCAGATAAACCCCGAGCATAGCCCTCTCCATCGCCCTCTGAGTGACTTTGAGCTTCCTTATGAGGCCCATCGTTAGCGCCCACGTCTCAGATCCGTAAGTCATAGCTGGCAACACACACTGGTCAAAGACTTTTGACTTCAAACACTTAAGTCCCTGCTTTGTAAGAATATACTCGGCTACGACATATGTTTGGTTTCATTCAGTATTAGCTAGTGCAGGGCAGTAGATTACTGCCATTTAGGCCGCGTTCCCGGACTCTCCAATGCCCACTAACTGGACTACGCCCCAGAGTACCTACCTAATCAACGACTGAAAATACGTCACATTCGCGTTCGCTTTTCGTCTGAATTACTATGGGCAAATTGGCAGCGCTTCTAACGGCACGTATTGGCTATGCGATCGAAACGTTTGTTGACGTAAAATTGAAACTAAGGGCTCAGAGGACCAAGCACGAATATTCGAATCCTGCGTAACGTAATCGAGTAAACAGTAACATTATCGAGAAAAATTGTGTGACGTTTGGAACAGCGCCCGCCCGTGAGCGTAAATGTACCTACCAAAATTTAATATGAATTTTCTCGATGGCGATACGACAACGTTACGTTACGCAGGATTCGAATATTTGCACTCGGGCTTCTGGACATCATAGATAAGTTGCCGCCACACCTTTTATTGCTCTACTTATGTCGATAATTATTCTTTAGACTAATCTAACAAGTCCAATACTGTATAGTGCCCCGCTGCTATGAAGTCAACCCTGACACATTGCACAGCTACGAATTTTTTGATTATTGACAATGTCAATCTCAGGAGAAAATTGCTAGACTTGCCTGTTACGTGTGACAAACAAGCCAGTCTATCATTTTTCTCCTATAGTTAACATTGTCAATAATCAGAAGCTTCATAGCTATGCAATGAAACGAGGTCCATGCAGCCAATTTATTCTTATAACTTTACTTTTCTCTTGTATAACTGTCTTTTGTCTACTATAGTTTATATTGTTTATTTGTTAAATTACTTACCTCTTCCCTTTTCACCGTCATGTGTACACTGTTTTTGTCTTCGTTTTAAGTTTAGTTTTAAATCGGGGTCCCTCTGAAAACCAGCGCCGTGGCCCCAGCCGCGGCACAATGCTGAGAGGGATCCTGTTCAACGTCTTTGTTTACTTTTTAATTGTTTTTTATTATACTTGTTGTGTACGTTGAATAAATATTTTTCTATTTCTATTTCTATTTCAATGTGTGAAAGAGCAACACAATTCAATTCCTTAACCACAGAGCGTAACCTTACCCAACTCTTTAAAAGAAAAATAGCTTATTTCTTGTAAAGTAGAACGAAATCAAAAGGGTAGGTACGAAATATACTTACGTGGCAAGTAGTTTTTCTTTCAAAATAAGTGTACATATCTTTCGTTGTTATACATTAGACTACTAGTATATTTTACACACAACCCAAAGCAATATACTGTACTTCTGAAGAGCTGAATCAGTGTTGGTGAACACGGGGTGATCTCCTGAAAGTATTCCGCTAGTTAATTTCCTCGAGGCCAAAGTTTCGTGGCGCGCCCGAGATGCAAGAAAATTTTGATGAGATTTTGGTGTAGAGATGGTAACAAGGATGACCATAGATTGATATGAAACACTATCTATACCTGTAAAATAGTACCGTCACTGACTAACTGACTGACTGACAGACAACGCACAGCCTAAACCACTGGACCTAGAGACTTACCCTGTTACTCATAAACCTATGTTAACTAAAATGCCGTTAAAGTTCGTTTGTCCTTTTTTGTCACAATGACATTTCAGTTTGTAAGAAGAAGACAAAACCTGTTTTAGCTAATAGAGGCTTGAGTGACGTTTATGAATAAGGCCATTGAAATTTGGCAAACATTGTACCTTGAGTATTCCAGAGGTGCACTAAGAAGGGATTTTTCTAAATTCCCACGGAATAGGGAACTAGCCCATTTCACGGGTGCAAAGCCGCGGGGCATAAGCTAGTGTGCCTATAAAATTGAAATTGTGTACTAAATTTAAATTAATTAAGTAGAAGTCATTGTACTTGTCATGTTAATTACATCTTATTCTAGAAGAGCGGGATCTCCTGTCACAGGTATATTCATATATCTACTAGGAGGTCTCTATCCTTCTTGCATGTCTCTAGGGATATTGAAATAAATACATTTTCATTTTCATGTATAATTAGTATTAAATTCTGTTCAGAAACAACCGCATCCTCGTCTTTCTTTACACCACCGCTCGGTACAAATTGGACCCAAGTTGCGGTCTTCATTTCCTGCGCCCAGGCTTTCAGATGAAAAGGATTTTTGCTCGTCATTACGACTCTTTTTAGGAAACTCGCCGGCCGTGTTTTGTTTCCAGTATCGATATACCTACGTTCGTGTTGAGGTGGAGTTTTCTTGGTAAGAGTTTACGCTGCTAAAGTTCAATGAACGGACAAATTGCGTTTGTACTGGCATGGTCGTGCTGAGAATGATTAGGAATTGTTCTGTATGTTTTTAGAACAAAGAAATACTGGTATCAATCACGTGTTTTTGAACCGTTCGTAAATATATAACTCTATTCACACGAAAGTCTAAGGCACGGCAATTAATCCATTCCATATGTTGTAAACAATTTCCTTCGCCATTCCGAAAACAACATCCTGTACATTTCCACTTAACAATCCCATTACCTACATTATTTTTATTTATAGCACCAACTATAAGCCATTCATTTTCGTCGGGACGTTTTTCCTCAATCGTCGAAATAAGGTGGGAATTTCCCCCCTCTTTTGGTCTAAATTCCCCCGATTGTCGGGTAACTTGGCAATCGGGTATTCAAAGGAAAATTATTTCGCGAGCAATTATAGGGACGGAACGAGAAACGGCAGGAAGGGGTCTAAAGCGTGCGGTTGTTTTATGTTACTATGCGATAATAATAAATAAATAATAAATATCATGGGACAAATTGACACCAATTGACCTAGTCCCAAACTAGGCAAAGCCTGTACTATGGATACTAGACAACGGATAAACATACTTATAGAGATAAATACATACTTATATACATATTAAACATCCAAGACCCGAGAACAAACATTCGTATTCATCATACAAACATCGGCCCCGACCGGGATTCGAACCCGGGACCTCAAGCTTCATAGTCAGGGTCTCTAACCACTAGGCTATTCGATCGTCAATCGTCAAACGCTGCGTTTTCATCAGATAATCTAAAATTACCAAACATTGTTTTACGCGGCGAACGCAACATTGAACGAACAAGACAAAAGTTGATCGCATGCGTCCAACGCTGCGATTTCCGCACAATACAACTGCGCGCTTAAAATCGTCCGGTGCTGTCACGTCATGTGTTGACAAATAAACGACATGAAGGGTACACGAAAAGAACATGTCTAGTCATCTTAGCAACTTTTTCAGTTATTGTAATTTAAAAGTTTGGAACGATGTAATTATCCATAGTAATAAAATTTTCATAAACATCTTTTATAAAGTGATAAACAGAACAAGTTCCATACACATTTCTGTCTGTAGTAACTGAGTGGTAACTTATAGTCTATTGAATGCTGTACAATTTGAGATTAAAACCTCGTTTAAACAAAAAGTGACAAGACATGTTCTGTTATTTTAGTAAATTTTGTCTATTAATACGTAGCATAATTATTTCGTGCGTGCTTTTTCACATTTAGACAATTTTCCACACTTCGACATTGTGACACGGCTTGGCAATGCTATGCGTAGAGCTATCTGTAATTAAAATGCACTTATACTTAGTGCTCGGTGACTTATAGTTTCAGATTAGCGCAAACCAATTTACAGAGGTCAGACATAGACAATACAACTGATAGCCGTTGTGATGTCTAGTTAAATCCAAGTTTCCGGATAAACTTTTGTGCTCAACAGAACTCTAAGCTTATAGCAATCTATTCCATTGATTTCCAGCATAAATTATCATTGTAATAATAACACAGGTTCAGAATTATCTCTAATCTCCAATTAGAAAGTGCGAAGCGATTTCGAGATGACAGTTTTCAATTATTCAGAACCACAGCAAATTAAACTAAGCAAGATTTAGAACAAAAGGCCAAGCGCGTGAATCCTTCATCATTTTAAACGTGCTTCAGAACAATAATCGACACTTCATACAAATACCTGCTTCATTCCATACAAATACTAACACTTCCAGCACCTTTACAGACCCTTGGGAGGACACCCCACCCCCTTCACCCCGAGGGTTCAATTGCTTGATTAATATAAAGTCGTCTATTATTTTAATAGAGGTATCTGGGTTCCGCGATTTGTGAAAATTAATCATTTTCCGGGGGAATGGCTTTTTTGAGGTTTGTAATTGGAAATTGGGTAGTAATGTATTATTGATTCCTACGTTATGTTACCAATGATTGGGGAGAAGTCTGGAGTTCTGCTTAGGAACCACATTAGCGGTAATTTGGTTCCTAAGCAGCAACTGCAAACTAGAATTGTCCCTGCAAGAAAATCTGCAGGGACAATTTTGACCCCAGACGCGAAAAGAGGGGTATTATAAGTTAGAACTGTGTATCTGTTTGTCTGTGGCATCACAAACAAATGGACCGATTTGGACGCGACTTTTCTTAATCGAAATCTAGTTTAATTGAGATAGTTCTTAGCTTAGTTTCGTCAAAATCGTTTGAGAGAGATATAATTTTAGATATTAAAATTAACATGTCGGGGATTTTTCAACTTTTATAAGTTGGTTAGGTTATTTATTACTGTTATTATTGGGAAATTTGTTTAGTTACCCGACTGCCGAAGGCGTATGTATGTATGTCTTTATTATTTGTCACGCTCTGCGGCCTACACCGTTTGAACGATTTTCAACATATAATATGTATGAGGTGTCATTAGATTCGTCTCAGTTGTAGGAGTACCACACGTTATATTAATATAAGTCTATTGTTTTTATAGATATCGAGGTTATCGCTATCCCGCAAGAACTAAGTAAGTAAACGCTTTATTGTACAAAAAATAGGATAAAAACACGGGAACTATACAATTTTCCCGAATAAAAAATAGCCTATGTTATTCCTCAATATTCAAATTATTTTCTTACCAAATTTCATCTAGATTGGTGAAGCGGTTTTCCCGTGAAGAGGTAACAAACAGACAGACAGAGATACAGAGAGACAGTTACTTTCGCATTTACAATATTAGTTAGGATTGGGAAGTTAGGGTTAGGATTAGGATGCATTTTATTTTAAATGCAGTCATTAGAAAAATAGTTGTCCTTACAAGTTGACGGGGTACCAAACTCGTGGAAACCCTAAGTTATGGCATTTCGTGGCACGTTAAACGCATTGTTGTTTAAAACACTACATTTTAATCCCATTAGTTTGTCGGTCGGTCTGTCTTACTAACATATAAAACGGCTCAAACGGCGCGGGAGATTGGGGCCGGCAGTCCTCCGGCTTCCGGTGTCCGGTGACTCGCCGTGTAATGATTTGGAAAAGGATACAGACCACTATAGGAATATATTGATCATTGGGCGCTTTAAAAATATACTTCACTATATTAGTGTGGTCTGCCCGCAAGGTGAAATAATTACGTCAGAGGCCCGAGCACTGTGTAAAGTAATCAAGTGGAACGTTACCAAGATAATTTGTATGACGCTTGGAACAGTGAACCCATGTACGTATTTGGTAAATTTAATATGAATTTTCTCGATGGCGACATGATAACGATTACGTTACGTAGAATTCGAATATTCGTACTCGAAGCTCAGACCAGACAGCTATGTATGTTGTGTAGCACAGCGGTGTTGGTAGGCCTCCCGCAAGGTGGACGGACGATCTGGTAAAGATCGCGGGGAGCTATTGGCCGCGGGTAGCACAAGACCGATCGTCGTGGAGAGTCGCGGGGAAAGGCCCTATGTTGAGTAGTGGACGTCTTGCGGCTAATATGATGATGATGAAGATGAGGCAGCTTAAACTCCTTTGACCTTAGCATCATAGAAACTGCATACTACTCAAAATATGTTCAACATCCAAGATACAATGTCGAATCGACCTAATGTAAATTACGATAACTAATTATTCTCGGCTTTGCTCATGCCCGTCCGTAAGCTTAAAGTAGCATTAGTCTGGAAGAAAAAGTACCTAACTTTCACAGTAGGTACGCAACTTTGGACGCAACGCAATGCTAAAATAATTCTGAATAGGCAATCTCCGATACGCAAAATTGAGCATCAACGGGCTGCAACCACAAAATTTAATTTAATTTCCATGCCACATTCCATTCCGTAATAATCCATTCCATGTCCCTCGGACCGCCTAACACGGTAAAGCTATAACTACACTGGGATTAGCACGCTTAGGAACGCTTCCCCCAGTATTATATTAAGGAATATTGTAAATGTAAGTGATGTAAAGTAAGGCAGTAATATTTGTACCTAAAGAACTTTTACTGTTGAACATACTTAAGCTCTCTCAAAAAACAGACCTGAAATTTGTCCCATTCTGGTTATTCATTGGCGAGCCAACGATATATCACGGTATAATACGAGTAGCTGGCAGGATTAATGGCCGATGGAGTCAGAAGGTTCTCGAATGGCGTCCACGGACCGGGAGACGAACCGTCGGTAGGCCTCCAACAAGATGGAGCGACGACCTGGTAAAGATCGCGGGACCGCGGTGGATGCGTGTACCAGACCTACTATAATATTGCCTTAATTGGCTATATTTTATAAGAATAGATATGAGAATAAAATTTTCGATTCTAAATAATATTAATTTAATAAAAGCATACATTCTATTCCAAATCACATCTTTCGTCAATTTAATAAATAATCCCAAGATTAAACTAATCAATCATTTTACGCATAGAAACTAGTGACATCTCTGGACGAGTAGTGAAGTTAGTCCCTTAATTAGAAAGAGTTTTCAGTTTACCATACAGCTGTGTTGATTGGGTAAAGAGTTTCCCTACTCAACAATAGATGTCACCATGTAGGAGGTAATTGGATACTTAAGCGACACCTAGAGTGAGTTGACGAACTAAAAGCTTCAGGTTATTGGTTTAAAATTAGGAAATTAGCTACTCGATAATAGATGGCGTTGTAATAGAAAAATCAATAAAACAGGGTATAATATATGAGGTTTATTTATTCTCCTTTTGTTGTTTTATAAGCATAAGCAATTAATTCTACAACAGGCGATACTATTACTGTGAACTTCTAGCAAAAGCAGGTCTAACTAATGTAAAATAGTTATAAAAATGTTCAATTTATAGAATTCTTCTTATGATGTCCTCCATCAGCTGAAAGGTCCATTGAATCCGTGTCCAATAAAGCATTTCTTTTATTTTCTGTTCATTTCAGCGGCACAGGCAATTTTGATACCAAATAGTTCAACATCCATGGCGTAGTTTAAAAGTTTCTCTGTAATAGGAATTTTTACCGAGTTAATCCAACATCATTTTGAATGTTTCATTCTCATTTTAAATACAAGCTAGATCTAAGCGCTTATGCTTACATCTGTTCCTAATATCGGTTCTAAAATAGAATTAGTTAGTTCATTTCGGATCTATTAGTTAAATGATTCAATATAAGTAATTTATTGTATGGGATATTTTGCTCCGGAGACTGAAATTGTTATGTCATCTAATATTATACAGTATTGTGTGTTTATAGTCAAAATCTTTATAAGCCTTATCCCTACACCCCAATACACTATATTTATACAATAATTAGTCTTCTAGATCCTATGGATTTTAACCAAGTCATCGAGGTGAATTCTCCATATTAGACCAATTTAGCGGTCTTAATAACTTGTATAATAAAACCTGGATTAGTACTGTTATTATAAATCTGTTCTTTGTGCACTACAAATACTATAATTTAGTATACCTTATCTCATTTGGTTATATGAATTAGCTGTAGTTAAAGTTATAAGAATGGCTAATATGAACACAAAAATATTATTAAAATAACAGTATGAGGTTTAAGTTAAGATATGAAATTTCTATTATACTCTTACCTGGGATTTAGGTGGACATGACTAAGAGTAAAATTTTGGCGTTTCATGATATATTTTCAGCGTTTTCAGTAATAGCATGAAACCCAACATAGGATTAAAAATGCTTTTGGTTCATAAATTCTTGAGTTTTACCTGAAACATAAATTAGGTTTAACACGTCATTAAAGATCATCGTTTTGTAACATCAAGTGTAGTTCGTTAAAAGATACACTTTTATTTTATGAAATAATCATACGAAATCATTCAACTTAGAGTGAGGTTTACCTGTATTTTGAGGCATGGTTGCTGAAGCATTGAGGAGGTCACATGCTGAAGTAGCACTTGTGATTGTTAATTGTGTTATCTACTATAATACACACATTTATGGTAAATCAATATTTAATAGCAAATACCGATCAGACGTCAAGTAAGATTTCACTCATTAAAGTCAAGTTAGACTGTTTGAGTCAATGATTTCTGTGAGCCTAAAAAATGACAGAATCGATTTGATTAATAATTTTCATCTCAAATTATAATAAAATTCTCTATTTGAATTCCATTGTGGAAAATTTAAATTCAAATAATGTGCATTTGATTTACTTCTAATAAATTTCGGACCTGATAATTGATGTCCTGCAAACTACCAATCAGACCCTTATATATTTGGCTTGGTTTTAGAGCATTAGCCAATCATGTTTCAGCTGTTGTAATTCCCCAATTAGGAGACGGTTTTGCAAGAAAGTTGGGATGCTAGGGTTGGGAAAATGTTCGCTATTTTCAAAGATCTAGAAGATATTCTAATTGCTGTTTTATGCTTTATTTGAAATTATGACTAAAATACTACACAGTTGTAGTTCAAATTTTGACAAAGTATTTATTTTGACAAAAGGATTGAGAAGGCAATTGTGTAACCTGTTGGAGGTGTTTAATATATTTAAACTACACTTCTTGAAAATATTTCAGAATTGATATCGTAACATCACTAAAGTGGTGGGGCGAAGGGTCCAAGCGAAGAGTGCCTTATATGTTACCATATTAGGTAATCTCGCGATCTCGCGTTCGAACGATTCCTTATGGATGACCAATTATGGGCATGGAGGCTTTTTCGGTTGTAACGCTTCCCTGGACATGACCATATAAGGTAATGTTTGCGATCCTTCGGAAAAGCTATAAATATGAGGCTCCAGGTGAGCTTGGGGACAGTTTTACTCAGTCTTCAGTCGGGTTCGGATCAGCTTTGGGAGAGTCGAGTCGTCGGAACGCCCTTCCTTGTGAGTGCCTTCAGGTAAAGCCAGAAACTTCTTTTAGTGAGCAATCCTGTGTTTCCTTGGTTTATTGCAGTTAATTATACAATAATACTGTGCTACTGAAGTGTTGCTGGTTTTCAGCAGGATTTCATTGTTATTTTAGCTTATTTATCCTGTATTTAGTTGTTACTGGATAAATCTAGTATTTAACTAGAATTCCTGGATTTGCTCACTGCATGAAGGTTTTCATTTGTTTTTAATACAAATGGAAGTGCTGGGTTTTATCTATGGCGATTCAAACTCCGTAGTCAGATCCGTGACGGTTTGAATTACGCGTATTAGAAGTTTAGCTAGGTAGGTAATATTTTAGAGGGTAGTCTAGTTTATGGGTTTTAGACTAAATTTCAGTTCGCAATAGGGAGTGATTCTAGCTAGGGGTGTTTTTTTAGTGAAATTATGGGCAATTTGTGTTGTGTCTTAGTGTGATAGGTAGTGTGTTCTTGTGTGCAGGTTGGATTTTTATATATATTTACCTAATCTTGGTAAATAAAAGGTATGTAAGCATGCTTTTCTGTGGTTAGGGTGTATGTCGGACTTCAATTGAGTCTTTGCCTCATTTTTCATTGTGTTGTAATAAAATTTGTAATGAGTAGTGTATAACGTAAGCATAACGTAGTATGGAGGCTAAGGTTCTTTCTAATTCTGACTATACAATGCTAGGGAGTAGGACAATTTGTAGGGAAAAGTTAGGGAATTTATATTTTACTTTGTGTGGTTTGCACTGCGAATGTTTTATTTTCTGTTAAGATATTAATTTGTGTTATTGTGTGAATGGATTGGTGGTTTTTCTCAGAAAATGAATTTCTATAATTTTGTAAGCAAAATTAGATCTATTTTAACAGAATAGATTCCATTATGAGAATGACATCACCCGTTCGAACATTACATTTGTGTTATTTATACAAAATATGCCTGCAACATGCAACTAAACTATTAGCTATATGCATTTATGTATTTTTATACATACACACTATTCACACAATGTACTATCAGTACACAAACTCCATATAATATTTGTTGTGTAGTTCTGAAGGGATTAGCTGTATAGCGTTCCATGGAAATTCAGAGCGAGGTATTTGTGAGAAGTAGTTTCTATAAAGTAATGTCTAAAGGTCTAATGAGACTATGGACGGCATTATGTTGTAGAAATGAGGTGTAATGCAGAGCTGCCTTAATCTTATAATAATACATTTATGATTAGAAGTGTCTGGATGTATGGTCCAGGAATGATCATAATCGAACTGTGTTTTACTATAGGTTTTCCCCTGAGTGAAGGCCTAGCCAGCAACGTGTTATCTATTCTTCATGGCTAAGTGAGTGAAGTTCTTACTATAGTTATGTTGAATTTATAACATATCATTCATTATGTCTGTTGAACGACAATCTTTTGATTGCCTGTCAAGAGCTATCTTGCCTGTATGTAATTCGGTTATTAATGACTGGTTACGTATGAAACATGGATCTTACACTTAAACTGGGTTAGGCGGACCTGCCACCAGTAAGTCTGTGTAAAAGACATATTCATATGCTACTTCAAGTCAGTGTTAACTGAAGGTCTAGACTTTGATATTTCCTCTGGATTATCTTAGTGTCGCAATCACTCAAATCTAAAATTCTGTTTTGGTATACCATTGATCCAGGATTATTGGTAGAACAAAATAGAGTCCAATGTCCTCTTGTGTTACAAAACATATTATGACCATTTATTGGACCAATATATCTGAGACTATTGCATTGTAGGATTTGGGAAGCTCCTGCGATGGTGTTGATTATCTGAATAAATGAATTCTACTTAAGGTGTTTCATTTAACTCGAGACAAATATTTGTCTATCATAATCCTACCATTCCTTGTGAGTGCCTGATTTACAATGTTACTATAATTATTGAATTGTTCAAGTTATTGCAACTCGAACCTTTCATCCGGTTTTACCAGATGCTTTTCGTGTGCTGTTAACCTGTGTTTAATACTCAGTGCCTACACCACACTACAATTCGGTAGTATGTTTACATGCTACCTTTATCTAATTATTTCTTGTTATGAACCTTTGGATACCTGCCGAATCGCCTTTCGATGTAGTTATGTCTATTCCATGAGGCCCACTCAGTGGGAAGAGAAAGCGTAATGAAAAGACTGGTGGATTCCGCTCTCCTTACGTTCTAATGAGACCCCACACTACCTTGTCTGCTTGCAGCTTGGTTATACCGAATATTTTGTAATCCATTGGTTATGCTTAGGCATTCCAACTGATTACCCAACTTTACCTGTGTTTTATGCACGGTGACGCAGCAGAATGAACGAGCATTGGTTGGATCGGATGTATTTCCATCTAATTACTAAATCTATCTTGGAATTGGGTTTACTCATTCCTCCTAGCCAGTCTCTTTATTTGAGTTGACTTAGCGCCGTGGTTAGCGCTCTAAATTTAACCTAAACTATTATTATTTTTCTGCTGGTGTGTGAAGGTAGCAAGGAGGGGGTAATGTTGGTGACTGGTGTCACCTCCATTAGTGGTTGGAGCCTTGCCCGGGGCCAATGATGGCCCCGGTATCATCATTCCCATTCCCAGACCCTACCTACTATTCTACTCACTTACTACAGAGATCAGTACACTTACATTATTTATTTCTATTATACTGTGTTATACTAGTTATGTTTTATTTTTATTATACTGTGTGACATTAGTTGTGTTTAATTATAAGTCTTTAGTTTGAATACATGAATACCTCTAAAACTTACACCTTGTTTTAATCCAGACATACCACATCTTAAAGAATTTTGGGATTACTAAAACAAAAAATTACACAACGTAGGGAGTCCTAATCTTTCTAGACGATCACAATCTAATTTGGTCAATTCAATTTATACTCTTCTTATTATGAGTATTTATTTCAATCCATAGTTATTGAAGGATATTCATTTAAGTTGAGCAAAGTACGGAAACCTCCATTGACCAATAATGAGTTATAACCTGGTTAAAATTTATTAAGATATACCATTGGGTTAGGTACATGCGGAAAGCACAAGACCGGTCTGAGTGGAGAGGCTTGTGGGAGGGCGATGTCCAACAGTGGACGTCTTTTAGCTGACAATATGATGATGATGATAATGATTTCAAAACCGTGGTTCTGTAGATTAGGTTCTTCTATGGCGGCCTATAGTTACCATTGGCTAGTCGGCTGGCTGGTGTACCTACTAGTGGTTTTACTTAACAATGGATCACCTTTTTTGAACACAAATATTTTTGCGAGCATCATCATCAGCCTATTCTAGTCCACTGCTGTACATAGGCTTCCCCTAATGAGCGCCAAAGCGCCCTGCCTTCAGCTTGCCGCTCCAGCATCTGCCTGCAGTTTTTCGCAGATCATCATTCCGTCCTACTACACTACGCTTACCGAGTCGCGGGCTTCACTCAGGATCACATTAACCCTTACGGTTGTCAGTTCTTCGCGAGAAATGACCGGCTCACTGCCACTTTAGATTGCTCATTCTTTGAGCTATGTCGATAATTTTGGAGCGATCGCTGCAGAACGGCAGCATCGTCTTGCTTGCAAGCAGTTTGTCTAGGAGCACAGTTGCCGAATCTCTGGCCGGCTGCTAAGTAAGTATAAGTATAAGTAAGTGACAGAACTCACGAGCAAATCACAACTAAGATACCTATCCGCGATTATCGTTCGGCGCGATTAGCGATTTTTCTGTTCATTGCAAGCTCGAGACGCTCACCGCACAGCGATTAAATGCTAACACAAGCAATGCAATCGTAAATTGCTAGACTGTCGCCGTTTCCGTATAGTCGTGGTATCAGTGTAGCTTTAGTCTTATGGAGCGTGGAACTGTGGACCGCATATGAATCCAAATGGAAGCGCGACTATGTGATTACCTGCGTTGCGTTACCGGAGCTGTTGCAGTCAGGGAATGACTGGGATTTGGTAGTGATTGCAAAACCGATAGGACGTTAACCTATTTACAGCGTGGCTTGAATGGTTGGGGTCTGAAATACAACTGACGGTGACGGTGGCTAGACGTGCAACGACAATTAGAAAGTTCATATACCTAACCTGGATAATTGGGTGGAAGTTATCGTGTGTACGGTGACATCTCTGTCAATTATTGATTGAGACGCAAAGTTGTTTCTTTTAAAAAGTGACCTTTGACACTTGACCGTTCTTATCTTCTTTTTATCACAGGTGTAATCACGTGTCATAATCACAAACAAAAGTGTGGGTTGTCAAATAATCATTTTGCGAAACGAATCAGCTGTCGGTGAAATGATCACATACCAAAAAATACAAGTATATAGGTACTAGGTAAGAGAACCTCTGATGCAGACCGTACGCCACAGGCTCGGTGCATTCAGTTATCAGCAACGGTTCATTTCAATTTGGCTCGTATCATTCCGTCATCGAATGCAGTGAATAATGGTAACATTTGTAGCATGCTTTTTACTTTTATAAAAAAAAACTATATTTATCTCGTATATCATCAACCAGTAGATGCAATTAATTTATGAGAGAATGAGTTTTTTCTTTATTTTTTCCAAAGAAAAAACTTAACAGGGGTGTTCACTTAGACATACTCCACCCCTGGCTGAATTCTTGGCGGTTAATTTTAACGCACCCTGTATAGATAATTAAACACCCAAGACTCGTATTCAGCATTAATTATCCGACCCGACCGGGGATCGAAGCTGGGACCTCAAGCTTCATATTCAGATTCTCTGACCACTATAGGCCATCCGGTAGTCTTCCTTGTTTTGTGATACCTAAGTACTTGATGTCATTAGTTAGGCAATTAATTTGACAAATGCAAACATGACACTAAATTACTTTGAAGTGAATGCATTACCTGACCTGGTAAAGATCGCGGGATCGCGGTGGATACGGAAAGCACAAGACCGGTCTGAGTGGAGATAGCCTTGGGGGAGGCCGCCGTCCAGTAGTGGACGTCATTCGGCTGACATGATGATGATGATGATGTATGCATTACTCGAAGACTCTATTAAAGCATGTGCCATTTTGATCTCAGATAGAACCCTCGAGTAACATTGTTACAAAATTAAGTACGTAATTCAGGTAAGGGTTTGTATTTAGTTGCAATGTACCTACGTAGTGAATAAAAACCACTCGCGACTAAAAACCCTACCGTCAACTTTATCTACTTACTCACTGAGGCCCGAGTAGGAATATTCGAAACCTGCGTCACGTAAAATGGAACAGTAAACGTTATCGAGTTTGTATGACGTTTGGAACAGCGCCCGCCCGTGAGCGTATTTGGAACTAAAATTTTGTATGAGGTTTCTCGATCTCGATTACGATAACCGTAACGTTACGCAGCATTCGTAAAGTGCTCGAGCCTCTGCATACCACACACACACACACACACACACACACACACACACACACACACAAATACTCGCAAAACGTAACACACAGTTAACCTGTTAATGAAACTTGTAAGCTTTGCCCAGCCAAATTATACAGCCAATAGAATCAATAAGATACGGCCCAATCAGCAAGGGCCACGTTTCAAGAACAAGCGGGCAAATCTAGTTAACCTTTGTTGATTGCCGTTTTCCCTTTATTAAGGCACTGTGTACCTATAAAGGTAGCATCCTTATTCTGTTTTAGAGGATTTAAGGGCGATACAAGCGGGTAATAATAATGAAAAATGATTTAAAGCGCAAAAGGACCTCGGTCCCCAGGCACAGCATCTGCTTGGAGAAAGGTCTGTCTATTGGAGACTTTGCCATACATAAAAAAAGTTTAAAGGTTGACAATCACATCATAGGCATAGGCTGGAATAGGCCGTGGTGAAACCTTTCGCAAGTAGTAGTTGCTGTAATAACTTACGATTGAGTACACGTTATTGCTAACTATATAGAACATCATCAATATTTTAATATTATTTTCGAATGTAACATGGCCGATGTCTGTAGCGCGGTACAGGCCGCTTACAAAAGGAATAAAATTCAAAATTCCAAACTGTGGGGCTTTCGTTTAGCTGAATTAAAAACTGATTTCATTAATCAAAATGAAATACAAAAATAACTGTCCGTATTAAAATCCTATAGATTAAAAAAAAGACAATCCCGATTTGAATTTCGAAGCACACAACATCATCAAAGGCCGATCACATTGCCATTGGTACCACTTCGAGTTTAATTAATATGTCAATAATATTACGTTACACTTGATTAGGACCAAGTATTGATTAATTAAGACGCAAATAGATTCAGCGAGATACATAATACGTGATTCGATAGTAGTATATTATTGGGCATTCTGGACCACCATTCATTCGATCGGGCGAAAAATTTCGCCCTCACTCATTCGTGGTGATCCAGAAGCCCAATAATACAATGAATTGCACACAACCTACAATCAACCCAAACCCAACGGTAACCAACCTAACAGTAACCTATCAGCATTTGCGTTCAACATAACGCTCAACCTACACCTGAAATCGCATTGGGCATTCTGTTTCACCTCTCGATCAACGCAACGAATACATCAGCCCAACAGCAACTCAAACCCAACGGAACCCAACCTAACAGAATTTGCTCACACTCGAGGTTTAACGTTAACCATCTGCTCTTCTGCTCATTTTGAATAAGCATTCCATGCTTGCAACACGCGCGCATTGGTTGAATTGATCTTGAACAGATATGAAGTTTGTAAAACAAGCTCAGAGCTTGCAGTTGGAGGTTGTTTGTTCAGATCGCAACAATCGTAGTTTTCGTCACGGTGAACTTTTACCCGACACAATTCGCTGTATAATTTGCGGTCCTTCTAATTGCGGTAAAACTAATTTAATTGTCTCTCTTCTACTACATGAACAAGGACTACGCTTTCAAAATATTTACGTATATTCAAAAACACTTTTCCAACCGATGTACCAGTTTTTAGAAAAAATATTGATGTTGGTTCCATCAGTTAAATTTCAAAAATATCGCGAAAATGATGAAATACTAAGCCCGCATGAAGCTGAGAACAATTCAATTATCATATTTGATGATGTTGCATGCGAAAATCAAAATAATATAAGGGATTACTTTGCAATGGGAAGGCATAAAAATATTGACAGCTTCTACTTAAATCAAACTTACAGTAAAATACCTAAACAATTAATAAGGGACAATGCTAACTTAATCATCCTTTTTAAACAAGATGAAGTTAATTTACGTCATGTTTATGACGAGCACGTTGGAACTGATATGTCTTGGTCACAGTTTCGGGAAATGTGTGCAAAAATATGGAGCGTACCTTTTAGCTACTTGGTTGTAAACAAGGACTGTGCTAGAAATTCAGGATGTTATAGAATGGGATTTGATACATTTATCGTTTTGGATTAACCGTGTTACTTAACCAGTTTCATTTTCAAGAAACTTTTATTGCATCATGGGAATCCATCGAGATCAGACATGAATCATAAAATAAACACCGAGAAAACTTTAAAAGAAAAAGTACTTCAGTCTGCCGATGCTGTCAAAAAGAAGGTTAAACTACTTCGTGATATGAAAAATAACAACAATATGATTTTGGAATCAGTCTTTAAACCAATAACAGACCCGCTTAATGAAATGGTTAAAAGTAACGACAATAAATACTATAACACTAATGAAACCGATTTTGATGAAGACATATTTAAGTGGCAAAAGGCGCCAAAAACATTAAAATTTAGTCCTAATGAAGGGAAGAGAAGTAGTATTAATAATCAAACAATCGTACGAAATTTTTCCGAAACGACTTCAAATAATGATGATGAGGTATCAAATAGAGACGAAAACAGACAAGATGGTGATGATGACATGTTATGTGAAAGTGACAACAATGATGTCTTGGAATCAACAAATGATACTTCATTTAAGACTACCGGTTCATATGCATCTCCTCGCGAAGACCCTGCATGGCAAAAACAATACAACACCGACTTGGACATTCCTTTTGGCATACGAACAGAACGCGATAAGCTTATGTTAGGATCTTGTTTAGTTTCCGTTAGTGGCGAAAAACTCAAAGTAAATGGACGTACTTACAATTTAACACCAGGTTTATATGATTTGTTATTTAAGAAGTTGCCTGATTTAGGTATCATAACTGAAGACGATAAACGTTATTATAAAATGTTGCTACTAGAAACGAATGTCCATAGACGAGATTTTGATCCCAATAAACCAATAAAAAGTAACAAAGGTCAGAAATATTTATACATTATAAAACCGCTTTTCAAATTATCGAAACAACGTTCAATAAGCGAAGATTTATGTACTTACGGCAAAGGACTACCAACAATGAAAAAAGTTAAAAGAGATGTTTCATATGTCTATTGGGATAATCCAAACGAATTAGTTGAAAGATTGAAATTACTCATTGCTTCCCGTGATGCCGGTAACACAGGATTAGACAATGAAATAATATCAATTGTAGAAGAACTTCGTGAAGCGGGCTTGGTTAATCAATGATATATAAAACTGGTATTTTACTTTTACCATCAGTCGAAGCCGGAAATTTGATGATACATAAGTGCATAAAAATAAGAAGTGAAAATGAACATAGACAAATTCGGTCATCATGTTCATAAACGTTTGCGTGTATGTGAAGTTTTTGAACTTAACAATAAAACTTTGCTGCGTTCTGATGATGGCGATTTCGATCTACAATCATCGCGATTAAAGGGGGTAGCGGATCCTTTGACACCCAATGATGCAGCTAATAAGCAATATGTCGATCAGCTCGTCCAGGACACTTACGAGAAGAAGCATCTAGATTCTTTATTTAAAACTATAAATTCTCAAATTCATCAGCTTGCAAATCAGTTGAAAATAAACTTTTATACAAAAAGGGACATAGACAATATTTTAAGTAATTTCAAAGATGACAAAAGAACAAGTCGTGAATGAAATCCATAGATCGGCCCGAAAAAATTTCAAGCGTCGCGCAGTTATATTAAAAGGAATTGATGATTTGTGGCAAGCAGATTTAATTGACTTACAGAATTTACATACTGTAAATAAGGGATATAAATACATTTTAGTTGTTATTGATACATTTTCAAAGTACACGTGGTGTATTCCTACGAAATCTAAAACTAAAACAGAAGTAAAAAATGCATTTGAACTAATTATCAAGTCGACCAAACGAATACCTAGAAACTTACAGACAGACTTTGGAAAAGAATTTTACAATGATCAATTCGATTGTTATGTGAAATCCTTAAAAATAAATCATTATTCCACGTATTCAGTTAAAAAGGCGTCTATTGTTGAAAGGGTAATAAAAACGCTCAAGAACAAACTTTACAAATATTTCAGTTTCATCGGGAACTACAAATGGCTTGGAAAACCTTTAGATGAGATAGTTCAATCTTATAATCAAACTGTGCATAGCACAACAAAATTTAGCCCAAATGAGGTGAATTTTAATAATGAAGCCGAAGTAAAGAAAAACATAGATAAATCACAATCCAATCGGCGTTTTAAATTAAATATTTTTAATGTAGGAGATCATGTGCGTATAAGCAAGTACAAAAGCGTCTTTCATAAAGGTTATACGCCTAATTGGTCAACTGAGCTATTTACTATTAAAAAGGTGAATCACACTCGTCCTGTTACTTACCATATTGAAGACCAACGAAAAAACTCAATACTCGGTACATTTTATGAACAAGAACTGCAAAAAACTAAGTATCCAGACGTTTACCTCATCGAAAAGGTAATCAAAAAAAGAGGGAAAAAATTGTATGTTAAGTGGTTAGGACTTAACGATAGCGAAAACAGCTGGATCGACAGAAATGCCATTGTATAAATATATTTAAAAACTTTCTCGCGCTAAGTCATTAACTTTTGGGATATGAAAGGAAGAGGACTTCTAAACAGTATTATTAATCACTTACCGTTTGAACTGCACTTACCTGGCTACAATTATTGCGGACCAGGCACAAAATTGCATAAGCGATTGCAAAGAGGTGATAAAGGAGTTAATGAATTGGACAACGCGTGTATGCAACACGATATAGCATACGATAAATATTCTGACCTAACAGACCGACATCGTGCAGATTTTGAACTCTATAAAATGGCTAAACAAAGATTGAAGTCAAAAGGTGTTGGAAAAGGAGAAAAACTTGCGTCTTGGATAGTTAGCAAAGTGATGAAATCTAAAATGAAAGCTGGTGCAGGGATAAAATCATTTAAGCATTTTGTTTCTAAGATACGTACCGAATTGAAAAAAAACAAATCTAAAAAAGAAGGCACTGCAGTCAGTCGAGCTTTTGCTGCAGCGAGTAAAGTATTTCTTAATAACAATACGAGTAAAATGAGAGTTCCTCGATTAATACCGATTCCTAAAACTGGAGGTATATTGCCACTAATACCTATTTTCGCGGGACTTTCTGCGTTAGGGTCATTGGCAGGAGGAGCTGCTGGGATCGCTAAAGCTGTTGGTGACTACAAAGCTGCAAAAAAGAGCTTATCCGAATCAGAACGTCATAATAAAATAATGGAATCTATTGCATTAGGTAAAGGGTTGTACATTAAACAGTATAGAAATGGAAAGGGTTTGTGTTTAAAACGATTAAAAAACTAAATAAAAGGCTACCCAGACGTGCTCTTACAAATGTTGATATTTTAAAACATTCAACAGATATTCCTTATTTTCGTGGTGTTTACATGAGAGACAAATTGCCAAACCGTCCAAAAAGAGTAGAATGTGCAATCGTAAATTTAGATAGTTCTAAAAACCAAGGGACTCACTGGGTAGCCTATGTCAAAGATAATAATCATTGTGAATATTTTAATAGTTATGGTGATCTTCAACCGCCGCTAGAATTAATAAAATATTTGAAAAATTATAATATTTCATACAATTATAATATTTATCAAAAATTCGATACTGTTAATTGCGGACATTTATGTTAAAAATATTTAAAAAAATATTGGAATAACCGTTTAAATATCTCTGAACAATAAATAGCTTCTCATTCTCACGATGTCTTTCACTTTGTCCATAACGGGATCCTCCTCTACCCTGATTACGAATCACTCGCCAGCTCTTCAACTAGATGGTGAATATGAATGCGGGTTGCTATACTTGTCGACATTTAACTCGATACCTAATATTGACAACCGAAATAATAAGTTTTATTATGGTGATAACGAAGTAGTAGAAATTCCTGAAGGGTCATATGAACTTCAAGATCTTGATGATTATCTTAAAAGACATCTCCAAGGTTGCACCTTTACACTGACATGCAATAATAATACGCTAAAAACATCTATATTGTGTTCCAAAAACGTCTATTTTAAAAAACCAAATTCGATTGGTAAGTTACTTGGTTTTGGAGAAGAAACAGTTCAGGCGAATATATTAACTGAGTCCCCTTTTCCCGTGTCCATTCTGTCTACAACTATAGTACGAGTTGAATGTGACATCGTGAGCGGGTCATTTATAAACGGAAAACCTAGTCATATAATTCATGAATTTGTGCCAAATGTACCGCCTGGTTACCGGATTATAGAAACACCTAAAAATGTTATATATTTTCCTGTTACTCAAAACAGCTTAAACGCTCTTATAATAAGAATACTGGATATAAACGATAATTTAGTGAATTTACGTGGCGAAGAGATTCAGATATATTTACATCTCAGAAAAAAATGATAGACTTTAATAAATGTACGGTCTCAAACAGCAAAGCCGTTAGTGCTCATTGTGCTATCAAGAAAAGAAGACCTAAAGGACAACTAACGAAGGAAAACAAACAGTTTTTAAAAAACATAGGATTATTAAAATGAGTATACTAAACTTATCAGACTCCTTTAGCTTTGATAGCACGATTGAAAGTTTCGAATATCATTCGTATAAACCGTACGTAACAAGTTTCAATTTAAATGATGAAATCCGTATACCTATCAACCAGCAAGATCTATACGTATTACCATCAGCGAGTACTTTATACATAGAGGGTACTATAGAAGTATTCAACAGAGAAACAAAAGCGAAGGTGTCCAGTGTTCATTTTACAAATAACCCTATACTTCATTTATTTCAAGATATTCGATATGAGCTGAATGGGATTGAAATAGATAAAATTAAAAACGCTGGGGTCACAACAACAATAAAATCTCTTGTGTCGATGAATGAACTTGAATCATCGATGTCAAAGTTATGGGGCTGGGATGTTGATGGCACAAAAATTACGCATGGATCATTTTCTGTGTCAATTCCTTTAAATAAGATTCTTGGCTTCGCAGAGGATTATAACAAAATTATTATTAACTGTAAGCATGAACTTATTCTTTTACGATCCAATACTAATTTAAATAGCGTAAAACTGAACACAAATGAGTATATAGGTAACATAACTATATCTAAAATAGTATGGCGCATGCCGCACATTAAGGTTTCTGATCGTGAAAGATTAAGTTTGCTTAAATATTTGGAAAGAGATCGAGCTATTCAGGTAGCATTTAGGAACTGGGATCTGTACGAATACCCGCTTTTACCTAAAACATCAAAACATTCTTGGGCCGTCAAAACTTCGTCTCAAGTTGAAAAACCTCGATATGTTATAATTGGATTAAAAACAAACAGGAAAAATGTTGCTGATAAAGATATATCGCGTTTTGATCATTGTAATTTGCGTGACGTTAAAGTTTTTTTAAATTCAAATTATTTTCCTTATGAAAACTTGAATGTCAGTTTCTCGGCTCAAAAATTTGCTATATTATATGAACAGTACGCTAAATTCCAACAGTCTTATTATAACCGCAGCCAAGCACCGTTGTTGAATCCACAAGACTTTATAAATAAAGCACCTCTGTTTGTTATCGACTGTTCTCGTCAAAATGAAACCTTAAAAACGGGTTCAGTCGATGTGCGGATTGAATTAGAGTGTGACACAGATATCCCTGACAATACCGCGGCTTATTGTCTTATTTTGAATGATAGTATTATAGAATATAAGCCGTTGACCAATATAACAAAGAAGATATCATGAAACTAGACCATCTATTCGTAGATGTTCAGGGGTTTAAATCATCTAAAAATGAATTTATTATTAAAGAATTTGCATACAGTACCTATGAACACACGCAGGCGTATTTAATAAAACCTCCATATTCATTTTCTACGTTATCAGAAAACGAAAAAAGGCATGTGAAATGGATAGAGAGAAACCTTGGCATTATGTGGCGTGAGGGGTATATCGACCACAGAGAATTTAAGAGAATGATTCATAATTTCTTGGAAGGCAAAAAAATATATGTAAAAGGTTTTGAAAAAATTAAGTGGATTAATGATTTATGTGCTGATTGTACTGTAATAGACTTGGGAGAGAAAGGTTGTTCTAATTTTCAATTAATGTATAAAAAGTATTGTATCGACAACAGCTCTTATAATTGTCTACATCATAAAAAAGCTTGTGCCTTAAAAAACGTTATATGTCTTAAAAAATATTATTTCGATATTATGCATATTTAACATTGTAATAAATTACACCTAATTTTCAAAAATAAATATTTACGTTTAATCATTTTTTTATTTTTTAACCCAGTCAAAATTAGTTATCATTTATTTTGAACGAAGACTTTTTATATTAACCCATTTTTAAATAATTGAATTTGTTTGTTTAAAAATATGAAATAAATGATAACGATTCATACCTGTGGCTAATAATAGTGTTAATCTATTTAAGCGATATTTACTGAAAAGATTTTTCTTGTGCATTTAATCATGATAATTTTATTTTCGTTTGAATTATTGCTTTATTGACATACTTACAAAAAAAATCTTTCCTGTTGACGTATCGCTTAATCAAAGGAATAAAACAAGAAAATTGTTGACCATATTTATTTTCAAAATTATATACAAAAACAGTAAAAACATTAATAACTAACACTATATCCGCACAACTTCTTGGATATCTTATTTATTACACTTTCTGTACTGTCTATTATCTCATCGTATCCGTCACTTGCCACATACTGCGCACTGAGCATAACGTTTTCACCGGTTTCGTCGTTTTGATCCGGCGCGGAGTCACTTATGTTAATTATTTGGATTTTGACAAGTCTGTTCCCCTTAGTTGCTTCATTGTTTATAACGAACGACGGCGGGTGACCTCGTACACTTCTCTTTACCACTTTGTTTAGCCTTAGTTTTGGTTTACTAGACTTGGTTTTCGTTTTGGCACTTGCAATTTTTTTTACAAATTCACTGACTTCTTCTTCTTCTTCATCTTCTCGGAATCCTAATGGACCCTGTGCATATTGCGAAAACATGATTTGAGTGTCTTGCGTTCCTTCCATATTCTGAAACAAAAGAAATCAAATAAATAAACGCATCTGGCAACACATATGAGCATTTTCATACGCTTACAAAACAATAATAGCAACAAAATAATACGAATAAATATTAAATAATGCCAATTTTACTTACCGAATCGGGAATGGATCAGCTCGTCTTAATTTTCAAAACTTTGGAACGACTTTACTCAGTTATGAATGTAGAGTGCAGAATGATAACTTACTATAACAGCCGCTATTTATAATTACAGTAATTTCATGCGTCAGCAAATTAAATTAACACGCGCTTCGGAGCATGCGGTGCATACCGCCGCGCTGCTTAATGCCGATCAAATTACAACGACACGTAAGGACTTGTTATAATTGGTACCAAATGCAATAAATGTGAATAGGTATATTTCACGTGTCAGCAAATTACCTTAGCACGGGCTGCATGCCGCCGCGCTGCTTAAGACACGTAAGGACATGTTTTAATTGATACCCAATGCAATAAACGAGGATAGGTATTATTTGCCTGTTCAACAGAACATGATTTTACTTACCATTATCAAAATATTACATTTAAAATTAAGCCTGAGCCCTGAGCTTTTTGATGACGGAAAACATCGTCAGGAAACCTCCGAAGCGAGAAAACTCAATTTCAACTCAAGTAAAATGTGTTTTCAGTCGGTATCCTCGCAGTCTATATATACTTAGGTGGGTGAAAGAAAAAAAGAAAACAAATGTTAATAACACTTCATATTTATTTATTAAAAAAAAAGAACAAACCATACAATTTACAAATCAATGTGTAATTATAAAAAATAAAGTACTTAATGATAATCTACTTATTTGGTATAGTCAGCGTCAAAAGTCGCTCATCTGGTCGTAGAGCGAAAAGGTACAAAAGTGATGAGCGGCTTTTGACGCTGACCCTACAACATACATAATTATAATTTTACAATAACGTAAGTACTCAACGTATTTTATTTTATTAAACACATTCTAATTTTTTATTACCCATTGGGTGCCTACGAAATAAAATTACAGCTCGAGGAAAGGTCGCTTAGATAACTACTGTACTAGAAAATAGACTCATGTCCCCAAGATTTGGTTGAAATTTTGTCTGATAATATATGTCGTTTATCGTCTTTGTTAGATAAAGCAACTTTATTGACAGATTGAGTGAAGATCTCGTGCCTAATCGATTTAAATAATATGTGTTTTTTCCGAACTATTTTATCATTGAATAACACATCCCGATAATCATTTAATGTTAACTCTTGAACTGCTGGTTTTTTTATTCCTTTAGCCTTTTTGATAAGAGATTTATCACTTTTAATACAGTATAGTTTAGAACGTAACCCTATAAACTCGGTAATAAGTTCTCCTCCTAACTCATCTTTGAATAACCCAGGAATCTTCTTGTTACGTAAAGGTATTTGCAAATCATTTACAGGGTTATAATTGCTTGTGTCAAAAAAGTTTAAAAAAATATTTTTTAAATCGCTGTAAAAGTCTGCAGTTTCGATTTTGTAAATAAAACTGTCGGTATCAGTGTAGCACAGAGTAACTTGATCTTGGTAGTGTTTTTTTATTACCGTGTAGTGAAATTGGTACATATGACTTTTAGAAAGTTCTAATACAGAGAATCCTACGTAGATTGGTTTATCTAAAATTACTTTTTCAGGCTTCATTTGTACGACAACCAAATTTTCAGACAACACTGTTGCACTATGGAAATTCGGTTTGGCAATTAATTTGTTAGCACAAGTAAACTTTTTTGTTTTGTTTTGACGGTCGTGCCACTTATTTACTAATTTGACGTCAACTCGCCGCTCACTGTCTTCAAGAGTTTTCCCAAAAACTGAGTTATTCATTAATTTAAAAAGGTCTTGTTGGAAAGGAGTAGTAGCTTTTTTTCTCAGTTCTGTATTTAAATGAATGTACTGTTTTAAGAATGGACTTTGACGAAACCTTATAACGCGATGGATTTTATCAAGAGTTAAGCCGTTGCGTAAACATGTTTTCAGATGGACGTAATGAATGACGTATTCGTATTTGTTATATAAATTTGGGATCAATTTGGTCGTTTTTCCTCCTGGAGGAATAAATTTTTGTGCGCAAAATGGATAGTCGTTATGGTTATGGTGTAAATTTTCCGGATATAGCAAGTCAACTTCCAGAATAAATCCAAATGGAGCATCATCTTCGACAGACAAAATATCTAGTTGGGCAATTTCATGATGATCTAGAAAACTAAAATTAGACATGGGCAACGATTGACACATACTGTAACCATATAAGTTATTGCAATCGATATATACTAAAAACGAGTCTGGTTTATTCATGTCATAAGTTTCCATGTACTTATTATTAGCCTGAGCATATCTGGTCGAACACATGCAAATACCACCTCTTATTCCTTTTTGTATGAGTCGAATTATTTCTAATTCGGATATCAATTCAAGCTTAACTCCGGTTTTTAATAACATAGCATCAAACGATAAGCTTGGAGCAGTTAAATAGAATGCCGGATCTAAATGATAATTTAACTTGCAAATGAACCGAAAGTTCTCAAAAATATCTGATAAAAGCAACACATCAGTTTTTAGGTAAAGATCAGTATATTCTCCCATATCTTTGATTTTAAATTCGGACCATACAGATTGCGCATGTGCGTAATCTGAATCGCTTATTTGTTCGTTGGAAAGAGAATCAAAAAACAAGTTCTGTGATGGAAGCTCGGTCTCTGTAAACTTATCCCAGCTCGACATATAATCGTAAGGATAAATACCTTTGCGAGTTAATAATTTATTTTTTTTAGTTTCAGGATAAAACTTGTTCAAGTGAATAAAATCATCTTTATGTAAACCATTCGCTAATTTTTCCAAGCTTGTTCCTAAAAATTTAAAAGAGTCTACAAATCGAATTTGTGCATACTTTTGATCTGAAATCCACAAAAACTTAGTGAACGAAATATAATTTTCTTTATTTTTTGGGATTACTTTCACAGGCCCTGAACATTTACTAAGTTCCTGTATAAACAAATGACAATCGTAACCTGCTAAGTTATGAAAGAAAACAGGGACCAATTTAGGAACGCGAAAGCGCAGATTGCAGTACTGGTGCGCGGCACCGCGATAACGGCCCGTTAGATGACAGTGATCTCTTACTTTGTCTGCAAACAATAAACCTTTACACATATGACAATTTTTGGCACGTTCATGAGCTAAAGAATCTTCTACAGTAAATATCATGGGAATTTCTTTTTCTAAAACGTTATGGATGTCTTTAATATGTCTATATAAATAATCTACGAATTTCTGAGCACAATCTGGCCCTCGGTATTGAACAAAACGATTAAGTTGCTCATCATAAGAGCAAATTATATGGTACGCGAAAGCGGCTGGTAAATGTATTTGTTTATTTGTAGTAAAACTACTGTCAGTGTTAGGTTCACAGTTCTGATAGGGTTTAAGGATTGTCTCAAAGTCAGCATACACGACAAATGGAACGTCTTGTTTTCGTTCAAAATGCTTAAATTCGAGATAGGTGCCTTTCTCCGGAAGTACCGTAGCAACCCCACTACAAACGTGACTATTGAAACCGTGTTCAGTTTGAAAAAATATCAGACAGTCTTCGCAGAAATAAAGCTTAGCATGATGTTTGGTAATCTGACCGCGAGCAAGACGCGGTAAATTAGTAATCAAAACATAATGCGACTTATTACCGCGTTCGATTAAAAGTAAATTGATTCGATGTTTCCTTTTATATTGCGATCTGTATAGAGGTCCTACAAGAGTTCGGTTGTTTTTTAAAGAATATACGTTAATACTGATATCAATATTGTGATGCTCAAACGTAATGATATCGGCTAAAGTGACAGGGAAACACATATTATCAAGTTTTAATACGTCTTTAAAATGAGGATAAGATGATAGACGCTCGCGATGGTTTTGACATGGGTAAAGAGCAGCAACAACACACCAGAGAAAACAATAATTATCATGATTTTGAATATTAATGCAAGCTTTTTTATTTTTTATTATCTTAGGTAAGTCTATGTAAGATGACGCTTTCAATGGTTCATACTTATTTATGTTAACTTCTAAATACAAATTAGATAAGAAAGTCCAACCAGAATCGCGCTCCTGAAATTCTTCGATTTTTTTCTGTATACTAATAATTATTGTGTTTAAAAGCTCTTCGAATTGATAATTTTGATGTATAGGAAAATTTTTCGTTGCAAAAGATTTCATTTCCTGCTTGTCATCTTTAAACAAAAGAAAATCGCCAAAATATTCGAAATTTACTTTGAGGGACACATGTTTTTTAAGCGAATTTTCCAAAATTTTTTGCATTTTAGGTTTTACTGTAATCAAAAATGATTCAGGTAAACAAGACTTCAGCTCATCAGTTGCCATTATTCTATAAGATGCTATGCGACCTTTAAAAGCAGACGAAATTTCAACAACCTCATCGTTTAAATTTACACCCGAATTTTTTCTATGCTTATTACTTCTAAGGTGCCCTACCCACTTCCTGCTTTCTACTGTAATTGAACACTGAGTGCAAAAGGGCATGTTTTATGTAGCGACTTTGCTTAAGCTGTAATCCTGGTTTTATATGTTAAATACACAATTTGATAGTTTCAATTTTAATCAAATAATAAAAAGAGACAACCTGCAGTATCCGTTAAAAGCAAAAATAAAAAGTACTAAATTAGTACTTACTTAGTATCGTTACAATAAATTTGACGTTAGCGTCCTTGAAAAGTACATTTATCTTTTTAACAAATTTTTGCTATGCCCTCCATTCAACAGTTTTATCATCGATTTGCGCCCTTAAAGTAATATCGTTAAAAGCGTTTAAATTATGGTTTCATAATAAATCGTTAACATTTATTAAAAACATTTATTAAAAATTACTTGATACACAATTTGATGTAGTTTAAATTTTATTCAAATAAGTAATAAAAAGAGACAACCTGCAGTATCTGTTAAAATCAAAAAAGTACCTACTAAATTAGTACTTAGTATCGTTAGAATAAAATTTGACGTTAGCGTCCTTGAAAAGTACATTTATCTTTTTAATAAATTTTTGCAATGCCTCCCATTCAACAGTTTCATCATCGATTTGCGCCTTTAGAGTAACGAGAGCCTTTTTCCAACGCTCCTGACGTAACTCACCGCGAATATCAGCAGTGTTGTACACCCGCAGCTCCAAGAAAAAGTCTCCGTTGAGGGTGCAAGCTCGTTTTGTTGACCCGTTCGGTACCCGGCTTATAATGGATGAATCAAGCGGATCAGTCTCAGCAGGCTTATGGTTAACAGCAACGTCTTCAGGAAATATTCCGAACACGTCAAACGGGTTTTTAGTTTCTTTTTTCTTGGGTGCAGCAGATCTGAAACATAACAGACATTAAACAATGAATAAGACAGTTGTACTTAGTTCGTCGAAATTCATTAAACAAATTACAAGAAAAATACCTTGGGGTTGACGGCTTTCTTTTTTGAGCAGGTTTTTTTATTTTTGGGATACTGACATCTGCAGCGGCAACGCTCTCCTCTGAATCAGATCTGAAATAAAAAATATGTTTTTATTACTCGACATTTAAAATAACCATATACATCGATAAAAAAAGAAAAAAAAATACCTTTTTTAAATGAAAAAAGTAGACAAACAATATTTAAGTAAATATGTACCCAGCTGACAAAATAAAAAACATGAAATATGAAAATAAATATAAAATGGCTACCTGTTTGGAGCTGAAGCTTTTCGTTTTTCAGCCGACCTTCCCACTTTTGACCGAACGGTTCCGCTGTTTGCAACAGTGATGGGTTCAAACTCGGAATCAGACCTGAAAGGAAATTAAAAATATTAATGCCTGTTGGAACCCTACAAACAATATGAACCAAATGTTTTAATTTCGTTAGGAAAGTAAAGCGTTAGGTACGTTGAAATACATACTTACATTTTAATCGATGTATAAAGCAAATAAACTTTACTAACGTAGAAACTCTGCACAGCTTAACCTCTGAGCTGAAGATGTAGAAGACTTGATGCACTGTGCACGTCACGTTCGAAATTGGAAAGGAACAAATTAGCCCCGCGCAAAAGTTTTAAACGAAATTATTTGCTGATTTTACTAAATGAACTAGGGCTGTCGCATTCCAAATCACAATTGTGTATTATGCTTATGTGCACATAACAGTTCTTTATTTTACATTATTTAATTCTCGACGCGATGGAAAGAGGAACGTTATGAATTTGTCTATCTGTCTGTTGGTAAATCTGCCTACTTCGTATTCCACATATGCATGTATTCAAGATACCAAAAAACTAATCGAGAGTGAGTTGTAAGCTTTTTTTAATTTACTTTTTTAATTTTTAATTTACTTATTTATTTTTTATTTATTTATTTCTCACCAGCTAAATTAAGGAATTACCTAAATATTAGTATTTCAGTAATTGTAGTAATCATTATTTCTTTTAAGAACATTTATATTCGCATTTAATAGAGGTACCCATTAATTGTAAATTTATCCATTGATCATTGTCAACCCTACACCTTTATAATATGAATATTATTTCGCAACCACGCTTCATACATGCACCGCATTTGTATGTCAGCAAAAAGACGCCGATCGCACTGTGTGTCACATTACAACTTGATAACGTTGCGCAATAAAATTGGCTAATACCTAATTGGTAACATTTTCATGCTCAGTTCTGTACGTTAAAATTATAACGGAAACTGGAAAAAAACCTCCTCAGATCGTTCAAATAGCCTCAGTATTAACCGACTTAATTACTAAGTTAATGGGTAAGGTTAGTAATTGGTTAGCTCACACAACCAAATATCATCTTACCTCACCTACTAAGACGAAGATTTAAACTTAGGTAAAAACGTGTTCTAACTGTAATGTTTGCTACTTTACATCGTAATTATAAATACACATACAATTGTTATTTCCTAATACGAAAACAAACATTGTCTTGTTACAGGTACAAACAGGTATAAACCTTTTTCAATTTGAACACAAAAATAAACAATTCCTATATTATTAACATTTATGATAAGATAACCTAACCAACTTAGAAAAGTCGAAAAACAATAGACATTTTCGCTTCAAAGGTCAATATCTTAAAAACGGTTGAACCGATTTTGATAAAACAAGTCTAAGAACCATTGTTAGAAAACCTGTTAAATGAAAAACCGCATTTAAATCGGCTCATTCATTTAGGAGCTATGGTACCACAGACAGACACACAAAAATCTAGGTACAAATTCTAGCGCACGATGTCAAAGTTTAACATAAGCGCTGTCTGTGGGTTAAGCACTGAACTAAGTAGGTGTAAGTAATGATTTAAGTAAGTACCTTTGATGTACTGGTTTCGTATAGAATACAAATGGTTTCGAATAATTTCGATAGATGTCATCACCGCCTACTCGTATGTCCATTTGCATGTTAAGAACAATAAACCTTAGCGAGCGCGCTCGCTACGTAATTTGATCGAGTACCTAACTTACACTACAATGTCTTCGAGTTGAAATGACTTAAGTACATAATCATGTATATCACTTTACAACTCGTTTCTGATCAAACTTTATATTCTAGTCAGCAAGACAATTTTTACGTCAACATGATAAAGTGATATAAGTTATTTAGAAAGTGTGATAAAGTATCGCGGTCTCACAGATGGAGTTGTTCTACATTAACATCAATTAAATCACACTATTTGACTTAGTTTTAGCGATACCAATTTAAAATCATATTTCGGTTTTCACTAGTGTAGTGAGTTACACATTTTTATGTTTTCGTAATTTAAATAATGTTTACTTAGTGCTTTATTCCAGCGTAAATTAGTTTAAACCTAACTCGCGCTAACGATGGTTTTGAGATTCGTTGATATAAATAAATCCGACATACAATTTGCCGTGTACGTAAAACGCGGTCATAGCGATACATCCGAAAACGGATGCCGGGAACTAACGCGTCCTGGGTGACCCGACCTTGTCTGTGGAGTCTGATCAGCTTTGCGGATGAGTTGTATACAAGCCTCGGTGGGAGGCATCCAAAACCACCACGCACACAAAAAGCGGTCATAGCGATACATCCGTAGGTGGATGCCGGGAACTAGACGCGTCCTGGGTGACCCGATCTTGTCTGTGGAGTCTGATCAGCTTCGCAGACAAGTTGTGCAAACACCTGAGTTAACCTGAGTCAAAGGCTGCGGCTTGAGACCGAGGAGCGCTCAGTGGCTTCGGCCTCGTGCATATCGGACTTGATCAACCCGGTGTGCATGGTGTACTTTTGCTTTTACTTTATCTAAGCTCAAACATTATTAAACATATCTATGTTAGGTTGTCAATTAGTTGAGACTTGAGTTGGACTGAAATTTAAATACATTGAATAAATTCCCGTCGGGTTGGCTTGTCGTTGAACCTCGAGTCAAAACTTCGCTCATTCGAACGAGAGGTGGATGCCCAATGCGATTTCAGGTGTAGGTTGAGCGTTATGATGAACGTGAATTCTGATAGGTTACTGTTAGGTTGGGTTCCGTTAGGTTTGAGTTGCTGTTGGGCTGATGTATTCGTTGCGTTGAACGAGAGGTGAAACAGAATGCCCAATGCGATTTCAGGTGTAGGTTGAGCGTTATGTTGAACGCAAATGCTGATAGGTCACTGTTAGGTTGGGTTCCGTTGGGTTTGAGTTGCTGTTGCGTTGAACGCGAGGTGAAACAGAATGTCCAATGCGATTTCAGGTGTAGGTTGAGCGTTATGTTGAACGCAAATGCTGATAGGTTACTGTTAGGTTGGTTACCGTTGGGTTTGGGTTGATTGTAGGTTGTGTGCAATTCATTGTATTATTGGGCTTCTGGATCACCACGAATGAGTGAGGGCGAAATTTTTCGCCCGATCGAATGAATGGTGGTCCAGAATGCCCAATAATATACTACTTTCGATCTCGCGTTAGTTTACGCATAATGTGTAATTTGAATCTCTATTAATGGTAATGCTTGAGTAAGGACGTCTTCTATAAACAAGAACATGTTTAAATTAAAACTCGTCGCCTTAGTCTTTCCTAAACGTGAATTACCTGTGTGTAACAAATAATATATTCTATTGTATTCTTTCCATTCCATTCCAATCCATTCCATTCCATCATTGTCATGGTTTTCAAATTGACAGAGGTACATCGATTCTACAAAGCAGTGAATATAACTAAAGCTAAGAAAACTAGCGTTAATGACGACTTAGTTGATGACGCTTCAGTCTCTAGCAAGAGCAATTAAATCAAGAGAACAGCCAATGTCTATAAAATGTCGTTTTTCTTTAAACACCAATACAACATTTTATATTAGTCTTTGGCATATACAGACAGATACAAAATTTAAGATTTTCGGATTTGTGTGAATGGTTGTGCTATAAAAGCTACCTTCATACAAATTTTCAAGTTTATAGGACAATTGGAAGTACCCTGTAGGTTTTGATTTCACGACGATTTGTATCGAAAAGTCTTTTTAAAAGCCATATTTATTGATTGCGTTCACTTAGAGATTTAATTTTTTTACAACTTCAAGGAGTTACAGGCCTGAGTATTTGATACTAATTTCAGTTTGCTACCTCTACGCGTTCCAGAGAAAAAGAGTCTTGAGAGGCAGACAAACAGCTGGACAAGAAAGTGATCCTAATTAGGGTTCCGTTTTTCCTTTTGAGGTTACGGAACCCTAAAAACACCAAATACTACCCCACCTGCACAGCCCAGAAGTTCACGTGACGTGTCGGACGCACAATGAGAGCAGCTTTCCCGACAATGTCGCAATTTATCAAACGAGCCACATTGTTGCTCCCCTCGCACCTTGCTCAGAAGTTAGGGCTGCGGATGCTTGGATGTCGGATGCTGGATGTGCGTGAACATCCACATCCCCATGTCACAGTGACAATGTCAGAATGACACGAGCAGGGAGTTAATGAAGACGGTGACGATAGACCGAAGCTTAAGCTGAAACGTATAAAATATTTGAAGGTCTAGAAACATCGGTGTATACTAAAGAAGGTACAATAGGTAAGTTCAAAAGTTTTCCTCAACGACGTCTGTGTCATTGTTTTCGATCCTTCAGAATTTAATGAGAACGACGTCGAAGCGCAAAGATAAAACTACACGAAAGCAAGTCAAGTAAAAATTGAAGAGAAAAACCAGCAACGAAACTCTTGAAGGGGGAGTAGACACAAGATTGTCATTTTCCGGATGTTTGGGCGCCGCAACGCCGCGCTATACGCATAAATACTTTTAATAATATGGAAAAGCTCGCAGGTGATGTTTTTATTAAATTTCTCGTGAGCACTCAACGAGAATCGAAACGAGTTTCGTCCAAGTTAGGGGGGAAACCTTTTTTCTGCTTCGCGCATTTGAATGGCGTAAACACTTACAATATTTTTGTAGGATAATAGAAAAATCCATAAACGTTGAAGCCGAAATGGAACAGTGATTTTAGGTTTTATGACAAACGTAAGGTAGCTAATAGTGCAATTTTCACGTTTCTTGTAACACGACTATTTGCGTAGGTACAGACGATAGAAGGGATCTGCGTTTATCATAAAGGCCATACCGCGAATGTTATCGTCATACCATCGATCTACTAGAGCTCAGTTTTATAAAGTTAGCAATACTATAAGCTTATAAGCAGATCAGTATTCATTTTACTCTTATTAAACTCAAGAAACACGGTGTACGTACTCGTGGTAATTAAAACAAGACTGTTTCGTTAATTATGGTGACAACAATCAAACGGACCATAACTTTAACAAACGCTACAAACTCAATCCAACGCGTATCAAAAAACTAAATTGGTAGGCAACAAAACTTCCAATTCCAAAATGGAAACATCAAAATAAAAATTATAAACAAATTAGACCGGAACAAATAAGGAGCGAGTGGAGACAATATTACAAAAGGAAAGAATAAAAGCGAGGTTTCAATAATAAATTATCAGTGGGGGCTAGGGTGGTGCCTTGCGGGACTCCCGCGCGGCGAGGCGTGAGCGCCGAGGGACGACACCTCGCCTCTTCCTTATTGTGTGTACTCGGACTTGTGGTGCAAAGATGGTGCTAAAAGCGGAGGTGACGAAGTAGTTATTGAGGCGTAATAATTTACATTTTAAAGAAGGCGTCTTCCTTACTTCACATTATTCGGTACAATCTTCTCTATGTTAAATTAGGATAGCTACGGTTCTGTTGTATATTTTATTCTTTCAAATGTGCTATTTTCTTTTTCTGTATTTATCGAATGTATGTGAATAAATCTCTCTCTCTCTCTCTCTGTCTCTCTTATAGTTTTTATTGTACGACAGTAAGTTATTATCTAAGAAAGCAAGAAAGATTTTGAACTATCGGTCGAAATGTGAACGAAACGTATGGCGTTATGTTGAAATCAAGACAATTCATAAAGTACCGTTGGAAAACATATACAAAGCAAGATAAAATAAACGAGGCAGCAAAATTATTGTCCAATGAATTTATTGAACAATATAAAAAAAGAATCAGCAGTGCCGTATTATAACAAAGAATAGCCAATACAGATGTTTACTAAAAGGTCGAAAATTATTATTATTGAGGAAAACGAAGGCAATTTACCTTTCTATTTATACGAAATCTATTTGGAACAGGTACGACTGCGCAAAGCTGTTAACGTTCATATTTCGACGACTATTCGCCCGTCGAGTGCTCTTGCTTTCCTCCCGAAATAACCATTTATTACTACTTCTGACGAGTGTGGAGGGGGGTTTAAACATATAAATACTTACTAACTGGCAATGTTCAATGTTTTTGCAATATCGGGAAAACTTACTACCGTATTAAGAACAAGATCGCAAGGAGTTAAAAACTTGACGTTACTTTTGAGACTTATAAAACCTCTAGCATAAATTAAACTGTTAATTATGACACAAGCGTACTTTTCCTCAGGGCAATTAAGTCACATATGCACGGAGGCAGAAATACGTATCGAATTATTCCTCCACAACAACCATACCACAACCTTAACACGCCGACATAAGAGCCATGGGACATATTTTCAAGTAAGTTGTATGCACTCATATTTTTGCACTTTATTAAAAACATGCTAAAGCTGTGAAATACCTACGGTCTACAATTTTCGAATTTGTTTTGTTTCAATTAGTATTAGTAAATGTTAAGACGCCAGCAATTCATCAGAGCATTGCCCTCTATTATAAGCCAGTGCACCCCGAAATGAAATAAAATTAGGGAAAGCAGAAAAACATCTGAAGAGCGAAACTTTGTCCAAAGTAAGGACGCGTTCACGTAAAACTTTCCAGATACAAATTAGCGTTTGTGATGAGACAAAGAAAAGGCGGAATGCGACCGCGCCCTGACAGTGTACCAGTGCTTAATTTTAACAATAGATTTGACATTTATTTCGTTTTGCAAGGAACTGAATAGCAGAATAAAATAAAATTTAATTCAAATACAGTTAAAGTCGGAAAAGCTTTCCCCTGTCAAAATGTTTATGACGTTGTCATAAGATTAATTTTTGTCTGGCTCGTGGGAAAGGTTTTTCTACTAGCTATGTCTATAAGCGAAAAGAAACTTTTATTTCTACATATTTATTTACTTGTAGATAATCACATACCAATGTAAAACAATGCGACCAATTTAGTAACAAAAAGACAAAATAATTTGAGTTTTGTTTCGAAGCAGATACTTAACTAGGTAGCTACCTACTTAATTATTAAGAACAGATGGATGATTTTTCAGATTGCAAATTTCCATTTCAAGTCAAAACTCTACCAATACAAGGAATGATAGATTTTGGTTCACTGTCTATGTGAATAAGATTGGTGTTCAACAAAGTACCGCCAAAAAAAGCTCGTAGGTACAAAAAAAATGCTTTTACCAACAAAATACTTAATTCAATATCAAATTACCGTTTTTCAATACTCGACGGCTGGCAACACTACCCTAATCTGTGCCATGTGGACCCTGATTGATCACGGAAGGTTAATATTTGAGATTACTCCGGAGAGGGAATGATTCGTCTTCAATCGTGGATAAAAGGGATCAAAAGAAGTGTATCTCTAATTAAGACAATGAGAGAAATAGGCTATAAAATACTGGCGAATTTGAATGGAACGAGTTTGTGAAAGACAAAGCTTTTAAATGAAAATGGTTCCTGTACTAATCGAGGGGCATCATTTTGTTAGAATTCGATCAGCAGGCATATTGTCTAACTCGCTCCAATCGCCATCTTGTTTATTTTGACAGTGTTTGTATGGACTGACAATTGGTATGGAGTATGGACTGAGAATCATTATTGATTATTTTATTTTTATTTCATAATTCGTTTGCTATCACGCCAAGTATAGAGTTTTATTGTCATTTCGTTTTTAAGACGTCCAAAATGACAATCTACGTCAGTTTTATTAGGTTTATCATCGTCAATTTTTTGGTTCCAAAATATCGGAGCACGCAACCGGGAAGTCTAATCCAAATATACTTATCGCTCATTTAAAATATACTCACTGGCAAAAAATGTGGTATGTGGGTATAGGTAAGTTTGTTTGTAGACTAGGCCAAATTTTATACTGCTGAGTATTAATCACAATAAAAAAAACTACATCAGGACATTCAGCCACATCACGCACGTGTGTGGTGTGTGACAACGTCCGCTTTCATATAAGTTTACTTTTATTACGGGCTTTTACCGTAGGGACGCCCTCGCATCCTGCTGGTAAAAATAAATCCTAATTATATTCCCGTTTGCAAAGCACGCCGCGACCAAGTTACGATGCACCTGGCCTGGCTCCGCGCACGTCTAAGTGGGGGTACTCTTAATTTGGACGGATTGTAGGCATTAGGTTGTTGCTGCGGCTACTTATTAGATTCAGCCATGTTTATTTGTCACTCTAAGGGGTTTGTGTTGACGTTCGGCGAGGCCTGTTGTTTTAGGAGCATAAGCTTTTGCTTTTTTGCGTAAACGAAACAAATGGAAGGGCGTTTCCGTGTTTGGAAACCTTGATAATGTAAATCTTAATGCGCATTAACGTTTAAACTGTGCTTCTAGTTTTGTGCGTTATAAAGAAGAGTCTTCCACTGCAAATTTTTGGCTTACTGCAACGGCCAAGGCCGAAAACGAGATGAGTCTGATTATCTCCCATCAATACAAATCTGAGTGAAACATTTGCCAGCTCCGTGATCACAGAATGCTTTCCACGTCTTTTGTCTAATTCAAACAGCGTCCGAACCCCGCGAACAATAACTCGAACAAGAAAAAATTGCACGCCGCTTCAAAGAAAAACGTCTTTATTAAATATTTTCCTCTCAATAATACGATGGGAGGAAACCGCGGGGAGAATAGACCTTACACTTGACAACTAAGCGTCATTCGTCAAATCAGAAAATCAAAATATTGGAATGAAACTAATTCGAATGAATAAAATAGTGTTTATAATTACTACATTTGTACCTTTCGAGCTTTTTGCAGTTCTGTTGGTCGCGGGAAGCTAAGATGTGAATAACAATGAAAACGTTTGAGTATAACACGGATAATATCCGACAAAAATTTAATAGTCTTCAAGTTTTCTAATATGTTTTGGTAAACTGGAGTAAGGACTGGGTGAGAAGAAGACCCATTGATGCTTTTGCACTTACTACCGAACTGCACCGGTAAGTTCGTACGTAACAGATTTTATGTATGAACTGTCATAGTAAATCTACCTACATGTAATCATTGCTATAACTTAATATTACATAACTTGTCTAACTCTTTTGTCCATGATCGATAAGTAGTTTTATTTTATTTTGTTTGATTTTTTCAATTTTGTTGCATGTTGTTTTCTGTGTCGACTGAATACCGTACCGCTTCACTATGTACCATGACAGCACCTTTATTTACCAATGTATTCTGGCAAATAAAGCATTCTCATTCTCATACAGAGTCCAAGTGTATTTTAAAGCAGGAAATATAAAGTACCTACACCTATTCTTCTCTCTGGCGCGCACGAGAGCGCACCGAGCGCTAAATACTAGTCATTCCATGCGATCATAAATGCGGAAAATTGGAAATAAATTAAAATTACGCCAGAAAATAAATTGGGTATTTCCATGGGGACCATATGAATAGGGGTCTTTCGAATAAAACTTCGACCCAAATTAATTTTAGCGAAAATTATTGCGTATCCCTGCAATATTAATTTTACTTGTAAATTCTAACCGACGTATCATTCATAAAGTAAATATCATTTCTGCCATTCCATGACAATTGCATAAATAATAGGCTTTGCCTAGTTTGGGACTAGGTCAATTGGTGTCAATCGTCCCATGATATTTATTTTTATTTATTTATTTTATGAGGAGAAATCTCAGGCTAGACAAAAACAAAATATGATCAAGTGGGTATCATGGGTCTGAAACCTGTACAAAAGTATGCTGCGTTACATTTAATGTCTTAAGGGAATATTGTTTCTGTGATTAAGAGAAAAATTGGGAAAAATTCTTGAGAATAAAATGCAGTTCGATAGGCCTCCAACAAGATAGAGCGACGACCTGGTAAAGATCGCGGGACCGCGGTGGATGCGGAAGGCACAAGACCGGTCAGAGTGGAGAGCAGCGGGGGAGGCCGCCGGCCAGCAGTGGACGTCTTTTGGCTGACATTGTGATGATATTGCGTTAAACTGTGTTATAAACTAAAGTTAACTCACTAACTTAGAATTACTTGGTCTGATCCTCCTGATAAAGGACGTAAAACGCTTTTGGCCTCATCTGCACTTTCCATCAGGTTTTTACTTCACGTCAGACTACATATTAACGTCTCAGCAACCCAAAGTATTGAATCAACTTTACGTAAGACCGTCGGGCAGAAATAAATTAAAAAGAACGGTCCACTGCGAGTTGGACTTGCGTAACGAGGGCTCCGTACAAAGATTTTTCTCACTTTTTGTCAGTGTTTCAGGTTGTCTAGCCTTGCTCCTAAGCAAAATGTACGCAGTGTGGGGTCATTTTATATTGGTCTGTCACATATACAGACAAATATAAAAACTAAAGATGTTCAGATTTTTCTGAGTGGTTGTGCTACAAGAGCTACCTGAATGTATGAATACCAAATTTCAAGTTTGTAAGGAAACAACCTCTTTAATTACTGTATCTTTTGATTGCGTTGACTTAGAAGTTTGATTTGTTCACAGCTTTGAGGGACTGCAGGATTGAGTATTTGGTATTAATTTCAGCATGCTAACTCCACGCGTTCCAGAGAAAAAGGGTCTTGATAGATAGACAGATAGACAACAAAGTGATCCTATAAGGGTTCCGTTTTTCCTTTCGAGGTGCAGAACCCTAAAAACGTCAAGTCTTGGTTGAACCTTCGAGAAAGGTTTCTAGTCACTAACGTGCCTGCGAGCAGCGCCCTGAGACGCGAGTTCTAAATCTTGAAGTTGAACGTAGGGGCGGCAACTTTTGTAGGTACTCCAGAATACATTTAACGGTACATCAACAAGTCGTGCTTAGGGCACTGGTATACACAGTTACGTAGCTTAGTTGGTTTAAATTTAGTTAAACAAACTAATTGGTATAAAAAGTGAGATTTTTTTCCTCTCCCAAAGTTCATGGATGGTTTTTTTTTAACTGAGAACAGATACTGGAGACTTGAAACTACGGGGTGGGGAAGCTGATATTAGGTCAATGTTACTTTGTTTAAAATTTAACTTACTTTAAATTAAATGAAACAACTTACTACTGTTGGAAAAACAACTTTTAATAAAAAAATATTAATTTGATTGTTGGTCTATCTTGATACCTCACTGAAAAGGCTAAAACAGATCAAAATAAACCACATGACTAAGTGAAGCAGCCAATCAAGTTGGATCACAAATACGTAATGCCAGTATACCGGTATTAAGTGATTTTTTACCTACTTATTCCAGTAGAAACAAACGGGAAGAATTTAGTACAGGGTTTGCAGGGTAGGGAAACCTGGGAATAGCTCCAAAACCTAGTATAAGTTCATTTTTTTTATAATTATCTAATTTACATGGCGCATTATTCTAACTTCTGTGGCGCAAGAATTGAATATTTCTAATTTCTCTGCCATATTTCCTAATTTCTTTGGAGCTATCCTAATTTCTTTGGCCATATATTTTTTAAACTGGTAAAACTTCAAAAATCCTTTAGTGATTTCAAGCAGAATAACATATTATTACATGAATTTGAGTCCTTTACAAGGTATGTTGTTTCATATAACGAAAATATGAGAACTAAAATTCGCCATAGAAATTAGAAAAATTTAGCCGAAATTTGATATTCACCCATAAATTACATTTTAATGAAATTGTATAAATACAGTTACTAGTCCTATATTATTTAAATAGTCCTATACAATGTTAGTTGGAACATACCTACATACAATTTAATATTATAATCAGTAGGGGAGGCAACCCTTGTAGCAACGGTCCCCAGAGGAGAGGGTGGAGTTTTAACCAAATACTATCGGTTTTATAGTGGTCGGTTGATATTTGGACTACGAGAAAAAGTTCTAGGTTATGCTTGGAAGACAATAAAAAAACGCAGATACATTCAGCTAGAATGAAAAAGAACCCGAATATAGTCGTGATCACTCTATGGAGCCGATTGTACCAGTAGGTACCATCTTTCATCTGTGGCGGCAACATAGTTATAAGAAGTTTTGTATTTCAAATTAGTTCAGATTTGCTGTGTTAGAGGGGCGTTTTCGGTGAATCATTAATTAGTTTGTGGGTAGCAGTCGTCACAAAACTAACGGTCAATGTCAGACACATAACCATGACCAGTAAGACGTGATTTAAACATAACTTAAGTAACGCTTGACCGCACAAGTTCTCTCTTTCTTTTACAGTAGGCGGGGTCTCCACCCTTATGTTGTCAGCATTCCCAAAATCCGCACAAAGCGTTTTCGCTCTTCCTTCATCATCCGTATGGCTAAGGAGCGGAATTCCCTGCCTGCGTCTGTGTTCCCTGAACCCTATAACCTGGCCGTTTTCAAGTCTAGGGTGAATGGGCGTTTGCTAGGCAAGCGTGCTCCATCGTAGATCACATCTTCGCTTACCATCAGGCGTTATTGTGGTCAAACGCAAGCTTATAGAGTATAAAAAAATCGGCCAAGTGCGAGTCGGACTCGCGCACGAGGGTTCCGTAGAAAGATTTTAACGCTTTTCTCCAGTGTTTTAAGGGGTCCAGTGTTAGCAGAGCCCTGCTCCTAAGCAAAATGTAGGCAGTGTGGGGTCAACTTATATTGGTCTGCTAAATCTACAGACAGACATAAAAATTTAAGGTTTTGAGACTTTTTTGAGTGATTGTGCTATAAGAGCTACCTTCATACCAAATTTCAAGTTTCTAGGACAACTGGAAGTACCCTTTAGGTTTTCGGATTTCGGATTTCAGCAATTTGTATGGAAATAGCCTTTTTAATGACAGTATCTTTTGATTGCGTCGACTTAGAAGGCTGATTTTTTTCACAGCTTCAAGGGACCACAGGCTTGAGTATTTGATATTAATTTTAGTATGCTACTTCCACGCGTTCCGGAGAAAAAGGGTCTTGACAAACAAGCAAACAGACGGAGAACGAAGTGATCCTATAAGGGTTCCGTTTTTTCCTTTTGAGGTACGGAACCCTAAAAAGTCCAGCAATATGCATGGGTACTTAGTAAAAAAATATAACATACAATGACTATGCAAAGAAAAATCCGTTGAGCAGCTGGACTTGAACCAGCAACCTCAGTAATCCGTACCACGCTCCACCAATTAAGCTATACTTAACGTTGGTGTACCTAACGAATTTTTCAATGCCTTGTGTCATATTTTTATTTGGAAGATCTCTCCTCAGCGCCATCTATAAGTAGCTTAATCAAGCGGCTCACCCACTACGGAACTTCTACAGTTACGCATTAGTGGCAAGAGATGGATCTATTTTCTGAATCAATGAAAATAATCTATTTATTGATTATTTTTGTTTTTATTTAAAAATATATATTCTAAGCCTCTTTAATGTACATCGCGTGACAAAAGGAAGAGCTGAGAACCTTATTACGCGTTCCAGCTGCCGACCGCTTTCCGCGTGCGATGTTTTAAAAGCAAAACACATCGTTGTTCAACAGTTACCTGTCCAAACACCACCAAAAAAGTTGGAGCTGTGTTACTCGTTACGTCAAATACCTACGCAAAATGTTACGCGCTCGGTTTCCGTACAAATCGATAAACTCTTTACTTTAATCCCGGGATAAGTATGTCTGTGATCGTATTCTATAACAAGGCATTTTCGAATCCTGCCGTTAAACAGTAGTGCTTGTATTGTTGCGTTCCGGTGTGGAGAGTAAGACAGCCGGTGTAATTACGGGCACAAGAGGCGTTTCATCTTAGCTTTCTACGTTGGCAACGCATCTGCAAACCCGGGGTTGCTTGTGTCTACGGGCAGTGGTGATCACTTACCATCAGGTGACCCACTTGCTCGTTTGCCTTCGTTGTCGAAAAAAAAACTTAAGTAAAGTACGTCTTAAGTCTACTCATCCACCTACACTAATCATTCAACAACAAACTTCGTGCACCAGATCAAAACCTTCTAACTTTTACCAATTTCTACCAAAGGAAAAGAAAGAAAAGTTTTTCTTTTCATTAATTAATGGTCTACTCATCTCCGTTAAGATCAAAGCCGAGTAAACTTTTAAAATTCAAGACACCCTCACCTTTTTATTAATCCCTTATAACTTTTAGCAATATACCTCACTAAAAAGATGGCCATAAAACGTTGAGCGGACCAAAATTAAATTCGCCAGCGGACTTGAAGTAGGCATTTCAGATTATTTATTCCGGATCTTTACGACTTCACCGCGTTATTTTCTGCTGCAACACCCACCTTTCCCTGTGAAGCCTTAACGTTCAATTTTGTCTGACCATCTATTTTACAATTCCCGCTTACCTGTCAGGGGTCAATTCTGTTCGTTTAATGAATTTGGGCCCTATATTCATTTCATTATGCCCTCGCGTACTGACGCTCCGTTGTTTTAATGATGGGGATGGGGATGATTTGATACTGGTAATGATTAGTGGATGACATGGAAATAGAAGACTTTAATTAACCATCTTGCCCTTTTGAATGATTAGGACGATTGGGCATTAATGACTTTCGATGTTCATTAAATTTAATGAGCAGAAAATTATTAATTATCTCGAGCCTATTTACGTTCAACTGCTGGGCCCAGACCTCTCAGAATGAGAGGGCTTACGCTATAGCTCCCAAGTGGGCCGTAAATATCACGATAAATAACAAGTGTAATTTCGTACATAGATTCTAAAAAAACTCAGAGGTGCGATTCTGGCCTCGAGCCCACGACCAAACCATTAGGCTACCACTGTTTTTTTTATTAAAATATTAATATTATGGCATTTAATGGTTATAGGGGTGCCTACCGGGTGTGATAATAATGACACCTTGTACGACACACACTATTTAATTACACGCACGATATAGTTCACATACAACAGCACAAGCAGAAGGAAGATAAAAACAAACAGAGTCTTAGGTAGCGGAAGGAACGCCAACGAAACAATAAAGGTACAACGCGAGAATAACATTCGCGTAAGCCGAGCGGCAGATATTTGCGGAGCAAAAGCAGCGTGCATTCGCCGTCGCGTCTCGATTTGCACTCCCGCCCGCGCCTCCTCGTCGCAGGCGCAGCCGTGCGAGCCAGTTACTGCTTGTGCAATCGCCGGCCGGGTCGACGCAGCGCTCTGCGCTCCCTGCTGTCTTGACCGACTCGGACGGGGGAGGTTTTGTGTTTTATTGCAATTCGTGCGCGCGATGGTCGCCACACTACTCCCCCGCCGAGACCGTTACTTGTTACGGTCGATAGTAGTCCGGAAACTGTACGGTGCGACCACTTCGTGTCGTTATTCTCCCTGAGGTTCTTGTGGACAAACCCGTAGTTGTGCTGTGGGGGTGAGCAGTGTCACTGTTCGTTTCCTCTCTGGCCATGTATGCAGGTTTCAGTCTGTCTATCGTCACTGTGTTTGTTCTGCCTTTAATGTCTATTTTAAAAGTTTTAAAACCTCTGTTCAATACTTTGTATGGACCCGTGTACGGTGGGTCGAGAGTCCCCTTTGCCGGTCCTTGTCGTAGGAATACGTATTCAGCCGTACCGAGGTCTTTCGGTAAGTAAAAGATTGTCTGTGAGTGTCGACTGCCGGGCACCGGAGTCAGTTTGGCGATGTGATGACGTAAACGTGCTGCAAAGTCCGAGTAATCTATACTCATGTCCTTTGTAGGTGTGAAGAACTCGGCTGGTAGACGGAGCGGCTCTCCATAGACGAGTTCTGCAGCGGAAGATTTAATGTCGTCCTTCCAAGCGCTGCGAATCCCTAGCAGCACCAATGGTAGCACCTCTGTCCAGTGAGTGTCCGTATGGCATCTAATGGCTGCCTTTAGCTGCCTGTGGAGGCGCTCAACCATCCCATTGCAGGCAGGATGGTATGAAGTGGTGGGTCGGTGTTGGGCTCCGAGGATGGACGAAATATTTTTGAACAGCTCGGACTTGAACTGCCTGCCTCTGTCGGTGGTGATTCTGCCAGGGCAGCCGAAGCGGGCGACCCAACCGGTAATGAAAGCCCGGGCGCAGGTCTCTGCTGTGATGTCAGCCACTGGGTAGGCTTCAGGCCATCGAGTGAAACGATCAATGACCGTGAGGCAATACCTGAAACCACAAGAAACTGGTAATGGGCCTACCAAGTCCATGTGGACGTGGGAAAAGCGCTGAGTAGGCGTTGGAAAAGGAGACATGGGAGAGAAGGTATGGCGGGATATTTTATTTTTCTGGCAGTCTGCGCATTCTGTCGCCCATTGTCGACAGTCTCTTTTTACTCCAGGCCATACAAACCTCTGAGTTACCAGTTTTAGTGTCGCTTTTTCGCCTGGGTGGCTCAATCCATGCAAGGCATCGAAAACTGTTCGTCGAAAGGCGTAACTGACAAAAGGTCTAACATTAGGTGTGGAAAAGTCACAGTAGATCTGGCAATTTTGGTCTGGTGCTCTGATTTTTCTCAGCTTTAGTGCAGTAGTTTCCTCTAATAGGAGTTTCTGCAGTTCCGGGTCGCTGTTTTGTGCCTTTGCTAGCTCCTGGTAGTTGATTGGCACCCGTATATCTTCAACCCTGGAAAGAGCGTCTGCTACCACATTGTTCTTGCCTGCTATGTATTGAATGTCTGTGCTGAATTGCGATATAAAGTCCAGGTATCGAAACTGTCGTGGGCTACACTTATCTCTTCGTGAAGAAAAGGCAAACGTCAGAGGTTTGTGATCTGTGTATATTTTAAACCGTCTGGCTTCTACCATATGCCGAAAGTGCCGGATAGCATCGTAAATGGCTAGCAGCTCCCTATCATAAGGGCTGTATTTTCTTTGCGCTGGATTTAGTCGTCTTGAAAAAAATGCCAGTGGTTCCCACAGTCCAGGTCTCACTAGTTGCTGTAAAACAGCGCCGATGGCTGTATCAGAAGCGTCTGTGTGTATTGCCAACTCAACATCTGACTTAGGGTGGGCAAGCATTGTTGCTTGGGATAGTCCCGATTTACATGCTTCGAAGGCATGCAACATCTCTTGTGTCATCTCGACTTCTTGCGATCCTTTTCTTTTCGGGCCCGCCAGTGCAGCATTTAAGGGCGCTTGAAGGCCTGAAGCGTTGGGCACAAATCTTCGATAGAAATTGAACATTCCTAGAAAGCGACGCAATTCTTTCACATTCTTGGGTTTCGAGTAATCTAATATGGCTTGTACTTTTGTCTGTAGGGGTCGTATACCGTTTGCTGACACCTCATGGCCCAGAAAAGTTATCATGGGCACGCCAAATTCGCATTTTGCCGAGTTTATTAGCATTCCGTACTTTGTTAAGCGTTCGAAGAGTTCCCTTAAGTGTTCGCAATGTTGTTCCTCATTTTGCGAAAACACAAGCAAATCGTCGATGTAACCGTAGCAGAACGGCAGACCAGCTAGTACCTCGTCAATAAAACGTTGGAACGTTTGGGCGGCGTTTCTTAATCCGAACGTCATGTTTGTGAACTCAAACAGGTCGAAGGGTGTGGTTATGGCTGTCTTCTGTATATCATCTTCGAATACTGGAATTTGGTTATAGGCCTTGACTAAATCTAGTTTAGAGAAAATTTTGCTACCGGCCAAGTTGTGTGCAAAGTCCTGGATATGTCTTATAGGATAGTTGTCTGGTATGGTTCGTGCGTTAAGTGCCCTATAATCTCCGCATGGCCGCCAACCGTCATCTTTCTTTCGTGCTAGATGAAGCGGAGACGACCAGGGACTTTCTGATCGGCGCGCTGTTCCATTACGCAGCATGTCCTCGAACTCCTGCTGCGCGATCTTTAGTCGGTCAGGAGGGAGACGTCTGGGTCGGCTCGTAACGGGTGGACCAGGTATCGTACGTATATGATGCACGGTCTGGTGTTTGGGTATCTTATGTGTACCAGCTGGGCGAGTAATCTCGGGGTACTCTCGCAAAATGTGGTGGTACACAGTTTCGCCTGAGACTGCTTTTATAGACGTAATGCCTTCTATTGATTGTCTTGCTGGCGTGGACACGGAGAATGATGACAGGCCGTCGATTAAACGGTGCTTCCTGCAATCTACTAGTAAGTTATAGAAAGACAGGAAGTCCACGCCAATGATGGGTTTCGAGACGTCCGCTACCGTAAATCTCCACGTGAAGTCCCGTCGCAAACCCAAATTCAGTCGCAGTTGTATCGAGCCGTAAGTGGAAATTATTGTTCCATTTGCGGCAATCAATTGGTAACTGGTTTTTGTGCGGGGTTCTTTGATGGCTGATCGTGGGTATACGCACAGGTCGGAGCCTGTGTCGATCAAGAAATTAAGTTTTGAGTGCTGGTCTACAACGAAAAGACGGCCTGGTACGGTGTGGCAGTCGCTGGCCTCTACTTTCGACTGCCGTCGAAGTTTTCCGACCCTGGATAGCTGCACGGCCTAGTGCATCGAGTGGATTTGTCGCCGAACTTGTAATGATACCAACATACTGAAAATTGACGTGGTCTCGGTGAATATTGACTTTGTCCTGGCTTGTTCGAGGGCGATCTGCCTTTACGACGATTATTGTAGCGATCTTGGGGTCCAGGTTCACGAGACTGAGAGTTAAAATGTGTTTTTAATGCTGCTACCTCTTTTGTAAGTTCGGCCATTTGCTTCGCCATTTCGGTTACATACATGCTGGCTCCGTTTTCGTCTGTCACACACACCTGTGCTCCCTGCGGTGCAATGTCATGAATTTTGTCGGCTAACTCCGCTAATTCATCTAGGGTACCTTTTTGTGAAGCGATAATGGCTTGTATATTGCTGGGTAGGCGACTGGACCAAACCGTTTTCAAAAACTCGTCCGTGACTGTAGAACCACCCAATGTGCGGAGCTGGTGTAAGAATTGGGATGGTTTTCTATCTCCAAGTTCTTCGTGCTTTATCAGTTGAAGGGACTTCTTGTCTTGCGACACCGTCAGTCTAGCTATTAGTGCTGCTTTTAATTTGTTATGTTTATTTTCAGCTGGTGGAGAATTAATGATGTCCTTTACTTCGACGGCGTATTTATGATCCAGCTGCCCGACGATGTAATGGAACTTAGTAGTCGCCGACGTTATCCCAGCCAACGCAAACTGACTTTCCATTTGTGCAAACCATAATTCGGGTTCTTCTGCCCAAAATGGCGGTATGCGTATTCCCACTTTAAACAACGCGCCTGGTTCTGCGTTCGCATCCGTATTTCCCATTATGGTGGCGCTGTACCTTGCTTATTCCACAGTTCAAAGTTCGGGGTCACCAGTATAGGGGTGCCTACCGGGTGTGATAATAATGACACCTTGTACGACACACACTATTTAATTACACGCACGATATAGTTCACATACAACAGCACAAGCAGAAGGAAGATAAAAACAGAGTCTTAGGTAGCGGAAGGAACACCAACGAAACAATAAAGGTACAACGCGAGAATAACATTCGCGTAAGCCGAGCGGCAGATATTTGCGGAGCAAAAGCAGCGTGCATTCGCCGTCGCGTCTCGATTTGCACTCCCGCCCGCGCCTCCTCGTCGCAGGCGCAGCCGTGCGAGCCAGTTACTGCTTGTGCAATCGCCGGCCGGGTCGACGCAGCGCTCTGCGCTCCCAGCTGTCTTGACCGACTCGGACGGGGGAGGTTTTGTGTTTTATTGCAATTCGTGCGCGCGCTGGTCGCCACAATGGTTACCAATATTACCTTCAATTATTATAGTTCATTGTGCATGAAGGGCGGTAAGAAGGGTATTACTAACGAAAGTCTATTAGAAGGCCGACGCCGAAGGCGGAGGGCTTTTAATGACTTGAGTTTGTAATACCCTTACTGCCCGTGATACACACAATGTTTTTTATCACATTTGCGAGGAAATAAATACATACGACAAAAGGCAAAAAATCTATTTATTAAAAGTTTGGTCTTCACATACAGAAGACATATTTTACTAAGTACAGGCAGTACCTCCATAAATATTAGATTAAGTATATACGATAATAAATATAAACTCAGCAGTACAATACGACGCTTTACGAGCAAGTGTGATGAAAAATCAATTATCTAGCTTCTCAGTTATATTAACTTACTAGCTGTTGCCCGCGACTTCGTCTGCGTAGGTTTCGGTTATCGCTATCCCGCGGAAACTGTACAACTTGAAAGTGGCCTGTACTATTCCTCAATGTTCAAACTATCTTCTTGCCAAATTTCATCTAGATTGGTGCAGCAGTTTTTCCGTAAAGAGGTAACAAACAGACAGACAGAGAGACAAAGCTACTTTCGCATTTATAATATTAGTTAGGATTAGGATATTAGTACAGTCAAGGTTACCAATATGAGTAAGTATACAACATAGAGTTCAGCCTAAAAAAAGTAAAACCGCCTTAAAAAAAAAACCTCAGAAAAAAAACGTAAAATAATCCTCTAAAATAATGATAAATAAATAAAATAAAATAAAATGCGTTTATTTCGGACAACAAAAACTAAAGCCTAAAGTTTTATGGCCTAGCACTAAGCAGCAGAAATATGAAGTCGGTGCGGTGCGAGCGGAATATTCTTTGAATGAAGCACCGACATCATATTTCTGCTGCTTAGTGCTAAGCCATAAAACTTTAGGCTTTAGTTTCTGTTGTCCGAAATAAACGTATTTTATTTTATTTATTTATCATTATTTTAGAGGACTATTTTACGTTTTTTTTCAAAGGTTTTTTTTCAAAAGGCGGTTTTACTTTTTTGTTAAAAGATTTTTATTTCACAATTTTACGTTGATTTAACATTTTCAGAATTATGCTCCAACTTCTAACCGTTAAGAAGTTGTACCTTCCTACCTTCATCAGTTCATCAACATGAGATGATGACTACCGGACGCAAATACTTGAATAGCATTGGAAAATATATGAAACACAAGATACTCGTACGTGCCTATAAAATTTGAGGGTTTCTCTCGATTTCCCTGAGATCCCATCATCAGATCATGATTTGGTGACAGTGGGACCACCTCAGGAGTATACCCTTTCGAATAATGATTTAACATTTTCAGAATTATCCTCCAGCTCCTAACCGTTAAGGAGTTGTACCTTCCATCATCAGCTCATCATCACGAGATGATGACTACCAGACGCAAATACTTGAATAACCTTAGAAAATATATGAAACACATAGTACGTGCCTGTAAAATTTGAGGGTTGCCCTCGATTTCCCTAGGATCCCATCATCAGATCATGACTTGGTGACAATGGGACCACCTCAGGAGTATACCCTTTCGAATAAAAAAAGAATTTTGAAAATCGGTCAACAATTGACGGAGTAATCGATGAACATACATAAAAAAAAAAATACATACAGTGGAACGTAGAACCTCCTCCTTTTTTGAAGTCGGTTAAAAATATGTATACAGACCTTATTTCTGCGACGGTAAGGTTGACGTGTACATATTTTTGCAACTTTGCACAGATCTTTGACTGTACCAACCTAAGTATAGAAAGTACAGATTTCATATTTCCGTTTCCGTCAATCTTTGCCGGAATATCAAAATCAAATAGGCACCTACGAAAACAGCTGTTCCCATCCATATACGTAATTTGAAACCTTTAATATGAAACTACCGTGACACGTAATCATAATGAAATAAAAACGGATCACTCACCTATATAAGTCGAGTTTAGCCCGACATGTTTCGGACCAATTCGCAGTCCTTCCTCTGGGAGCGCATGACCCAGCGGCGACTTATATACGTAAGTGATCCGTTTCTATTTCATTATAATTTAAAAAACCTCCCGAAACCCACACAAAACCAGCCACTCGGTCCAAAACCGTCACTTTGATATATCTCGTCTTCATTAAAGCGACCCCAGTAGGTACATAAAACGATGTACAATAAAATTAGGGAACCTGGTCACGTGGCCCCCGTTCCGACTTGGCCCGAACGATATTAAGACCTAAAGAGGGTTTTTTTAACTTATTATTGCCGTTAAATCCCTTGTCTTTCGCGTGATAAGGACAGTTTGGACGTCTCGCCTTTTGTTTTGTTTGTTGTTCTGTTTGGGTTTCGAGTGATTTTGATGAGATTTTTTTTACAGTTGCGTAAAAAGCAAGAGCCAGTTTGAAATTTTAGATTATCTGTAGCATAGAGCACAGAATAGGGTTGTTGCCTCTTGGGCAAATCAGCACCTTTTTTTTTAAATTTTAAAAGGATTTGATGGGATCCGTTAGTAAGTATGAAGTTTGTATTGAATTACAGAACTATGACGTCATCAATATAATTGTCATCAATGTCAATTGGTTTTAATTTGACATCAGTCAACAACCTTATTGGGGGGGGGGGGGGGGGGGGACCTTAAATAAGATTCATCAAAAATTTAAAGTAAGAAAATTTTAAGATTTGGTTCTTCTGAGAAGAATGCATAATAATGTCCATACGTTTGGAAGCTGCGATGTCACAGACAGGCTCAGATACATATACGTTAAGCTTATAACATGCTTCTGTTTGTAAAGTTAAAAAGCACTGGTTTGTGAAACCGCAAATAAGTAGCGAGGCAATACCATTATGGAAAGTCCCGAGCGATTTTATTTTCCTCCCAAACCTATCTAAACCAACATAATTATATTTTCACCGCCCAGACAAGATTAAAACCGAACGCGCAACAAATAATTCATTATTCCTTATTACTTATTCGAATACATTAACATTTTTTATTCGATTGCTCTTTGTCGACGAAGCGCGTCAAAATCGCGTATGTATACAACAAAAAAAAAAACCAACGCCAACGCCTTTGTATCCGTTTTATTTTTAACCCCCCACGAAAAAGAGGGGTGTCATAAGTTTGACATGTGTATCTGTGTGTCTGTGTATCTGTGTACCTATCTCTCTGTGGCATCATAGCTCCCAAACGGACGGACCGATTTCGATGTGTTTTTTTTTTAATCGAAAGCTAGTTTATCGAGATGGTTCTCAGCTAAGTTTCATTGAAATCGGTTCACCCAAATATTGAACTTTGATTTCGGGGATGTTTGACAATGTCGGGGGTTTTTGAACTTTTCTAAGTTGATTAGGTTAGAAACCCTTATAGTTTCATCATGTCCGTCTGTCTGTCTGTTGCCGGCACAGCTCAGAGACTCTTGGTACCTACTAGAAAGCTGTAATTTAGCATGCACATTAATCACGTCAACAAAGAAATCGAATAAAAATCTTAAAAATAATAATTGGGATACCTCTCCTTCTCTACTAGTACTAGATAACGAATAAACATTATAATATAAATAAATACATACTTGTCTTGTGTTCATATTAAACATCCAAGAGCCTAGAATAAACATTCGTATTCATCACACAAACATCTGCCCCGACCGGGGATCGAACCCGGGACCTCAACCCTCACAGAATCTCTAACCACTAGGCTATCCGGTCGTCTATATTGCGTTAATTAAAAGAAAAATACACACCTCAGACTAACTTCAAAAGGCATGCACTTGTTACTTTATTTACACTGTGTGTACTAATGGCAGTAAAACATAATATGTATTTTGAAATACAGTTTGTAAATAAAATATGTACTAAGGCCTCGAACATTTTCCCAACACTGTACAGTAACTTGAAGCGCACATAAGTTGCTTTGGAAGCGCGGCATTATGTACGTTATGTATGTATGAAAGGAAGCTATCTATCGTAGGAAACGTTAATTTCCGTTCTCGTAACGAGATCGGTAACAGTAACGTACATTGTGTGTCCTTTTGAATTTTTTACCTATCTCTGATAACGCAAATTGAGTACACCTACGCTTTTGTAATATGATTGAGAACATGTTTTATTTTTAAGACATGTATTTTTAGTACCTATATCATTTTATATATGTGCCCTTAGTGTCAAAGCTAAAGCGTTTAAGTGTCAAATAGAATGAGATTTTTAGATAGAGACGTATTTTTTGGCCTGGTCGGCGATTACACTAGGCGCTCTGGTGTACGCTGTTCGATATAGAGCTCCCTGAAAGAGTTCACATCGAATGGCTATAAAATGTCATTATATTTTAAAGCAAGTGGGTAACCTGGTGGTGATGCCCATCCTGCATACAAAATATCAGAAGGTATATCACATGCGTTTTCACTTTAAAGTCATCATCAACATCATCATGTCAGCCAAAAGACGTCCACTGCAGGACATAGGCCGCCCAAGGCTCTCCACTCAGACCGGTCTTGTGCTTTGCGCATCCACCGGGATCCCGCGATCTTTACCAGGTCGTCTCTCCATCTTTTTGGCAGCCTACACCTTAAAGTGTTTATTTAGATCACTGATGAATTCTTACTTTGCGATTTCTGCGATATCTATTTAGAACACGAAATGTTGTCAAATGCCGCTACAACAGCAAATTTTAATTCCCCAAACACTCGGGAAGGATGCTTCAAAATGTCGATCCATCCATATAAATCTCAGCACGTCCAGACAAAATACGAGTTAGTGGTCTACATAGTAAAAATGTATGTATAAAGTGTTCCTGTTTTCACGACTATTTCCTATACCGACGTCGAAATAAAACCAACAGGAATGAACTAAATCTCATTTAACGACTTCAAAAAAAAACTAATTTAAAAAATCCGTTTTTTTTTTCACCGCCTAATATAGTATTCCTTCAGAGCATTAAAGCCACAGTTGGTTTAACGCCCGAAGCGTATACTACTTTGCAAAGGCCTCTTTATTACCACAACTCCGAAACACGTAGGCTTGTAGGTATAAAATAAATCCTAGACAAAAACAAAACAACCATCATAATTCCAGTGGCAAGTTGGCAATAAAAACGTTTGATGTTGCCATTAAAACAGTGGCGAAAGTGAACGCCGAATAATCAATACCGCCGGGCTGCGCAGGTACGCCGCTCCCCGCGCCGCCGCCAGAGTACCAGAGGCGCAGAGGCTTTGGGAATAACTATTTTTTCAACCGATGCTACATGGATTATTATTACACTAGCTTATGCCCCGCAGCATTGCACCTGTGAAATATTTCAAAATGGGCTAGTTCCCTATCCCGTGGGAATTTCGAAAAATCCCTTCTTAGTGCACCTCCAGGATACTCAAGGTATCATCATCAAACTTAAGAGTTACACTCTTGTCGGTGGAGTTTCTTCCAACATCTCACACATCAACATCATCTCACCTACAAGCCAGCCCCTTGACCTCCTGATACGACACGACACCGGCCTTCTCCTTTATCTGGTCCATGTAGCTTCGCCTAGGTCGATCTCTTCCTCTCTGTCCTTAAATTTTTCCTTCTAAAATGGTCTTAAAGGAATTATCGTGTCGTATCAAATGTCCGATCATTTTCCCGCGTCTATTCTCTATCGCTCTCCTCTCATTAACCATTCACAGTACTTTCTCATTGGTCAACTCAAGGTATATGTTTGCCAAATTTCAAGTCTCTAGGTCCAGTGGTTTAGGCTGTGCGTTGTCTGTCATTCAGTCATTAAGTCACGGTACTATTTTATAGGTATAGATATATATTATTCTTCTTCTTCAACCTTTTAAGTAAGTAAGTAAGTAAGTAAGTAAGTAAACACTTTATTGTACAAAAAATAGGACAAAACACAAGTTACAACAATAACATTTGAGTACAAAGGCGGCCTTATCCCTTTAAGGGATCTCTGCCAGTCAACCTTTGAGTGGTGGAGAGGAATAGTTCATAGTTCTTTTATTACCCAATGCTGAGTATATGTCTTTTCCATTTTTTTCCAGGTTGTGCGGTCATATGCCTTCCGCATTCAGTCCCTCAATGCAACTTTGTGTCAGATCGTCAGCCCACCTCGAGGGCTGCTTGCCAACATTTCTGCGCCCAGTCCGTGGTCTCCACTCCAGCACTTTCCTCCCCCACCTTCCATCAGCCATATGTCCCGTTCCCTTCCCGTTCTACGGATTTCAGTATTTCAAATACAATGATGACGGAAGTGGGACATAATATCACCCTTCCGTCAGCACCATCATACCGGCTTCGTAAAGTCTTCACAATTCTCTTGAAAGAACCAATGCAATAAGAGGCAGAGAACACCCTATCTGGGAGATCATTCCACATTTTGGCAGTTCTACCTAAAAATGTATTACCGAACTTTTTACTTTGGTTGGTTTGGTTTATTTATTTATTATTTAAGAAATGAAAGCTTTTCATTTTAAGAAAAGAGTTACAAACTGGTTGTTACAAAATTGTTTTTATACTCTGAATTAATATTTTATATACTTACAATGAAGAAGGTTGATTGGACACTGTATTTTTTTACCCTGCTGAAGTGTCCCACTGCAGGGCAAAGGCCTCTCCCCTGGATCCCCACAACTCCCGGTCTGGCGCAATGTCAGGCCAGTCCTTAGCATACGCGTCCAAATCGTCCCGCTATCTCCTTCTTGGTCTGCCGCGTCGTCACTGGGCCCAGTCCCACTTTAGCTTAGCGATCTGGATATTGATATTGTTAATGATTGAAATTACATAGTAAGTTTAATTTATGATTTGAATGTCTAGGGCACGTATGTATATTATATAATTTTATTGGGATAATCATTATTGCTTGTTTTTTAAAAGTAATCGCTATTAACGATTTGACATTCGTAGTTATACTTTGACATTTTAACTTTAATTTAATTGACGCTTATATAAATACATACATGATGATAATTCAAATAAACAATTAACATATATATAATTTTGACTATTATACACGTGCAACTAAATGTTTTCATGCTTAGAATAAAGCAGATGGTATTGGAGATATTATATTTAATTAACCATCCTACATTGAAAACACTACATTCTTGTAAACGAAAAAATGATTATGATAATACTAGGATTTTTTTGAGTTCATAGATAGCGCCTTTGCATTAAAGATTTCATTCATCGTCCTTTCTCTCTACACACGTCTACTCTGCGCACAGCATCCCTCCAGTCAGCGCACTGCTAAACCGATTGATGCAACTGAGTTTTGCGCAACTACCTCCCTGTTTCATAGTTCATACCTCACCTTATGGCGATACTTTTGGGGACAGAGTTTATTCACTGAAGCGGTACAACGCTATCCAGAAGCCCGAGCACCAATATTCGAATCCTACGCAACGTAATCGAGCAGAAGCCCGCGAACGAATATTCGTATCCCGCGTAACGTAGTCGAGAAACTTCATACCTACTAAATTTAAGTTCCAAATACGCTCACGGGCGGGCGCTGTTCCAAACGTCATACAATTTTCTCGATAACGTTACTGCTCGTAACGCGTCCGTCAATATAAAGATGGCAGGCCAAAATGCGCTTAAAACGAATTGCGTAAGCGATAAACCGATTAAAATTATTGTTTTGGGCAAGAAATAAAAAGAAGAACCAATAATTACTTTTCTTTTCGTTCAATCAAACTTATTAAATTTCTTCTCATTCCGCTTTAGAAACGATAAAAGTGCCGGCGTAATTAACTTTAATAAAAATTTCTATCAAGGATTTTGTTCACAATCATGTCATCGTTTTTGGATTACTTAGGAGATTGTAGTCTTTAATTATAAGTTGAAATATTATACCTTTATTTCAATATTGAACAAGTTATTTTCTAGCTGCGGACGAGTTTTTTCATACATTTTTTATAGCATTGGCGCAAACCGAGCGTTCGAGTGGTCGCGTTCGAGCCACAACCTGCGGGAGTCACCCGTGCTTGGTACTAGTGGCCGCGTTCAGTGGCCGCGACTAGTGGCTCAATGTGCGGCAGGCCTCAGTGGCCGCGACTAGTGGCTCAATGTGCGGCAGGCCTCAGTGGCCGCGACTAGTGGCTCAATGTGCGGCAGGCCTCAGTGGCCGCGACTAGTGGCTCAATGTGCGGCAGGCCTCAGTGGCCGCGACTAGTGGCTCAATGTGCGGCAGGCCTCAGTGGCCGCGACTAGTGGCTTAATGTGCGGCAGGCCTCAGTGGCCGCGACTAGTGGCTTAATGTGCGGCAGGCCTCAGTGGCCGCGACTAGCGGTTCAATGTGAGACAGGCCTTACTGGCTACGACTAGTGGCTCAATATGCAGCAGGCCTTATTGGCCGCGACCAATGGCTTAATGTGCGGCAGGCCTTAGTATTAGGATCTGGAACAGGTATACGAAACTATAAACACAGTGTTTTATAGCTAGCTATAAGAAGGTGGTCTTTCTTTTAATTAACTCAATATGGCAACTAGGTAGCCTATTTTTTTAATATTGAAAACGTCGAGTTTAACTAAGATATATTTCTTTATTAAGTAAAGATAAGAAAAACTTTGCTTCATTCGTTAGATTTGTGTAAGGTTAAGTCTGGAGTATAATAATACAGCTCAAAATACCCAGTAATAAGTGCAGCCATCGCCAAAATATATATTTTTGGTTTATTACTAAGCACAGATCATTTTAAGGCTAAATATTTCGCAAACGGATTCCTGAATCTAAAAATGGTCTTAGCACGCCCCAACATTTTTTAAAGACATACTTAACGACACCCCACACCACGGAACCACAACGCAAGAAAAAAAAAAGTCATTTCCACTTTATGGATGTACCTACAACAAAAAAAGTTTTTTCATAATTTTATTCTACCACTTTGTCGACATGCTTAATATGTATTATGCAACCCAAATCATAGTTTTCTAGTAGCAAGAGTATCTGAGCTAAGCCGAGGTCAGAAGGACGGACGGGCGGACGGACGGACATGCCAGATTGTTGACTACGGAACCCTAAAAAAGCTAAATTAAGGCATGTAACAAAGATTGCAATTGATCAAAAACCAATTTCACCGTTATTTTCTGGCGCAGAGTATAAAAATATTACGATTCCTATTTACATTTTATTACTCATGAAAATTCGCAGAAAATTGAGTACGGTTTATTGAATTAAAATAAATAAAGGACATATTGCGTTACCCCAGGACAAAGACGTTCCAACTACCTACAGTGAAAGTCCAGAGGAATACCAACTCTAAGTACTAACATTTGAGACTGAAAGTAAGAAATTTAAAGACTTTCTTAGCGTACCTTTTACTTTTTGTTTACATAAAGAAACCTAACTTTCGCAAGTTACGATTCTTTTGCTGAGTACCTACTTTCTGAATCATTAGCCTTGGATGTTCTTGAAGTCGCAAAAATCGGTTCTCGGGTTGTGTAATCTTGTTTACGTTCCAGGTACAATCTTCTTGACGCAGTGACGAGCTGTCGGTAGGCCTCCAACAAGATGGAGCGACGACCTGGTAAATATCGCGGGACCGCGGTGGATGCGGACAGCACAAGACCGGTCTGAGTGGAGAGCCGCGGGGGAGGTCGCCGGCCAGCAGTGGACGTCTTTCGGCTGAAATGATGATGGTGAATCTTCTTGATAAACATCTTGACTGACTGACAGACTCATGAACGCTCAGTCCTTGGACCTAAAATGCTGAAATTTTGTACAGAGGTTCACTTATGCAGATGTGGGTAAAGTTACGTAAAGGAAAGTTTAGTGACATCTGTTGAGATTTAAGCGAAGCCGCTGGAACCCATCAGCGGACATCTTGTTTTTACGCTCTAATGCCCTGAAGGGTTTTATTAAATAACTTCAAAAAGGTATATTGTTTATCTCTTAAAGTATTTCATGGATTTTCTGATAGTAATCGCGCGTGTTTCTTTCAGAAATGAAACCGTAGTTAACTATCCACTTGGAAACAGCATTGCGATGAATACTACTATAACAGGTAATTCGAAAAAAAATCTTCAGCATCTGGCAATTTTAAAAAATTGCAGGTATTCCATACTTTGACACAGAAGCAACGTAACCGTGACGTTGATCTTGTTTATAGAAGGTTATGCCCAAAAATTTAGTATCGCTAACTTGATTATGACATGGTAATCGTAAGCGTAATGGTTGTTTTATAATTTCTAAATTGTACGTAGCATGTTTTTGTCGTATTCGTATGTAAACAGTGTTTCTGTTTAGCCATAAATCTATTATATCTATTATAGAATTTAACCTATCTGTATACGAAACGGCAGTGTTATCGTCAGCGTGTGTGATAGTGTGACTGTTGATTCAAATCTTAAGATAAAAGTAGTGGACGAAGTTAGCAGCAAAATGTAAATCCAATCCTAATGTTATTTGGCACACATAATAGGTAGGTAGTCCTCAAAAACAAGCATCCGCCTGCATTTTTATTCCGTCAAATGTATTTAGATAGATCATCGTCATCATGTCAGCCGAAAGACGCCCACTGCTGGACATATTCCTCTCCCAAGGCCTTCCCTCAGACCGGTCTTGTGCTTTTCTGATCCACCGCATTTAGATAGGTATTAAATTCAAAATTCCTCAACCAATTTCCCGTGCATCGCCAGAGATTTTCTCAAAGAGCAAATTACGAATCATATCGTCTACGTAAATTGATACCTGCACTTGAAAACGAGCTCGTCAATATGATGTTCACAAAGAGTTCTAGGGGATGCTCTATGCAGTAGACAAGTGCCGAGACGTCTAGCTTTTGAACTGTTTTAAATTGTTTAGTTTGTTTATTTTAGTTTAACATTTTCCAGTTTCATACCTTCAGACGAAGTGGAGAGTTTAAGTCAATTGCATTCGCTTGTTAGTGCAGGTTTCATGAATAATTTCCTATTATATTTGTAAACACTGTTTTGCTGATATTCTACAAAATCAAATACAGGGAAATTAATCGACTTCAAATGTGAATCAAATAAAAACTGCCGAACCGACATTGACTTGTATTTTGTTTTACAGATTTTCAGCGGCATTAAGAACTTAATTGCTGCCAAATTTCTCACAAAAATTTTTCACACAAATATTCACGTCTTCAGTTCATTGAACTCGCAGTTTCGTCAACACAATTTCGCAACATCAATAATGTATGAGACAGCAAAACGGGCTAAGTACGATCCGATTGGAGGGGCAACGCCAACGTACTTAATTGAATAATTAAAAGTAACGTAAATACGTAGGCGTTCGAATCGTGTTTGGAAAGGGAGAGTATACTCGTTATTATCATATTTTATTCTATGCTATGTTAAAACAGGTTATAGGTATGATGTGTGTTGACTTTCCAATGAAAACATCTTTATTTTGAATTCAAAGAAATTACAATCGAAAAATGCGACATTATATTTTAATTCGAATATTCCGTTAATGGTTAAGTGGTACTTACTTAATGCATATTATTAATTTTTAGTGAAAGATTGGAGCGTAATAATTATACAATAAATGATATTTCTACAGGCGTTAGAAAATAAATAGAATTAATAAGTAAAATGTCTCTTTCGCGGCAGTTAAATAAAGTTCCTTTGCCATGTTTTTGATTTTAAGTATTGTGTCTGTATTTGGTTGTATCTTTTATTGTTATTGTTAGCAAATAAATCTTATATTATCTTAGTTGTCTTAAAAAAATCCCTCGCTTACTTGAAGAACAAAATTTCAAATGCTAAAACACCTTATCCGAGTATCTAACAACGATATTAATACAAAATATTCTAGGCCAGTTTGCAAAGAACGCCTTCCCAAACAACGAAACTCCCGATCCCAAAAAAACAACATCTCACACAATAATATTCCTAACAAATTATCTATCCTTTTAAACAATTGCAGCCCCATTGGCGAGTAATAAAAATATACCTTTTCCCGAGTCGGGGGATTAATCCCCGAGTCGGATAGTTTTGGGTCGGGGAAATTGCACGAGGGGGTTCCCGGGGGAGGGGAGGCTTAATGATATTTATAATGCCCTGGTTAGAGATTAGTTGGTACGTGCCGGCGGACTTGTTAAGCGGTGTGTAGTGATATTTTTGTAGTTTAATTGGTACGATTAAACGAGGGAGGGTTTAGAAAAAATTAGGGCAGTAAATTTTCAAAGCGAAATAATAACTTGAGTACATTTGTTATTTCTTTGACTAGCTTCCTATTAAAATAACTCGGTATGGTTCGATGGTTCATATTATTTTGAAGTTCTATGTACTTACTTAAATAACTGTTATCAATATTACTAATAAAATACGGAACCTGTTTTCTGAATGTTTTTTTATTATAATTATTGTTGTTCACAGAACTACATCAGGGCAGAAGGCAAGAGTTCATCGATAAAAGACAGACAGAGCGTATAAAATTTTGCGTAGGTATTTTGAAGTCACGAGTGTAGGTAATTTAGTGAGGACATACTTCGAATAACAGCTCCAACTTTTGTGGTGGTGTTTGAACTGGTTAATCGTTGAACAACGTGGAATTTTGTTTCTAAAACCCGCCGTCGCACGCGGAAAGCGGTCGGGAGCTTTTCCGTGTAATTAGGTTCTCATTCTCAGTCCTTCTTTTCGGCACTCGAGGCACATTAATACACTCTTTCCTTCTATCCCGATATAGTTCTGTGTTGTTGTTATTATTGACAAATATACTGTTTCTGTGTGTGTCGAAGTCATGCGAATACGTAAATTTATCTGTCGCTCTCTCTCTCTCTCCTTTTCCCTCTCTCTATAATAAACAGCAACGATATACCTATCCGTTACGTGATTTCGCATATTTTTATTAAAAAAAAAATGCTTCAGACCAAACTATTCCAAGTTTCAGAATCTCCATATAGATATCCATACTAGCCTCAACTTTTTGTCATTCCAATGACTAGACAAAATATCATAAAACATTGAAAAAAAAATTTAGTACACACTTCGTTCCCAAACACAACCTCACCCCAAACGATCACTCTCATAATCGAGTCGAAAACCGAACGCTTCCGCATATATAATATCAGCAGGATAGGATTAATTAACATTGCAAATTTTCCATATAAATAATAACACAACCCTCTCGCGTCGAAAACCGAAAGGTCGTACGCGCGCACGACGGCTGCAATCTTGCGCCCTTTTGATGCGGGCAGCCACACTACCCACATCCTTGCGTAAAATATTGTTGAAGTTGCGGGCAGAGTGGCTTATTGAATTATCTTATCTCCATTGTGCTAAGTTTTAATGACCGCTCTCGCCACGTGGGGTTGGTGGCTCGCGGCTATTTACAACTCCAGCTCGATTGTGTGATACGAATGAGGGATTGTGGTGAGACAGCGAGTTTGGATATAGTTGGAGTAGGTATAACTGCTTACTAGTGATGTGTTTGAGGTGTTACGAGGAAGTGAATTGAAGTTACGTCATCAGAAAAACCATTAATTTAAACATCAGAAGAAAGAAAGAAAGAAACATATATTTATTAGAAACTAACATCAGGATATGCCCTTTGGAACATTTTGGAATAGGAACGGTGTTGCCGAGCCCGCCGGCGGGAGCGGTGCCCGTGCGGACGTGATTGCGGCTCAGCTCATATCACTGAGACCTGTGTAGTCTCAATGTTTTTTTATTTATTTATTTATTTATTCAATTTATAATAACAAGCTTACAGTCAGGGAACAACACACTTATTATTTATTGGAATTGGAAACATAAACGGAGTACTGAAGGGCCCGTCCGTAAGCTATTTATGTTTATGAGAAAAACAAAAGATGCCGGTGTTTAGGTCATACGTAAAGTGTATCCTGGACACATTTGGTACTGCGTTTTTGTGGCACGATTTTTATTAGTGCTAACGATATATGAGCCGCGCGCACGCCGTACGGGCGACGACGTTGTTACTGTTAAAAATATTCCAAAGGGCATATCCTGATGTTTATGTCAATGGACGCTGTCTGCTTCGATATTACTTTGGTCCAGTACGTAGTGCTCATCATACAATATTTCGTAATGTCAATTAAGTTCTGTGGTGTCTGTATGTATGTGTATTCCAGTTCTACAACAAACTACCTCCTCTTTCCTCGTCTACTTGCCTTCCTCATCGTATAAAAAAAAAACTAAGCTAAATTCAAACTCTGCTTTCTAAATGTATTTTATATTTTTATAACAAAATAAATTGTCAATTTTCGGAATAAAATCGACTCTAAAACGATAAAAGTAATAGCCACTTTAAACACAACTGTGTCACTTACACAAGAAGAAAATAGTACAGCAATCTGATTCCCTTATCTGATAGGAAAAAAACCGTAACTCAGCCGTGATTTCGCACGCCCAACGAATACGATCACCAACAAAATTTACATACTTACTCTCAAAGTCACACAAGTACAAACATCCATCAGAACTCTCACGCACTCTGCTAAAGATTTAGCTCACGTTCAACTCACGCTCCAGGTGGGTAGCGACGCCATATTTTTGCGTCACCTCCATATTTATATGTTAATGCAGCCCGAAAGTGATCCCGAAGTTCCGTGGATGAGTTCCAAAAATTCCCGAACTCCTAAATCTAATTTCGCCCTCACCTCGCCGGCCGACGTGTCTGCGCTCGCAATACCGGGCGCCACTTTTATTTGACAATCACCTGGTGCGTTTCTCCATTGTGTTGTTTGACGTGTGATGACTTGACTTTAAAGTCAATGAACTCGGGCTGAAATGAATGGGCGGGAATGTGGGAAGGCAGCCCGCGAGATGGACTGCTGATCTGACACAAGTTGCAGGGTGGTACTGGCCCCTATTTCACCAACTTTACAATTGTCACTTTTCAATGACAATTCGGTTCAACTGCTGAGTTGAAGAGCTTTTGTTTTAGCGCGCCTCATATTGTCAAAGGAATGTAGTTCGAATTGTCATATAAAACTGACAATTGTAAAGATGGTGAAATAGGGGCATATGACCGCACAACCTGGAAGGAAATAGAAGAGACCTATACTCAGCATTGGGTAAAAGGTTTTAGAAGAAGAAGAAGAAGAACTCCGGCTTCAGAAAAGACAAAGTGTTGAGGACAGCCATGGCGACCGGACCTGCGTTAGGAATATGTCTAATGTAATTAACCGCGAAACAATTAAAACTATCACTGCGTTATATGGTATACTTACCATAGATTGTAAGATTAAAACTATTACTGCGTTATATGGTATACTTACCATAGATTGTAACATTAAAACTATTACTGCGTTATATGGTATACTTACCATAGATTGTAAGATTAAAACTATCACTGCGTTATATGGTATACTTACCATAGATTGTAAGATTAAAACTATCACTGCGTTATATGACATACTTACCATAGATTGTAAGATTAAAACTATCACTGCGTTATATGGTATACTTACCATAGATTGTAAGATTAAAACTATCACTGCGTTATATGGTATACTTACCATAGATTGTAATGTTGTACGCAGTAAACGATAATTTTGCTGTCGAACCAAAATTCTTCAACGCGCAGTCACTGCCATAGCAAACCACCGCTCGGTCCACTAGCTCTAATCCAATTCGGACTAAAGCCTATTCACCTCGCTGAAACTAATCCATTTTAATCTGAAACCCATTTACCTTGCTAAAACTATTACCAATTCTGGTTTAGCTTAAAATTACCTCGTAAAGATCAAATTATAGTCATGACGGGCTGTTGTCATAACTCGGATGGAAGTACATTGGACCCGCGTCCAAAGTGGAGGTTATGACTAGTGAAAGGGGCGTATCATTTCATAGCTAGACAGAAAATGTATTTCTCTTTTACTTTCCGAGGGGAATGTTTCAAACCAAGAACGTAAGAACACGGAACTACAGAAGCGAAATTCTCCCGAAGACGAACAATGTCCTACCAAACCAACTGAAGACGCACAATGTGCTACCAAACCAACTGAAGACGCACAATGTGCTACCGAACCAACTGAATCGTAACCCACTGTGGAACCTTTTCATAGAAAATGTCACGGTGACATCGCATTGGATGACAAGGAAAATCATTATGATACTTACCATAGTAAGTATCATAATGATTGTTCTAATGTGGGTCAGGAATCAAATGTTTCAACTGTACCTGTCGAAAGAACGTTGAAAAAACCCTATGGAAGGGTGTTGCTTAATAAACTAATATTTATAGTAAAAATCAGTACCGCTTTATTTAGTAATTTTGAACGATTTAATCGCTGGTCAAAAGTTAGTTTGTGTAATTGCAAGGCAAATATTAAGTTGACGTGCGCTTTGCAATCGAAATTCAATTCGTATAATATTATATTATAAAGTTTTAGTAATGTTAATTATTTCGTTCATAGGTACTTAGCAAGAGATATAGTGGAATAACACTGTAACTACATTACCACAGAAATAAAAACGATTTTTTTAACCGAGCTGGTCTTAGCAATTCTTCATAAAAGTGCTTTCTGTAAGCTAAACATGAATGAAGATGTTTCGAATTTAAATTTGAAATAAACAAGATATTTTAAGATTAATCTCAGAGTCTTTTTGCCTGTAACTTGAAGGTGAAATAAGCTATTAAGGTTCAGTTTATTACTTCGTTACTAATTGGGGGCAATAGGTACATATTTGTGAGAAAATTAAATGTTCGATTTGATTTGAGAGGTGCTTAGGAAAGGTTCGAGTTGTTCTATATTATTTCTTAGCACGAATGTTCGCATTTCTGGAGTAATGTTATATGGTTATAGCAGTTACAATAATGAGAAATTGTATGGTTCAATAATGTTGAGAAATTGTTACCACATCCTTCATATAGTTGAGACAGTATAAACTTGTTCATACATGCTTTCTTTGTTCAAATTAGTATTGTCTTAGATACATGAAACTGATCAGCGATTGCCCTTCTGAAGTCAGAGTCCTTCTAAAATTAGTAATTTTAAATAATTTATCAACTGTCTTGATATAACGCAGACCTATTAATCTACAGCACTAAACAGACACACACACACAGTCAGTTTGTAGAGTCCACACTTACTAACTTTTTCCACTTTTTTTTGCGGTGAACATCCTTAAAAGACAGTATGCCGTGACGTAATACTCAATGTCACCTTTTCACACGTAAACGGCTTCATCGTTCCCAGCTCCCACATGTTCCTCGGGTTATGAATTTTTATCGCAACCCCTTCAAACCCCTCCTAATTAATTACTCGGCCGTAATTTATAGCGGGCATAGTGAGACCAGATTTTTGCGCGTTTGCGAATTAGCGCAAACTCCTTTTCCCCATCGGCCACTTTGCTTAGTTGCGTTGAGCTTTCCTTATTTTCTCAGTTTACGGTTAACCTAATCTCGGGTGTTGCTGGCTAAGTGTTTGTGAAAACTTTTTTTTTTTTTTTTATTGAAAGAGGGAGGCAAACGAGCAAGCGGGTCACCAGATGGTAAGCGATTACCGCCACCCGTGAGAACCAGCAACCCCAAGAGAGTCACTTGTCCGTTGCCGGTCTTTTTGGTGGAAAACGGATAGAGGAAATGGAGGGGGGGGGGGGGGGGGGATACTTGTTGTTTCACGCCGATTTTCTGTGAGAGGTTGGTGCTTCCCTGGACGAGCCGGCCCATTCGTACGGCAGCAAACAGCTACAGTATGGCTCTCCCACTATAAAACAAGAACTCTTTATCTTTCAGGACCTCAAGATCTCAGGACCTCAGGACTCAGCCTAGTATTATTACTTATTATTATTGAGCCTCACAATTCAGATCAAACCAAAACCCGCGAGCACACCTAAAGCTGAAGTAACTAAAACTTCACTTTAAATAGTGGAGTTTCGCGTAGTCATCTCCGTGTAGTGCACACAGCGCATCGTGACGTGTTGTACGAATGACAATATTAATCCATTTAAATATGTGACATGTGATGTGTGTGTGTGTGTGTGGTGTGTGTGTGTGTGTGTATGTACGTGATGTCAGTACCTCCGGAGACGCTCTATCTTCCTTTGGCTCTTGGTAAAGTGCGCTAGGCCGCCGTTCGGACCGCGCTCAGTGGAAATCATACTTGAATGGTCTATGAAAAAAATCAAATAAATAAATAAATATCATAGGACAATTGACACCAATTGACCTAGTCCCAAACTAGGCAAAGCCTGTACTATGGGTACTAGACAACGGATAAACATACTTACGTAGATAAATACTTACATAAATACATACACTGAGTTATGAAGAATCTGAAGCGCTGTTACCTTAAGATTAGTTGTTGTAACATACACACACACACACTCGCACACATACATACACACACACACACACACATACACACACACTGAACCACACACACACACACACTGAACCACACACACATCTAGTATATAAGACAAAATGTATCGCATTGTTGGGCGAGGACACTGACTTCTGTAACACAGGTTTCAACCTAGCTCAGAAGTCAGGGACATCAATTTGATTTTGTTCTGTATTGTCAATAAAACTTTATTATTATTATTATTTGTACTCGAAGAGTTTTGTTCTCGACCTAAAGTCGGTTTTTTTTTGGTTCATGATACGGGCTTACACCAAGTATCATGTTACCATTTGTGTGTGTTTTTATGAGGTTTGTTGTGTGTTTATGTGAACGTCGTCTTGGTTGCTGTGTACGGGTAATGAAGTTGGGTTTAGGAAGCGGCGCACTATTGAGCATGTGTCAAGAACTACCGATTTTTGCATGTGTTGTCGTGAAGGTCTAGTATTTTCAGTGCTGTTTTCAGAGATTTTGGAATGACACCGGTTGATGTAATAATGACGGGGATGATTTTGACTACTTCTTGGTGCCACATTTGTTTGATTCCGTCTGCCAGAGGTATGTATTTTTGTATTTTTTCTGTGTGTTTCTGTTTCAGATTGTGCGTGTTGGGTACGGCAACGTCAATAAGATAAGTGGTTTTAGTGGATTTTTGGATTTATGTAATGTCTGGTCTGTTGCTGAGGATGGTACGGTCTGTTCTAATGTCTCGGTCCCAATAGAGTTTTGCTGTGCTGTTTTCTAGAACGTTTTTTGGTTTGTATTGGTAGTAGGGCGTGTAGGTTTCTAGAAGTTTGTGTTTCAGTGCAAGCTGTTGGTGTATATACTTAGCGACGTTGTTGTGGCGGTGAGTACATTCCTTACTGGCCAGAAAGTTGCATTCTCCTGTGACATGGTCTATCGTTTCTGTGGTTTGGTTGCATAATCTACACTTATCAGTTTCTATTGTTTCTTTTAGGATGTACTTAGCATAATTCCGGGTTTTAATAATTTGATCCTTATTATTATTATTATTAAGCATCCAAGACCCGAGAACAAACATTCGTATTTATCATACAAACAGCTGCCCCAACCGGGGATCGAACCCGGGACCTCAAGCTACATAGTCAGGGTCTCTAACCACTAGGCTATCCGGTCGTAAACCGCCAAAACCAACACCAAAAGTCAGTTTTTCCTTTTTAGTAAAAATAGCTCAATGTCATTATCATTACCCGCGAACCTCCATCCATCACGGGTCTTCAAAAATGATATCGAACATATACTATATCTAAAATTTATGACATATCTAAAGATAGCTGCTTATTCGGCTGTACGAGGTCTTTTGCCCGAAACTATATTACTTCCGGCGGACTCAACCGGTCGTTGGTAATTTTTCCATCCGTTTCCCTGGATGAGATAGGCTTTGAGTTAACCCTACTTTTCCGTACTTAACTCTATATTAGAGAGAAAATGTCGGTATAGATATAGTAGAAAAACCTTACCCACGGGCCAGGCAAAAAACAATCTTATGACAATGTCATAAGAAATCTTTTCGCACTTTAACTATACGTAGCGTTCCACTTATCCAGGAAAAGGTTGTGACTGTATTTTTTTACAAGTATTCATTTAGTATCACCACCTGTCACGATGTATGTCTGTCCGTAATCAAATCTGACACGCTAAATTTTACATTTGTCATGGACAGTTGGAAGTATAAAAAACATAATTTCTAACAAAATCTTCATTCTGTTTAGAGTTTTTAGGGTTCCGTAACTCAAAAGGAAAAACGGAACCCTTATAGGATCACTTTGTTGTCCGTCTGTTTGTCTGTCTGTCTGTCGGTCTGTCAAGACCCTTTTTCTCTGGAACGCGTGGAGGTAGCATGCTGAAATTAATATCAAATACTCAAAGGCTGCGGTCCCTTGAAGCTGTGAAAAAATCAACCTTCCAAGTGAACGCAATCAAAAGATACAGTCATTAAAAAGGTGATTTCCATACAAATCGCCGTACTGAGAAAACCTAAAGGGTACTTCCAGTTGTCCTAGAAATTTGAAATTTGGTATGAAGGTAGCTCTTATAGCACAACCACTCCAAAAAGTCCCAAAAATCTTAAATTTTTTTGTCTGTCTGTAGATTTCGCAGACCAATATAAGTTGACCCCACACTGCGTACACATTTTGCTTAGGAGCAGGGCTCTGCTAACACTGGACTTCTTAAAACACTGGGGAAAAGCGTTAAAATCTTTCTACGGAACCCTCGTGCGCGAATCCGACTCACACTTGGCCGATTTTTTTTACTGTTAAATCCGAAACATGCGGGGTGTTACCTACCGATGGGATCTAATAGATTACTAAACCATAAAGGCCACCTTATTCAAGAAATATAGTAAAACCAACAAAGGATTCAGAGAGGATAAATCGTGACATCACAACAATGCAAAAATGACGTTATTTGCTCTGCAGGTAAAAATTTAAGACGTTTTCTTTATTTCAAGCTCCAATTGTATCGAATCAACTTTTTAATAGCATTAAATTTATTAAATATACCCCAAAAATGCAACTCTTCACAGCCACCGCGGTTTTCCCCTTTTTTAACATTGTTACTTCGTGAAATTCTGTTCATTTCGTCGCGGAAAAAATTACACAGCCAAATGCCAGCCGTAATGAATACGTCGCTGAAAAAAAATTAGGAAATTCCGCCGACGTGTTACATGTTTTTTTTTTCAGGGTGTCACTAAAAAGCTCCGGCGTATCACCATTCTGCCCCCGGCGCGCGGTAAGCAGATTTGTTTGTTGTGTTTGACAAAAAAAAAGTTAACAAGACAACAAGACTTTTTTTTTTTTTGTGAAAGTTTTATGACACTAACTCCCATTACATAGTCGCCATTGGCTCGAACGCGAGTTTTCACCGAGATTCGAGTAGTAACGTTATCGTGTCGCCATCAAGAAAAGTTTGTGCTAACATATTTTAGTACCAAATACGCTCACTAGGGGCACGGTTCCAAACGTCATTCAAATTTTCTTTGATCTTCTTTTTTTTGGTGAAAACTCATGCTCGAGCAACCGGTAGAGCCGCTCGGAAATATTAAGTAAGTAAGCAAACGCTTTATTGTACTGAAAATATGGAAATAAAATAAAAGTTACAAGGCGGACTTATCCCTATAAGGGATCACTACCAGTCAATATTTCGTTGGAATCAAGTTTTACTAGAAATCAATTAAACTATCTCACAAAGTTGAGTGTCCATTCGAAAGAGATTCAGTTTTACAGTCATAAATTAGTTACCCAGTTATTCATAACCCTGTTTTAACTAAAATGCCGTTAAAGTTCGTTCGTTCTTTTTTGTCTCATTGACATTTCCGTTGGTAAGAAGAAGACAAAACCTATTTTAGCTAATGGAGGCTTGAGTGGCGTTCATGAATAAGGCCCTAAGCGTTTGCTATGGTTAATTAGAAAAAAACCTCCTTAAATATCTATCGCCATACTTATTTATGGATCGGCATACACATGGATATGGAGGGAAAATGTAATGGTATCGACTTGAAATTCGGTACGGATAATTATGGAACAAAAAGTAAAGCCGGCAAAAAAGCTTTTACTAACTAAAAACTAATTTCATAGCCAGCTTTTTTACTAACAAAAACTAGTTACTTTTTCGACACAACTCGTTCTAGTACCCTTAAACAACGCAACACATTGTGTAACGTAGAGTAGAGGCATTCTTATTCCGTTGCATTTGACTTCCGTAGCGCGTGCTGCTGGTCGTAGCGCTACGACGCGTAGCAGTGCTACGTGTTTCAATCGGATCGTAGCATTCCGTCAGAGGGTCGAGCACGACTTTTCGAATCCTGCGTCACGTAAAATCGAATAGTAAACGTTGTCGAGTTTGTATGACGTTTGGAACTGCGCCCGCCCGTGAGTGTATTTAGAACTAAAATTTAGTATGGGGTTTCTCGATTTCGATATGATAACTGTAACGTTACGCAGGATTCGAGAAGTCGTGCTCGACCCTCAGAGGATCGAGTACGAGCATTCGAATTCTGCGTAACGTAACGTTATCGTATCGAAATTGAGAAACCTCATAGGTACTACATTTTAGTTTAAAATACACTCACGGGCGAGCGCTATTCCAAACGTGATACAAATTTCTCGATAACGTTACTACTTGATTACGTCACGCAGGATTCGAATATTCGCCTCTGTTAATGTTATAAGCGGCTTACTTATTCGTACATATTGTATTTATAAGCACTAACTAATACTATTACCCAACAATGTATTGTACTGGTTAACGAAATATTATACTTAATACTGACGACGTTCTGCAGACAGTTGTAATATTTCCTTACAAATCTTGATTACTTACATAATTTCATTATTGTCATTGGATGACTTTATTTTAAAGCTTGTAAAACCTAAGAGAGTGTTATGACATCTTTTGAAATTACATGAAGTAACGTATCAGTACATTATTTAGTCATCCATGAAAACACACGTCGCACGCTTAGAATTAAAGTGACTCAATTCTTAATATGACATATTGCAAAATTGAATTTAAAATCTAAACCTATAAAGTTTATTTAAGATTAATCATGTATTTAGAATTGAGTCACTTTAATTCTAAGCGTGCGACGTGACGGCTTAGTAGATGTACAGTGTGATTCAGTAATATTTCATCACTTTTAATAATACCAACTTTTTTAGCTTGGGATGGTCGTGAGTATCGGTTTGTCAGAAGACAGTCAATGAACAGAATTAAAAAAATATATACCAGATAAATATTTGGATAGGTAGATTTACGAAAAGTCAGACCTCGATCAAAAGAGGGACGGACCACTAGTATTCGAATGCTACGTAACGTAATCCGGAGCGTAATCGAGAAAAATTGTATGATGCTTGCAACGCACACATACACGTTCTATTGTACGCACATTTAACTACATTGCCAAATGGTGCAAAAGAGCAAAAGAGAGAGGTGTTGTTTTTTGTAAGATGAAAAATAACAAAGACAGTTATTATTGTTTGTCATTTGAGCGCGAGATTATGGTACAGTCAAGTTCATAAATATATGAGCATTGCCAAGGCTTAAAAAATATCTGTACATAGAACGGTACATAAATATCTGAACAGATTAAGCAACCAAAAATATACGTACGAATCTCCTATCATATTCATCTGAGCAAGCCTTCAATAATAAATTCAAATTCAAATTCAAAATTCAAATAAAAAATTTATTCAGCAAATAGGCAGTTGAATGCTCTTTTACACGTAATTTTTTTGAGTCTACCAGCGCTTTCGTAAAGACCGTGATTGCCAAGAAGAATGTGCCGCAAGAAACTTGGCACAAAGTATTTTTTTCTAAAAACAAGTTACATTAGCTCTTACAATACGTAACCACAGACAAATTACACAAAGAAACCTCACTCTGTCATTAAAAGATTAAGAGAGAGAAAAAAACCGCATTTTAGAAACAAGTGTAAAAAGTAATTATTAGAACAGCAAAACCAGAACTCTACTTTACTGGCAATATGTGAGCAACTGAAAATTCAAAAATATCTGTACATAGAACGGTACATAAATATCTGAACAGATTAAGCAACCAAAACTATATCCACGAATCTCCTATCATATTCATCTGAGCAAGCCTTCAATAATATGTAAGCAACTGAAAATTCAAAAATATCTGTACGTAGAACGGTACATAAATATCTGAACAGATTCAACAACCAAAAATATATGTACGATTCTCCTATCATATTCATCTAAGCAAACCTTCACTAACATGTGAGCAACTGAAATTTCAACAAAAATATCTGAAGGACGAGCAAGACTTTACGAATGCTGCGTAACGTAAAATCGAATAGTAAACGTTGTCGAGTTCGTATGACGTTTGGAACAGTGCCCGCCTGTGAGCGTATTTGGAACTAAAATTTAGCAAGAGGTTTCTGGATCTCGATACGATAACCGTAACGATACGCAGCATTCGTAAAGTCGTGCTCGACCCTTGTACTAAAGTTATCTGAAACTATTGAAACAAGTGGAAGTACATAAATATCTCCACAAGCGTTTTTTTTTTTCAAATATAAATAAACATAGAGTGGCACAAAAATATCTGTACTAACGTATTCCAATTTTATGTGAACAAATAGAAGTTCATAAATATCTAAAATATTTTTTTTGTAGATGCGTTTTTTTAAAAAAAAAAAACGAAAAAAAAACTGGTGAAATCTACAGCTCACAGAGATTATGTTCCATCATTTTTCGTTTACGTTTTGAATTTAAGGGTGTTTTTTTTTATAGTTTTTCTTTTTTTCTCAGTTTTCAAAAAACAAATCGACAAAAAAAGCTGTTCTTATTTATCGAACCTGATCACAAAATTTCAAGAGATTCAGCTCATTTTAGCAACCGGTGGAATTGTAGCTGCTAAACTATTTCTGATAATAGTGGGTGTAGATGTTAATGGAAAGTAACTGTTTAGATGTTATTGACTTGTTGGCTGCTTAGTTACCAGTGATTTTCTACCCGTTCACTTGTTTGTGACCAGTAAGACGTGTAAATATTAAGGAAATCAGACTGCTCACATATTATTGAAGCACGAAACGATCATAAGTTAATGCCAAATTGACGCTTACGATTAAAACGCTTACATCTTTATGAGTGCCTGGTCTGTATAGCTATTTCTGCTACTGACTGTACACGGATTCAGTGCTTGTCGTGTTATATTGCATTTCATCCGTTTTATTTTGATAAGTAGGCTGTGAGACCAGACGATTTATTTATTTATTCAGTTTTGTTCAGATATTTATGAACTTCTATTTGTTCACATGAAATTGAAATATGTTAGTACAGATATTTTTGTGCCACTCTTATGTTTATTTATATTTGAAAAAAACGCTTGTGTTGATATTTATGTACTTCCACTTGTGTCAATAGTTTTGGATAACTTAATTTAGTATAGATATTTTTGAATTTTCAGTTGCTCACATATTATTGAAGGCTTGCTCAGATGAATTTGATAGGAAATTCGTACATATATTTTTGGTTTTTTAATCTTTTCAGATATTTATGTATCGTTCTATGTACAGATATTTTTGAATTTTTAGTTGCTCACATATTATCGAAGGCATGCTCAGATGAATATGATAGGAGATTCGTATATATATTTTTGGTTTTTTAATCTGATCAGATATTTATGTACCGTTTTATGTACAGATATTTTTGAATTTTCAGTTGCTCACATATTGTTGAAGGCTTGCTCAGATGAATATGACAGGAGATTCGTACATATACTTTTGGTTGTTAAATCTGTTCAGATATTTATGTACCGTTCTATGTACAGATATCTTGGAAATGCTCATATATTTATGAACTTGACTGTATCTACTTATTCGAGAGCGACTGAAGCCAAGAAGGCAACAGTTGTCTTTTTTGTGATTCATTTTCTTCACGCTTATGACCCGCGGCTTTGCCCCCGTGAAATATTTCAAAATGGGCTAGTTCCCTATCCCGTGGGAATTTCGAAAAATCCCTTCTTAGCGCACCTCTAGGATACTAAAGGTACATGTTTGCCAAATTTCAAGTTCAAATTTCAGTGCTTATGGCTGCGCGTTGTCTGTCAGTCAGTCAGTCAATCAGTCAGTCACGGTACTGTTTTATAGGTATACGAGTAGAAGATAAATATCATTGATATGCTAAAGATAACATACGTACTAGCTTACACCTAAGGGGTTTTTAGGGGGTTCATAGCCCGCCAAAGCAGATATAATAAAATAATTAGTCAATACCATCGGCTTGTAAATCCTGTGAAAGGGAAACACAGCAGCCCCAATCGCCTTTGGCGCTCAGTTCCCAAACCCTGACTATAGACATCTATCCAATACCTAAGCTCTTGTATAGCCACAGACGTACAGTCAAGATAGGCAACGCAGTAAAAGTATTCGAAAGTACCAAAATTAGGTCACTGGTTGTTTAAATGCTGAGGAATTGAAATGAATATTAAACAGTGGCTCGTATAATAAAGAACGTAAGCTTTTACAAACACATTAATTAATATACATAATGCATCAGCATCTTTAATAAAATAGCATGCTTACTGTCTTACTCGCTCACAATCGCCATCGCAATCCATTGACATTTGCAATAATTATGTAAAAATTGCCCTATGCCCATATCGCATCCATTCACATGTCATGCAATAATTATCTAAAAATTGCCCTCCCATCAAAATATTGCTGTGCCCAACAAGGTCCATGATGATCACATTATACTTACATTGTGGAAGAGCAATAAAGAATTGAGTATTGAGTATCGTGTTCATTTTGTATGGGCTGACAAATTGTATCGGGAAAAAATGGCTGTCACAGTCGTACAAAAACTGACATTTCGATCCGACGAAGTGTCAAAATAGTTACGCAATTACTCTGCAGGTTTATTTTTATTACTTGTGTTACAGCGGCCGTAGTAATACTCACTCTGTGAAAATTTAATATGTCAGTGCCCTAAGCACGACTTGTCGAATCCTGCGTCACGTAAAATCGAATAGTAAACTATAACGAGTTTGTATGACGTTTGGAACAGCGCCCGCCCGTGAGCGTATTTGGAACTAAAATTTAGTATGAGATTTCTCGATCTCGATACGATAACCGTAACGTAACGCAGGATTCGACAAGTCGTGCTTAGGGCACTGGTCTGCCTATTACCATTATTTTAGATTTCTGAGAAGCAATTCAATGGTGCATTATGAAGTTTCTAGGTGGCGTGAGATCTCAGGAGATTGGGCTCAAACCCCCCGTAATATCACGTGAGATTTTTGAAAATGCACATTTTAGTGTTGTTTGTGATTTATGGCTCCTCCAATCCGCAGCGGGTCCTCGTGGGAACTATAGCTCAAGCCCTTTCATTCGGAGAGGAGGCCTGTGCTCACCAGTGGGAGTCAATCTATGGTCACTCAACTTCGTCGTCGGTCAGTCTAACCCGGTATTATGTCTGTGCGCACTACCCGTTGACCTGACAGACATTGATTGCGTCAACAACCCTGCACGGTCAGATTGCATTCCCCACCCAATAAAAAACCCACTTTATTACCACCAAGCTTTAAAGCTCAAAATCGAATGCCCCCTCATCCAAACAAAATGGCGTCGCTGCCCAATACAGTGCAGTTGTTGTGGACTTTACTGTGGCAAAAACAGGGGTGGTTTTAGAATGTTAAAGTTGTTTTACATGTTGTATACCATATCCAGTCATTTGTACAAAATCTAAAGTGCCCGAGGATGTATTTGGTATCGCTTTGAATGTTTTTTTTTCGCATTCGGACGTTTGAATGAACGTTGTTTGATTTGATTTTCCGTTCGGAAATGAAATTTGTTTTCTAGATATGGTGGTAATTTGTTTTTACGAGCTAGATTTAAGACGTTCTATAATTTCTAATCTATTTACAATTACCTTACTACGTTTAGATGAGCTCCAAATATTTCGACGCAGTTAAATGCATCATAATATCATATCATAAATCGCCAACATCGAACAGCCAAGTTCGTGACAGATTTATTATGCCTTCGGCTTCTGAACCCATCATAGAGTATTTATAATATGTGTGTAGATAAAGTAATGTACTCAACTCTACCATGACTAGGCCTTAAAACACTCGTGTCATCCTAAGACACACTCGAGTTTTAAACACCTACATTTTGTTGTTTAGTTGCATAACCTACTTTATTAAGTCGAGTTTTCTTTTTTTAATTTTAAGTTGGTTAACTTTTTAATTGTTTGCTACTCACAGCACTCTAACTTACTAGGATGCAAGGACCATAAAATCAAGAGGACTGCCAGTGTCTATACGATGCCGCGTTCTTTTGAACTAATAAGCCTGCAGTAGCTAGTTTTACTACGAAGGGGTCTCTGTACCATTCATTGAGACGTCTGGCTAACACAATAGCGCCATCTAAATTCGTTTTTTCTTTCAGTTCATAGATGGCGCTATTGTGTTAGCCAGAGGTCTAAGTGTCATACGAAATTAATGGTACAGAGACTTCTCTATAGTGAAACTAGCTACAGCAGGCTCTTGGCAGCCCTCTTGGTTTTATCGTCCTTGCTAGGATGCTAATGTTGCGTAGACCGGGCTCTTATCGTGATGCACGTAACCGCGTCGAAATATCGGGAGCTCATCTAAACCTAGTGAGGTACATACATACATAATATCACGCCTTTTTCCCACGGGGGTAGGCAGAAACTATGGCTTGCCACTTGCTACGATCCTTACACACTTCTTTAGCTTTCTCCACATTCATGCGTATCTTCATACACGCTCGCCGGTTTCAACCAATAAGGTAATCGTAATCGCGGTCAATATCCCATAGTTAATAATGTCTAAAAAACCGGCCAAGTGCGAGTCGAACTCGCGTAAGAGGGTTCCGTAGAAAGACTTTAACGCTTTTCCCCAGTGTTTTAAGAAGTCCAGTGTAAGCAGAGCCCTGCTCCTAAGCAAAATGTACGCAGTCTGGGGTCAACTTATATTGGTCTTCGAAATCTAGAGACAGACATAAAAAATTAAGATTATGAGACTTTTTTGAGTGGTTGTACTATGAGAGCTACCTTCATACCAAATTTCAAGTTTCTAGGATAGCTGGAAGTATCCTTTAGGTTTTCAAAATACGGCAATTTGTATGGAAACGACTTTTTTAATGACTGTATCTTTTGATTGCGTTGACATAGATGCATGATTTTTTCACAGCTTCAAGGGACCGCAGGTTTAAGTATTTGATATTAATTTCAGCATCCTACCTCCACGCGTTCCAGAGAAAAAGGGTCTTGACAGACAGACAGACAGACAGACAGACAGACAGACAGACAGACGGAAAACAAAGTGATCCTATAAGGGTTCCGTTTTTTTCTTTTGAGGTACGGAACCCTAAAAATTAACTACACAAACGCGTAGTGACTAATCGTTAAACGTCCATTACTGTTATCAGCGAGCCGCAGCCACGTAGATATACGTATACGCACGTATACGTAATTAAGAGTGTTTCGGCTTTATACGCACTGTCGATAAACGTGGACGTTTTAGTGAAATTGAAACACGTGATAATTTTCACCACTGGCAACATCGGTATCGATATACACGGCGCTTCAAAATATTTCTCATAATTTTTCTGTTCTGTTCTGACTGTTCACATATTTTATAATGAGGTTATAATATTTACAGCTAGAGATTTGTGTGGCTTTTTTAGTTGATTTGCATTTATCGTTATCGGTGTGACTATCAATTGTATTATTATTTACTAGCCATTGATGTACCAAAAATAGACAAATATGCCACCCTTCACCGCGCGCGGACAAGCAATAAAGGTGATTAGGTGATTCGATGACTTAGTCGCCAAAAGCCGCCGCTCAAGTGACATCTCCTTGACTTGCCCAATTTCAACAGTTTTACACATACTTAGTGAAATAAAAACGGATCACGGTTTTTTAGTAAAAACTAACTATAATTATCGAGCCCGTTTACAACATTTTACACCGTAGAGGAGAACAGCTGGACAGACATACGATAGAATTTTTGTCCAATTTGAAACGTTGACGCTTCGCTCGCTCGGTCAATAAAGAACGACCTGTTATTTTACGTTCGTGAATTAGCAGGTCATTGTTATCATGCGACTACTTGTTATTTTGTGGACATGAATTAGCAGGTCGGTAGTCGTACATTATCCAGATGGTATATTTGTCTCTGGTATATTCCCTTGAAGTTTGACATGTCAGTGTAATGACAGCTAATGAGTGAAGGCCGCATTTTGTCAGCGCTATAGAGGTGCGTGGCCAGTCTTTTATGTTTAAAAGTCGATGTTACTAGCTGTACTTTGTCAGCATAGAATTCGTTTATAGTTATCCTGGCGGGATGTATGCAATTTTTCAACTAGTGTCATTTTGAGACAAGCTATTATACCGAAGATAAATCAAAATCTTATAAGTAGTTTTTGAGTGAAAGAGTAACAAGCATCCAAACATCTATCCTCTCAAACTTTCGCGTTTATAATATCAGTAAGATTCCTTAAACTTAATTTGAGTTAGGTATAAAATTTAAAGTTTAAGGTAAAAATCATGTCTGATTTCACGGTTACTTATTGGCGGTAGTTTTTTTTTCCTCATGTCTTTATAAACCACCCTAAATACCCAAACTCCATTAAGATTTACAGCGCACAGTAATTATTTCACAAACGTGAACAGAGCCGAGTTTATGCCGAACTGTTCGGCTCGATATCGCAAATTGAAAACGGCGGTTTGGACCTGCCTACTACGAAATTCGAAAATCGAAGTTCGTATCGTATCGTCCCGCTGACTCTCGTATTAAATAATATTAGCTTGAGAGGGACGGCACGATACGAAGTTCGAATTTTGCACTTCGTAGTCGGGGGGCTGTCGTGATACCTAGGTTATTACATGAGTATCAATCATCGTACCTATCAGTTTTAGGTAGGTATGCAAGCGTTCATTAATTTTGTGTTCTGTGTGTTGTAAACTTATAGAGTCAGCCCACAATAACTCTGCAATGAATTGACAACAGTAGTAGAAATCCAAAGTTTGTTTAAGGCAACACTGATTTATAGTCAAACAACACGTTTTGAACATTTAATTAGATTAAACAGATCATCGTTTATCCACCATTAAAATACCTCTCATATTTCGTGTTCTAGAATTTTTTTACGGTAGAACGGCAAAACCTGCTTCATCATCATCATCATCAGCCTAGTTACGTCCCACTGCTGGGCACAGGCCTCCTCTCAGAATGAGAGGGCTTGGGCTATAGTCCCCTCGCGGGCCCAGTGCGGATTGGGAACTTCACACACACCATTGAATTGCTTCGCAGGAGTGTACAGCTTTCCTCACAATGTTTTCCTTCACCGAAAAGCTCATGATAAATTAGAAATGTAATTTCGCACATGAATTCCGAAAAACTCAGAGGTGCGAGCCGGGGTTTGAACCCTCGACCCTCTGCTTCAGAGGCGATAGGTCAAACCACTAGGCTATCACGGGTTCATACCTACTTAACACTGGCAAAATTGTCCTCCAATGGACAGAGACTTTAAAAAAAAAAAAACAGCAACTTTTGATTATAACTAATCACTATTATTTATAAGTTTAAAAATGTCTGAGTGACATGAAAAAAGTATCACCACAGCGTGATTTTTCTGTGTTGCCAATTAATATCTTATGCAGAGTTATCGTGGGACGATTCTAACCTTGTTGTTTATACATCCTGTCCTAGTAATGAAAAGTGTCATTGTCATTTTTGTTATTGTCAAAATTAAATGCAGGGTAGCATAGGTAGGCTCAAGATTGGTTGAAGCGTTGAGGCGTCAATAGGGAACACACATACCAAAAACACATTTTCACATATTATGATTTAGATGGGTTGTTCATTTATGAAGCTTTTTGCTGACTATACAGTTACAGTACATATCTAACTAGTTATGATACCTATCGCACCCCATCGCGGGGTGTTGCTTGGAATAATTGCCAGCACTTTGCCCATAAATATTACTTATGCCGGCTCTCTAATGACGCCGCTGCGCTTATCGTGAATAAGTTATGCACAGATCGGTGGTGCCTTAAAAAACTGTTCGGCAATGATAACGCGAATATCTATATATTAGGTATAATAATAAAAGAATAAAAGCATAATTATTGAAAGCGTGCGCAACGATAAATGATATAGAATAGACAAAAGAAGCAGACTGAAATTTCGGCTTATTTGGCGTGACAGACAGACTGTCCGTCAAAGAATTAAGTATAGTCAGGAGAAAATGTCAAAATTAAGAAATACTGCCGTTCTAAGATAACAAGGCACTGTAGGCGGAGCACGAAGTTTCCAAATCCTGCGTAACGTTACGTTATCGTATCGAAATCGAGAAACCTCAAACTAGATTTTAGTTCCGAATACGCTCACGGGCGGGCTGTTCCAAACGTCATACAAACTCGATAACGTTTACTATTCGATTTTACGTGACGAAGGTTTCGATTATTCGTACTCGGGCCTCTGAGGACCGCGTACGCATATTCCAATCCTGCGCAACGTAATCGAGTGGTAAACGTTGTCGAGTTTGTATGACGTTTGGAACAGCGCCCGCCCGTGAGCGTATTTGGAACTAAAATTTAGTATGAAGTTTCTCGATCTCGATACGATAACCGTAACGTTACGCAGGATTCGAAACGTCGTGTTCGACGCTCTGGTCAAATCGCTGCCAGCTCGCGGAGTAGCAGCTCCGGTGGACGCGCAGCCCTAAGCGCCCCACTCCAAAGCCAGCATTAATAATTCAAAAACAACCCACAAGCCAAAGTACGCTAAAACTCGCGCCGTAAAACAATAATAAAAAAAAAACTTCAGAGCCCAATGTTATGATTAGAGGACGCTTCCGCAAGGTCGCCTCGGGCGGATTATGCAGATCGCATGAAAATCCCTTGCCCGGGCGTCAACTGTTACGGTACACTGGCGCGGGTTTGGTGGGGCTAGGGTTGCCAGATGGGAAATAAAAAAATCTTTTAACAAAAAGTAAAACCACCTTCAAAAACACATAAAATAATCCTCTAAAGCCATTAGTTTTATGGCCTACTTGAGGTCCCGGTTTCGATCCCCGGTCGGGGCAGATGTCCGAATGATGAATACAAAATAAATGTTTGTTCTCAAGTCTTGGATGTTTAATATATATTTATGTATGTATTTATCTATACAGCGTGTGACATCCATACGAATATAATTACATTTTAAGGGCCCTAATGAACGTAAATGGATACCTATCTTAAGTTTCAAAAAATTAATCTTTATTTTTCATATAAATTAATTCGGCACGCAAAGTATCGCTAACAAAGCTAACAACTGACACTTAATTTCACTTCTAGTGACACGTTGTCAAATAAATGTTTGAATTACATTGCTGCTCGAGAAAATTTTAAAAATTTATTACTATTTTTTTTTATTAAATATTATTTTCACTGCACTTAAAGCTATTATTATTATTATCAGTTATTTAATGTTCATAATATGAAAATCACACGTTGTATAAGTATGTTTATCCGTTGTCTAGTACCCACACACAACACAAGCTCTGCTTAATTTGGGACTACGTCAATTGTCTGTATCAATGTCTGTGTCAATTGTCCCATGATATTTATTTATATAATGGTGATTCTAAGCACAACCCTACAACAGTGACGTCATCTTGTCACGGAATAATCAAGTGTTGTTAACGACGTGGCAGGGCTGCCGCGCGTCGCCGCAGCCAAGGCTAGGGCTGCCGAATTGTTTGAAGGTCTATTTGAATAACCGGACAGTTACAAGAGGCGTCGTCTCAGCCATCTGGGATGGCAACGCGTCGGCAATCCCTTGGTATTGCTTTAATTACTGAACGTTACGTCACATGCACGTTTGCTTAAAACAGTAGTAAGTCCTTTTTATCCCCCGACGCAAAAAGTGGGGTGTTATAAGTTTGACCGCTATGTGTGTCTGTGTGTCAGTGTGCCTACAAATACAAAAAGACGGCACCCGACTGCGTAAAAGTTAACATAGTTCCCAATTAAAGGACCAGGAATTTTTTTTTTTACTTTTTACAGGTTTTTAAATTTCTTTGTAGTAAATCTACGAAACCCTTCTTGGTCGCTAGGTATAAAGGAATTTACGAAGTTTTATTTAGCAATAAATCATACAAATTACTGAAACAGTTGTACTAAAGTTAAATAATCTTCCAAAGTAAGCCGAATTGAGCAAACTTGACACTACATTTTAGATTTCTTATGACTTCAGAAATGCGTGGTTGTAATCTTTCGCACAAGCACAAGACCGGTCTGAGAGGAGAGCCTTGGGGGAGGCCTATGTCCAGCAGTGGACGTCTTTCAGCTGACATGATGATGATGATGATGAATCTTTCGCATTCCTCCCGTGCAACCGGTACCTGTACTTAAAAAAACTTACCCATAATACGGACATAGGTACACTTTTGAATTTATAATAATTTACCCTCACCCCAGATAGGTAGGCATGGCAAATCAGTCTAAATTTTACAAAGTGATACTAGGTTTTGCCCGCGGCGTGGTATGGAATACGGGGTGTATTCCCCCTTTTGCAAGGTAAATGACCTAAGGCAATGAATGTAAATTTTGTGGTGATTTAAAAAAAGATCTGAATACCTATTATTTTGCTCAGGGAAAAATAGTCGCTAAAATATTGTGGGTTGAATAGTCAGATAGCCGTTTCTTTTTATGCAAAAAATAAGGCTATTTAATTTTTTTTTTATTAATTTCTCAAAAATAATAGTGCTATTTTGTCATATAACCACCAGCAAGTAAGTAATATAAGTAATATCCGCGTACGAGGTAATTATGTTATACAATCTACATTGTGTGTATTTTTTTGTATTTGTGTGTCTTCTTGAATAAATGTCTACTTTCTTTCTTTCTTTACATAGAGTTTGTGAGCATGTAAAATAGAATTCGGGTTTCAGAAATACTTCGGCTGTTATTCCTAAGAATACCTTTTTAAATCAGAAAATAGCACATAATCAAAAAAAAAAATACAGAAAAAAAAGAAAGACCAGCCGATGTAATTACGGGCACAAGAGGCATTTCATCGTAGCTCTCTATAGGTTGACAACACATCTGCAAACCCCCTGGGATTACCGGTGTCTCTGGGCAGTGGTGATCACTCACCAGTGACCCACTTGCTCGTTTGCCTTCCCTGTCATATAAAAAAAATCGAAACCCACACACAAAAGCTGCGCTCCATAAGTAGGTACTAAGTAGTTTATTTTATGAATAAACAGACTCCCAAAACCGCTTTGAATTTATTAATTAATAAAGATAATATCCCCACGTAAACGAGGCAAGAAACATCAATGCCGGCTTTATCCGCGGAATACGGTGCCTTATCATCATTAAAATTAGGTGAGAGACAAGCTTGAGGTATAAAAACACTTGGTATTTACTCGGGGCTGGAGCGGGGAAAAATACTAGTTAATATCCTAAAGAACTTACCAGGATCCACGTAATGTCAGCGTCGAGCCACCTTTAGTGACCCGACGAATTCTGAGTGGATTCCTTTTACGCAACTGCTTATATTTAATTTAATTTTAAGTTAACTGTATTATTACTGTATTGTCGTTGCGAATTAAAGATTTATTCTTACTTACATTTATTCTTATTCTTACTTACAAAAGTTGAAAAACCCCCGACATTGTCATTTCAAAGTTCAATATTTCAAAAACGGGTGAACAAATTTCAATTAAACTTAGCTAAGAGTCATTTCGATTCATTGAAATCGGTCCATCCGTTTGGGAGCTATGATGCCAGATAGATGCTATGGTTCGTGACCTAAAACCTTTTTAATTAGCACCACCTGCTTTAATATGTTCTTACCTTTATTCCATTATGGTTGCCTGGTAGAGATCGCTCTGTAGCGATAAGGCCGCCCATTGCTACCTTGTATTTTCTTTGCGCCTTATTTCTTGTTTTGACTGTTATGTGGTGTTCAATAAAGAGTTATTGTATTGTATTATATTGTAGATACACAGACACAGAGATACACAGACATACATATCAAACTTATAACACCCCTTTTTTTCGTCGAGGGTTGAAAATATGACTTGGGTGCGGATAAAAAATGTGACAGTGAAGTCCCGTACTTACATATTACAACGTACTGGTGTAATGATAATAAGATAACGTTTTTGCATCATCAAGTTTTACCTAAATATTGTAATGTAAATTTGTAATTTATTGAATCAGGCGTTACTTTGCGGAGGTCCATATTTATGAACTAAAAAACAATTACTTTGCTCACCCGCGACCACTAATGACAAATAGTTATATCTGTGCGGCAAATGTATGTTTCCATGCAACACCTCCGCCTCCACTGCTACACGAATCAACACATGCCACACAGACCCAACTATCACCACCACCACTATACTAAACGCTGACGCGTTTCGGCACTCGTAACTCGGTAAATGGCCTCGTGGAGATTCGTGTCGTGGCATGTGTTGATTCGTGTAGCAGTGGAGGCGGAGGTGTTGCATGGAAACATACATTTGCCGCACAGATATAACTATTTGTCATTAGTGGTCGCGGGTGAGCAAAGTAATTGTTTTTTAGTTCATGTAAATTTGTAATCTAAAATGTCTGATCACTTTCAGCAACCACATCATATCTTAGACGGATGGCGTGACGCAAACCGAAACCGGTTTTTTTTTCTTTACGGTTTTTTTTTTCTTTACGGTTTTTTTTTTCTGTTTGCTTATGTCAGTTGTCTTAGTGTCATGGATTACGTAATTAGCGATAGGTCAGAGTTTTTCTGTATTTCATCTTCTTACTCATTATTTACAGTCCATTTTTGAGCTATCTTTATTCCAGCACAAGACGGGGAAAAAATACTACCTAACATTATTTAGTAAACTACACAGAAACTACTTTACAAATACCGAAAATAAAAAGTAAAAATACCAAGTACGAGTATTATACTACACCTCTTATAATATATAACGGGACCACATTAAAGCAGCTTTGTATCGTGGAAGTTGATGGACTATATTTATGGGAATGGGGGGGGGAGGGGGTTGGTAATTACTAATGTTTGGGGGTGTAAATAATATGAACTCATTATTAGAGACTCTGTTCTTATGTTACGTGAAAAATGGTGTCAGATGGCGGGGATATCTAATTATACGCTGTCGTTATTTAACAAAACAACCTTATTATCCAATTATTGACTCAATTACTATATATACAATACTCAATCTTATTATAAACATAAGTGATTACCTTATATATAAAAGCGAAAGACCAGAACGGGATTTTGGGGAGGACTCCAATAGAGAGATCTCTCTCCAGGCAGATGTTATGCCTGGGGACCGAAGTCCGAAGGAAGAGAGTTGGAAGTTGTATTTATGCAACCGACTTGAGAAACTTCGTTAGCGCGATGTAGGACAGTGACGTAGAACAGTGACGTCACTCGCGTGTGGCGCTAGGGTCGCTACACCAGCCCCCCTTTTTAGACCGGAGGTCGGTGTGGGAGCGCAGTCTGTGCGTCGTGAGGGCGCTTGCAAGGGTCAATTGCGATGAGCGATGAGTTGCTCCGCTGTGCTGGCGGAAGCGATGAGTTGTTCCGCTGTGCTGGCGGGAGCGATGAGTTGCTCCGCTGTGCTGGCGGAAGCGATGAGTTGTTCCGCTGTGCTGGCGGGAGCGATGAGTTGCTCCGCTGTGCTGGCGGAAACGATGAGTTGTTCCGCTGAGCTGGCGGGAGCGATGAGTTGCTGCTAGTCTGGATCCTCGTCGGAGTGCGTAGCAGTGTAGGAGAGGGTTGCACACTGTAGACACCAGGCATGGAGATATAGCAACATGCTAGTGGTGCACAGTGTGGTAGTCTGGCGTTGCTGTGAGACTGCGACATTGTCGTAGGTCTTGGAAGGTTGCGTTTTTTGTCCAACGTCGAGGGTCACCAGTTTGGGGATGACTCCAATAGAGAGATCTCTCTCCAGGCAGATGTTATGCCTGGGGACCGAAGTCCGAAATCCAGGTTAAGATGCTTGTAACCGAAGGTGCCGATGGTCGTTCCGTTGGCTGCTGTCAACTGGTATCTCGTCGGCGTTCGACGTTCACGCAGTTGTGACTTGGGGAAGACACAGAGGTCGCTACCGGTGTCGACCAGAAACTGCGTCTTAGACCTTCTGTCATTTACAAACAGGCGACCAGATGAAGTTGGGCTGTCAGTTGCCGCCATTACCGACTGCCCGCCGCGTTTCCCGACTTTTCAAAGTCGCATGGCTTCACACATTTGTGCGCGTTGATGCCATGTCGAGCGTGGTACCAACAGGTGGGGTACCTCCTGTAGCTGGACTGCGACCTGGTGTTGGAACGGCTCCTCCTCCCGGACTTGGAACGGCCCTGGCTCCCGGGCTTGGACCGGCCACGGCTATGGGCGCGAGATTGGCGACTGTCGTTCATTGACAAAGCCTGGACCTGCTTCCTGAGTTCCGCGATCTCCTTCACTACAGCATCCAAACTGGAACCTGGGGCATGACTAGTGGAGGCAACTTGCGGCGTCGATTTGACCACATAATGGATTCTATCCGCGAGGTCTGCCAGAAGACTCAGCTCTGCGTTAGGCTGTGCTGCTAGCACGGTCTGTATATTCCACGGCAGACGGCTGATCCACATAGTGCGAAGGAATTCTTCCGAGACTTGATTGCCTGCTAGGTCTTGAAGGTGCGGCCAGAACTGTGAGGGCTTGCGGTCTCCGAGCTCCTCATGCATAAGGAGTTGCTGAGACTTCTCCTCGCTGGAGTCACCAAGGCGTTTGATCAGCACTTCCTTGATCTTCCCGTACTTATTTGTCGCTGGTGGCTGCGTAATAATGTCCTTGACCTCCTTGGAGAATTGACGGTCAAGTTGGCTAATGACGTAATAAAATTTCGTCTGGTCATTAGTAATCCCAGCTATGGCGAACTGACCTTCGATTTGCGAAAACCATATCTCGGGTTCTTCAGGCCAAAAGGGTGGAACACGCACGCCGACCTTAAAAATGTCCGATGACGGTGGTGCAGTGGAAACGCGCTCACCGCTTTGCTGTTCGGCGCGGTCACCTTGAGTTCCCTTTGGCTGGTTTGCTTGTACCTCTAGATTTGGCATTGTGTAACGCACGTACGGTTCTCTTGGTAGTCTTCGTCGAGGTTGTGTTCTCCCTGGGGTCACCAGTGTAGGACTTACGTAGTGTAGGCTCGGGTGAGAGATAAATCCAAAGTCCTTTTCCTAAGCAATAGTTTATTGTCTATTTGCACAGCACAGAAGGAGTAGTAAAGAAGCACACACGAGAAGAGAACAGTTCGGAAGAATAGTAAGCGTATCACAACAAGCAGAATATTTAAAGCCTAAATCTAAACAATAACAAGCGAGCCGGGCGAGTAAGCAAAGCACGGTAGGCGAGCGACATGCGATTCGCAACAAGGCGGTACATCGACTGACTCGCCGCTACGTCACGACACGCCGGCTGCGCGTGCGCACCCAGCGGCTGGTACGGGTTGTGCGGTCGCGTAGTACCACGACAAGTTAGCACGTCAACGTTAACTGTGATGATGATGATGATGACTAGTAATAACTGATTTTACTGTACCCAAATAATATAGTGTGTTGGTGGTGTTTATGTAATAGACTAGGTTATTAGTCTATTATTGTTACTATTGTAGTGCTAGGTTTAAGTATGTAAATAATTAATATAAGTTAGGTATACGCAAATAATTAATGTAAGTTAGTTGATATTGTGCTATGTTATTTTATAAGTTATTATAACGTTTGGTACGTTGAATAAACTTTATTAAAGTAGAGTAGCCCACAGGATAAAAAAACGATACCTGAGCAGGATGGCGCTCTACAACATCATTTTGACACGTTTCTCCCAAACAACGCAATATGTCTCTGGAGTTTTAAAGCAATTCGATACTTTGACCATGGGAATCGCGAAAAACTTGAGAAAATATGATGTTGGGTGTGTAAATTTTGTGTATTAAGCTAAAGAAAATCGCAAAAGCGAGAGATCTATTATCTATGCCAGTGTTGCCGTTCAGGGATAAATAAATCCATTCATTATCCTGCATTGCAGTCTACGGGATTTTTTAATTTTATTATCTATGCAAATTTTTATTCATATCATAAAAAGCAAAAAACACGTGTCCGATATCTTTTTTTTTGATAATCTATATGACGGATTAATTAGAAATATTACTTTTGTACCCAGAGGACACTTTCCTCGTGCTATAGAGATTCCTCACATTAGTATAATATTCCACGCGGTCCGAGCCGCGGGCGCTCTTTAGTATCAGATAAGCTAAGTGGGAATATATTCACAAGACCGACGGAACACATACGCAGTATGAAGAAAAAGGCAGCCTGTGGCCTGCCTGTGGCCTGCCTGTGGCCGAACACTCAATGGCCTGTGATTCGACGCACTACATTCGTTTTGACAAGGTGACTGTTTCATGTCACTTCAAACCACGGAGTCTTACAGGCGTAGGCTAAAGCTACTGCTGTGTAATTAAACTTTGTAACGACACTGAAATACGCCCCTTTGAAATCAGCTCTACCATAGTTCCCGAAATGAATCCTTACTGAACAAAAAGAGCATTAACCAAGTACTTAATAAACCCGCTGAGACATCGACAAAGTTCCATATCCTATCCCCATACTACGCAAATAGAACTTTGTCTCACCTACCCACGAACACACCTCAAACAATTCTGCTAAGAAGGTTCTAAATCTTATGGCCACTCGAACCAAATGGAACCGTGTGGCAGTAAAGTAGTGCGCTCATTTCCTTGTGGGAAATTTCGTTTCGCGAGTTGGCAGCCGGAGCGTTGAATGCGAATTACTTAAGCACACAAAGTAATAACGGGTACTGTTTAGTGCTGAGTTGACACTTTGTCGTATTAACGGAGAGTCTTTGTGGGAGTGTTTCTGGTCTGGGCCAGGTACGAATCCGTTTTCAGATAAAATTAATAATGGGACGGTAATGTCTGTGCATTTTGTGCACGTGTAATGCAGAAAGCTTTGCATGTTTGTCGATTTCATAAAATTTGGCTGCGGTGAGCTCTAATTATACGTTATTTTTTCAATCCATGCAATATGTATGCAATCTATCTGGTGTTGTGAGTGTCTATGAACAGTGGTAATCACTTACCATAAGGTGATCCACTGGCTCGTTTGCCTTCCTTTTTCGCAAAAAAAAATCCAACTCGAGCCCATTTATATTTTCCCAAACGGCTCAGCAGACGCGGCCCACACAAAAGGAAAGTTTATTCCAGTTAAATTGGTTCAGTAAATCGCGGGACAAAATGGAACAAACGTACAGTCGCATCAATCTAACTTGCGAGACAAATGAAGGCGTTGCTGGAGTTTGGAAGAAGACACAATAAGACTTCGTAGTTAAAGGGAAAAATATTAAAAAGAAAGCCAAGAGTAGATTGGACAGCCAATAATAATTATGGGCACAAGAGGCATTTCATCTTAACTCTCTAGGTTGGCAACGCATCTGCAAACCCCCCGAGGTTGCGAGTGTGGGCAGTGGTGATCACTTACCACCAGGTGACCCAATTGCTCGTTCGCCTTCCTTGTCCTATATAAAAGAAAGACACGCTCAAGAGAGGATAAATGTGAATAAAAGAAAACGTTTAAAAAATTGAAAAAGGGTTTAAAAAACATAAAATGAGGCGGTTTTACTTTTGTTAAAAGACTTTTTATTTTCACAATTTTGTGTTTCAAAACTACGAACTTTATACACATACCTACTATAATTATGTGCAAAAATAACGCACATATTAAAATAACTATAAACTAAATCCGAAAAAACAATGGTTTCTTAAGTACCTACCTACGCGCCGAACAAATCTCTCTTTACAAATTAATCCGCCAAAAAGTCAATCAAGTCGAAATCACCTCAACCCTTTCCCTAAAAAAACCTTATTACCACATAAAACGGAACCAACCCTATCATTAATGGGCCCTAAATAATCGGGCTCGCAGCCCTAGTGGCAAACATTTGTCTAGAACGCGCCTTACTGCTGTCACACTGCGAAATTACATCCATTTGTATGTAGATGTCAGTGAGGAATTAAGTCGGTTGCTCGCCTTTGACTCGATGCAAATAACTCTGGGAAATTAACCCATCGATATGGCAACCCTAGCTCCAAAAATAAAGTTAGTCGGTTGAGTCTCGCTACTTAAAACTGACCTTGCAAAAAGGCGACAACTTTAAAAATAAAGTTAGTCGGTTGTGTCTCGCTACTGAAAACTGACCTTGCAAAAAGGCGACAATTTAAAAAAGTCTTGACTTCGTATACAAAGGATTTGTAGTTTTGATACTTTCACATTATCACTTTCACTTAATTAGGTACTAGTTTAAGTTTTAATATAGTTAACTTTTTTTTTAGGATTCCGTACCTCAAAAGGAAAAAACGAAACCCTTATAGGATCACTTTGTTATCCGTCTGTCTCTCTGTCTGTCAAGACCCTTTTTCTCTGGAACGCGTGGAGGTAGCATGCTGAAATTAATATCAAATACTCAAACCTGCGGTCCCTTGAAGCTGTGAAAAAATCAACCTTCTAAGTCAACGCAATCAAAAGATACAGTCGTTAAAAAGGCTATTTCCATACAAATTGCCGAAATCCGAAAACCTAACCTTTTTACGGAACCCTCGTGCGCGAGTCCGACTCGCACTTGGCCGGTTTATAGCAGCTCAGCAAAGTGACTACATGACGCCTGATGGTAAGCACACAATGCAGTCCAGGTAACAATGATGACGGAAGTGGGACATAATATCCCCCCCATCCGTCAGCACCGTCATGCCGGCTTCGTAAAGCTCTTCACACTTCTCTTGAAGGAACCAATGTTGCAAGAGGGAGGGAACACCCAAGTTTAGGTAGAACTGCCAAAATCTGAAATGACCTCCCATTCCAGATTTTGGCAGTTCTACCTAAACTGTAAAAATCAAGCAGGAATTCTTAATAGTATTTCCACGACGTTTATTAAGTGCAAAGCCGAAACGATACGGCTAACCTCGTTAGTGTAAACTCGGGGCAATGTTGTACAGCAATAATAAATATAATTGATGGAACACTCCAAATCCTATTTTCAAAAGGTCGATATCAGCCATCCGCAGGTGATCAGTGGCCACTTCAATTTCAATCCTGCGGTCAATCATGCTCGTGATTGATTAGTCGGCTGCAGTCAGTCGTCAATCATCAGTCGTATTTTAAGTTGGCAGTCACAGGGGTTTGTTAATTACCCTGAACGTTTGCATAGAGGGTTGGTTTTCAGCCGCTGTCTGTTTGTACTGCATTTGGCCTATTTATAACGAGATATTGACCGCGATCACCTTATAGGTTTGATGAGCTCCCGATACTTCGACGCAGTTACATGCATCATGATCACGGGTAGAATCATAGTCGGGTAACCGCGAATCATTTAAAACTGTTATTACTATTATATTGCATAATTTTTTTGTATTTGTCGATTTTACTTAGTTTGGTATGATGTGAGGATTCTATAAGGAAGCAGTAGACGAAAAATTATATTATCGAAAACTGATTTAAAATTTTGTGTAGATACTCACGCAGTCAAATGATAATAAAGTCTTGTTATAATTCTAAAGCGAATTATCGAAATTCAAATCGCATTTCCAAGAAAGCATTTTAAGATTTGTTAATATAGGTTAGTGTTCAACCGAGGTCACAAAAACAAACAAAATAAGTATTAATATATCACCCTGGTTGCCTCTCATAATTATGTAAACATAATTACCTAGATCATGCAGTAGTTTACCAGTATTCATCTTGGTAGTATTTTTCGACTTACCTGAAACAAAAGAGTTCTATATTAGTTACATATTCAGTATTCAAGATACTAAATTTGCGGATCAGCCTTAACGCCATTGTATTGTCGTAAGCCGTATTAACTAAAATAAGTATGACTCAAAACAGATCCTTGAGGCACTACTCTGTCAACGAAAATACTAGTTGTTGCGTTCGTTTAACGTTATTATATATTTATATACATATTTGTATGATGAATACGAATGTTTGTTCTCGAGTCTTGGATGTTATATACGTATTTAAATATGTATTTATCTTTTTTTTTATATCATGAGACAATTGACACTCAAATTTATCTAGTCCCAAACTAGGTAAAACCTGGACATTTTTCACATCTTAACAACACAGACTTATCCATATTAGCCATTACGTTGGACGTCAAAGTGACATAAAATGCTACCGCTCGCCGATCACAAGTGATCACCACTGCCCATAATAGCAACACGATATTTAAATAAAATCCTAAATAGTTTTCCTAGGCCCCCATCTCTATACAGACAGTTCGCATTTATAACGACAGTTTAGACGGAGCTTATTAGTCCTATGACATCTGACATGATGGAAATAAAAGTCCTTTCCTGAGTTACGGAAATATGAACGCACCAGGAGCCGCAGACGGGCCTTTGCAAGACTTAATTAAAACAGACCCGAGCAAAGAGTATGGACAACAATGAAATAGAAGGCAAAATGTATATTTTCAAGTTTTTAATTAAAATGCTTGGAGAACGTAATTGGCGTGTGACACATTTTTGTAGCAATAAGCTTGTTATAAGGGTTTTTGATACGATTTATGAATAGTAATTTTATACGATTCGCGGTTAATTAACGGGAGTATTGGAAGCTAGTCAAATCTTTGAAGTATTCGCGGTCAATATCCCGTTCTAATGTCTTATGATTTATGATTATTTAACAGTTGAGTATTCGAAGACACGTTTTTTTTTGTTTGAGTTCTAAGGCTAACTAAAATAAATCAGCATCGTGTTCATTTTGTATGGGCTGACAATGGTATCGGATTCAGCTAGCTTTCACAGTCGTACAAAAACTGATAGTTCAATCCGATGACGAGTGTCAAAATAGTTACGGAATAAGGCCTCAGGTCTAGAATTTCTTTTTTATTTTAAGGGCTGTAGATATACCACCGGTAAGATTATTATTGTTGTTACGGGTTTCCAATTACAGGCCCATGGGGACCTGGTTATTTGAATAATAAGAAGTTAGTAAGTTTATACTAGTAGCGGTCAAAATAGTAGATTTATTTTGTTTTGTTTTCAATAAAAATCTTCGGGGGGTGTTCCTTATGTCTATAGAGACTTGCTCAACACTTCTTGCTGAAATATCTACGGTTATCTATCTGACATTCTGTATAAGTTCCACTCCAGAGGGTCGAGCACGAAGTTTTCGATTCTACGTAACCTAATCGGGTAGTAACGTCATCGAGAAATTTTGTATGACGTTTGGAACAGCGTATGAGGTTTCTCGATTTCGATACGATAACGTAACGTTACGCAGGATTCGAAATCTCTGTGCTCGGCCTACAGTGCATATTACTGTCACGTCTACTCTCGGGTGTTCTATTAAACGTTATATCTAGTTAGTGCTACCATTAATAAGTCTTTCATCTGCGCCACCGCCGGCGCCCGCGGCGACCCGACGGCCAACTAAGTAAACCGTGTCATTTATATAGCAAAACGTTTTCTGCATACCAACTACTACTAACATGTATGGGCATGTTTGCATTGGTCTCATAAAGCTAAGAGCATATAGACGTACATAGGTACGTATAGCGTATGAAAAGGCCCTTCGGTACACCGTTTTTGTTGCCAATTTCGAGGCACTATAGTTAGTCCAGCGATATGAGCCGCGCGCACGTGGCTTCCTCTGTTCCAAAAAGCATTATCCTGATGTTTATAATGTCAATGGCTTAGTGTGTGTGTGTGGCAGGCTATCGCAAAAGGTATGGGAATAGACGGCAAATATTTCTTTGGGTCAGCACAGCAAGATGTGAAGTTGACTAGACTAGGTGACGTAAATAACATAAACAGGTAATTAATACACAGTCACAACAAGGTCATTGCATAAACAAATTTATAAAATTTTTGGAGAAAATATGCAAAAACAACTTCGCTACGTAAAACACCCTGTTAATAAAATCACTACTACTGCGTTAAAAAAATATTGAAAAAGTTTTCTTAATTTCTGTCTAAAGTTGATAGTTGTGATGTTACTTTAAGGACTCTTAATATTTGCACCTTATTTATTAGGACCTTATTTAACAACCCTGTTTTCGCGTCGGGGGTTAAAAAACGAGCACAAACTTACGTGAGCTTTGTTACAACATTTTTGGGCCGTAATCGAGTTGATAACAAAACACTATCGCCGCTGATGCAATTCGGCACGGCATTCGCGCCCATTCACACGAGTTTTTTTGCTTTTCAATTTTCCAAATAAAGGCGAGGGGTGGTTTTTTCGAAATAGTGTTGCAGTGTAGTGACGTTTGACGTCAGTTTCAAACGGATAAACTTTTCATGATCGCAATTGGAGTATCCTTTTGTTGTATTTTTTCAATTTTTTTATTTTTACGGTTTTCCCGTGAATATAGATTACGCTTTTAATAAACTCACTGAAACATGAATACACAGTAACAAAACCAGAAAAATGCCAACCCCAGGAATCGAACCCGGAGTGTCGAGTATCCGGGTTCGATTCCCGGCGTTGGCAATTTTCTGTTTTTTTTTGTGCATTCATGTTTCAGTGAGTTTATTAAAAGTGTAATGGATAAACTTTTGATTGGTAAGAAATAATTATGGATGGTTATTAACATCGGCGCATTCTTCAAATTTGACAGCTACTATCGTAAACATAATTTTAGTCACTATCTTGACGCACTCGTAGTGCTTTTGCTCACTTGTCTCCTGCTGATTCACCGCATTATATTTTATAAGCTGTCAATTCACTAAAATTAAGCACTAAATAAGCAACTTAAAAAAGTTGGAAAAACCCCGACAATGTCATTTCATAGTTCAATATTTCAATAACAGGTAAACCGATTTTAATAAAACATAGCTAAGAACCATCTCGATTCAACTAGCTTTCTATTTAAAAACCGCATTGAAATCGGTCCATCCGTGTGGGAGCTATAATGCCACAGACAGATACACAGACACACAGGTCAAACTTATAACACCCCTCTTTGTCGTCAGGGGTTTAAAAAGGGCCCGTGCATACGCTATACTATGTCTGTGGTAACGGTATAATATCCGGACCAAAACCCAATGGACTGCAAATTCTAAATCCGTCGCTTATCCGCTCAAAAAACTATCCGCCTGACATATTCCCATCCCTATTTAGTCCGCATTTTTCCCGCACGTCAAACCCGATGCCAAGCATTAACAATGCGGCTTAATGAATGCATTTCGAAGTGTGGGGGGAGGCCTTTGTGATGGTTCGACCCTGCGAATAGTTTTTAGACACAAGTGTCCATGGTACATTTTTTTATCAAAGCATTGGCATCGTGCAATGTGCACGTGAATTACGGTGAATTAAAACAAAACTTGGAACAGTGCCCTAAGCACGATTTGTCGAATCCTGCGTTACGTTACGGTTATCGTATCGAGATCGAGAAATCTCATACAAAATTTTAGTTCCAAATACGCTCACGGGCGGGCGCTGTTCCAAACGTCATACAAACTCGTTATAGTTTACTATTCGAGTTTACGTGACGCAGGATTCGATAAGTCGTGCTTAGGGCACAGAGGCCCGAACGAACATTCGAATCCTGCGAAACATAATCGAGCAGTAACGCTATCGAGTTCGTATTACGCTTGGAACAGCGCCCGCCCGTGAGCGTATTTGGAACCAAAATTTAGTATGAGGTTTCTCGATCTCCATACGATAACCGTAACGTTACGCAGGATTCGAAAAGTCGTGCTCTACTCTCTGACATCATTTACCTAACTGCGAGTGAGATTGTAGGATTTCCAAGAATTTACCTGTGTTATTTTATTTTGGAACTTCTTAGTATGTTTTTTGCGGGTGGTAGGACCTTGTGAAAGGTCCGTCCGGATCTCTACCACCATCTTACTCGCTAATCCTGCCGCTAAGCAGCAGTGCTTGCACTGTTGTGTTCCGGAGTGGAGAATACGACAGCCGGTGTAATTACGGGCACAAGAGGCATTTCATCTTAGCTCTCTAGGTTGACAACGCATCTGCAAACCCTCCGGGGTTGCGGGTGTCTATGGGCAGTGGTGATCACTAACCATCAGGTGACCCATTTGCTCGTTTGCCTTCCTCGTCGTATAAAAAAAACATATATGTCGGAGAATCGATACACTAGTCGGTGTTGATCATAGTCTAAAGTTATAAATTACCTTCATTTGTTATGATTTTAACGAAACGTCAAGAGGCGACAGCTGTCAAATAAATACTGCTTGGGAGTGGTCTGTGCTTGGTTCATTTGTGGGTAGTTTGTATAAGGTCGAAATGACATTTAGTAACTTTGAAAAGAAAAGGGCATCCTTGATCGGGGGGTCGGACTGATCACAAGTTGGTAATGTAATCCGTTTGCATCGGCTTGGTGCTTTGAGTTTTAATGAGAATTGTTAGTGATTTAATGAACTAAGTGCCTGTGCCCCAAGTACAGAGTCTTATTTTGAGTCTTAAATGATATCTTGGCAATAGATCACGTGAATGGGCGCAAGCACAGAACTCTCCAACGTTTCCAATATGGTACTTGCATTTCGCGTTAATAGTAACGAGTTAACTGTGATATCAATTGTAACTAATTTAGACCTCGTATGGTGTTATTATTGAAAAGATTATACCTCATTGAGTTTCTTGCCGGTATCTTCTCAATAGAGGTTATTTCCGAACCGTGCGGTAGAGTCATTGATGTAGGCCTTAATCAAATAAAGACTGGCTTAGAAGTGAAACATGATGTGTCTGCAGTTATTTCTACCACCTCAATCGACCTTGAGGTTGAGTAAAGCTCATGACCAAGCTCTACTACGTGTAAAACCCATTTCATCCTGACACAGCTAGCTAGCAAACCAAGTCCGCTGGTGTGTGCGATGTCTCGTCCCGGTCCTAGTCTCCGAGTTATATATATATTTGACATTCAACCCATGTGTGTTAATCATTCAGATCCGCTTGGATAATAAAGACTTTATGAACTAAAAAAAATGTTTGCTCACCCGCAACCACAGGACACGTCTATGCGACAAATGAATGTCTTCATGCAACACCTCCCCTCCACTGCCACACAAAACACATGTCACATAGACACAGCTATCACCAACCACTACCTACTGGGTACACTATACGTTGACACGTATCGGAACTATCTACAAGCCCGTTTTCAAAGCACCAAACCCACCGTTCAACGTGCTACCAGTTATTCTACTTCCGTAAAATACCTTTCTTTGTATTCGGTTCGCTAAAAAGAATTGAGATTTTCTACCCTTAAGATACCATATTTTAGTTCACTAAGCGAACGGTAGCTTTATGCTCCACCTATTAAAATAACAATTAAAGATAAATCTCTAATCCTTTTCTTTATTCAGATTGGAAGCAAACTCCTAGCAAACGCTGCGAATGCATTTTACTTTTAGTGCACTAAAAACGTGGACAAAAGCTAACACCTCGGCCTTTTCTAAAGGGGATTTCTACAACTATATACAAACACAGAACGTTATGAAAGCACAGAGCGATATAAAGACTTACGCCTCTTCCGTTTCGAATGCAAACGACTGCAGCTCTCAAGCCCAAAACGTAGTAAAGACCTTTTATCTCTATGAAGACGTGCCGTTTTGTTTCTGAGAACACACGATTCCAAAGCGCTTAGGAGCGTTATACGTTCACTTTTTTCAGAGTTGCTTTATTCTGAACACAAAAAGACGGCAAGCGACTTTTTATATGGAAAACGTCTGGATTACGGCGGATTTTTAATGTTTATGTCGGCGTGTGTTTAAGTAAAGTGTATGTTTTTAATGATTCCACCTACTGTTTATTAGAGTTCCGTACCTACTTCAAAAGGAAAAACCGGCCAAGTGCGAGTCGGACTCGCGCACGAAGGTTTCCGTATCATTATCAATAAATGCGGCAAAAAAAATCATGTCTGTTGTATGTTAGCACCACATAAATATTTATTTTATTCTGTTATTAGTATTTGTTGTTATAGCGGCAACAGACATACATTTGTGAAAATTTCAACTGTTTGACAATCACGGTTCATGAGATACAGCTTGGTGACAGATGGACGGACGGACAGACAGACAGACAGACGGACAGACAGAAAGACGGAGCTTTTGCGAAATATTTAGCTTTGAAGTGCTCATGTTTGTTGGAGTCCCCCCCCTCCTCTACCAGAGAAACTGTTGTATTTGGAAATGTGAAAAAAACCAGAACAGTTATGCATAATAGTGAATTTAAAAGGAAAAGTATCAGAGATAAGCAGGTTTTACCAGTTTGGGAGTAATAGTTGACCAACTTATAATGTCAGTACCCGATATAAATTGACCCCACACTGCGTACAGTTTGCTCAGGTGTAGAGCTCTGCTAACACCGGTTCGAACAGGTGTGATGAAAATGCCTTTAAATTAGACATGTATGCCAGGGCTTTTTTGTAATGGCTTAGGAACCCTATGCGCTCTTGCCCGGTTTTGTACCTACTGTCACGTTAAAGCCAGTCAAAATAAATCACGACGTTACGGACGATTTCAAAAATTGGAACTTACGAGTACGCTGCATCAGCAAATGACTTCGGGACGTCAGTGAGACATCGAGTAAATACCTTCCTCATTTCAAAATTGAATAATAACAAATAATAATAATAATAAAAACATCCACGCAAGTAAGAAGTTAGCAGACGCTAACAATTCAATGCATTTTTAAGTTTCAAGTAACATTTGCTCTTTCGCAATGGCGTTCGGGGAACTCCCTTGGGATGCAACGTAATGCAATTCCTTCCGTCCCGAAGGAATTTTTTTATTAGCATTTTGTGCAACTGTCTGTGTTCCTATCGGTCAGGGGTAAGTGTGCGCACATCTGTTGATATGCAATGATATATAACAGAGTTGCATTCTCACTCTAGCTGGGACTAACAAGGAAAGCACTGACTCTAGATATGGAAATGTCATTTGAAATATGATATAAGTTTAGACAAGACCAAATAGAATATTGGCTTTATTCAATAATAAAATAGGGCATGGTAAAGAAACGTAGTTGTTGATAGAATGACATAGCGACATGCAACGTCAAACACCATAGGCAGTAAGATATTTACAAGTCTTCTTATGAAGACGCAAGGAGGCTGTTATCACAAAATATCAGTGAAATGGTATTTTGTCTCTGTAAAATTATTGTTTTGTTTGTCAACGAAATCCTAAGTAACTAAATTGTGTAAATTGACCAGTAGATTGTAAAGAACTAAATACCGCTTTAGAAGACAAATACTTCAGGAAGGATACAGCAATAAAATCTTCTTAATGAGAAGTATTTTACTAAAACCATTCAAGCCATCCAGTGTCAACTTTTTATAATTACCTGCTTGAAACACTGCTAACGTGTTTATGTTAAATCGTTGAAAGACTAATAAGAATGTTCATTGTCCGTAGGTACTAATATCATAAGGTATTACAAATGCGAAATCATGTTTTTATTACGAAGGTTTGTCTTTCTTTCGAGAGCAATGGTGGAACTGATTGATATGATATTTCGCATAGAGGACGCGTTGCATCGAGGATAAGGTATTTTTTTTGTCATAGAATGATAGCAATCGTTTCTACGCAAACAAAATTGCAGGCAAAATTAAATTGACAATAATAAATCGAGTCCTCGTCATCATTATTAAAAATATATTAAGTTCGATAATCGAAAGGAAAAAATAAACAGGAAAATAGTCATTAAGGTTACGAGTATATATAAAGGCATATATGGAAATATGTATTTAAAAGAAAATCATCAATTTCGTCGACCGTATACATAAACACATAGTTTTTTAGACTAAAGTTTAACGGAATTGAGATTTAATATACTTGTAATTACATGACCGTTCAACAAGCAATTTGGAGTGGTTAAATAAAAACCGCATGTATACACACGTAGGTACCTAATTGGGCGATTTAGGTACATTGGCATATATAAACAGACGTAAAATTTGCGTCCACCTCATAATTATAAAGTGGGTTGTCGGTGAATAAGCTAGAATAATAATGGCAAAATTTGTAAATTGCAGGGGGGGGAGACACAATTTATGCAACTTTCGGAGCGATTATTTCCGAAATTATTCGCTAAATCAAAAAAATTGCTAAGAACTAAAAGTGTTGTTGAATTTATGTTAAATAGGGAAATAAAATACGGAGATGTGATTCGTACAGAGGCTTTACCGTAAGAAGAATGACAGTACAGTAATGACATAAATACTTTATAAAAACACTATACTTATAACCTAACGAGGTTGCGTTCACACTTCAACATCCTCCCTTGAACGCAATCCCGCAGCTTGCAGGAAGCGTAGGAGCACAGGCCTCTGCGAGTCGTTTCTGCAGCTGGTGAACAGACTCCGCTTCAAGTAGTAACCGCAACTCTACCACAGTATTCCATTTCCATCGCAGCTCTGTAACTTGTACTTAGGCGTTCCAGTAGATATATAAGGTCCCCTTTCTCTTCGGTACTGGATATTTTGTATAAATCTATTATGGCACCATCAAAACTTGTAAATCTTGTATAAAACTTCTTCAATTGTCGTCCGTCTTTGCTTCTTTCTGAATTGACTGTTAAGAATTCACCTGCCTTTCTGTTAGAGCGAGTTATCGACAATAAACATCTCCTGTCCTGTCCTGTGTTTTCTTGCCTTGCCTTGTTTTGGCTTGTCTTGTCGTGGCTTGTCTTGCCTTGTCTTGTCTTGGTACCACGGAGTGACTTAGTGCTATGAAGCCGGATACGTTTAAAGGGAACGTATTAGTTACCTCTAGAAGGTCGGAAGCCAACTTGTACTTTTCTTCCCTGGGGCCGGATACATTTGAACGGAATGTATTACCACATGAAGATCGGAAGCACTGGTACCAATACCAATTAAGCAGCAAGCTGTTGTCTCGACTCGTATTCAGGCATTGTGTGAATAGCTCTCAAATTTCCCTTTCGCAACAGTCTTCGTTACTTATGTCATTTTGACGTAAATTTAATTTTCATCGGGTTTTTCCAAATCAGTTGAAGTAAGTAATAAATTATAGCAGCGAACTTCTTTCAGTGGATGAATATTTTCGGATCCATTTCTAGTCATTGACTTACGGTCTTACGGTAAAATAGTTGGCCTTCACATTCTCACTTTTCTGACAGTTTTTTTGTCCGTTTCTTCGTTTTCAATAAATTTCCTGCAGATTGTCTCATACTCATTCTGAGCCCGTGATAAAAATCTGATCGCCGAAACATCGAAGAAACAATTTCGCGATGCCCGTGACGGATTGTGTCAGAGGTTACAATGGCGATCGGTAACCTAATCTGCATGCATCCGCTAATTTAAACTGTGTCTGTATTTAAAAATACACTTTCCCCATTTCTGTACCAACCACGCTCTGCTACCATGTTGAATTTATGTTAAATAGGGAAATAAAATACGGAGATGTGATTCGTACAGAGGCTTTACCGTAAGTAGAATGACAGTACAGTAATGACATAAATACTTTATAAAAACACTATGCTTATAACCTAAGGAGATTGCGTTCACACTTCAACAAGTGTTTTTGAAAGATATGTCGAAATGTGTGCCACACGTTGACGTTTGCTGAAAAAGCTTTGTTTTTTTTCAAGTTTTGTTACTTAATAAAAGTAAACAGGAATTGTTTAATTTAAATATTTACCCAACAAATTTGTCATGTTCGAGAAGTCACAATTAAATTCTTTTTAAATTCTTATCGCCATATTCATATATTTAAATGACTGATACGCATGGCATACGGCCATGCCACGTAATTTATAATTATAACATAATGAAAATATAATAACCTCTTTTGTTTAATCTTAACACATCGAATTTCAAAATACCTACCGAAAGTAAAAAATAAAATACCGGTATACCGAAGCTCTAAATGTCTTTTTTCAAATGACAGAAAATATCGAATCTTATTTTGGGGTAGGTACGGATTATAAAGCCGAAGATTAAAGGACCGAAATTTGATTATGACCTATCAACGGAAAGCCGAACATTAGAAGGTCACATGTTTATTTGACCGGAAAGTTTAAATTCCCGAAAGCATGTTGAATCGAAAGACTGAAATCCTGAAAATTATCTATACCTATCTACACCGAAAAAAATTGTATTACGTTGTCCGTTTCAAAATTTGCAAATCATTATTCGACCACTTCTTGGTATCCGATCGAGCAGAAATTTGGCATACCTACTTATGTAAGTCTGGTCATAATACAATATTCTGGTAGTGAAATTTTGGTGGTCCGGCCAGGATCGTCTCTGCATGAGGGAACTTCAATGGTTAATAGCATCGACTTGAAATTTCAATTATACATAAAAAAAACCGGCCAAGTGCGAGTTCCGTAGAAAGATTTTCTAGCTTTTCCCCAGTGTTTTAAGAGGTCCAGTGTTAGCAGAGCCCTGCTCCTCATCAAAATTTACGCAGTGTGGGGCAACTTATATTGGTCTGCGAAATCTACAGACAGACATAAAAATTATCATGATACTCGGGACTTAATCGCGTAAAATATATATACCGACGTTTCAGACGCGACGTTGCGTCCATGGTGTCGAAGGGATTGAAGAGGCGAGTATCAACATCTCCTAGCTGCACGGGTTCCTCGAACTAACCGCACTTGGTCTTTATTATTAGTTTTTTCACTAGTATCATGATAATGTGTGAAAATTGCGAAATTTTAAATCAACAGACTGAGTGGTTGTGCTATAAGAGCTACCTTCATACCAAATTTCAAGTTTCTAGGACAACCTGGAAGTACCCTTTGGGTTTTGGATTTCGGCAATTTGTATGGAAATAGCCTTTTTAATGACTGTATCTTTTGATTGCGTTGACTTAGAAGGTTGATTTTTTCACAACTTTAAGGGACCGCTTGAGTATTTGATATTAATTTCAGCTTGCTACTTCTACGCGTTCCAGAGGAAAAGGGTCTTGACAGACAGACAGACAGACAGACGGACAACAAAGTGATCCTGTAAGGGTTCCGTTTTTTTCCTTTTGAGGTATGGAACCCTAAAAATAAACAGAAAACTAAAAACTTATGTTAGGACACACCTCAAAAACATAGATAAGGTTAGCTTAGTAATGCGTCAAGGCGCTAAGCGGAGCTCCGTCAGCTTTGTCTCATAGCTATTCAAAATTAGTTAAAGTTAGTTGTTAGTCACAAAATCATTTCGTTATAAAGTAACATGGAGTCGTATGAGAATTGAACAGCTGCGAAAAGAATTCGACGAAGCTCCGCTTGACGGAGCTCCTATTCCGCGTAGTTATTACACTTCGACTTAAACTTAAATGCGCTTGGGGTGAAACGTGGGAGCGGGTCCTCGATACTCCCACGCTAATTTAATTTTTCAGTTGCATCTTACTTTATTGGTGCTGCAGCAAAACGAATTCAAGCAGAATTTTGTGGAGGGTCATTTTAAGATTTGCGGAACTCCACTCAAAACGAGGGCTTAGGCCATACCTCGCAACTGCTTTCCGCAATTCAGGATTTATTTGTCCTCTTCCAACGGTAAGTCTCGACAGCAGTATATGTAGGATGAAAACAAATGTTTGTTCTCGAGTCATCGTCATCATTATTAAAAATGTATCAAGTTAATTGCCTATAACGGAAAGGAAAAAACAGGAAAACAGTCATTAGGGTTGTAACGCCCGCCCCCCCCCCCCCCCCCATGATAACAGTTTTTTCCTATTTTTCCTAACCTAAACTATATTATATTAACTAATTTTTACACGTACCCATTAAATACTTATTAAAAGTGAACCTACCTTCTTCTACTTCCTACCCTCATTATGTTCCTATTTTTTTCTCGCCCTACCAACTTATCGTTATAACGCACTCAATTAATGCCGCGCCTACTGATATGCGTATTCCTAAGTACATGAAATCCTATAATTAAATATACGTGACGTGATACGTGATTTGGCCATGTGATCCTCTAGTGTATATCTAAATAAATGAACCCTTCGTTGTGTCCGCATCCTACTGTAACCCTTGGAACGTTTAGTGAGGAGCAAAGACCCTATTAGTTAGAATAAATATTGTACTACCTACATGCAACCTGCCTAGCGACTCGCTACCTAGAAATATGTTCTACAAAACCCGGCATATATATTTACGAATTAGTTTCTTGAAATAATTGTTCTACTACCTACAAATACCAAAGCTAATACCATGATTCCCTATAGACAAGTATAATCTGAGGCTTAATTGGCAGAATGATTAACAACCGTAAGTATGGCTAGGAAAGTATTGAAAATATTATTATTTAGATAGCTGAGCAAGAAAATAAGAAGTCATTGGAGATTGGAGTGTAAGTAAGTAGCATTTAGTTTAATAATAATAAGCGACTGAGACAGAGTGGTATTTTGTGCCAACTTCAAGACGCAACTGTTTAAGAAAATTATGATATCAGCTTTTGTAAAACAAAGGTATATAACAGCGCAAAGTTAATATCATCAAGTAGCAAGAGTGCAATGACGGAATGATATGTGATTCCTCCCCTTATCCCCTACCAAAAGACCGGTTAATATACATCAGCTTGGGCTTCCTTTCAATAATAAACGATAGTTAAATAAACGAGCAGTTTCCATTCACTACTATTAGGTGAGGTCATACGTTGTAGGTAACCCGCCAATCTAATGTATACTGGATGAGGAATGATCCCCCGTCTTGTAAGTCGATGGCAATTTCGAGTAACCAACTTGTTAAGATTTCAACCAACAAGTCTACAAATCACCTGCTTATGATTATTATGCTGAGCTGACGATAGCATCGGTTGTTCATAAAGGTAAATCAAGATGAGATAATGATGTCAAAGTTCCAAGTAAAGCAATTATTGCCCTCCAAGAACAACCGTCGAATCAGATGTTAACTTGTTTAAATGTATTCAGTCAGTGACTCTCAGTGCCTGTAGCGTTTCCCCATTTGGAATAAAACAACTACTGCCTAGTATGACTAAAATACGAAATAAACAAAAACATATTAAATGTCGTTGGTTAGTCCTCTACACAACCTCAGCTAAAGTAGTAATTGAAGGCACTCTGTGATAACATTTATTAAAAGAAGGTAGTTCGAAAGCCGTCGACTACAGACTTAAATAAATTGAATAATAGGCCCTAGGCGCACATATCAAACAAAATTTATTAAATAGTTAAGTAGTCTTAAATGGTCAACTAAATAATCAATTAAGTCCCAATAACACATCACCGTCAACTAGATGTTTCAGACCTCCACCAATTAATCTACTACCAAATCTAAGTGACCAGCCCAACCAGACTGTAGTCCAACAGAACGGACGTGTACCACAACCCAAATAAGCTTAAACCCTCAAGCAAACGGTTCATAACACAATAAAAACCCTAGCCTTCACCTTTCCCTAGTATCTGCAACAATCGAAACCTTTCCAATTATAAATTCTATTTAATAGCAATCACCTATTTCAGACCGTAACGTTGAATAAAATTCTACCCGCGTTTCAAAACAGTACCGCAGTGATTGTACGTCTAATACATGAGTTTAATTCGGTAAATGATCATTTCCATAAGATACCTGACCCTACGCTTCCCTAGTACTTTCAAAGAACCAAACCTATCATGTTATAACGCCTATCTACTAGCATTCACCTAATACAAATTCTATCGTTCCATAAAAATCTACCCACGTCTCAAAACAGTAGCCAAGTGATTGTGCGTCTAAACCGACCATACCGTCCTATAAAATCTACCCACATTACAAAAGCAGTAGCCCAGTGATTGTATATCAACCAAATGAGCTTAAGCCTTCAAACAATCAATTCAAAACACATTCCTACGTTTCCCTAGAACCTTAACAAACCACTACCTATCATGTTATGAAATCTATGCACTAACGTTTCCCTAAAGTAATCGCTGGCGTCCTAACAATCTAACCATGTATCGATCTAGGCCCTAAACTAAAATGTGTGTTGTTAGCAAGCTAGAGGTAAAACTACCTCACATTTACTTTAATTGTGTGGTGTGTGGTGTAAGTTCTCCGGTGTGCAATGGAGAACTTCTAAGCTAAGGCTAACTACGGGATCGAGGTGGCATCCTCTAGTGTACCTAACCCTATTTCCTACGCCATGTGTAATAACCCCACCCGCGGCCGAAGCCAGGGATGCAAGTGGGGTAGGGCGGAGAGATAATTGTGCGAATAAATAAATAAATAGAGATAGACCAGCGTCACCAGTCCCATGCACTGATCCTGCAGATACACGGAGCCTGGGTACACGCTAGGAGGTAGTTTACCCCCCAACCGGATATTACGCTGGAGGTAAGGTGCTGGGTCGAACCTCACGCCCAGTCGGACCCCGCAAGGAGCCGTATAACTCTAAACTGTCGTATAGCACCGTTAGGTATCAGGTTTAGAGCCCAGGAACCTCGTCCCGTTCAGTTCCTACTTCAAGTGTGTCAAAATAATCTACCTTGTATTCTGTATACGTTGAACCAATAATCACGTCATGAAAACGACGATGATGAAGGTAATTTTTCTGCTGATACCCGGACTCTCGCATCGGTTATAATACTAACGGCTAAAGGTGTCCTGGCCACAGAGAAATAGGAAAGACTAGGTTGACTCCAGAGAGTAGCCCTGGCAAGCCAAAGGAGGAGGTAAGGTAGGTAAAGACATTGGTTCACGAACACAGAACACAATTCACAAAATATAAACTTGATTTGAAAGTATTACGTTAAATAATTTCAACTAAATTAAAATAAAATCAATAAAATCGCGACCCACGGAAGTGAATTCACCCCAGCAGAGTAACGACGTACACTTGAAGAATCCCAAATCGAACCATCCCGTTCCTTGTGGAGCGGTCCTATTTATTCCTTTCTGCTGCGTCAACTGCGTCTACTGCAGCAACTGCGTCTGCTGCAGCATCTGAAGCATCTGTAACATCAGTATCATCTGCATCATCTAAAGTATCTGCGTAATCTAAAGCATCTGTAGCTTCTGCGGCATCAGAATCTTCTGCAACATCTAAAGCATCTGCGTCTTCTAAAGCAACTGCGACAACTACGTTTGCTGCAACAACAATAGCAACTATATCTTCTGCAAAATCTGAAGCATCTGCAGCTCCTGCGTCAACTAGGTGTTATTAAAATATCAACCTTATTCCTTAGTAAGTACGATCGTGACAAAAACCTGTGTCTACTGCAACATCTGAACCTTTTGCTCCATCTGCAGCAACTATGCTTCCTGCAACTGCGTCTGCTGCAGCATCCGAAGCATCTGCAACAACAGCAGCAACTGCGACAACTAAAGCAACTGTAGCATCTGCGGCATCAGAATCATCTGCAACATCTAAAGCATCTGCATAATCTAAAGCATCAGTAGCTTCTGCGGCATCAGAATCATCTACAACATCTAAAGCATCTGCGTAATCTGAAGCATCTGCGTAATCTAAAGCATCTGCGTATTCTGAAGCATCTGCAACATCAGCATCATCTAAAGCATCTGCGTAATTTAAGGCATCTGCGTAATCTAAAGCATATGTAGCTTCTGCGGCATCAGAATCATCTGCAACATCTAAAGCATCTGCGTCCTCTAAAGCAACTGCGACAACTACGTTTACTGCAACAACAATAGCAACTACAACTTCTGCGAAATCTGAAGCATTTGCAGCTCCTGCGTCAACTAGGTGTTATTCAAATAACAACCTTATTCCTTAGTAAATACGGTTGTAATTGTGTTAAAGCCTCGCACGGATCAGTTATTGTGCGCAGGGTAACCTACAACTAGTTTTGGTATCCTACCCTCAAATCCATTCCGCTTGTTATATGAGGTATTGATGTTCATACACCCATTTATACCTAAAATTTTGGTAGATACATACTGTCCCTTTCTACCAGTCTCAACTCACATGATAATTTCTATCCCGCTCGATTAATTCGAACGTATATTTTATTATTATTATTTCATGAGCTGCTAGTGTATTACTAGCAGCTCATAGAGCTGATACGTGTATTTATTTCTCGTTTCGCCCATAGTGATATACCTATTCGCGAGAAGAAGCCACACCCGGATCTTAATCAAAAATATTTAAATAATTTGGATAATGAGGTAATTCGATACCTATTCAATTAACTAAAATTTGCATAATATTAACATATATTTATGAATTATGTTATGACGGTGATAAACACTTTGAACCGTTACAGGGTTACTGAATAGATAAAGTCATATAAAGGTATACATAAACACATAAAATGGTCAAAATTATTACGAACTCTGCTCTTACATTTGCTAGGATTGATTTTGAGATTTGAGATCAATTTTGTGCGTTACTAACGCCATTATAAGACATGATAAAATATCGATTAACGAGTGCGAGCGGGTAGTAGGATCTTGTGCGAGGTCCATCCGGATCGCTACCACCATCTTAATCATTAATCCTGCCGCTAAGCAGGCGGCAGGTTTTTTAAGGCGGTTTTAATTTTTTGTTAAAAGATTTTTTTTCACAATTTTACGTTGATTTAACATTTTCAGAATTATCCTCCAACTCCTAACCGTTAAGGAGTTGTACCTTAATCTCAAATACTTGAATAGCCTTAGAAAATGTATGAAACACATAATAAGTGCCTATACAATTTGAGGGTTGCCCTCGATTTCCCTGAGATCCCATCATCAGATCATGACTTGGTGACAATGGGACTACCTCAGGAGTATACCCTTTCGAACAAGAAAAATAATTTTGAAAATCGGTCTACAATTGACGGAGTAATCGATGTACATACATAAAAAAACATACATACAGTGGAACGCGGAACCTCCTCCTTTTTGAAGTCTGTTAAAAATAGCGTAACTTGTAAAATAAATAGAAAAAATAAATAAATTGTTATCATTTTTATGACATGTAAAACTCACAACAGTTTTTTTAGACTAAAGTTTAACGGAATACGCATTTAATTGAAGTAATTACATGACCGTTCAGAAAGCAATTTAGGGTATTTAAATAAAAGCCTTATACACGCGTACCTAATTGGGCAATTTAGGTAGATCGACATATATAAACGGATGTAAGTATTGCGTCGACCACATAATTATAAAGTGCGTTGTCGGTGAATAAGCTAGAATAATAATGGCAAAATTTATAAATTGCATAGCATGGTTAGCAGTGATAATCTACATGAAGTATATCCTAGTAAGTTTGTCATTAACTTTTAATAGAACTAAAGAAATATACGACACATGTTCATACATTAGATGTCAAATAAATGATTGAAACAAAGACATGTTAAAAACAAAATGTTCCAGACACTGCAAGTGATCCCCGAAAGAGCAAAGATAACGTACGTCAACGGCAAATACATATATAATGGGACCGTCGTCATAAAACGGTACGGCAGGAAAAGCAATTACTACATCAACGTCGAAGCGACGACCAAGATGACTTTCGGAAATAACGTCACGGTAATTATCATTTACCTACTTTTAAATAATCACTTAAACAATAATACAAACGAAACCAGAAAAATATAGCTTACCCCGGGTACCGATCCCGGATTCTTGCAATTCCGTGACACGTGCTTACTCAAACTGACGTTAGGTACAAAAAAAAACCGGCCAGGTGCCACTCGGACTCGCGCACGAGGGTTCCCCGTACATAGATTTCCCTGCTTTTTCCCATTGCTTTAAGTTGTCCAGTATTAGCAGAGCCCTGTTCCTACGCAAAATGTAATACGCAGTGTGGGGTCATTTTATATTGGTCTGTGACATTATACAGACAGACATAAAAGTTTAAGATTTTGAGATTTTTCTGAGTGGTTGTGGTTGTGCTATAGCCAATATGAGCTATCTTCATACCAAATTTCAAGTTTCTAGGACAACTAGAAGTACCCTTTAGATTTTTACAGTACGGCAATTTCTATGGAAACAACCATTTTAATTACAGTATCTTTTGATTGCGTTGACGTAGAAGTTACATTTTTTCACAGCTTCAAGGGACTGCAGGTTTGAGAATTTGATATTAATTTCAGCCTGCTACTTTCACGCGTTCCAGAGAAGAAGGGTCTTGACAGCCAGACAGGCACGCAGACACACAGACAGACGGACAACAAAGTTAAAAGAATGTAAACAAACAGGAGCTGTCAAAATGACAGATCCAGAAGTTGTGAACTTTTATGACGATAATGAAAACAAAAATGTAGCTATCACTAAGTACGCTATTAGATTTCTTATAAATGATCCCATTTTATCTAAAAAATGAAATCTGATCATTTTAGAATAATCTATAATTAATCGCTGGTAAATAAAATAATCTAATTAATTAATAAAAAAAAGTGTGATACCTATCTACTAATCATAACAATTGCCTCATATAATAACATGTTTTAAATAAAACGCAATATCTTTGTTAAATGTTTTATCCAGAGTCACTTGATGATGACGATGATGATGATGACTCCCCTACATTTATTATGATTCTGTCTGTTAACTCGTCAATATGATCGTCTAACCCTCTCATTTTATCTTCTTCTTTAATCACATGTTTCTCACAGTTTTCCCAATCTTTGGCTGTAACATTTCCAAGTGCCTCGGGTAATAATTGTTTTAAATCCTTCAGCTTGAAAGACGTATTTTTGTTTGCTAATTCTCCCTATACCTTTGCCCATATCAGCTCGATGGGGTTGAGCTCGCAGTGGTAGGGTGGGAGCCTTATTAGTGTGATCCCCTTTTTTTTTGCTTCTTCATCAACTACAATTTTTTCATATTTGTGTTTTACTTCTCGCACTTTCTTCATCAGTTGGGGCTTAACCTCCTTAGGTCCGAACGGTATATTTTTGAATTGCAGCCATTGCTGAAAATCAGCCTTTTTCGTTTTTAATGTAGGTGCTTTGTCTTGTTTGCGTGAATGGTATGGTGCATTGTCCATAACAATCACCGAATTTGGCTCAAAATTGTTTAAAATAACATCAAACCATTTCTCAAAATTTGCTGCATTAATTTCACTGTGGTAGTCACCATCCCCCTTGCTTGCCAGAAAGATCAGCTCGCCCTCCTCCAAGAAGCCAGTTGATGACCCTACAAAGGTAAACAAACATGTTATTGCATGCTAACTAATACATGTTATTGTTTGTAACATTTCATTTATTTTTTTATCGTTTATTTAGTGCACTCAGGTTATCTTAACAGTCTCCTAGCCGAGCCGATAGTTGGCCTATGAAACATCGGGTCTCTTGTTCGTTCCTGGTATGGGCATTTGTATGTATGTTTATCACATATATTTGTTCCAGTTATGGATGGTATTTAAGTATTTATTGATATATATCTTTTATATATACTGTTGTCTAGTACCCACAACACAAGCCTTATGGAGCTTATAGTGTGACTAAGTTGATTTGTGTACCTAAGTCAGATTGTTGAATTGATTGTTAATTATTATTATTTATGTATAAAAAATGCATATTGCAGCATACAAATATTACATACCGATATGTCCTAATATAAGGTGTTTTCCTTTGCCAGATGGATTTTTGAGTCCTGTTGAAAGCCCTTGCCGATGAGCTTCTTTGGTAGTCTTTATGGTTGTTTCTTGCCATATTTTATCCTTAGTGTGCCCTGCAAAACAAACCATAGATTGTAATATTATAATAACAATACAAAAAATTTATAAAGTCAGGTTTAATTTTTAACAGTAGGTACATAATTTTTACCATACCATTTAGCTTACTGAAGTATATAGCTTTAGTTTACTACAAATAATTTTTTGCTTCAAAAAACAATAAGTAAAACAATTTAATTACCTTCATTAACCCAAGTCTCATCCAGGTAATAATAAATCTTCTTCCCTGCCTTTCGTTCTTGATCCATTTGGTCTAAATACTTCATACGCCAGTCGACTATGTCACTTCTATAGATCAGCATACTTTTTCGGTTTCTTTTGGAGTACTTGAACCCCAGTTTTTTTTAAACTTTAAAAAATGTCGTTCTTGATAAATTTGGTAAAGTGTCATCATTGTTAACCGCTTCAAGCATCTTGCTTATAGTTGGCAATTCATTAGCAAAATAAAATTGATGAACTTTTCTTCGTATACCACCCAAGTCGATATCATCAAGGCTGTTTAGTAAGCTTGGTTTTGTCGCGGGTCGCGGTGGAGATAGAACACGACCGCGGGTTTTATATTCTTTGAGAACACTGTACACAATAGGACTCGAGACACCCATGATTTCCGCCGTTTTTTGGGTAATATCTGTTTTGGATGGATATCTATCCTTTGACCACGTTTCTTCTACATATTTAAATATGTTCACAAGCACATTCTTTTCCGATGATGTAAGATGTCCTGGCTTAGTCCGCTTCTTCTTCGGAGAAGGAAATTTAAGCAAGGAACTAGGCCGGTTAGTTCCCAGCTCGCTATCACCCATGTATTTGTAAAATACACAACTCCGTAACAAAACAACAAAACAAACAAGATATAAACACCTCAAAATATCGCACGCACGCACTCGCATCAGTTGACAACAAGCAATGGCGAACGTCAAGGTCTAACCGACAAAGTTAAAAATCACGTAGGGTAGGTGTTGCTACATTAAATACGACACTTTCTATTTTAGTAGCGTTACATTCTGATTAAATGAAACCTTGCGTTTTAAACCTCTGCAAGATTGGGTATTTTTTAGTGACAATTTACAAAAAATACTTAAACATTCATTTAACATGATAAAATTATTTTGCATTCGTAAATGTGTATATATTCAGTAAAATTAAGCACAATTACATGTTATTAGAACCAATCGTATTGAAATAGGGCTGTTTGATAAGTACCCGTTTATGGAAAAAAAAATCATTTTTTTTTTATATATGCATTTATTTTTCTACGTAGTCACCTTTCAACTCTATACATTTGTTCCACCTATACTCAAGCTTCAATAAACCATTCAAAAAGTATGATTTTGGAAAGTCATTAAAATAGGCCTCTGTGGCGGCAATGACTTCGTCATTTGATCCAAATCGCTTGCTACCGAGCCATTTTTTTTGGTTGAGAAACAAAAAGAAATCGCATGGGGCCAAATCTGGAGAATACGGGGGGTGAGACAGTAGTTCGTAGCGTAACTGTGCCAATTTAGCCGTCACAACTCTGGACGAATGAGCCGGGGCGTTGTCGTGATGAAACAGTACTTTTTTCTTTTTTTAAATGGGGTCGTTTGTCCTTCAACACGGCATCAAATTCATCCAATAAATTGGCATAGTACTGTCCTGTTATTGTTTTTCCCTTTTCTAAATATTCAATATGTATAATACCCTGCGAATCCCAAAAAACGGTCGCCATGACCTTTCCAGCCGATGGGACGGTTTTTGCTTTCTTTGGAGCAGGTTCACCCGGTAAAATCCACTGCTTCGACTGCTCTTTCATTTCCGGGGTGTTGTGGTGGACCCACGTTTCGTCCACGGTCACGAAACGACGCAGAAACTCCTTCGGGTTACGTTTGAACATGGCCAAACACTGCTCCGAAGTAGTCAGTCGGTTCCGTTTTTGCTCCTCCGTGAGTAAACGCGGCACCCACCTCGCCGATACTTTCTTCATACCCAATTTTTCTTCTAATATGTGTTGTACCCTCTCGATTGAAACGTTTACAGCATCAACGATTTCTCGAAGTTTAATTCGGCGGTCGGCTAAAACGATACGTTCAATTTTCTTAACCATATCGTCTGTAGTCACCTCAACTGGCCGGCCTGGGCGATCCTCATCAAAGACGGTTGTTCTCCCCTGCTTAAACTCGTTATACCAATATCTGACGGTTGTCATAGAAGGAGCACATTCATGGTAAACCGCTTGCATTCTTACTTTTATTTCATCTCATGTTTTTCCTTTCACAAAAAAGAATCTAATTACAGACCGATACAGTTCTTTCTCCATTTTAACAATTTTAAGTTCACGCCATCACTGAATCGTTGTCAAATGAGAAAAAAAAAAAAGAATGCCATTTTTTCTTAATTTTCCCGCCTCTGAAAAATGGCTTAAAAAGGTGGTATACTTATTTGCGGCCAGTGATATTAATATATTTAGAAAACGGGTACTTAACAAACAGCCCTCGTAGGTCGCTCAATTATTTTAAAATAATAAATTTTGAGCAGGAACCAAACATTGTCTTAGAAAAAACCTCTTTAATGGTTTGTTTACATTCTTTTAAATACCTAAAAGTTCAGACTATATAAGGGTTCCGTTTTTCCTTTTTGAGGTACGGAAACGTAAAATAGGATTAATAGATGTTAACTGAATTGAAGCGTAAGTATTATTAGTTCGAGTTCGAGTGTTCATATTATTTTTCAGTTGCATCTTATTTTTTTGGAGCTGCAGCAAAACGAATACAAGCAGAGTTTTGTGGAAGGTCATTTTAAGATTTGCGACGTTTTAAGCACAAAAAACGGGCTTGAGCCATATATCGCTGCTACTTTTCGTAAATCAGGATTTGTTTGCCCTGTTCCACCGGTAAGTCGCGCTAAGGAACATTTCCGAATTTTCTACTTTCATGCTTCACTTATCGACTTTTAAGTTCAGATAATTTGATTGGACAACTGCACACGGCATTAAGGATGCGTCCCCACTGACGCGGAGCTTGGCGGAGCGCAGCGGAGAAGAACGGTGAAAAGTGACAAGCGGAGTGATGATTTCGAGCGCTGTGATTGGTCCGCTTCTCACCGCTCTGCTCAACTCCGCGTCAGTGGAAAACGTCTGCTTACGCATGTAACACATGAATGGAATGTGGCGGTAATTCGTAGACTTACTTTCGTTTCGTGATGTAAAAGCCAGGTCAGCCCCTATACCTAGGGGCCATTCAAGTATTACGTAAGCGCTTGAGGGGGGCGGGGGGGTCTTCGCTTTGCTTATTTTTGATGATATGGGGGGTGGGGGGGTCGATATCGTGATTACGTCAGCAGTTATTATTTACTTTTTTACACAAATAGCAACCCACAAATTGTCTATGCTTGAAACAAAACGCACATGTTGGGGATTCCCACAAATAATGAATACGTTATAGGTAGTCGCTTAAAAGCGAGTGGGGGACTTACAGCGCGCTATTTGCCACTTGTCTAAATTTCTTCCGTCAATCTATTGTTTTGTTTCGATTCGAATGACGATTTGACGTATTGTAAGCAATTTTTTTTTTATACAACGAGGAAGGCAAGCGAGCAAGTGGGTCACCTGATAGTAAGTGATCACCACAGCCCATAGACACCCGCAACTCCGCAGGGTTTGCAGATGCGTTGCCAACCTAGAGGGCTAAGATGAAATGCCTCTTGTGCCCGTAATTACACCGGCTGTCTTACTCCCCACATCGGAACACAACAAATCGGAAATCAAAGCAAGTTCATGTTTGTTTTAACCGTTGATCCTTTTTCGCCCAAGTTTAATTGTTTAAGATGTCGTTTCAAATAGACAAATCCAAGGTCAAAAATTATTCGAAAGTTTTAAAAAATCTCATACAAATACAAAAGTACAAAATGTACAGAAGTTAGTTAACTAAGTGTGGCGTAATTATAAGTTACATGCAAAGTCCGATAAGGAACTTGATATCATTGTCTCTAAGAGAATTGAAGAAGAATTGCAAGCAGCGACTAAGAATAAATCCAATCTACCAAATTTTTTTACAAAGGTGAGTGATGATGTTAAAGTTAATTAAACACATTAAAAGTTCTGGTTCTAGTTTATGTGTATGTATATTGATTGTGTTATTTTCTTCTTGTAATTCAAGTTTGTTTCAGCTTTATTGTTTTAATTTTATACCCCCTACTACTAAAGTCTCTGTATGGCTTTATTTGTTTAAAAATATTTATTAATAGTTAACAAATTATTTATTAGAGGCTACTTTTAATATTAAACAAATATTTCTTAGCATTTAAAATGATTTATTTGTATTTAAAAAATCTGATATTAATTTATTAAATATTAATAAATATTTTTAAATACTAAGAAATATTTGTTTAATATTATAGTGGTCTCTAATAAATGATTTGTTTAATATTGACAAATATTTTTAAATACAAACAAAGCCTTCTATCAGTGTAAAATTATAATATCTGTACCTTGCTCTAATAAATAAATAAATATTAGAATTACTGTCTCAATAAAGTTGATTTAAAATAATATTATGTGCGTTAAATTCCTCTATCTTCAGCCTATTTGCTAACTGCTGCTCAAGAATCAATAAGAAAACAGAATACGTTAAAAGAAAAATGCATATAGGTACCAATGATTACGTAAGCACGGGGGGGGGAGAGGTTTGCTTACTTTTGCTAACAAGGGGAAGGAGGGCGGGGGTAAATAATTGTAAAAAATTTGCTTACGTAACACTTGAATGCCCCCCTAGCACGGTAAGGTTTGTCGATCCATTTTATTTACCAATGAGCGATAATAGAAGTTAATGCAATTGTTACATACCTAATGAGAGTACTTAAAACACGCGAGTGTTTTAGGACTAATCATGTAGAGCTGCATAACATTACTTTATCTACACACATAATATTATAAGATGGGTTCAGAAGCCGAAGGCATGTAATACCCATACCTGTCTCTAATGTGGCTGTTTTTTTTTATCATAGACAAATATACTGAGCTGAGCCCAAGCAAAGACTATATAAATCCAAAAATAGAAAAGGCCAAGTAGAAAGTGGGGGTTTTAATTTACATGCCATTTTTTCAGGGTGCCGTAAGAATAATGAATATATCTGTGCCTGTGGAAGACTTCCCGAACGTGTGGCCTTTCGAAAGGTGCAAAGTAATTGCTTCACTAACACAGACAGCGACCAAAGACTTGATCGCTTCCACAGATGTTTATATACACTTCAAACAAACACCGTGGTCTGGTTGACATTCATAGCTTTGGTACTCATCATCATCAACCCGTGTTAGTCCACTGCTGGACATACTCCTCTCCCAAGGTGCGCTGCAAACTGCTGATTTGAAGAGCTTTCGTTTTATCGCGTTTCATATTGTCAAAGAAATGTAGTTCCAATTGTCACATAAAACTGACTATTGTGAATATGGTGAGGCTCTTATTTCACCAACTTTACAATTGTCAGTTTTCAATGACAGTTTGGTGTCAACTGCTGATTTGAAGAGATTTCGTTTTGGCGCGTTTCATATTGTCAAAGAAATGTAGTTCCAATTGTCACATAAAACTGACTATTGTGAATGTGGTGAGGCTATTTCACCAACTTTGCAATTGTCAGTTTTCAACGACAGTTCGGTGTCAACTGCTGATTTGAAGAGCTTTTGTTTTAGCGCGCTTCATATTGTCGAAGAAATGTAGTTCCAATAATTGTCATATAAAACTGACTATTGTGAATGTGGTGAGGCTATGTCACCAACTTTGCAATTGTCAGTTTTCAATGACAGTTCGGTGTCAACTGCTGACTTGAAGAGCTTTTGTTTTAGCGCGCTTCATATTGTCAAAGAAATGTAGTTCGAATTGTCATATAAAACTGACTATTGTGAATATCTTATGACTTTTTATTTTATGTGAAGTAAGTAAATGTATTATTTTCTTGAAAAAATCTTACAACAACACAACACAATTAATAGGGAATACCTCGTTAATTTTTAAGTAAAGTAATTTAATTTAGTAGTCATAATTAAGTTGGTACAGGTACTATCGCATTGCATTGGGTGTCCTGTAATGATACCTAGAGTATTTTTTCATAAATAAATAATAAATAAAAAAAAACACCGCAAATTAATTAATTAATTATTAATATTGTTAATGAAATGTAAACTTAAAGTAAATATAAAAATGAAACGCAGCTTTGTATTGTATAAAATAAATAATTTAATGCAACAAAACAGGAATTGTTTTACCGGTCGGGGCAGATGTTTGTATGATGAATATGAATGTTTGTTCTCGGGTCTTGGATGTTTAATATGTATATAAGTATGTATTTATCTATATAAGTATGTTTAACCATTGTCTGGTACCCATAGTACAGGCTTTGCCTAGTTTGGGACTAGGTCAATTGGTGTCAAATTGTCCTGTGATATTTATTTATTTATTTAAATACGCAACAAATTTGTCATGTTCAAGTAATTAAAATATAAAATGCTTTTCGAATTCTTATCGCCATATTCATATAGAAATGACTGATAGACGTTGCATGGGTACGTATTATATAATTATAAAATGAAAATCATAATACCTACCTCTTTTATTTAGTCATAATAAGCTTAACACATCGCATTTCAGAATACCGAAAGTAAAAAAAAAAAACTGATTACCTATTGATTTACCGAAGCTCGAAATATCTATTTTCAAATGGCTGATAATATCGAATCTTATTTTGGGGTAGGTACGTATTATAAAACCGAAGTTCAAAAGACCGCACTTTCAATCTCGACGTCAATAAGCTGGTTAAGGAGCTCGGCAGCACACGTGTCGGATGCTTTATTGATGACCAATGTGTCAATAACCTGAGTTATGCGGACGACATGGCGCTTCTGAGTCCCTCAATAAACGGTATTAGAAGGATGGTCGACGTATGACGAGAGCTACGCGAGGCGGCACGATCTAGGGTACAACCATAAGAATAAATAATAACATTATTATTTATTCTTATGGTACAACTCCAAGAAGAGCGAAGTGGTTATCCATAAGAATAAATAATAACATTATTATTTATTCTTATGGTACAAATCCAAGAAGAGCGAAGTGGTTATTTTCTAATCGAACTAGTTAAACCCTTCAGTTGTGCCCTCGATTGCGCTAGGGGGGGGGAAGGGGGGGGGAGGGGCTCTTGGGTGTTGTGGACCAATTTAGATACCTGGGTCATATCGTCACATACGACCTAAAAGACGATATTGATGTGGAGAGGAAGAGGCGTGCTTTGGCGGTCAGGGGAAACATGATTGCTCGCAGGTTTGCTCGATTCACAAGGCAAGTTAAGATCACTTTGTTTAGAGCATATTGCCAAGTTTAGTATTCTACTCGAGCAGCCTGTGGGTTAACCATACTAAGCGTGTTTATAGTACGCTGAGGGTTCAGTACAATAACATACTCAGGATGCTGTTGAGGATGCCGCGCCACTGTAGTGCGTCCGCCATGTTCGCCGAGGCGCACATAGATGACGCAGTAAGACGGAACAGAATCGCCCCGTTGCTGCGACGCGTGCGCGGCAGCAGCAACAGCATTCTGATGATGTTTTCAGAACCCCTCGATTGCCCTGTCTATAAAACTTAGGTCACAACTCAACAACACAGATTAGGCTAGTATTGCATCATGGCGCTAAGTGGAGCTCCGTAGACTTTGTCTCATAGCTATTCAAAGTAATAGTACTTACAGTCTTCGGGATTTTAGATTTTCGGCCAAACGTGTTTTCGGGATTTTAAACATTTGGTTGTATAAACATTCGACTTTTTAATATTCGGACCTCCGTTCATAGGACTTGTGAAATTCAGTTTTTAACCGACTTCAAAAAAAGGAGGAGGTTCTACGTTCCACTGTATGTATTTTTTTTTTTTTATGTATGTTCATCGATTACTCCGTCAATTGTAGACCGATTTTCAATTTTTTTTTTTATTTGAAAGGGTATACTCCTGAGGTGGTTCCATTGTCACCAAGTTATGATCTGATGATGGGATCCCAGGGAAATCGAGGGCAACCCTCAAATTTTACAGGCACGTACTATGTGTTTCATATATTTTCTAAGGTTATTCAAGTATTTGCGTCTGGTAGTCATCATCTCATGATGATGAGCTGATGACGGAAGGTACAACTCCTTAGCGGTTAGGAGTTGGAGGATAATTCTGAAAATGTTAAATCATTATTCGAAAGGGTATACTCCTGAGGTAGCCCCACTGTCACCAAGTCATGATCTGATGATGGGATCTCAGGGAAATCGAAGGCAACCCTCAAATTTTATAGGCACGTATCATGTGTTTCATATATTTTCTAAGGCGTTTCAAGTATTTGCGTCCGGTAGTCATCATCTTATGTTGATGAGCTGATGATGGAAGGTACAACTCCTTAACGGTTAGGAGTTGGAGGATAATTCTGAAAATGTTAAATCAACGTGTGGGGGGGCTTCAGGGTCTTCTTCAATGAGGAATTATTTATTTAATTTTTACAAAATGATTTATTTAAAAATTTAATTAAAATGTTCACCTGAGTACAAGATTTTGAGCTGGTAGTTAAATTTAGAAAAAAGGCCGAAAAGTGAATGCTCTGGCGGGTGTAGCTACTTCTATACAAAAATACAGCGCCGCCCGAGGGCGGCAGCGAAACTAATGTAGTACCTCAAACCACCGCGGGGTGGCTCTGGCTGATGCGTCGACACAACGTAAAATTATGAAATAAAAATCTTTTAACAAAAAAGTAAAACTGCCTTCAAAAAAAAAACTTTAGAAAAAAAACGTGAAATAATCTTCTAAAATAATTATAAATAAATAAAATGACCACAGAAACTAAAGCCTAAAGTTATTTTATTTATTTATCATTATTTTAGAAGATTATTTTACGTTTTTTTTTTTTCGTATTTGGGTATTATAAATATATAGGTATCCGCGACGAACGAAGTTATTGCCACTGCGGTTATTTATTTGAAAACAAAACAGAAACCAGGCAATTAATAATCATTTGATCATTGATCACCGCTTGATGTATAACAACAAGAAAATAATAATCTTATAGTTATGAAATAAGGAGGTTATCAAATGGATAGTATTTTTTTTATACTTCATTTCCATGTAAAACTCACAACAGTTTTAGAGACTAAAGTTTAACCGTACAGGCATTTAATCGATGTCATTTTATGACCGTTGAACAAGCTAATTTGGGTGGTTAAATAAAAACGTTTGATGAATAATAAAGTACCAGATCGAACTTAAATTCATTTTATTGTAATTGTGAAAAATACGTGTATATCTAATTGGGCGATTTAGGTAAACTGTCGTTACTTATATAAGCAGATGAGCGTTTTATGTGCACAGCATATTATTATCATAAAGTGGGTTGTTCGTAAATAAGTAAACTAATAATGGTAAAAGTTATAGTTTGTACAGCATGGTTAGTAGTGATAATCTACATGAAGCATATCTTAGTAAGTTTGTCATTGATATTAAGAAAAAAACTAAGAGAATATCCTGCAAGTGTACATAGATTGGATGTTAGATAAACGGTTTTTATGCAAACGGGGCTCCTTGAAGCAAAGACATATTCAAATTAAAAATTAAAAACTATGTTCCAGACACTGCAAGTGATCCCAGAAAGAGCTGTAAGGACTTACATCAACGAGAAATACATATATAACGGGAACATCTTTATAAACAGGCACGGCAGGAAAAGCAAATACTACGTCAACTTAGAAGGGACGACAAAAGTGACATTCGGTGATAATGTCACGGTAATTGACAATTGTTTATTATACCTTAAATACTGACTGAATAATACAAAGAAAACCAGAAGAGTATAATTGCGTTTATTGTTATGTATCTGTTATTATAGACATGAGTTGTAATAATTATGACTGTGTCTTCTATGCTTATTTTATGTATTTTCGTTAGACAGCTGTAAAGAAATTACAAAAAAATCTAAATCTCACCACCTGCTTTTATCTTAATTTTAAATCAATCATTTAATTAGCTAATAAATGATTTCTTAACAGTCTAGCTCCCTTTGTTAATTGCTTGTATAAGAAAGGATGCACCAGTTGAATTGCAGTAAATGAGTGTCTTGTAAACGAACTTGTGCCCGAGACAAGATACATAGTTGTAATCAGAAAACTTTCAGCAACTTAATGTAAAGTAAACATTGAGATAAACAAAAACTCAATAAAACAGGAGTTTTGGAATGTCTAGTGTTGACATTAATAAATAATTCTTCGTATTCTTTCGGACATCGAAATCATTTTGGTTAGCTGCTTTGAAAAATAAAGTTTCAAGATAGCCTTTGACAGTGTCCGCCTGCGACTGCAGGTACATCAAGATGTTTCAAAAGAACTTTGCTTTTGGTACTTGATGCGAGTACACTTCGAGTTAAACTCAAATGCGCCTGGGGTGAAGTCAGAGAGGAGGCGAGACACACAGAGTCTAAAAGGAATGTGGAAGCGGGACCTCGACACTGCCAAGAGCGTTAATTTTATTTTTCAGATGCATCTTATCTTTTTGGAGCTGCAGCAAAACGAATACAAGCAGAGTTTTGTGGAAGGTCATTTTAAGATTTGCGAAATTCTCAACTCAAAGCAAGGGCTTGGGCCATATATCGCAACTGCTTTCCGCAATTCAGGATTTATTTGTCCTATTCCAGCGGTAAGTCTCGACAGAAGTATACATTTTAAGTAACTAAGTAAACACAATGACATGAATGAACGCGGCTCAAGCCGCGCGATCTCGCCAGCTATTATATAACCATGGTAGGTGGTTCTCAATAGTGGCTAAGAACATCACTAATGTATTTCATAATTTTTAAAGTTCAAGTTATTACAGTTTACAATTAAATGAATACAAAGATAGTAAGTCACATATAGGACCACATAATTGAATGTGATAATTATATCATGCGGCTCTGGCACTAGACTGTGGATCTGTAATTTTAATATTAATTTTCAATCTAATTTGTTTATAAGATTCTAATCCAATTCCAATTACATAATTTGAGTTTCTAATTTTTGTTTAATAATGCGTATGGATTAATTGGCCTAAAACATATTTTTTAAATTTTATTTGTTTAATTATTGTACAAAAAAAACAGGATAGAACACAATCAAATTCGAATATAAAGGCGGACGTATCCCTTTGAGGGATCTGCACCAGCCAACTTTTGAGTAGTGGAGAGGAATAGTTTACTAGGGATCGATATAGTTAAAAACATACTGAAAGCCTACCATTATTACAATTATACTGGTAGATTCATAACAAAAATACAAACCATAACACAAACATATAATACATACAATACAATACAATGACATACACGATGATATTCAAAATATTACATTTTAGTGGATATTTTCTATTTTATTATCGACTTTTAAGTTAAAAAAAAAAACCTCAGAAAAAAACATAAAATAATCCCCAAAAAGCCATGAGTTTTATGGCCTAGCAGAAATATGAAGTCGGTGCGGTGCTAGCTGAATATTCTTGGAATAAAACTCATGGCTTTTTGGGGATTATTTTATGCTTTTTTCTGAGGTTTTTTTTGAAGGCGGTTTAACTTTTTGTTAAAAGTTTTTTTATTTCACAATTTTTAGTTCAGTACGTTAATATTTCAAATATTATCCTCCAACTCCTAACCGTTAAGGAGTTGTACCTTCCATCATCACCTCATCAACACAAAATGATGACTACCAGACGCAAGTATTTGAATAGCTTTCGAAAATATATGAAACACATGATACGTCCCTATAAAATTTGAAGGTTGCCCTCGATTTCCCTGGGATCCCATTATCAGATCCTGACTTAGTGACAATGGGACTACCTCAGGAGTATACCCTTTCGAATAATGATTTAACATTTTCAAAATTATCCTCCAACTCCTAACCGTTAAGGAGTTGTACCTTCCATCATCAGCTCATCAACATGGGATGATGACTACCAGACGCAAATACTTAAATAGCTTTAGAAAATATATGAAACACATGATAAGTCCCTATAAAATTTGAGTATTGCCCTCGATTTTTCTGGGATCCCATCGTCAGATCCTGACTTGGTGACAATGGGACCAACTAGAAAGTATACCGTTTTAAACAAAAAATAATTTTTGAAATCAGTAAAGCCGTCTTCGAGTAATCGGGGAACATACATAAAAAAAAAATATTCCGACGAATTGAGAACCTCCTCCTTTTTTTGAAGTCGGTTAATAAGTAGCTTGATCGGACGATTACACGGCGTTTAGGGTGCGTTCCCGTTCCCATTCCCGTGACGCTCAGCTGGGCGGAGCAGAGCGGAGAAGAACTGTGGAAATCATCATCATCATCATCATGTCAGTCGAAAGACGTCCACTGCTGGACGGCGGCCTCCCCCAAGGCTCTACACTCAGACCGGTCTTGTGCTTTCCGCATCCACCGCGGTCCCGCAATCTTTACTGTGGTAATGCTTCGTGTCAAAGTGCCATAAAGGTTTTGACAAACGAACGAACAACGAATCCAGGTCTATGAGATTCCCGTTTTTTTTTCATTTGAGGTGCGGAATAAAAAAAAAGTTTTTATTTTTCAGGGTGCCGTAAGAATAATGAACATATCTGTGCCTGCGGACGACTTCCCGAACGTGTGGCCTTTCGAAAGGTGCAAAATAAATGCTTCGCTAACGCAGACAGTGACCAAAGACTTGATCGCTTCGGCGGATATTTATGTACACTTCAAACAAACACCGCGGTCCGGTTGACCTTCACAGCTCTGGTACCTACTCCTTATCGTCATCATCATCAGCCCTTGTTAGTCAACTGCTGGACATAGGTACACATCTCCCACAGCGCGCCACTCAGCCCGGTCTCCAGAGGCCAAAGCACAAGTATTCGAATACTACGTAACGTAATCGAGTGGAGAGTTATCGAGAACATTTGTATGACGTTTGTAACAGCGCCGCCCGTGAGCTAATTTGGTACTTAAATGTAATATGAGGTTTCTCGATGGCGATACGACAACGATTACGTCACGCAGGATTCGAATATTCGTGCTTAGAGCTCAGCTTTTTCGGCTGTCTGACGCAAGTTGTCGCTGCAGCTAAAGTCTGTTCGCCGAGAGTTGATACAATGAAAACAGTTCTTCCTAACGCATTACAAATTTAGCGATTATATTTTTTATAAACTCACTGAAACATAAATACACAGAAAAAAACCAGAAAAATGCCAATCCCGAGAATCGAACCCGGATCCCATGCCTTTTCCCCTACACCACAATTACACACAAATAGCGGCCTACTAATTTTTTCACCGATGACAATAAAAAATTAAAGGGAAAAACTATATGATATTCTATTTTATTAACCGACTTCATTAGATATTACAATTGAATAGCTTGACAAGTCCAAATGCTGGCCCCTATTTTTTTTTATTAAAAATTGTTGGATTTATTATTTTTATATTTTTGAAAAGAAGGTACTTGCACGTATTTAAACCTACCCATCATCCATCCCTGTCACACATGTGCACTTGCGTATGCGGCTATCTCTATTGCTGCTACGTATAGACAATGATTTTTGAGACATTACTCTTCGTTTGACCGCCGCAGCAGCAGCACCCTTGACTGTTGCATCTCATTGAACGTGATCGCGAGTGTGTGCTTTTTTATGTGTTAGACCAGCAGTGCCGTATCAAAAACTCTAGCCAAGGAACTGTGAAAGCTGACAGTGTCTGTACGAGAAATACCCGGGATTGTGAGGTGAGTGCGCATGTCCCGCTTACCTGTTTCCTATTTCGTCGACCTCAGTCGTTCCTTACATACCAAGTACATGCAAGTAAATTGTTTATTTCTTTAGTTATTCAAAAATTTATAATAGAACCAGCCGCATATACAGTCCACTTAACCACTCCTTGTGCCTAGGAGTTATCAAAATTATTTTCTTTAATATTTCGCACCCCAAGTGTAGAAGCTCAAAAAGGCATCTTCTCCATCTTTTTTGGTCACTTCGACCGTATTTATTTTTTTGTAATCTAATAGCTAAATACTGGGTGAGGCTTATACGATCATTGTGCTACGTAATACAAATACTCTGTCAATAATTATCTTGTTATATCTCCCGCATCGGCAGTTATTTCGCTTTATTTTCGCAACGCATCGCTTAGTACAACATATCGTGAGTTATTTCTTAATTTATTTCATTTTTCGTGGCTAATTTAGATTCATGTGTTAATAAAAGAATTCATGTGTTAAAGACACATAAATTGGTTCGGCACGGTTCGGCTAACTTCGGTTATCTTCGTTACGTTCCGTTTAAATCGATTGCACTAATCACGATCGCGCGCAGTCGTCATAATCGTTTTGTTTTTTCTCCGCAACGACAATTGTCGGGTAGAAATATATGGTTCTGTTCTATCCATCCACTTATTATAACAATAACGTTGCGATATCTCTATCTCGCTACTTATTTACGCGTCAAGCGAAGAGCCAATTATTACCGCTGTTTACATAGTTTTTACGCTGTTGACATATTTACCGCTAAATTTATTATCCATACAAATTTACATTTATATTTACAATGGGTAGAGGTAATAGGAAAAGCAGTGAAGGCTTTGCTGGAGGATTTGATTACCAGGCTGATAAAAATCAGCTGACTATTTATTCAATCAAACGCGATGTAATATACAAACGCGTAGAAAATATTCTAGAACTCGCGCACAAAGCTGAAACTGATTCAAATCAGTACAAGGCATTTAGCACCAGTGCATCAAACATAGATTCAATACGCGATGAATATCAAAGTGCTTTGGATTCATATAACTTGTTATTTCTCAAATTAAACCCAGGCTCTGATATTGATTACGACACATGGACCTCTTTTGAGGAAATGTACTGCTATATTAAGCAAATGTTATTAGAAAATGACAACAGTAAAATTATTTCTGCACCGCAAGTTCCTTCCAGATCAAAACCTCACCTGCCACCTATTGATTTAATGTCATTTAATGGAGATGTAAAAAACTGGCCTTTGTTTTACCAACAATTCAAAAGTATGATCCATGATAATACTTCGCTGGCTGACAGCGAAAAGGTTTATTATCTAGTAGGTAAACTCACGGGCCAGGCGTCGTGCGTCTGCGCAGGGCTGGCGCCGACATCCCACAACTATCCTATTATTTGGGGCGCTCTCGTCCAAAAATATGACGATCCCCGTTCGCTCGCGTGTACTTATCTTAACCAGTTGTTACATTTTAAACCGCTTTCAAACACAACTTCCACCGGACTAGACTCATTCATAAATAATTTTAATTCGTCCGTGGAAGCACTAAAGCAACTTCAGCTTGGTGACTTAACTGATTTTATTTTTTTGCATCTGGCGCTGCAAAAATTGGACGCAGATACAATTAAATTATTCGAAATTACGTTTCGGAAAGAGAAAATTCCTTCTTATAAAAATTTGATCGAGTTTGTTAAAGAACAGAGCAAAGTTTTGTCAAGATCCCCAACGGTGGGCATTAATAAACAAATTGATAACTCGCTGCACAAAATGCGTAGCAGCCCTATTGTACGGCAGCCGCACGCCTCAACAAAAACGTTCGTGAGCGCTAAGGATGTAGCCTCCGGCACAGGCGCAAGCGATAACTGTGCTTTGTGCAGAAACAAACAGCATGAACATTTATATTCATGTTCGAGTTTTATGAAATTAACACCGCATGAGAGATATAATTTTATTAAATTAAACTCTTTCTGTAACAACTGTTTAAGTGTGAAACACAAACCATTAGCTTGTACTTCTAAGCATAATTGTTCGCATTGTTCGTTGAGACACCATTCTTTATTGCATTTTAATCCAATTGTGAAGTCTATCTGCAATGTTGCTTCATCGGTGTCCGATCCCGCTATTACTTTAAATAACTCAAATCCCGCTATTACTGTTAATAATACTAAATCCGCTACCGCTTGTACGCAAGGCGTGTCCCACACTGCGCGGGCGCCGCCGACCGAGTTAATTGCGACTCAACCCGCCATTATCAACTCTGCAACCGCTGTGGATAAGGTCGAGACTAGTTTACCGCATTCCTTTTCTGATAAAAACGCATCGATCTGCATAGTCTCGTGCGACCGTGCGAGTTGTTTACATACAACTACCTTGTTAGGAACAGCAAAAATTAAAGTTATTGATTCTTTCAACCGCACTCACTACTTGAGATGTCTTGTGGATCCTGGATCTCAGAGTGATTATGTAACCGCTACTTGTTGTAAGCGTTTGTCGCTTCCTGTTTATAAACAGAACCGCTACTCGGAAGTTCAAGGCATAGGAGGAACTTCGCAAAAAATTCTTGGCATAACCGAACTTAAATTCACATCTCGATTAGATAATAAATGCGAATACGCCGCTAAGCCGCTCGTAGTCGAGCAGATTACGTCACAGCTGCCTGCCTCGCGGGTTGACCGCGCGTCTATTCCAAGTTGCATTTTGAACCTTCCGCTCGCTGATGATGAGTTTTCACAGCCTGGACCTATAGATATGCTTATAGGCGTCAATCTTTATTGTGAGATTTTGTTATCAAATAAAATTAAAGGTTCTAACGCTAATACTCCCTCCGCCTTCGAAACGACCTTAGGCTACCTAATTATGGGTGACGCCCCTATTATTTCACCGCAACCCGCTTCGCACACACTTTGTGCTTTTACTTCTGAACCGCTACACGAAATTGTCGAAAGGTTTTGGGCCGTCGAGGAATTACCCTCACGGAAGTTTTTAAGTCCAGATGATCAGCAATGTGAAAATATTTACACTTCAACTACTGTTCGTAATGCTGACGGCAGTTATTCAGTTGATCTTCCATTTAAGGATGACCCCAATAAATTAGGCAATTCGTACATAACCGCGAAACGGCGTTTTTTACTTCTAGAAAAGAGGTTCGCTAAGGATCCCTGTCTTAAATCAAATTATGACAAAATTATTCTTGACTACCTAGATAAAGGTATGTTGTCTCGCAACGCCGTTGAGGAGCAATCGTCTCCGGGTTGTTACTTACCGCACCATCCTGTAGTACGCCACGACAAGGCGACTAGTAAGGTTCGCCCCGTTCTCGACGGGAGCGCGAAGACGGATACCGGACTGTCGTTGAATGATATTTTACACTCTGGATGTAATTTACAGGCAAATATTTTTCACATTCTACTAAATGTGCGTATTTTTAAAATCGCATTTTTTGCTGACGTTAAGCAAATGTATTTATGCATATACACAAATGCTCCGCACCGCAAATATCAACGGATTTTATACCGTTTCTCTGATACTGACCCGCTCGAAGCGCTGGAGTTCACGCGAGTGACATTCGGACTTCGCTCGTCGCCGTTTCTGGCGCTCCGCACGCTTCATCAGCTCGCTGCTGATGAACGTCATAAATGGCCCAATGCGGCTACTGTGCTAGAGAGAGACGTCTACATGGACGATTTGGCTTCTTGTGCTTCTTCTCTCGAGGAAGCAGTTAATATAGCTGATGAGTTAATCGGTCTTTTTAAGGCTGGTGGGTTTGACTTGCTCAAATGGTCCTCCAACTCGCCAGAATTGCTCGAGCACATACCAAAGTCGCACCGGCAATCTGGATCTATTTCTCTCGCCGATGGAAATACGTTTAAGATCTTAGGTTTGCGCTGGTTACCTACTCAAGATACCTTTGTTTTCGACACCTCGAGTCCACCTCCTGTTTGCACTAAACGCGGTATTCTCTCAGCGACCGCTCGTCTGTACGATGTCCTTGGACTAGTCGGACCTATTATTTTATACGCCAAGCTAATTATAAAAAAGCTTTGGCTACTCAACCTTGACTGGGACGATGTACCCCCTTCTTACTACATAAATTTATGGCAACAATATTTATTTGAATTGCCCCAGATATCGCTACTTCAATTTCCTCGTCATCTAGGAATCGGAAAAGGATCAGATGTCTCGTTGGTCGCATTTTCAGATGCAAGCGAATCTGCGTATGGCTGTGTAATATATTTACACGTCGTGAATGACGGTCAACCTCCGAAAGTCACTCTCATTTGTTCTAAATCGCGAGTCGCATCTGCTAAACCTAAAATTACTCTAGCGCGACTAGAATTAAATGGGGTTTTATTACTCTCTCGGCTTACTAAAGAAGTTCACGACACTTTGGCGCAAAGGCATAAAATAAATAAGATTTTTGCTTTTTCGGATTCTGAAGTCGCCCTGTTGGTCGATTGCCTCGCCACATAGGTTTGATACTTATGTTGCTAACCGCATTTCACAAATTCAGGCAAATCTGTCGCCTGACAATTTGTATCACATTTCCGGATCACAAAACCCCGCTGACAGTGTGTCACGCGGACTTACGCCTTCGCAGCTCATGCACCACGAGCTGTGGTTCACCGGACCATCTTGGCTATCTCAGCCTGTGGAACACTGGCCAATACAAAGGTTTGTACCTAACCGCTTGTCTCTGCCAGAAGAGAAAACTGCGACCCACGTGACTACTGCAGTCACTGAAGTTGAGCATCCCATTTTAACGCTCGCTTCAAGGTGCTCCTCATGGGATAGGCTCCTTAGAGTTTTTGTTTATGTACTCCGCTTTTTGAAGAAGCTTCCACGAAACGACATAATTACCGCTCAAGATTTAAATGTAGCAGAAATAGAGATTATACGTGTCGTACAATCTAAATACTTTTCTGAGGACAAAAAAATATATATCAAATGGTAAACAGTGCTCAGCAAAATTACGTAAATTATCTCCGTTTATTTTAGACGGTATTTTGCGCGTCGGAGGCCGTCTATCGAACTCGACATTGGACTATTCTTCTAAACATCCCATAATATTGCCAAAAAAGGGACACATTTCGCAATTGATTATTGATTCTTACCACCGCGACAATTTCCATGCCGGACCGCAATTATTAATAGGCATTTTAAAATCCAAATATTGGATAATTTCCGCTCGTAGTGTCGTGAGGCAACGCATAGGAAAATGTAATTCTTGCTTTAGGTTAAACCCTAAGGGTACGTTCCCTGTTATGTCTGATCTGCCTAAGTGCCGATTAGAACAATGTAAGGCGTTCTTACACACGGGCGTTGATTACGCAGGACCGCTTTATATTACTCCTTATCGCAAACGTGGCGTTCGTAGTATTAAGGCGTACCTCTGTCTTTTTATTTGTCTCGTGACAAAGGCGGTTCATTTAGAACTTGTTTCTAACTTGACTTCTGCTAGTTTTATGGACGCTTTTAAGCGCTTTATATCGCGACGAGGTCCTTGTACCTTCCTATATAGCGATAATGGAACTAATTTTGTTTCGTCTAAGGCGTACTTCAATGAACTTCATGAATTTTTGTCATCTGACGATTATTATCGAACTTTTAGTAAAGAGCTCGCGAAAAACCGCATAACGTGGAAAATGAACCCGCCTACGGCTAGCCATTTTGGTGGAATTTGGGAATCGAATATAAAAAGTACGAAATCGTTACTATTTCGCGTAATCGGCAACCAAATTCTCACCTTTGAAGAAATGTCGACTGTACTTGCACAAATAGAAGCAGTACTTAATAGTCGACCACTCTACGTTTTAAGCTCTGATCCGTCTGAGCCTCTAGCGCTCACACCTTCGCATTTCCTAACTACGTCTCCACTGGAATATATTCCCGCAACCGATTTATCCAACGAACGAACCAACTTACTGTCTCTTTTCCTGTTAATGGACTCGCTTGTACAATCCTACTGGAAGCGATTTAAAGCAGAGTACTTACATAGTTTGCAACAACGCGAAAAATGGAATACCTCCTCAAATCCAATTACAGTTGGTACCGTTGTGCTATTGAACGTAGATAACGCACCACCCTTACAGTGGCCTTTAGGAATTATCACTGATGTATTTCCCGGTAAGGATGGCATTATACGCGTTGCGGAGGTAAAGACGAAAGTTGGCACGTACAAACGTCCAGTTGTACGGCTATGCCCGTTACCGACTCAGTAGGAGTCATTTGTTTAAGTTTAACTGTAAGCTAGTGTCTTTGCAGACAATGTTGGTTAGGTTAAAACTATTTAGTACTTAGTTATCGCATAATTGACGTGCCTATTAGCATTAGTTTTTTCCTTATTTATTTTTGTATCCGCACAATGATCGTGTTGCGCTCCTTGAGCTAATCCATGTAGAGCAGTTTGTGCTTTTCTTTGAAGGGTTACTTCAAGGCCGGGGGGATGTTGGATTTATTATTTTTATATTTTTGAAAAGAAGGTACTTGCACGTATTTAAACCTACCCATCATCCATCCCTGTCACACATGTGCACTTGCGTATGCGGCTATCTCTATTGCTGCTACGTATAGACAATGATTTTTGAGACATTACTCTTCGTTTGACCGCCGCAGCAGCAGCACCCTTGACTGTTGCATCTCATTGAACGTGATCGCGAGTGTGTGCTTTTTTATGTGTTAGACCAGCAGTGCCGTATCAAAAACTCTAGCCAAGGAACTGTGAAAGCTGACAGTGTCTGTACGAGAAATACCCGGGATTGTGAGGTGAGTGCGCATGTCCCGCTTACCTGTTTCCTATTTCGTCGACCTCAGTCGTTCCTTACATACCAAGTACATGCAAGTAAATTGTTTATTTCTTTAGTTATTCAAAAATTTATAATAGAACCAGCCGCATATACAGTCCACTTAACCACTCCTTGTGCCTAGGAGTTATCAAAATTATTTTCTTTAATATTTCGCACCCCAAGTGTAGAAGCTCAAAAAGGCATCTTCTCCAAAAATAAAAAAACGTATTATCAGAATATTATTTTTATTTCCTAGCAGTAGTCGTGAAAATCACTACGTAACGTCGCGGCCAAAAGTGCAATAAATGAACTCGTTTCTTCGAGGGTTTCACCTACACGGCTTGGCTCGCGAACTCACTCGTCCATCTATTGCTCACATTCTAACCTCTACAACAATTAATTCTAAATTAATTTCTTGATTTCTTTAATCGTCCGAATTGTCATATTATTATTATTTAATCATATGGCGTTATACAATTATATAGGAAATCACACAAAATTATATCAAAAGTCAACATCCAGGTTGCACAGCCAGTCAAAGGCGTCAGGTGTCACGTTCACGGATAGGTCCTCCGCTTTGGGCAGCGCACCACAATATGCTGTGCAGTTTGGACTTCGAGGCTGCAGTCACAAAGCGGGCTATTGCTCCATCCCCACTTGAACTTCTTTTAATTGTCATATAAAACTGACAATTGTAAAGATGGTGAAAAAGGGACAGGCCAGCGCGCTATTCATACTATTTGCTCACTAGTCATACTCGTATTCAAGAAGCTAAAACGTAATCCTTTTCGAAATACTATCGCCTCAAACTTATGGAAATTACTAATAGGTAACCAATGATACCATGGCATTCTACTTTTATGTTATTCTGTCATAAATTACAATACATGATACTCAGTAGAAGAAACATTGATTTAAGGAGGCCCAGCCCATACATGAAAAGCTGGGAGGTATCTTTAGATATTTATGTCTCAGCTAGGCAACTAGCCGAAACAACATTGATAATTATCCTTTGATTTTCATTCTACAGCTGCAGTTTTAATATACACATACGTATTTAGTTAAATAAATACATAAGTATATACATAATATTATGTAGATACATAATTATGGAAATACATACACGTAGATACTTATGTAAGCAAATACTTAAGTAGATACACATGTAAATACATACGTATGTAGGTACCTTGTTATTTGTCTGTAGTCACGTACGAATATATGTTAATTTCTTTGGCTGAGACTGCTAAATGGTTGGGTAAAATGTTGTTGTAACTGGTCAGAAAAATACCCCTATTTATTATAAAAAACGATATATAGGAGTGTTCACTTAGACGTAAAGTAGGTACTCAACCCCTGGCTGAATTCTTGATGGTTCATTAAAACGCACCCTGTATACAAATACTTTTCTTTATTGAACACCACAAATCAATACAATGAGTTAAAAAAAGCAGGATAGACAATGGCAGTCTTATTGCATAAAAGCGATCTCTACAACACAACCAATAATAATAAACAGAATATGAAATGTGTGTGTACAAATACTTACATACAACGTATAACACTGAAAATTTTGCCATAAAATGTTTTAGTTCACAATTTTTATCAATATCAATTATGATGTACTTATAATTATAATGATGGTAACTAATAATACCTAGTGAAATAAACGGATCACTCACGTATGTACTTATAATTATAATGATGGTAACTAATAATACCTAGTGAAATAAACGGATCACCCACGTATGTCAGTCGAGTATAGCTCGACATTTTTCGGTCTAATCCGTAGTCCTTCCTCTGGGAGCACACGCCGCGCCGGTGGAGAGACGTAAACTGCGCGCCGCGGCTCTACTCGCGCGGCTGCTCGGCGCAGCTGACGGCGGCTCACAACTACCCTCGTTTTGATCGTCATTTTTATTATTGTCAAAAGTGGGGTAGCACACTACACTAATCACATAACTTTGTAAAGGCTCGTTCACACTTGCTGTTGACGCAGTATTCAACACAGTTTTCCAACTTGGGGGCACTGACCATCCACTATCACGGTTGAAATTGGGATGACGACTAATTTCAATGGCTTCACGTACTTTCCGCTGAATGATTTTTTTTTCTCTCGCCAGTACCGACACCTTATCAAAACGAATGTAGCGCGTCGAATCCGAGTTCATTGAATATTCGGCCACAGCGTAGCAGAACCCCTATCGTCCTGTTTTTTCGTACTGCGTATGTGCTCCGTCAGTCTTATGGATATATTCTGCCCAGTCTTTCCGATATAGTTCTTCCCACAGGAACACGGAATCATGTATACCCCGGGAATGTTTAGGGGCTCCTTATGAACTTATATGGGGGTGAACGCACCAGCTGTCTGAGCTGCAAATGAGGACGGAAAATCGACTTGATGCTATATTTTCGGCGTAACAAGTGCCCGATTTTAGCCGTTACCCCTTTTATGAATGGCAGGTAGACCGGTACCCTATCGACCACGGTCGGCCGTTGCCGGGCCGATGCGTTTACGACACGATTGCATTGCCTCCAGTTGAAACCATTGTTTTCCAAAACACGCTTAACATGATCTAGCTCACGATTTACACATTGCGGATCACAAATAGTTAAGGCTCGATCGATCAAAGTTTTAGGCACAGAAGATAAATGACACGGATGATGGTGTGAAGGACTACGGATTAGTCCGAAACATGTCGAGCTATACTCGACTGACATACTTGAGTGATCCGTTTATTTCACTATGATTGAGTCACACGGTAGTTTTATGTTAAAAGTTATAATACCTACCATGAAATTGCCACCAATTTTCGTAACATCTGTAAAAAGCGAAATAGTTTAGCACTGAATTCATCCGTGACGCCCTATTGTTCCGTTTTTAAACCCATTCATTATAGAACTATAATATAGATAGATAAACTTAAACGTTATTTAAATTAAAGCCGAGCTTTTCCGCAGTCAGAGACTATTGGAATAATAATATTCGCATATTGTTATTAGCATTCAGTTTGGACGATAAGAATGACGACCGTGGTTCACTGTTTACTGTTTGCCTTAACTGCGATCCAACATGTCGGGGTATGTATTCTTTATTTTTAACTGACTTCAAAAAAAGGAAGAGGCTCTCAATTCGACGGAATATTTTATTAAAATAATTTGAAAACATTCTGAAATCACTGACGTGATAATGCTGTAGACCTGTTACTTTTCATCGTGGCATTCATTAAGGGAAAAAGCCGTGATAGCCTAATGGTTTGACCTATGGCCTCCCAAGCAGAGTGTCGCGGGTTCAAACCCCGGCTCGCACCTCTGACTTTTTCGGAATTTATATGCGGAATTACATTTGTACTTTATCATGAGCTTTTCGGTGAAGGAAAACATCCTGAGGAAACCTGCACACAACTGCGAAGCAATTCAATGATGTGTGTGAAGTTCCCAATCCGCATTGGGCCCGCGTGGAAACTATAGCCCAAGCCCTGTGGCCAGCAGTGGGTAAAAAAAAGGCTGGTGATGATGGCGATTCATTAGGGGAGGATTACAATTTATTACAATAGCGGAAGTTTTATAATCATCATCATCATCATCATCACCCTATTTACGACTCACTGCTGGGCACAGGCCTCCTCTCAGAACGAGAGGGCTTGGGCTATGGTTCCCACGCGGGCCCAGTGCGGATTAGAAACTTCACACACACCATTGAATTGCTTCGCAGGAGTGTGCAGGTTTCCTCACGATGTTTTCCTTCACCGAAAAGCTCATGACAAATTACAAATGTAATTTCGCACATAAATTCCGAAAAACTCAGAGGTGCGAGCCGGGGTTTTATAATCATACTTTTTTAATTAAAGGGCATGCAAGTCATCCCTGAGCGTACCAACGTCGTGTGGACAAACGACAAATATGTGTCTGACACAAAGCTCTACGTGAAAAGATTCCACCGACGGGGCACCTACTACATGAACCTGGAGGGAAGAACCAAACACGTTTGGGCCAACAATATTTCGGTAATAATCGTCAATTTGAAACAAATTATGTATTGGACCCTCTCTGACACACTGCTCGCAGGAATGATGGCCGAGGGGGTCAGAAGGTTCTCGAATAGCGTCCGCAGATCGAGAGACGAGCTGTCGGTAGGCTTCCAAAAAGATGAAGCGACGACCAAGCCCCATTTCGCCAACTCTACTATTGTCAGTTTACAATGACAATTCGAACTGCATTTCTTTGCCAATACGAAGCGCGCTAAAACAATAGCTCTTCAAGTCAGCAACTGACACCGAATTGTCATTGAACACTGACACTTGTTACGTTGGTGAAATAGGGGCTTGGTAAAGATCGCGGCATCGCGGTGGATGCCGAAAGCACAAGACAAGTCTGAATGGAGAGCCTTGGGGGAGACCAATGTTTAGTTGTCCAGCAGTAGACGTCTTTGAGCTAACATGATGATGACGTGATGACCCTCTCTGACTCACGGCACAACTACGCTGCTCAACTGATTGAGCTATCAGAAATTTAAATAGAACACCTTTACTAGTTTTCCATCGACGACTATGAGACAACGTCGACGGAGCTCCTATTCGATGTATACTGAAGAGCAATAAAAACGGGTGACTTTGTATGAACACTTCCATACAAAGTGACCCGTTTTTTTTTGCTCTTGAGTGTAGTTTAGGCGCTAATCTAACCTAGTATACAAACATAATCATAGTCGAATAGCTGTGCTAAGGGGAATTCAAAGTCCCGATGGCTCGACCACTTGGGAAGCGTACTTAGTTATGCCGGGGACTGTATTGACAATTGATGAATGTGTGTATCATTATTTATGCGAAAAATTAAAAATACAAAACTAAATAAATATCATGGGACAATCGACATCAATTGATATTCTGCCTATTGCCTAGTCTGGGACTAGGCAAAGCCTACGGATAAAATAACTTATTTAGAAAAATACGTACTTATTTATACATAGGTATCAAACGTCCAAGACCCGAGAGCAAAAACATTCATAGAATAGAATAGAAGATTTATTTGCATAGAATAAGTGGGTACATCAATGTCATTAGGTGGTATTGAGACAATAGGGAGCATTCATCATATAAACATCTGCCCCGTCCTGGGATCGAACCCAGGGACCTCAAGCTTCATAGTCAGGGTGTCTAACCACTGGGCTAAGCGGTCGTCAAGTCAACATTCTCATACATTTCAGGCGCATCTAATTTTCTACGAGTACCTCCACAACGAGTACAAACGCAGTTTCGTAGAGATGCACTTCAAGATTTGCGACATGCTGAAGAAGGATCTTTACGTCGGCCAAACAGTGGCCGCGACCGGCATCACCTGTCCTGTGCCACCCGTAAGAAAACCATATGGAAACCCCTTAATAGTACATTACTGGCCGGGAAGGCCGGGAAGAAAGGGGTTGCTGGAACAAGGGGCTATTGTACGAGTCCGGCAACCCCTGTTCCGGCCGAAGCTTGTACATATATAATGATTTTCTCAAACGTTGCTAGGGATGAAAAAATAGAAAAAAGAATAGTTTTACGAACTGTCTGCTAGTCGACTAGCCTCTTTCAAAGATCGGGACCTGTCCCTTAAGACCTGGCTCTGTCCCGACTGGATGGTGGCGATCTCTTGCAGCTCAGGCCGCTGTATGTAATAGCGACCAATAATGGATTTTCATACGTATTTTGCTGGCGTTAGGTCGGCAAAGAACTGTGCTATTCATAAATGTACTACTTGGCGTCTTATTTTTTTGAAAGTAATACGAATATTAACTTCTATATTGTAGAAAAAATATTTTCGTCAGTGTTGAATATACCTTCAGATTCCCTTTGGATCCTACCGACTGCGCCACGTTTATAAGCGAGGTAGCGTAAGGCAAACGCAAATTAATACAGAACACAGGCTAGTGTAAAATTCCAACAGCTGATCTATTGACACGCAATAACAATAAGTATAATCTGTACATATAAATGATCTCAATTGGAAAATCTTTTTGTGTTTTTTTTATTTTTTCCAATTTTTATTTTTTATTTTTACGGTCTTCCCGTGAATATCAATTACATTTTTCAGTAAACTCACGCGACCCGGAGTGTCGAGGTTCCGAGTTCGATTCCCGGGGTTGGTATTTTTCTGTTTTGTTTTCTGTGTATTCATGTTTCGGTGAGCTTATTAAAAAATATAATTGTACATATAAAATCAAAATTTTATTCAGCAAATAGGCAGTTGTGTGCTCTTTTACACGTCATTATTTTTGTAGTCTACCAGTCCTTTCAGAAAGACCATGATTGCCAAGAAAAATGCGTCGCACGAACCTTGGCGAAAATTTTTTTTTTCTAAAAATAAGTTAGAATAGCCGTTACAACACAACCACAAATTAATCATATAGAAAAAACTATATAATCATTAGAAAATTCAAATTATAATATGAAAACAAAAACATAATTGATAGAATTTTGAGCCTCGCCTAATAAATAGACCATCCCCCAAAGATTCGCCGGCATTCGATCGCACATAAATGACCTGAAGAAGTCAACTCACTCTCAATTCCCTGTTTATTTCACACTTCAAGTAACGCCATTGGTTTCAGGGTTACCACAGATTAAATAACATGACAGTGCCAGCTGAACACTTCCCGAACGTATGGCCCTTCGAGAGATGCAAAGTCGACATCAGGATCAATCTGCTGCCGGCGGAGGAACTGATCTCGCATCTCGAGATATACGCCTCCTTTAAGCAGAACTAGGAACACCACCACCACTACATTAAGCTCCGCTTCTAAGCAATAAGACCGCCTTTTGTCTACCATACCTGTTTTTCTGTAATCTCCTTGTACTGTTTTGTGGTTTTCAATAAAGAATATTAGTATTATATTGTACATTGAAGCTGACGCGTTTCGGCACTCTCTACGAGGCCATTATCGAAGCACCAAAACAACCGTTCAACATGCTATTAGTTCCACTACTGACATGCAAACCACATGTGCATAAGTGTATATATGCATACATACATACATTAACTGCACAGACGTAACTATTTTTCATGTGTGGTCGCGGGTGAGCAAAGTTTTTTTAGTTCATAAATATGGACATTCGCAAAGTAACGCCTGATTTTTATTTCTCATTTGATAGACGCGTAGGTCCTTATTATTTCACGACTACTTAAAGATAAAGGAGAGTACAGTATCAAGATCAAATCATTTTTTTTTAAATGGGACAAGTTGTCACAATACGCAACAATACGCTCTTGGACATTAAAAGTTCCGCCATAATCCGCTAGATGGCGCTTTTCCGCACTTAAACGAATAATATTAATTTAAATCTAATTAAAAATTGCATCGGTTGTAAATTAATTAATTAACAACCGCTACTTGCACTTAGCCAACATAAAACACATAAAAAACTACATTACACACTACACAGAAATAATAAGTTGGTATTCAAAATGAGAAACACGGACACGCCCATGGGCGTCACCCAATTCAAAATCATTTGGTTATCCGTATCCGGTTCCATGCATCCATAAAACCGCCTGTGCGGCTGGGAGACCTTACATTTCCCTACAACTCCTGAGTGGAACCAGCCAGCCCAGAACTTGGTAAGAATACTGATCGTTTCTGTACTTTTTCATTGTGTTACACTACTTGTGTCTTTTATTGTAATTTATTTTGATTCTATAGGTTTCCACTATGTTACTCTGTCCGAAGCCTTACTGTACCTTAATAGTGCTCCGGACAGTTAATTATAATTTAATCCGTCCCTATTTCACTGCTCTACGGTTATAGACGTAGCGCTTATTTTAAAACCTAACGGCTTCCTAGAACGGTTGAAATTTAAAGTTCCACTCTCACTAGAAAACTGTAAAAGCTTACTCTCTGACTCTAGCTAAATTGTAAATCCGTATGACCCTCCGTATTGCCATGCACTGCTAATCTGGTTCCCACTCCCTCGGGAATGGTCGGACTAGAGAGCGGAACATGGCAGTGCGAGCATACCATGGACGTTTGGCTCACACCAGGTTATTTACAGGGCAACTAAGCTACCCGTGGAAAAGCTCTCCACCCACTACTGGTTCCTAACGGACCCCTGCCGACCTCTCGCAGCCTACTCAGAGGCTAGCTGTTGGCACGCTACGGTCCCCTTCACACCATCTCTACACCACGACATCACACGAGCCCCCTGGTCACTCCTGGTTGCTCTAGTACGCCTGCGCCCTATTTTGCCGTCGCCGGAGGATCCAGACACCCGAGGGAAGTGTAGGCCACATTAGCGTGTAATCGAACCCAGTAACATCAAAAGTGTCTTCGAACTCAATCCCCTGAGATTCTCTATTTTACTTGTCAATTTAGCCTATCGATTTTTGATTAAATAAATGTATTAAACTTGTAATTTGTTTTCTTCACAAAAAGACTGTTTCCCCTGGAAAACGGCCTTGTGACAAAGTGACACCAATTGACCTAGTCCCAAACTAGACAAAGCCTGTACATGGGTACTAGACAACGGATAAACATATTTATATATATAAATACATAATTATATACATATTAAACATCCAAGACCCGAGAACAAACATTCGTATTCATCATACAAACATCTGCCCCGACCGGGGATCGAACCCGGGACCTCAAGCTTCATAGTCAGTGTCTCTAACCGAATTTTATAAGCACAACAACTAAGAATTTAGAAATTAGAAAACCCGAACATTTTCAATTTCAAAGTATTATGTTTCAAAAATGGCTGAACCAAAACTTAGCCAAGAACTATCTCTATTAAACTGTCTTTCGATATATTAAATCCGCGACCATTTGGTCTAACCGCTTAGGAGCTACGATCCCCCGGCAGACACAGAGATACACACGTCAAGCTTATTTAAGTTTTTTGCAACCGTGACGATAATTAATGGTGTTTAAAATCTTACATGAACCTGAAATCATTTTATTGTAGCTGCTATCGATTAGTCCATTCACTCTCACTCAGGATATCTGTCATTATGTCCTGCACATTAGTAAACATGGCTTTGGACTGTCCCTAATTTTTCATGGTTTTAGTAACAGATACTTAAACTGCGCCATCAGGATGTAAATTTTTAGTATGAACAGAACTCGCGATGAATCTGGTCACTTGGGTAGCGCTGCTGATCAGCCTTGTTGTTCTACATACTTGGATACGTTTTTTTTTTGGCATAAATAAAATGTTTTAGATGGCGCTGAGACTAAACTTCGTACTATTAAGAACAAGACTTATTTTTTTATACACTATAGGCTTGCGTTTGACCACAATCACGCCTGATGGTAAGCGAAGATGTGGTCTACGATGGAGCACGCTTGCCTAGCAAATGCCCATTCACCCTAGACTTGAAAACGGCCAGATTATAGTGTTCAGGGAACACAGACGCAGGTAGGGAATTCCACTCCTTAGCCGTACGGATGATGAAGGAGAGCGAAAACGCTTTGTGCGAATTTTGGGAATGCTGACAACATAAGGGTGGAGACCCCGCCTACTTCTGGTCGACCTGTGAAAGAAAGGAGCTGGTGGAATAAGGTCGTGAAGTTCCAAAGCACACTCACCGAAATGTAGCCTGTAAATTACCGAAAGGCAAGCTACTCCTCTGCGATGACGAAGGCTCTGGTGACAGGAATTCACCTCAGAGACGTCGCCGATGAGCTTATTTGCTCTCTTTTCCACCGATTCCAAAGCAGCCAGCTGATATTGGGCAGAACCGTCCCAAAGGTGGCAGCAATACTCCATGCAAGATCGGACTTGGGCTCGGTAAAGACTGAGGAGCTGCTCCGCGGTGAAGTATCACCTAACCTTGGAAAGGATACCCAGCTTTTTCGCGGCGGTTTTTGCCAAGGATTCGATGTAACTCCCAAAGTTCAGTTTAGCCGAGAGATTTAAACCAAGGAGCTGAAGGTGGTCGGATATCGGCACAGGCACACCCCGGAAGGTTGGAGCCAGGTTTAAGGGACTCCGTTTTGTGGAAAATAAACAAGCCTGAGTTTTCGAGGCATTAAAACCGACCAAATTAGCTTCGCCCTAATCGGACACCGCCTGAAGCGTTCGGTTTAAGTTGCCTATCATAGCATCTCTAAGAGCATTGGTCTCTGAGCTACTAGCCCGTGCACCGGACAAATATCTTTCCGACACTGTGCTGTCATCGGCGTACCCAAAAATACCGGGATACACCAACAGGTCGTTAAAGTGCAACAGGAATAGAGTGGCAGAAAGCTCTGACCCCTGAAGAACACCGGCATTAATGTCCATAAGGTCGGACGAACAGCCATCGATCACAACCTTAATGGACCTACCCCGCAGGAAGTCAGCTATCCAGGTGCACAAGTCACCAGGAATCCCGTAGGAAGGAAGTTTGGCTACAAGCCCATCGTGCCAAACCCTGTCAAAAGCCTTCGAGACCTCTAGAGAGACGGCGAGAGCCTCTCCGTGTTTCTAGATGGCCTCGCCCCACAAGTGCGTTGCGTACTCAAGAAGGTCACCAGTGGATCTACCCCGACGAAAGCCAAATTGTCGGTCGCTGAGGAGATCACTGGCCTCAAGGTACGAAAGGAGGCGGTTGATCAATACACGATCCATAATCTTGCAGAAAATGGAGGTGATTGCAATGGGTCTATAATCGGCAGGGTTGGCACGACTTCCCTTTTTCGGCACAGGTGATGTTGGTTTTTCAAGATGTTTCAAATTTGAAACTCTTAACGACATCGAATTCGATATCGGAAAGTCGTTACGTCATCGAATTCGATGTCGTAAGAACTTTTTCGATACTGCTGGCGGCGGCCGTTGACGAGCAGTCTACGACATGCTGAAATGCTGGTAATTTTCTACGGTTTCTGAACGCATCATAGAGGACTATGATATGTGTGTATAGATAAATGTCTTTAACATTGTATTATAACGGTTGCGTCTATGTCCACGTCAGCCACGTGATGGTAAGCGGTCACCCCCACCCATGAGAACCAGCAACCTCAAGAGAGTCACTAGACCGCTGCTGGTCTTTGAATTATGATAGAAAATATCAGCGTAGTGGCAAATTGCTAGTTAATTTGTAGGTTTTTTTTTTTATATGACTTTGAGCCGAAATAACAAAACACCGGTCCGTTATTTTTTCATGTTCTCCAACACGTAAAAAAAAAAAAAAAATTTAAACATTTTCCTGTTAAAATTAAATTAGTTACCAATTTTCTATAATGTATAGTAATCAAGCCAGTAACTAACTAGCGTTTCCAGAACTACAGAAGGTAGATCGTTTGTTAACTTTTTAGTACTTTGGAGGACAATTTCTTCGAATAAGTTGAGTTTGGGCAGCTGATAAAAAAAGGGTCTGTTATTTTAGACTACTCTCTAACATATATAAAAATAAATGAAATCTGAGCCCTGACAGTTCTGTACTTTTCCTTGTTAGCTAAGAACCATACACTGTTTAGGACTAGCTAAAACGCAGTATCTATTTAAAGTCCTTTATAAATTATGATACTGATTTGTAAACCATCGAAAACAATATAGGTTTTTGATAATTAAAAAGCAGTAATATTTAAAGTTAAAGCATTTTACTAAGTATTTTACGATTTGTGTTACTTTTTAACTAAATAAAACGGAGTGATTAGATAACTTACCTACTCTTGATTACTTGATAGTCATTGCAGAGTAAAAACACTATAATCATTTTATTTAATTCGCAATATAAGAAAGCACAGGCAGACACACACAGATACACACATCAAGCTTATTACTCCTTTCTGCAACCATGACGATAATAATGGTGCATATTAAAATCTTAAATGAACCAGAAATCAGTTTATAGTAGCCGCAACCGATTAATCTATTCACTCTCAGAATATCTGTCATTATGTCATTACGAACATTAAGTAACAATGACTTTAGACAATCCTTTAGTTTTCATGGTTTTTATACCAGATAGTTAAACTGCGCCATCAGAATGTCAATTTTTAATTTGAACAGAACTCGCGATGAATCTGGTCACCTGCTTGGCGCTGCTGCTCGGCGTTGTGGTTCTACATATTTGGGTACGTATTTTTTTGGCATGAAAATGAATCCATTATATTGCCCTAGTTCGCTGCCTATGAGAAGCTTATCTAGAAACAAGTTCTTGAAGACCCATTTAGACCGTACAACTTTTTTGTCTGTGGCATACAATTATGTTATGTATCGCCTAGAAACACTGTAAAATTTTTGCCCTGAATAGTCGTAACAGCCCACGCCCCCAGTAATGGTAGACAAGAATTGCCTACTTTGAGTCACTTCCAAATATAAGTTCAGCTTTACGGTCACTTAAATTTTTGTAAGCAATATTTTCACTGTCCCACGAACACTCCCAGTTACGATAAATGTCGATGAACTTTTCTACGTCAGACTTAGTTTATATTTTATCTACATACATAATATCGTAAGTCCTCTAAGTAGGTATACTTAATGCGTTCAGAACACAACAAGTCACAATTTACATACGAAAGTCTCTTTCTAACAAAAGATGATAGCATGAGACTTCCGCTTGTAAATTGTAACTTGTAGCTTTAAAAACCGGCCAAACGCGAGTCGGACTGTTTCCCTGCTTTTCACCAGTGTTTTAAGAACTCAAGTGTTAGCAGAGCCCTGCTCCTAAGCAAAATGTACGCAGTGTGGGGTCATCTTACAGACAGAAATAAAAAATTAAGATTTTGAAAATTTTCTGAGCACAATCATGTGCTAAAAGATCTACCTTCATACCAAATTTCAAGTTTCTAGGACAACAGAACTGGAAGTACCCGTTAGGTTTTCGGGGTACGGCAACTGGTATGGAAATAGCCTTTTAATGACTATAATCTTTTGATTGCGTTGATTTAGAAGGTTAATTTTTTCACAGCTTCTAGGGACCGCAGGCTTGAGTATTTGATATTAATTTCAGCGTGCTACCTCCACGCGTTCCAGAGAAAAAGCATCTTGACAGACTGACAGACAGACAGACGGACAACAAAGTGATATTATAAGGGTTACGTTTTTTCCTTTTGAGGTTCGGAACCCTAAAAATCGATACGAAACGCTCGAAAAGCTGGGAATGTTTGTCTATGTAAATAATAATAAATACGTATTAAAAAAAAACAGTCAAATTCGTGACAGATTTGTTATGCCTTCGGCTTTTGAACCCATCTTAGAGTACCTATAATAATATGTGGATAGATAAAGTTATGTTGTGTTTTGACGATTTCAATATAAATTCACTTAACTTGACATTGTACAATTTATGATGTAAATATTGTAGGAATAAATAATCTAATCTAATCTATGTATGCAACTCTACATAATTAGGCCTTAAAACACTCGTGTGATATTTATATTATGCAACAGCTGCATAAAGTACTAAATCCTAGAGAAAAATTAAAACAATTGCTGTGTTCCTCTTTCTACGCCTGTTTGACGACCGAATAGCCTAGTGGTTAGAGACCCTGAATATGAAGCTTGAGGTCCCGGGTTTGATCCCCGGTCGGGGCAGATGTTTGTATGATGAATACGAATGTTGGTTCTCGGATCTTGGATGTTTAATATGTATAATAAGTATGTATTTATCTATTTAAGTATGTTTATCCATCGTCTAGTACCCAGAGTACAGGCTTTGCCTAGTTTGGGACTAGATCAATTAGTGTTAATTGTCCCATGATATTTATTTATTTTTATTTATTTATTTACGCATAATACAGACGACTAATCAAATTGTATAATTAAAAATGTGAAATGTTGTCAATTCTCGTCGTTCAAAATGTTCGAGGTGTAAATTAATAAGTATTTTATACTATACCTACATCTAATACCTGATCTGATCATACCTAAATCTGACCAAAGTGGTTTTTTTTTTCAAGTGCTTGCAAGTAATTCCAGAGCGAACCGGAATTGTGATATTGAACGAGAAATACGTGGCTAACGGCAAATTCTACATAAAGAGGTACGGCCGCAAGAGCAAGTACTACATAAACATGGAAGGAGAAACTAAACAAGTTTGGGAAAACAACGTTACGGTGAGGTCTGGTGTGGGCTATCACGAGTCCAAAATCCGCTAGGAACGCTAATGTCGAGTGGTCTATAATGTCAATTGCCACCAATCTTAGGCCAGTAGCTTGTCTCTCATTGGTGGAAAATGACAGATAGACCTCACTCGACATTAGCGTTCCCAGCGGATTTTGGACTCGCGATAGCCTCATTGAGCGAAGAAACTTCTACATAATACCAAGGAGGATAGTATGCGGAGTGTCAAAGCCCATACTCCGAATCGTTCCCCGCAGCGCAGTTATCTTAAAATTCAGGCAATTTCTAGATGGCGCCAAGGTCGTAGCCAGCGGGTCATATAATAACAAAGATATTGTCACTCAAGCAAGGTAGATGGCGCCGAATGTAAATAAGAACGATTCAAAGTATGGGCTTTATCAATCCGTTTACTTTCCATGATCCTTGATAATACTCAGTTGTTGTAGAGCATAAGAAATAAAGGTGAACTATCTTGACATGTTTTTTTAAGAACTATTTTTGGGTTTCATAGGTGAAATGGCAAAAACGTAACCCTTATAGTTTCGTCATGTTCGTATGTTGTCACAGGCATTTTACTCGAAAACTATAAAAGACATAATGATGAAATTTGGAGCATAGGTGTATTGTAAAAGCCGCTACTTAGCTTGATAGTTAAACAACTATACACTCCATACATGTAACAAAAGTTGAAAATAATATTTTTGAGCAAACATCAACATGTACTCAAAGGCAAAATTAACACGCCACTATTTTTTTTCCTTGATTAATGTAAAAACTGTTATTTAAATAAAGAATACTGTTACAGTAAATAGCAAAAAATAGGGTTGACGATTCATTATGCCTGTGAGTATATTTCGATAGCTCTTTTAAAAACACTGAGGTTCGTAAGCATTTTTTTTTTAAATGACGCCCCCCCCCCCCCTTCTTATCATCAAAACCGTAGGTCCGAAAAATATGTAAAAATCACAAAAGAATCTTTATAAATATTTTCAGTAAAATTATTATATAGGTACATATATATTCAGAACCGACAGAGTAACGTCACAGCGCCAGGTGCACAGTAAAGTCTGACGGGCAATAGACCTGAATCTGAACATGTAGCATTAAATTTCAGGCGCATCTAATTTTCTACGAGTACCTCCACAACGAGTACAAACGCAGTTTCGTGGAGATGCACTTCAAGTTGTGCGACATGCTGAAGAATGACCCTTACGTCGGCAAGGCTGTGGCAGCGACCGGCATGACTTGCCCTTTTCCAGTGGTGAGTAAGTTTATCACCGACCTGATTTCGATAGCCAGGTGTCATCGAGATGAATCTCTCGTTTCCGCATCATCATCATCATGTCAATTAAAAGACGTCCACTGCTGGCCGGCGGCCTCCCCCGCGGCTCTCCACTCAGACCGGTCTTGTGCTTTCCGCATCCACCGCAATCCCGCAATCCTCACCAGGTCGACACTCCATCTTGTTGGAGGTCTACCTACAGTTTTGTTTAGTTAAAAAAAAACATTTATTACCGCAGCATAACTATATAAAGACATTATTACATACAACAAAACATTGATAAAGATAATAGAAACTAAGTACGATACGGCAAAGGGTACCATGTCTCAGCAAATGCCAGGTTAGCTGTCGAAATATAGCATGTAGACTTGCAGCTACCATTCGAGACAGGATTAGATCGTCTGATCTAAATCTGATCACGTCTCTAATGTGTTTACGCTCGCATTATAGGAATGTACCTACCTACTCGTAGTGTTAGTAAACGGAAGCTTAACAAGCACCAACCTGGGATAGAGACTAATCTTGGGTTAACATTGTTAATAGGTTTAGCACTGGGTTAACAAGCACTAACCTAGGATAGACAGTGCCAGTATTGACATTGTATTAGAGTCTAGTAGTCTTGTTTGACGAAACTTACTTAAAATAAAAAAATAAAATAATTTTCTGAGCTACACTCCCTCTAGGCTTGTTTCTCTGTGACCTACGAGCCAACAAACACAACACGTCACACTTTCAACACTACAAGTATTATTAAAAATCCTTTAAATCTGTACCTGAAGACCCCAAGATAATATTTTTATCTATCTTTAATACATGGCGCAGTCGGTAGGATCTATAGAGAAAGTCAGACAATATTTACACAAATACCCCAGGCTAGATTCTAAGCCGGGAAGGTTAAATAATGGCCATAAATCGGTTCTGGCCTTTGACAATTTAAGTCTCCCATCCAGTGTTCCGTTCGTGTCGTCGCGGCATACTTAGTTTTAAGGCTTAGTTTTTAGGTGGAAGGGTCACACTGAAAACCAGCGCTACGGCTTGCCGTAGCATCATGCTGAGGGTGACCCTTTTAGTGCTATTCGGCACATATTTTTAATCGTTAGTTTCTAAGCTGTCTTTGTTAGTTAATAGTGTTTGCATTGTCTGGTTATTGTTGATTATTGATTTGTTTTTATCTGTATGTGTATGTGTCGAATTAGTTTCTAATAAATATATGTTTCTTTCTTTCTTCTTTCTTTCTTCAGTGTTCCATCAAAAATGTACGTATGTCAGCGAATGTCATGTTCGGAGCCCATAGTGTAAATTTCAGATAACAACAAACGCCTCGATCGCGTTCACATGTTCGTGTCAGTCAAATACTACGAGAATAGTACGTTCCCAAAACGTGCCGCTGGAGGCGCTGCCGATTTGCCCATATAATTGAGACGATAACGCGAATGTGATTGAGACGTTTTCTTGTGTCAAAAATGACACTAGATGCTCTGTTTTATATATATTTCGATGGTATCGTGGATTAGGCCTCCGCGTTTGACTGGATTACGCTAAAATTTACACGTACTAAGCTAATACTTCTCTGGTCTCTGACCAGTGTGTGTTGCCAGTGATGACTTACGGATCTGAGACGTGGGCGCTAACGATGGGCCTCATAAGGAAGCTCAATGTCACTCAGAGGGCGATGGAGAGAGCTATGCTCGGGGTTTCTCTGCGGGACAGAATCAGAAATGATGATATCCGCAGTAGAACTAGAGTTACCGACATAGCCCGAAGAATTGCGAAACTTAAGTGGCAGTGGGCGGGGCATATGCGGGGCCGATGGGGTCAGAAGGTTCTCTAATGGCGTCCGCGGACCGGGAGACGACCTGTCGGTAGGCCTCCAACAAGATGGAGCGACGACCTAGTAAAGATTGCGGGACCGCGGTGGATGCGGAAAGCACAAGACCGGTCTGAGTGGAGAGCCTTGGGGGAGGCCTATGTCCAGCAGTGGACGTCTTTCGGCTGACATGATGATGATGATGATGAAGCTAATACTGAATCTATTTCAGGGTGACCATAAGTTGAACAACATCTCAATACCAGCAGACAACTTTCCCAACGTCTGGCCCTTCGAGAGATGCAAGGTGGACATCAAGCTTAACCAGTCACCGACAAACGATGTGATGTTCAATATCGAGATTTACGTATTATTCAAGCAGGAAAACGCGCAAGGATAGATTTGTTTTTTGTGTTAATGCACTTAAATAAATGTATTTCACAATGGTGTCCTTTCCAGCTTTTCTTATTATTTAAGCAGAAGAACGTACATTGAACGAGTATTTTTAAATGAATTTAGTAGTGAGACTCAATCGTATTGAAATAAACGGATCACTCATGTATGTCAGTCGAGTATAGCCAGACATGTTTCGGACTAATCCGTAGCCCTACCTCTGGCACGTCGTTTTAGTGGCAACATCTATTCAATATCGGTCAAACTTCATGTTACGCAGTGTTGTCACAAATAACGCGTCCTTTCCCAAAAAAATTACAATAATATAACAACAAATTCTCGTCGGGTGACAGCGTGCGCACAACGCGGAGCGACACGGGTTATGAGTTGTTGAATGCTGAGTTACGTTACGGTTATCGTATCGAGATCGAGAAACCTCATACTAAATTTTAGTTCCAAGTACACTCACGGGCGGGCGCTGTTCCAAACGTCATACAAACTCGACGACGTTTACTACTCGACTTTACGTGACGCAGATTTCGAAAAGTCGTGCTCGACCCTCTGAAGGCCGGCGCCGATCTGCCGCCCGTCGCCCGCGCATGGAACTACCGTCAGAATTCGCACCGAATACGTAAGTTACTTTATTTAAAATACTATAAAAATGGTATCACGATAAAACAATAGTATAACGTGTAACTCCTAGCCGATTAATTCTCTATAAATGTTTGTATGTCACAAGTCAAAGTAAGCTATGCTTATGATGTAATGACAGAAAATAAATTGCGACTTGAATATTTAGGACTTACTTGTGATGCAGGTACATAAATAAATAGGCGATAAATGTGGATCTAAAAAGTTGCGCAGTCTAACCCAAGGGCTTGGAGGAGCCCCTTAACCGCAAAACATTTAAAACTATTATTCGCACAGTGCTTTGTGGTGTTCAAAACATAATATTTGTATTGTAGGGTAGACCCAGGAGTAAATGAAGATGTGGCTCACTCCTTCTCCTTATTTTTTAGGAACTCTCCTTTAATACTGCGTCTGTTATTTATTATACCTATGTATTATAAGTAGATATATATATATATTTATTTATTTTGATTCATCATCATCATTATCATCAGCCTATTTATGTCCCACTGCTGGGCACAGGCCTCCTCTCAGAATGAGAGGGCTTGGGCTATAGTTCCCACGCGGGCCCAGTGCGGATTGGGAACATCACACACACCATTGAATTGCTTCGCAGGAGTGTGCAGGTTTCCTCACGATGTTTCCCTTCACCGAAATGCTTACGATAAATTACAAATGTAATTTCGCACATAAATTCCGAAAAACTCAGAGGTGCGAGCCGGAGTTTGAACCCACGACCCTCTGCTTGAGAGGCGATAGGTCAGACCACTAGGCTATCACGACTTATTTTGATTATATATCTATATATTGTATGAGACTTTTGTATGAGTTTAGACATTGTATTATGTCTTTCAATATTTATAATTTTTAAAGTCAGTTATTGTCAGTCAGTTGTGGTCTCTACCAGCCAACCTTAGAGTGGTGGAGAGGAATAGCTTATTAGGAGTTATTATAAGGGGTTATAGGGATAAGCCCGCCTTTGTACTTGAATTAGATTTTTTGTAAATTGTTTTGTATCCTGTTTTTTTTTAGTACAATAAAGTGTTTACTTACTTACTTAAATGAATTTATTTACATTTTCGGTTAGTAGGTACATGCATTTCTCTGGCCCACGACCCGAGATCATTACCGACAGAGTAGTGTGTCCGATTGACGAAGCCTAGCGCTGATATTTAGTTTATAAATCAGTAATTATTATTTACGTTTATTTTTATTGATTTAATTATTAATAGGTGACCAAAGGGCTGGCGCGTTCCTCGGCCAACCTTTGGGCACCTTGCCCCGAGGTAGCGGACTCGGGGACGTTTTCCATTTTAGGTTCTAGTTTTAATTATTGTTAATTAGGTATTCAATCTGTTTTTGTTTATTTTGTCGTAATAAAGTCGATTTAATTATTGTTAGGTATATTCTAGGTCATCTAGTTTGCTATTATTTTAATAAAAATCCATAGAAGAGATGGCCCATAAAATTGCGGATGTCCCGATTAATCGCAACGACAAAAGTAGAAAACCATTTCCGTGTTCACCAGAGCGAATAATAACAGAATATTATTAGATACCACCATCACTACGATTAATTCAGCTTGTTTAAACAACTTCACGAAACCTATAGATTTAAATTTTAATATGTTTACAATTTACCTCAATATGCAACGACACCAAAATCGTTATGTACTTTTGTACTCGGCCAAATTCACACATTTTTAACTATAACAAAGATACTATTTAAGTAAAGTATTTTACGAGGAGAACATAATAAATATCCCTAATAACTATTATCACATGGAATTTTTTTCATTTGTTTTCAAATTGCCGAAAAACTCGTGTGATATTATAGTCCGACCGCAATTCAAATCTTAAAATAAACGAAGTAAAGTCCATTTCAATAAATTTATTATCAAGTTTATATCATTCTAACAATACAGGCTTACGTTTTAGGAATAGCATGCATGTACCTACTAGCACAAAGTCATTGGAAAGTAAATCTTGTACCGATGTGATAAAGCGCTTTTCGTGACGGTTCTCATTCAAGAGGGGAGAACACACTATAAGGATAGTAGGGCATATAGGGCATACGTTTACTGCCAATATATTTTGACGCTCGCACCCTTCGTAGGAAATTGTCAAAGATTAAGCAGGTACCTACCAGACAGAAGCGGACGTAGGTAGCTATTAAATGTGAGAGGACGTTGGGATTCCATTAAATGTGAGAGGACGTTGGGATTCTATGATGGAATTAGGTCAATTTAATGCTGATGATTGAAATATTGTATTGATTCAGGCGTAACTTTGCGGAGGTCCATGTTACAAGTAACGGATTAAATTAATTTGCTCCTCCGCGAAGTAGTGCAGTATAGTCATGCAAAATAGCCTCGTCTGCGCTGAGTATTTATTTTCATGCACTAATTTTCCCGCCCGGAAACTACTACTACTCCGGTCCGGTACTATTTTACTGGTGGTGGTAGTTTTGGCTGTGGGCTTAGTAGCGTTTGCGTTGATTATTTTATTTTTAATTTGCGGAGGGAGGGCGGGAAAATTAGTGCATGAAAATAAATACTCAGCGCAGACGAGGCTATTTTGCATGACTATACTGCACTACTTCGCAGAGGAGCAAATTAATTTAATCCGTTACTTGCTGATGATTGAGACAATCGCTTTATCTTGCGTAGATTCATAATCATGAACTAAAAACAATTGATTTACTCACGCGTTTCGGAACTCTCTATGAGTCGATTAATCCATTTTCAAACCATTAAAACCACCGTTCAAACGTGCCGCTAATTAACTAAACTAAGTGTATGGTTTACTTGCTAGTACAACACTTGACTGGTGGTACGTTAAACGGTGGATTTGGTGCTTTGAAAATGGGCTCGTAGATAGTTCAGAAACGCGTCACCGTATAGTGTAGTAGTGATGGCGGTTAGGCGAATAACAATTTTGATTGGTTTTGTCACACCACAAGACGTCGTGTGCAGAAGCCCGAAACCCAACAACGTTTGACTGTTCAACAAAGCATGCAAGTGAATTTTTCGGACTCATGCATGAATTTGTGTTACGCTTTCACTGTGTTTAAATACGACCGGATGGCCTAGTGGTTAGAGTCCCTGGCTATGAAGCTTGATATAAGAAATATGAGCTTGAGGTCCCGGGTTCGATCCCCGGTCGGGGCAGATGTTTGTTATGATGAAAACGAATGCTTTTCCTCGGGTGTTAGATGTTTAAAATGTATTTATCTATCATAAGTATTTTTAATGCCTGTAACTGCATCGAAATATCGGGAGCTCATCAAACCTTTATGGTAATCGCGGTCAATATCCCGTTTTCATTATGTCTAATGCAATTAACCGCGATTCACTTAAAACCAACTTAAAACTCAGTAGGCATCAAATTGTCCAATGATATTTATTTATTTAAATCTCACGTTAGTTTCGTGTAAAAAATATACAACTCTCTGTTTCATACTCTTTGCTTTCACTAGGGGGATGGGGAGTATAGGTAAGTGTCCTCGGCAACCATCTTAAACCCACCAAGTAATCCACGCTATCAATGGTTAGTTAGTTAATATTAATGAGGAAAAGATTAAGGAAATATTATACAGTACCTAATAACAGGACACACTGGGAAACACTGATGGGCGCACTAATTGTCCGTTAGAATTTACACATCAAAACCGAACAAGTGCGCGTCGGACTTGCGTACAGAGGGTTCCGTAAGACAAGTCACTAGTGCCATTACCTACGGTTTCTGAAAGCATTAGGTACAGATAGGGTTGCCAGACGGAAAACTATAAATTCCTGAGAAAAAGTGTGATTTTCATTAAAAAAGCCTGAGATTTTGCAAATTTCCCGCAAACGTATTTTTGTGGAAAAAAAAGTTTAGATAAAGAAGGCTATGCTTGTTTAAAAAATCTACTCTATTTTATTGAAAATTATAAAAACCCTGAGATTTCCTCAGATTTCCGAGAGCCGGCCACAATCCTAAGAAAAGCATAAGAAACCTGAGGTTTTTGTTGCGTATTTAAATAAATAAATAAATATCATGGGACAATTCGACATCAATTGACCTAGACTCAAATTTGGCAAAGCCTGTACTATGGGTAACAGACAACGGATAAACATACTTATATACATAAATACATACTTATATACATAATAAACATCCAAGACCCGAGAACAAACATTTGTATTCATCATACAAACATCTGCCCCGACCGGGATTTGAACCTGGGACCTCAAGCTTCATAGTCAGGGTCTCTAACCACTAGGCTATTCGGCCGTCTGATAGATAATAATAAGATAATTATAGAAGACTTATGATATGTGTCTAGATAAACGTTCTAAACGCACCAGATTCACTGAGCATTCGCCTAGTGAATGAATGAACTGAATGGAACGCAGACCCTTATAAATACACCCCGCATATTAACCTTAAACAAAGGGTGTACAGTAAAATAGAATGTTAAAATTTGCTAACACCGCACCGAGACGGACCAGACGCGAGCGACCATTCACTTTGAGCGTAAACGCAGTTGTTGACTGATGAAAAGAAACACCAATGAAAGTATAACTACAAAGTAAACTAAAAGGATTTTTGCTGACTAAAACTAACGGCTAAGGTTCGTTAGAACAGTGCCCTAAGTACGACTTGTCGAATCCTGCGTTACGTTACGGTTATCGTATCGAGATCGAGAAATCTCATACTAAATTTTAGTTCCAAATACGCTCACGGGCGGGCGCTGCTCCAAACGTCATACAAACTCGTTATAGTTTACTATTCGATTTTACGTGACGCAGGATTCGACAAGTCGTGCTTAGGGCACTGATTGCGGCAAGAAACAAACAGAAACGGTACTTATATCATTCGGGACGGAAGAGATAATGACTAAGTATTAAAAAAATAATCGCCTGAAACTAAGCTAACATTATTTGTACCTTAACCCCTTTTATGAATAACAATAATTTCAGGGAGTCGAAAAATTAAATATGGTTATGGGAAATATCATTATCACCTCATAGATGAAATAAAGAATCACAGTCTCTTAACAGAGCCGAGTTTTAGTTGAGTTCCAGAGTCGAAAGGAAGGACTACGCTTACTTCATTGTGATCTAGTCTCACGGTAGTTTCACGTTATTATTATCACATACTAACCCAGTGCCCTAAGCACGACTTGTCGAATCCTGCGTTACGTTACGGTTATCGTATCGAGATCGAGAAACCTCGTACTAAATTTTAGTTCCAAGTACACTCACGGGCGGGCGCTGTTCCAAACGTCATACAAACTCGACGACGTTTACTACTCGACTTTACGTGACGCAGGATTTGACAAGTCGTGCTTAGGGCACTGTTATTCATAAACCTATTTTAACTAAAATGCCGTTAAGGTTCGTTTGTTCCTTTTTGTCACATTGACATTTCCGTTAGTAAGAGGAAGACAAAACCTATTTTAGCTAACAGAGGCTTGAGTGACGTTTATGAATAAGGGCACAGGTCATTATCTAAATCTAAGTACTTACGAAGCCTTTGATCATGATTATCTATTAACTATACTCAAGGGCAATAAAAACGGGTCACTTTGTATGAACAATTCCATACAAAGTGACCCGTTTTTTTGCTCTTGAGTGTAGCTTTTGCAAGCGACTTTCGACGAGCGTAATCTCGTTGATCCTCTATCGCGTGAGAATTTCAACAAATCCGTCCTTGTGCTTGTCTACGTCATAAAGATAACCTCTATGCAAAATTGCAGCCTTCTAAGGGCCAAGGGTTTCGGCTGTGCGTTGTCTGTCAGTCACTCAGTCCAGTAACGGAAGAGTTTTATATATACCACTCAAAAAACTCAAAAGAAAATAGGGGCCGCAAGTATTTTGATCGTTAAGTGAAAATTATATTAAACAGTAAATTGAAATATACGAAACAAATTGACTACTTACCGAAATGATTATCAGCCTAAATAAAAACAAAAGCCTTGTATTAAGGTTATCAATAAAAATATTACGTTTAATATAGTTAACGCTTTTGAGTAGTATAATATAGATTAATTGATAATTATGAACTAAAAAACAATTACTTTGCTCACCCGCGACCACTAATGACAAATAGTTATATCTGTGCGGCAAATGTATGTTTCCATGCAACACCTCCACCTCCACTGCTACACGAATCAACACATGCCACACAGACCCAACTATCACCACCACCACTATACTAAACGCTGACGCGTTTCGGCACTCTCCACGAGGCCATTTACGAAGCACAACAACAACCGCTCAACATGCCACCACTTCCACTACTGACATATGTAAACCATGTACTGAACTTAGTTAATGACAAAACAAACGTACCCACTAATATTTTATAAATTCCAAACTACCCTTTTATGTAAGTCCTAAACTACCCTTTTTTAAGAAATGAATTCCAAACTACCCTTTTTATTTTTATTTTTAATCTACGCCAGGTACCCCGTTATTTTTAACCGAGTACGGTAAAAAGAGAAGTCATGTTCTCATTATTACTATGACACATTATTAAAATCAAAATGAGAACATGACTTCTCTTTTTACCGTACTCGGTTAAAAATAACGGGGTACCTGGCGTAGATTAAAAATAAAAATAAAAAGGGTAGTTTGGAATTCATTTCTTAAAAAAGGGTAGTTTAGGACTTACATAAAAGGGTAGTTTGGAATTTATAAAATATTAGTGGGTACGTTTGTTTTGTCATTAACTAAGTTCAGTACATGGTTTACATATGTCAGTAGTGGAAGTGGTGGCATGTTGAGCGGTTGTTGTTGTGCTTCGTAAATGGCCTCGTGGAGAGTGCCGAAACGCGTCAGCGTTTAGTATAGTGGTGGTGGTGATAGTTGGGTCTGTGTGGCATGTGTTGATTCGTGTAGCAGTGGAGGTGGAGGTGTTGCATGGAAACATACATTTGCCGCACAGATATAACTATTTGTCATTAGTGGTCGCGGGTGAGCAAAGTAATTGTTTTTTAGTTCATAAATATGGACCTCCGCAAAGTAACGCCTGATTCAATAAATTAATTGATAATTGATTGAATTAAACGCTAGTTTACAGAGATTCATAAACTTAAAACATATTATGGGTCAGCAAATTAATTGTTTTTAGTTTATCTATTAATGTGACGCATTTATAAACTCAGTCTGCTGATATGCCTAAGCAACCTATTTATGCATGACTTGCCAGCGAGTGGTAGCGTTTTAGGATAGCTGAGGGTCGAGCACGACTTTACGAATGCTGCGTAACGTTACGGTTACCGTATCGAGATCGAGAAACCTCGTACTAAATTTTAATTCCAAATACGCTCACAGGCGGGCGCTGTTCCAAACGTCATACAACGTTTACTATTCGATTTTACGTTACGCAGCATTCGTAAAGTCGTGCTCGACCCTCAGTGAATAAGTTCTTCCCTCTACCGGCGGCTACCGTCTCGTGTGAGCGTTAATCCTTGGATTTTTGCGGCGTGTAAGCCGACACTAATTAATTAAAAAGGGAAACTGTCATACTCAACCCAAACAGCTTTTCTTGGGCAAAAGCGTAGATGAATGAGTTTTCAGTCTGTTTTAAATTTAATGGGTATTTATTCCTGAAAGTTTTACCGCTACCGTCTGGCTCAATTAAGTAAAGTCTGGCTATTTGATGCCGCATCAATTAAAGTTGTGAAATGAAATGAAATAATTTATTCGTCATCACAGGTATTTGAAAAGGTGGAGTTGGAGAATTAAAGTATCTCTATGATCTGCCTTATTGACGTACGAATTGTTAGTTATTGTGTGAGGTTTTGCTAATTTATAAGGTTTAACCCTTATTTACTTAACATACAATACTTGTACTTAATGTATTTTTTTTATTTATACGACGAGGAAGTGGGTCACCTGACGGTAAGTGATCACCACTGCCCATAGACACCCGCAAGCCCAGAGGGTTTGCAGATGCGCTGCCAACCTAGAGAGCTGAGATGAAATGTCTCTTGTGCCCGTATTTACACCGGCTGTCTAACTCTCCACACCGGAACACAACAGTGCAAGCACTGCTGCTTAGCGACAGGATTAAAATTAATATTTATTACAACAAAACAAACAAAAACAAAATGAATAATAATAATAAATAAATCTAGAAAATAAAATAGAAAACGTCCCCGAGGCCACTACCTCGGGGCAAGGTGCCCAAAAGGCTGGCGACGTTGCCTCTTTGTATAGCAATGCCTACGCGCAAATAAAACAAAATTTTACACTTAACATACATAATAATATACTCGTACCTAATATAGGTAAAATTAAACATTCAAGACCCGAAAGCAAACAAATACTTATCTGCTCCGATCGGGATTGAATCCGGGACCTCTAGCTGCATTAAATTATCTCACCCCACTAGGCTATGCGGTCGTCAAATTTATTTATTTCTGTAATTTTAAACATAATGAAATGAACGAAAAATAACAAACCAAACCGAACAAAAGCAAAGTGAATAAAACGAAAGTTTTTTTTTTCAGCCAAATAAAATGTTTCTTGCGAATATTTTCCTTAGTAACGAATTAAACAAAGACATAATTCCAAGTAGCAACGCCCCCTCAAAAGATTCCCCATGGCAAAGACGAACCACGATTCGTATCAACAAATCCAGCCTTATGAAAGCTAGGCTAACAAACTTCTACAAAGAAGCTCAGTCGAAGCTTTGCCGAGCTTCCGGCTCGTGTAAAAGCACCTTTATAATTGAGTCGAGTCTGAGATCAAAGTTTTAATTGTTTTCACATCTTCGCCGTACACTTGAGGAATACTTCAGATTGCGTTCCATAAATCGTATCTGTATTGGTACGATTCGGACTTAAATGGGAATATAATTCTAATAATATCCCGATAGTCGTTTCGGCGAACGGTCTAATAGCGAAGAGCCTTGACCATCACCTTAAAAGGCTCTCGCTAGATGGTTGGGTCAAGGGTCAGATACAGAAGGCGGTACTCCTGGACACGGCTCGGATAGTCAGGAGGTTCCTCTCTCTGTCACCCCGACCACCGGTAGCCTCGCCGCCTCGCTGCCGGCGGCACAATAGGGTTAGGTTTTTATAATGTTTTTATATTTTGTAATAATATTGTTTTATTACATTTTATATGAATATTGTAAAAACTTAACCTAAGATAAAAATAAATATACGGATATAATATTTCTAAGCAATTTACAGTGACAATAAATTCAAGCTAAAACTAATTAAACTAAAACTTAAAACCAAATTAAATCTAAATAAGGTATCTGTGGCATGGTGCCCAAAAGGCTGGCGCGTTGCCTCGCTGAATAGCGATGCTGATTCTTTGAGGGAGAAAACTGCCAGCCCTTTGGCCACAAGTTGCATCGACTAAGCGCTTTTGCAACTCTGAAATAAGCTTATAACCGCCGGGACCCCATGGACCCAAGGTTACAAACCCGACGGCAACAAAATTGTAGTTCGGACCGAGAGTCTGCTGGTGTATTTAGTATTTTTTCTATTATAAGCCGTTTCTGCCGCCGCACCATCTTTTTGTGTGATTCCCGGGAGATGTGAAGGTGCTATTGTAAAATAATAATAACTTAGTTTTTATGAGATATCGAAATGTTAGGTGCCCGTATATCTCATCCCATAGCCTTGTCCACAGCATCTCAACCCCATAGCCCCTACCTAGTCGCTTCCCCCCTGGCAAGAGTTCGGCAAATGTGGAGGGCTGTCCGACAGCACATTCTCATAGTGTATTCGGAGATAGACCTCCATGGGTGCCCCCATTAAAGGACCAGGTCCCCATGAGCCCGTGATCGGGAACCCGTAGGTACCAACAATAATAATAATGGGTTAGCTACCTCTGAAACTAGTTGAGTGTTAAATGACCCCGATTTTAATAAATAAATGATTAAATCGGGCCCTACTTTGCGGAGGTTCATATTTTTTTATACGACAAGGAAGGCAAATGTGCAAGCACTGCTGCTTAGCGACAGGATTAGCGAGTAAGATGGTGGTAGCCATCCGCAAACATATGTATGTACATTTAAACATTTTTATTTCAAAGATCGATTAGGTACTATCTCAAAAACGGCAAATTTATAAAACTTAGCAAAGAACGATCTCGATTAAACTAGCTTTTGATTATAGAAAGCCGCGTCCAAATCCGTTTCTCCGTTTAGGAGTTACGACGCCACAGACAGATACACAGATACACCCATACACAGGACAAACTTATAACCCCTTTCTTTTTGCGGCGGGGTTAAAAAAAACAGAATTGGAGGTCATAAGTAGATAAATATTCATAACAAACATTTTACTTACTTACACTCAACTCTACGGGAATCAGTGCCCTAAGCACGACTTGTCGAATCCTGCGTCACGTAAAATCGAATAGTAAAGTATAACGAGTTTGTATGACGTTTGGAACAGCGCCCGTGCGTGAGCGTATTTGGAACTAAAATTTAGTATGAGATTTCTCGATCTCGATACGTTAACCGTAACGTAACGCAGGATTCGACAAGTCGTGCTTAGGGCACAAGTGTTTCCTCTTACTGCGTAGCGCTTTGCGCAGCACTCTCTACGTAACGTAGACATCGTAGAGGTCGCTTCGAGTTTCGTAGCTATAATTAATTGATTTGCTCAACCGAGCACTTCGTTCCTGGATAGTTACTATTTTTTACCCTTACCAGAGGGTCGAGCACGACTTTTCGAATCCTATGTACCTATACTTGACCGGAAACTATAGGAGTCTTTGTCTAGCTTTCATAATAAGAGTCGGATAGCAATAGTTGCCGGCCACATATTGCAGAAAAACGTTGCCCGTTTAGAAGCCCCTTAGTATAAATACAGAAATAATTGATTCCGAGATTTCCGAGGGTCGAGCACGAGTTTTTGAATCCTGCATAACGTTACGGCTATCGTATCGAGATCGAGAAACCTCATAAAATCGAATAGTAAACGTTATCGAGTTTGTACGACGTTTGGAACAGGGCCCGCCCGTGAGCGTATTTGGAACTAAAATTTTGTATGAGGTTTCTCGATTTCGATACGATAATGTAACGTTACGCAGGATTCGAAACTTCACACACTGGGCTGGGCCCTTATGTTGCAAAGGACTCTATACCTACTTTTTATTTGGTAAGTTTAATGTTCAAAATTAAGTTTTCAGAATTCATAACAAAACGACAGTATTCAAATAACTTCCCCCATATCTCAGTGTAACTACATCAACATTTAAGAGAGGAAGCTGTTATTTTGCCATTTTAAAACCAAATTACATGACCCTATCAAAAAAAAAAATAATAATAAAAAATTGTTTATTCGTTTGTTTAAGGATACATTGTAACATAATGCTGGTGCCACTTTTTAACTATAAATATTCCTCGAATGTGGGTATCTGTTTTTACGTCAGTTCTTTAAGTCACCTTTTGGGTTACCTATTTTTCGCACAAATATTTACCAACCAACTCTTAATGGGGCCAAAAAACCCTACCCGTTGTACCAGACCTACTATAATATTGCCTTAATTGGCTATATTTTATAAGAATAGATATGAGAATAAAATTTTCAATTCTAAATAATATTAATTGACTTTAATAAAAGCATACATTCTATTCCAAATCACATCTTTCGTCAATTTAATAAATAATTCCAAGATTAAACTAATCAATCATTTTATGCATAGAAACTAGTGACATCTCTGGACAAGTAGTGAAGTTAGTCCCTTAATTAGAAAGAGTTTTCAGTTTATCATACAGCTGTGTTGATTGGGTAAAGAGTTTCCCTACTCAACAATAGATGTCACCATGTAGGAGGTAATTGGATACTTAAGCGACACCTAGAGTGAGTTGACGAACTAAAAGCTTCAGGTTATTGGTTTAAAATTAGGAAATTAGCTACTCGATAATAGATGGCGTTGTAATAGAAAAATCAATAAAACAGGGTATAATATATGAGGTTTATTTATTCTCCTTTTGTTGTTTTATAAGCATAAGCAATTAATTCTACAACAGGCGATACTATTACTGTGAACTTCTAGCAAAAGCAGGTCTAACTAATGTAAAATAGTTATAAAAATGTTCCATTTATAGAATTCTTCTTATGATGTCCTCCATCAGCTGAAAAGCCCATTGAATCCGTGTCCAATAAAGCATTTATTTTATTTTCTGTTCATTTAAGCGGCACAGGCAATTTTGATACCAAATAGTTCAACATCCATGGCGTAGTTTAAAAGTTTCTCTGTAATAGGAATTTTTACCGAGTTAATCCAACATCATTTTGAATGTTTCATTCTCATTTTAAATACAAGCTAGATCTAAGCGCTTATGCTAACATCTGTTCCTAATATCGGTTCTAAAATAGAATTAGTTAGTTCATTTCGGATCTATTAGTTAAATGATTCAATATAAGTAATTTATTGTATGGGATATTTTGCTCCGGAGACTGAAATTGTTATGTCATCTAATATTATACAGTATTGTGTGTTTATAGTCAAAATCTTTATAAGCCTTATCCCTACGCCCTAATACACTATATTTATACAATAATTAGTCTTCTAGATCCTATGGATTTTAACCAAGTCATCGAGGTGAATTCTCCATATTAGACCAATTTAGCGGTCTTAATAACTTGTATAATAAAACCTGGATTAGTACTGTTATTATAAATCTGTTCTTTGTGCACTACAAATACTATAATTTAGTATACCTTATCTCATTTGGTTATATGAATTAGCTGTAGTTAAAGTTATAAGGATGGCTAATATGAACACGAAAATATTATGAAAATAACAGCATGAGGTTTAAGTTAAGATATGAAATTTCTATTATACTCTTACCTGGGATTTAGGTGGACATGACTAAGAGTAAAAAATTGGCGTTTCATGATATATTTTCAGCGTTTTCAGTAATAGCATGAAACCCAACATAGGATTAAAAATGCTTTTGGTTCATAAATTCTTGAGTTTTACCTGAAACATAAATTAGGTTTAACACATCGTTAAAGATCATCGTTTTGTAACATCAAGTGTAGTTCGTTAAAAGATACACTTTTATTTTATGAAATAATCATACGAAATCATTCAACTTAGAGTGAGGTTTACCTGTATTTTGAGGCATGGTTGCTGAAGCATTGAGGAGGTCACATGCTGAAGTAGCACTTGTGATTGTTAATTGTGTTATCTACTATAATACACACATTTATGGTAAATCAATATTTAATAGCAAATACCGATCAGACGTCAAGTAACATTTCACTCATTAAAGTCAAACTAGACTGTTTGAGTCAATGATTTCTGTGAGCCTAAAAATGACAGAGTCGATTTGATTAATAATTTTCATCTCATATTATAATAAAATTCTCTATTTGAATTCCATTGTGGAAAATTTAAATTCAAATAATGTGCATTTGATTTACTTCTAATAAATTTCGGACCTGATAATTGATGTCCTGCAAACTACCAATCAGACCCTTATATATTTGGCTTGGTTTTAGAGCATTAGCCAATCATGTTTCAGCTGTTGTAATTCCCCAATTAGGAGACGGTTTTGCAAGAAAGTTGGGATGCTAGGGTTGGGAAAATGTTCGCTATTTTCGAAGATCTAGAAGATATTCTAATTGCTGTTTTATGCTTTATTTGAAATTATGACTAAAATACTACACAGTTGTAGTTCAAATTTTGACAAAGTATTTATTTTGACAAAAGGATTGAGAAGGCAATTGTGTAACCTGTTGGAGGTGTTTAATATATTTAAACTACACTTCTTGAAAATATTTCAGAATTGATATCGTAACATCACTAAAGTGGTGGGGCGAAGGGTCCAAGCGAAGAGTGCCTTATATGTTACCATATTAGGTAATCTCGCGATCTCGCGTTCGAACGATTCCTTATGGAGGACCAAATATGGGCATGGAGGCTTTTTCGGTTGTAACGCTTCCCTGGACATGACCATATAAGGTAATGTTTGCGATCCTTCGGGAAAGCTATAAATATGAGGCTCCAGGTGAGCTTCGGGACAGTTTTACTCAGTCTTCAGTCGGGTTCGGATCAGCTTTGGAAGAGTCGAGTCGTCGGAACGCCCTTCCTTGTGAGTGCCTTCAGGTAAAGCCAGAAACTTCTTTTAGTGAGCAATCCTGTGTTTCCTTGGTTTATTGCAGTTAATTATACAATAATACTGTGCTACTGAAGTGTTGCTGATTTTCAGCAGGATTTCATTGTTATTTTAGCATATTTATCCTGGATTTAGTTGTTACTGAATAAATCTAGTATTTAACTAGAATTCCTGGATTTGCTCACTGCATGAAGGTTTTCATTTGTTTTTAATACAAATGGAAGTGCTGGGTTTTATCTATGGCGATTCAAACTCCGTAGTCAGATCCGTGACGGTTTGAATTACGCGTATTAGAAGTTTAGCTAGGTAGGTAATATTTTAGAGGGTAGTCTAGTTTATGGGTTTTAGACTAAATTTCAGTTCGCAATAGGGAGTGATTCTAGCTAGGGGTGTTTTTTTTTAGTGAAATTATGGGCAATTTGTGTTGTGTCTTAGTTTGGTAGGGTGTTCTTGTATGCAGGTTGGATTTCTATATATATTTACCTAATCTTGGTAAATAAAAGGTATGTAAGCATGCTTTTCTGTGGTTAGGGTGTATGTCGGACTTCAATTGAGTCTTTGCCTCATTTTTCATTGTGTTGTAATAAAATATGTAATGAGTAGTGTATAGTAAGCATACTGTAGTATGGAGGCTAAGGTTCTTTCTAATTCTGACTATACAATGCTAGGGAGTAGGACAATTTGTAGGGAAAAGTTAGGGAATTTATATTTTACTTTGTGTGGTTTGCACTGCGAATGTTTTATTTTCTGTTAAGATTTTAATTTGTGTTATTGTATGAATGGATTGGTGGTTTTTCTCAGAAAATGAATCTCTATAATTTTGTAAGCAAAATTAGATCTATTTTAACAAAATAGATTCCATTATGAGAATGACATCACCCGTTCGAACAATACATTTGTGTTATTTATACAAAATATGCCTGCAACATGCAACTAATCTATTAGCTATATGCATTTATGTATTTTTATACATACACACTATTCACACAATATACTATCAGTACACAAACTCCATACAATATTTGTTGTGTAGTTCTGAAGGGATTAGCTGTATAGCGTTCCATGGAAATTCAGAGCGAGGTATTTGTGAGAAGTAGTTTCTATAAAGTAATGTCTAAAGGTCTAATGAGACTATGGACGGCATTATGTTGTAGAAATGAGGTGTAATGCAGAGCTGCCTTAATCTTATAATAATACATTTATGATTAGAAGTGTCTGGATGTATGGTCCAGGAATGATCATAATCAAACTGTGTTTTACTATAGGTTTTCCCCTGAGTGAAGGCCTAGCCAGCAACGTGTTATCTATTCTTCATGGCTAAGTGAGTGAAGTTCTTACTGTAGTTATGTTGAATTTATAACATATCATTCATTATGTCTGTTGAACGACAATCTTTTGATTGCCTGTCAAGAGCTATCTTGCCTGTATGTAATTCGGTTATTAATGACTGGTTAAGTATGAAACATGGATCTTACACTTAAACTGGGTTAGGCGGACCTGCCACCAGTAAGTCTGTGTAAAAGACATATTCATATGCTACTTCAAGTCAGTGTTAACTGAAGGTCTAGACTTTGATATTTCCTCTGGATTATCTTAGTGTCGCAATCACTCAAATCTAAAATTCTGTTTTGGTATACCATTGATCCAGGATTATTGGTAGAACAAAATAGAGTCCAATGTCCTCTTGTGTTACTAAACATATTATGACCATTTATTGGACCAATATATCTGAGACTATTGCATTGTAGGATTTGGGAAGCTCCTGCGATGGTGTTGATTATCTGAATAAATGAATTCTACTTAAGGTGTTTCATTTAACTCAAGACAAATATTTGTCTATCATAATCCTACCATTCCTTGTGAGTGCCTGATTTACAATGTTACTATAATTATTGAATTGTTCAAGTTATTGCAACTCGAACCTTTCATCCGGTTTTACCAGATGCTTTTCGTGTGCTGTTAACCTGTGTTTAATACTCAGTGCCTACACACCACACTCTACAATTCGGTAGTATGTTTACATGCTACCTTTATCTAATTATTTCTTGTTATGAATCTTTGGATACCTGCCGAATCGCCTTTCGATGTAGTTATGTCTATTCCATGAGGCCCACTCAGTGGGAAGAGAAAGCATAATGAAAAGACTGGTGGATTCCGCTCTCCTTACGTTCTAATGAGACCCCACACTACCTTGTCTGCTTGCAGCTTGGTTATACCGAATATTTTGTAATCCATTGGTTATGCTTAGGCATTCCAACTGATTACCCAACTTTACCTGTGTTTTATGCACGGTGACGCAGCAGAATGAACGAGCATTGGTTGGATTGGATGTATTTCCATCTAATTACTAAATCTATCTTGGAATTGGGTTTACTCATTCCTCCTAGCCAGTCTCTTTATTTGAGTTGACTTAGCGCCGTGGTTAGCGCTCTAAATTTAACCTAAACTATTATTATTTTTCTGCTGGTGTGTGAAGGTAGCAAGGAGGGGGTAATGTTGGTGACTGGTGTCACCTCCATTAGTGGTTGGAGCCTTGCCCGGGGCCAATGATGGCCCCGGTATCATCATTCCCATTCCCAGACCCTACCTACTATTCTACTCACTTACTATAGAAATCAGTACACTTACATTATTTATTTTTATTATACTGTGTTATACTAGTTATGTTTTATTTTTATTATACTGTGTGACATTAGTTGTGTTTAATTATAAGTCTTTAGTTTGAATACATGAATACCTCTAAAACTTACACTTTGTTTTAATCCAGACATACCACATCTTAAAGAATTTTGGGATTACTAAAACAAAAAATTACACAACGTAGGGAGTCCTAATCTTTCTAGACGATCACAATCTAATTTGGTCAATTCAATTTATACTCTTCTTATTATGAGTATTTATTTCAATCCATAGTTATTGAAGGATATTCACTTAAGTTGAGCGAAGTATGGAAACCTCCATTGACCAGTAATGAGTAATAACCTGGTTAAAATTTATTAAGATATACCACTGGGTTAGGTACACCGTCTTTACAGCCTCTTTTCACCCCTTCAGGGAGCCTAAAACAGTTCCAACGAGGATGAATCGTAAAACCTCAACTTCCAAGTTCAGCAGTTTTCGCGCAAATGACTCCTCGGAGACAGTTTTTCTTATGAACTCCTTTTTTTTATTAAACGCCAGGTAGAACTTATAGTCTGACGTAGAAAGTTGAAAATACTATCTGGAAAAATAGTGTCCGAAGTGAAATGTTCGAATTGCTGTTTTGCGCGGTTTTTAAATGAAAAATATTACATATACATTTCAGGCCCATTGGCCTATATGTCATTAGCGCGCAGAAAAGACAACAATTGTCTTACCTTATAATTGTCATTGTTTCTGAAAGTTCACTTCAAACAACTCTATGAAATTGACGTGACGACCAACTTTGCAACCGGTTCTTATACCTATGGCCTCTCAAGAAGAGGATCGTGGGTTCAAACCCTGGCTCGCACCTCTTGAGTTTTTCGGAATTTTTGTGCCAAATTACATTTGTAATTTATTATAAACTTTTCGATCAAGGAAAACATCATGAGGAATCCTGCACACACCTGCGAAGCAATTCAATGACGTGTGTGAAATTGTCAATCCCTCTCATTTTGAAGGGAGGCCTGTGCTTAGCAGTGAAATGAAAAATGAAAATGAAAAGCAGTGGGACGTAAAAAAAGCTGGTGATGTGATGTGAACGTCAAAGTGATTATCCACTGCGGATATACGGGTGAAGGACTACGGATTACTCCGAAAAATGTCAGGCTTATACTCGACGGACATACATGAGTGATCCGTTTATTTCACTAGTTGTTTCCCTAATTGACGACCGGATGGCCTGGTGGTGACGACCGGATGGCCTGGTGGTGACGACCGGATGGCCTGGTGGTTAGCGACCCTGACTATGAAGCTTGAGGTCCCGCGGGTTCGAATTCCGGTCGGGGCAGATGTTTGTATGATGAATACGAATGTTTGTTCTCGGGTCTTGGATGTTTAATATGTATATAAGTATGTATTTATCTATATAAGTATGTTTATCCGTTGTCTAGTACCCATAGTACAGGCTTTGCCTAGTTTGGGACTAGGTCAATTGGTGTAAATTTGTCCCATGATAAAATAAATAAATAAATATCATGGGACAAATTGACACCAATTGACCTAGTCCCAAACTAGGCAAAGCCTGTACTGTGTGTGTGTGTGTGTTATTTAACTTTGTCCAACTAACTACTATCAGCTCTAAAGATATTAGTAAGTACCTATCTAATTTGCTAGCACCTTATATGTAAGCACAGCCAACTGTTGCCTCCATTGTACTCCCAGACAGGGCCGGTGGCTCCGTAACGTCTGTGAGGCTCAGAATACAACACAAACCAGAACCCGCGTTCAATCATAATACACACATAAAACAATGAGTACCCATCTTACACTTGAAATGTAATCCTATCCTGTATTTTTATAAGCCCAACGGCATTTCTGGGGGGCTAGCACGCGTGTCATTTTGTCGCTTGTCGCTCCGTGCGTCCTTCGCTGATTCCATCACTATGAAAGGAACGCACTGCGCGACAAGCGACAAAATGGCACGCCGTGCTACATGTGCTGCATGTACGAACGACACAAGGCGGCATAATAATATATGAATGTATGTCAATACTTTATTGCACATAAGAATACAAAAAAATTACTATAAATATACCAAAACAGACAATGTAGTGCAAAGGCGAGCTTATCCCTAAAAAGGGTAAGGACAACTTGGCAAACAATTAGGTAAACAGTCAAATTACAGACAACCATACCCGAAGCCCGAGTACGAATATTCGAAACTTGCGTCGCGTAAAATCGAATAGTAAACGTTATCGAGTTTGTATTATGACGTTTGGAACAGCGCCCGCCCGTGAGCGTATTTGGAACTAAATGTAGTATGAGGTTTCTCGATCTCGATACGATAACCGTAACGTTACGCGGGATTCGAAAAGTCGTGCTCGACCCTCTGGCCTTCCCTATTTAAGTGTAGTTTTGGTGGGTTCAGTTGTAGGCGCGCTCGCGGGTTCTGGTTCGTTCTGTATTCTTTGCAGCAAGGTAAGCCTCGCATGGCAATGGTTTCCTCGCGAAATTGTTGTCACAATACTTCTTGGAAATTCGATTTCGTGTTTAAAATGACAAGTCCAATGTATGGAAGGGCTTTGCCACGCTTTGCATTGTAAACGGAAACTATTTTGGTATCAAGCGAATAACGCAATGCAGTTGTGTATGGTTAAAACGTTTTTGTTGGAATCCTTACGCTGTCGTTTAATGTTGCTGGAGTAGAATTTAGAAGCACGGGTACAGCCTCAAAAGTACGTTTACACTTTAGTTTATCTTGACACTTTCACTAACGTGACACATTTCATACCTCTCAGTATTGTCAGTTATAAATTATGACAAATACTAAAGTAAGAAGAGGCTAATTGTATGTTGTCGTGAAAAGCAAACACGCAAAAGCTTCTTACAGTCTGTGAACGTTTAAAATAGAATTCGGGTTCCGGTGTATTCGCATTGACATCTTTTCCTTTGACATAAGAAGCGCCGTTGTGAGCAGAAGTGTTCCTAAAGCCCGAATGACAACATTGATGAAACAATTCATTAGTAACCTTTCTAACAAAATCTTGTCCTGAAATATCCGCAAACAGTTAAAAACAGACCCAAAAAACACAGAGGAAACATCGCCGAACCGAAAACTCGATCCCATCATTCCCGGAACTGACTTCATTCGCAGGCCCTTTCTAATAAACACATACAGATTTCAAACAAGCATAGCAATTTCAAAATTTCATCGCAACCCAATCGTCGGTTGCCGGCGTTAGGGCGAGTACACACCGCGTGCAAGTGCAGCGGGGGACGCAGCCGTGGCCCGGGAGACGAGCTACGCCCGGGCGAGACCCAGGGTGTAAACAACCACTTAAAATTATTAACCCCCCTTCAGACCGGGGAACATTGAAAATCGACCTTGTGTCTCCCGCCATGAAACTGTCTTTGGAACGCGTTATCTCCGAAGTGAGATATAACGATTTGTATGCTCACGCTATGCACAGCGGAATACGGTTTGCTTTTCAAACGCTAATTCTGTTATTGCTAAGTATTCAGTGGATGTACGTACTTCACACAAAGGTTGGAGGCCTTTAGAGCCGCGGGATAGAGTTTGGATTTTCTTGGCAGGTTTTTCCGGGGTGGTGGGTGGTGGGGGGGGCCTCATTCATAATCACAGGGCCGTCGAACGCCCAGGTGGCTTAGGTTTTAGATTTATCGTTTTGAGGTGAAACACGCCGCCGCGATATAATTTGTATTGTTTTATATCGACGCGTCTGTTGGAGAAGTTGTAATCGGGAATATTGAAGGCGTTGGAATAATACTGTGGTCTTGCAATAATACTGAATGGCAATGAACAGTACAGAGCAGCTGGGAAAATAGCTTTTGGGTGACGGAAAGTGTAATTACAACTCGGCTTGATGGACTGCCGTGAGTTTTGATTAATGCAGTCGTGATTCGGCTCTCAAACAGATACTGTTTTTAAACCCCGATAAAAAAGAGGGGTGTTACTATTTTGACCTGTGTATGAGAGTATCTGTGTATTTTGTGATTTGGACGCGGCTTTTTTAAATCGAAATGGCTCTTAGCTAAGATTCAAAATCGGTTCAGCTGTTTCTGAGATATTGAACATTGAAATGAAAATAGCCTAGTGATTAGAGACCCTGCCTATGAAGATTGAGGTCACGGCGGGTTCGATCCCCGGTCGGGGCAAATGTTTGTATGATGAATACGAATGTTTTTTCTCGTGTACTCGTATTTATGTATGTAAGTATGTTTATCCGTTGTCTGGTATAGATGAATTACCGAGACCGTGGAATTGCATATGTAGTGGTATTGTGTGTTTATAGGCATTCTACATATATTTAAAATTTCCCTTTCCCGTACTATCAGTATAAAAAGAAGCTTGTAATAATTATACTGAAGAAGAACAATATTCCAAAATAATCATCATCATCAGCCTATCTGTATAATATCCAAAATAACGTCACTGTCAAATTCAAAATATTATTTGCGTTGTGCGTATATTTTTCTCGGCTGATTCTCCATTTCATGCGAACCGTACAGGAACTACAAATGCAATTCCAAGCTCTCGCTAATTCATCTATACCAATAGTACAGGCTTTGCCTAGTTTGGGACTAGGTCAATTAGTGTTAATTGTTCCGTGATATTTAAGTATGTATTTAAAATATCGATACGGTACGGTTATACTAAAAAATCTCCCGGTAAAAATCCATACGGGGTGTGTGAACAGTTTTCTCGTCAGTATATCTGTAGCCCAACGTAAACTCATCACGTCGTCGAGAAGGCTTCAGACGTGAACATTTCCGGTCGTCCGGGAACCGGGTGCCGGATGCGGGAAGCCTCCTGCCACTCTCAGGTTTACAGAGGTACCTACAGTCGCCGCTGTAGTGGATTTAATGAATGAATGAACGTTATGAATGCATCTAATTTCTCATTTCTTATCCTACTAATATTATAAATGCGAAAGTTTGTGAGTGAGTGAGTACGTTTCTTTGTTACTTCTTCACGCTGAAACGGCTAGACTTTGGATGAAATTCGGAATGGGGACAGCTTATATCCTAGATGAAAACATAGGCTATCTTTCATCCCGGAAAATTGTATAGTTCCCGCGGGATAGCGATAATAGAATTCTACGCAGACGAAGTCGCGGGCAACAGCTAGTTAAGTACCTATATATATATATATAAATCTGCAACACTCGTGACGTTATAGTTGACCGAGTGCGCACTCAGCGTTAGTTGCTAAGCAAAATGAGTGCAGCAACGCTGTGGTTTTCCATGGAGCCCGAATTATTGGTGCCAAATATATTAAAAAAAAAACTAACTTATGCCAGGCGGCTTTGCCCCCGTGAAATATTTCAAAATGGGCTAGTTCCCTATCCCGTGGGAATATCGAAAAATCCCTTCTTATTCCACCTCTTGGATACTAAAGGTATATGTTTGAAAAATGTCAAGTCTCTAGGTCCAGTGGTTTCGCCTGTGCGTTGTCAGTAGTCAGTTTTTTTTTGACAACGGATGATGCTGTTAGTGTTTCCACTGTTACAGCTTTGCCTTGGCTTCGGTGGGCGTGCTCGGCTGGGCCGTCATAGCCGCTACCTCCAGTCAGTCAGTGTACTGTTTTATAGGTAGGTATAGAAGAAGCAACTACCTACTGCATCCTGGCAATTTTAAATGTAAAGCTCTAGCAGTGTCACTGGCACTTGATGGAAAAGGCTTTAGAAAAGAAAAAGCACAAACAAAATTGTAGGTATCGCTACTTCAAAGGCTCCCCGCCTTGATGCAATTTAGTGAGCATCCCTAATAACTGCACGCCCAAAAAATATTTTCGACTCCCCCTCGGAACTCGACGACAGGCAAAAAAGAAACCAACATCTACCCTGCAGCTGAATAAGGCTTTTGAAAAGTTCCGGCTGCCATTGTTCGTTTTATTTTTGAAAAGGTGTATAAAAATAACACATAATTATTAACTAATAGCGTCATGAGTTAAAGTAAATGGTTTTCTAAAGCCTTTTTCATCAAGTGCCAGTGACACTGCTAGAGCTTTACATTTAAAATTGCCAGGATGCAGTAGGTAGTTGCTTCATCTATACCTACCTATAACACGATGTTAAAACACGATTTATAATGGAGGGATTAATGTTGTGTTGTCCAACCCTTTGTTCAGAGACGCTGTTCAAATTTACAAATTTGTAGAGAGCTCCTTCATTGCTAGGGAAACTAGCACTGGAGGCAATGCTCCGTAAACTATGAATACCCAGAGTCTGACATGGTCACATCAGGTGTACCAAAGCCTCAATAAAATATAAGATAAAAAAAAACACGATTTATAACTGGAGTATTAACTGTGCTTTTCCAGCACGTCAAAGACATGTGAGAAACTAATCTAAGTTTTTGCTTTCTTGATAAGACATGTCATTTTCAAAGGTGCAATTTGAAAATATTAAAACTTATTGACAAAAAAAAACATACAGTGGAACGTAGAACCTCCTCCTTTTTTTTGAAGTCGGTTAATTAACTTACCTCAACGCCTCCATTCCTCGAAATCCTGTAAACGTGTCTCTACTTACCTGCAACAAAAACACAAAATCATTTAGTACGAAAAATTTAGCTTCAAGAAACCACGCACCTTCCTAACTGGGACCAGAAAAATGTTCTGTATCTCAAAAACTCGCGCCTCAACACACATTGTTATCTCAGGAGCTCGTAAATAAAAGAAGGGCGCAACCCTATTTATGCGAGGGTTCTAGAAAAACTACGAAACAAACTTGGCGAGTAAAAGTTACGAATCTAGTCGCATGGAGAGAGAACCGGGACGTAAATGGCTATCCTAGAAGAATCTCATAAAAGACCCAGCCTTCCTCGGTGCCAACTGAACAGTAAAACATAGTTTCTCTTCCACGGGGCTAAGGTGCTTTTTAGACCCGCCAAGGTGTAAAGTTAAGCTGGCGTCGTTACATTCGACCACCGCCATTTTTGTACCCGTAAAAATGTTAATAGCGTTTGCACATGATAGACAGGCACAGAAGGTTTGATTCGTACAACGAACGTAGCTGCTCTTACAACCTAGTTCGTTTGGGAACTACACAAGATTACCACCTAGAGCCTAGAGTTGCCGATTCGATTAATTTTTATGTGGGATAACCTTTAAACTGTATGGGTTAGTTTTTTTTTTTTTTTTTTTTTTTCTCTTTATTATTATTAAAGGGTTTGATCAACAGTGATCATGCCACCCTTATTGTGACTGCCTTACACTCCTTATAACTTAATCTGATTTAACACTTCTTCGCTGAAGTCCTATCCCAACTAATTTGTACAATGTTTTTGCTATAATAGACTGAGGGTATGCCAAAATTGAATTTTCTATGAATGTAAACAACAGTCTTTGACAGGCAAACAAGTCAGGTCTGACTGTTTGTAGCACTTCGGAATGAAAACTTTTTGCCAATAATTATTACTGGCCGCTTAGGTCAGTGCCGACCGCAGCGCGGCTAAAAGGAAAACTGGCGCTCGCCTTTTGTTTTCTGTTCGCTGCGCGCTCCGTGAGCCTATACACGAGCGCCTATAAACTTATTATAATTAACTAAATAAATTATAATCTTTACGTCTGTTCTACCTACTGTTAGCAAAAAAGTGCATGATACAGGACCCCGACTAGGGTGAGTGTTGCATATTTGTAAATAGCTGTAAGCAATAACTGCAAAAACAGTTTTAAGTTAGTTAAGTCTACGCCTAGGAGGCGCTCCATACCAGGCAATCTAATCATTTTCCTGTCCTTCTGTAAATATGTGTATAGTGTATATATTGTGTGGTCTGGTCATGCTAGCGCGCAGCGGCATTTGTAATTAATTATATTGCCAAATGCCCTCTCCGCCTATGCATGCCCAGCGCTACACAGCCGTACGAGACCGCCGACTGATGCAGCCAATACTACCTACAGGGTTCTAGCACCTACCTACTCTACTTACCGACATCCTGACTCCTTCTGCTACTTCTGCCTGTCCTGCCAATACCTATCTCCGCTGTCCCCTGCCTCAAGACTCGCTGCCCTGTGAATAACATCCGACGGCTCTACCGGCGGACTGCCTGGCTGCGCTGAGTGCCAGGAGAGTGGCTTACCATCTATTTACCTGTTACGTTTCACAGCCGAAACTTAAGACCTCACGACGAGTAGATAAAGGATCTACTCTACCTATTTTACCTTGTAAATATTTCTTCCTTCATTTTTATTGTTAGTTGTTAGGTCGTAACGTCTTAAACGTTTAACATGAAACTACCGTGAGACTCAATCATAGTGAAATAAAAACGGAGAGAGAGTGTGCGTCTCGCCGCCGCTGGGTCGTGCGCTCCCAGAGGAAGGACTACGAATTAGTCCGAAACAAGTCGGGCTAAACTCTACTTATAAACGTGAGTGATCCGTTTTTATTTCACTATGGTCTTAAACGTTACATGTTGACATAGCTTTAGCTTTCTGTAATTTCATATGCTATGTTCCCAGCGGTATGGGGAATGAATTTAAAGCGTAATTATATGAGATATCGCAGCTTCCGACTCCAGCAGAGCAGCAAGAGCGATTGCGAAGTCTTTCCAGCCCCGTTTAACGAGCGTCTTTATATCCCACACATAAAACACTTATTAAAATAAAATGGGAAGAAAAATGGTTTATGCCATAGCTTACGGTTAGCAAATTGGCGATATATGGATATATGAGTATTGCTCGTATAAAACGAAGCTTGTTGAAAGAGTAATCTTGTGCTAATGTCTATTGTGGAGCTTATAGCAAAAGACGTAATTTGTTTGATTTGATACAGCAAAGGTGTATATTTCGAACCAAAACACCAGAGGCTATTGCAGACAAAGATAACAACGTTGAAGAACCGACTTATTTTTTATGTAGTTGTGTAAATTCCTGATCCTTCATTTTGTATAATAAATTAAAAAATGTTCAATAGAAATAAACGAACATAAATAAAAATTACGCATTAACAAAGATCAGCACTAGGCTTCGCACTAATTTTAACACTGTTGTGAACTTTTTTTTTTTATAAAACGAGGAAAGCAAGCGAGCAAGTGGGTCACCTGATGGTAAGTGATCACCACTGCTCATAGACACCCGCAACTCCGGAGGGTTTGCAGATGCGTTGCCAACCTAGAGGGCTAAGATGAAATGCCTCTTGTGCCCGTAATTACACCGGCTGTCTTACTCTCCACACCGGAACACAACAGTGCAAGCACTGCTGCTTAGCGGCAGGATTAACGAGTAAGATGGTGGTAGCGATCCGGACGGACCTCGCACAAGGTCCTACCACCCGCAAAAACTAGACAATAATGGAAATTACTTGTTTATGTTCCTTTGTAGTTAAGCGCTCCTGCATTTTTTTTATTTTAGGTTTATCGTAAACGATGCACTTCTAATATTATGTGAGTAATTTATTGAATCAGGCGTTACTTTGCGGAAGTCCATATTTATGAACTAAAAAAAAATGCTTTCCTGTCCCGCGACCACACGTGAAAAATAGTTATGTCTGTGCGGCAATAGTATGTTTTCATGCAACACCTCCACACGAATCAACACGTAGGTATTATGTGGGTAGTTAACAAAAACAAATTATACTATCATTATTGAGAAAAATAAATTACAAATCCTACATCAAACCCTTGGTTTCCATTATTTCTACCAGGGCAGGAGAATCGCAAAGAGATCGAGTGTACCGCCGTGACACAGAGCTCTACTTCGCTGCAGACGCAAAAGAGCTTATCTCCATAGGAACCTTGCGGCATTTACGTCCTTTCGCTTTAAGGCTGTCTAGGCAGTAATAAATGCCAGTGATTGGTCAGTTGTCGCCTTCCTGGGTGCTGATATATGGCCTCAAGTTTATTTGAGGTCGGGTTATTGGCTAAGTTCGTGTTAATGGCTGATTAGTTGCATCAAGTTCCGTAGTTAAGTCAGCAGTTGATTACGGGCACGTAGTTATTCATGACTTTTTGGGGTTTCGACGCCGGATAGATAAAATGGTCTTATCTTTTATGTTAGATCTTATGAGATCAAACTTCTTTAGACCATAATTATCTTTAAACATATAAAACAGAAACTTGACTGACTGACTGATGTATCAACGCACAAGCCCAAACCCCAGACATAGGAAGCTGAAATTTGCCATAGAGGTTCCTTTTAAGTAAGGCGGGATTTTTCATAGTCGCCACGGGTTAGAGAATTCTGCCACGAGAGCGAAACCGCGGGCGAAAGCTAGTTTATGATAAAATGAAAAATCTTTCTGGTAAAATAAAATCTTAAGACAAGTAATCTCCTCATAATTACTACAAAAATCGACCAATATCTTTGTTCAATTAATTTTAATGAAATTTTGCTGACATTTCAAATTAATCTTACTCAATTAATTAGCTCCTGAAATAAACTTAGAAATTAACGTATTCAATTCGTTACGTACGTACGTGAATTCCGCCGTAACTAATTCGTTGAAAATGCCACGAACCCGCCTAAACATGTACTGAGATCATAGATATTTCACCTCTTAGCAGTAGGTACTCGATTACTGTGCCCTAAGCACGACTTGTCGAATCCTGCGTTACGTTACGGTTATCGTATCGAGATCGAGAAATCTCATACTAAATTTTAGTTCCAAATACGCTCACGGGCGGGCGCTGATCCAAACGTCATGCAAACTCGGTATAGTTTACTATTCGATTTTACGTGACGCAGGATTCGACAAGTCGTGCTTAGGGCAATGGGAACTTCGTAACTTCACGTTTAAGCATCATTTCTAAGGAAAGGTTCACCATCATTTTCAGAGAGGTTTCCTTAGTATAATTCCTGTTATCAAAGGCTTTGCGGGAATCCTATTAATAGTGCTATTGAGATTTTTTTTTAGGCCTGTGCCCTAAGCACGACTTGTCGAATCCTGCGTCACGTAAAATTCGAATAGTAAACTATAACGAGTTTGTATGACGTTTGGAACAGCGCCCGCCCGTGAGCGTATTTGGAACTAAAATTTAGTATGAGATTTCTCGATCTCGATACGATAACCGTAACGTAACGCAGGATTCGACAAGTCGTGCTTAGGGCACTGTTCTGCGCTTAGGTCCTTCCGCCGTCGGCCTTTCGTCCGTCGGACGAAAATGCGAGCGCGATAGGAATTTGGGCGGAATGTTTCAGAAATTTGTATTAAATGAGGTAAATTTTCAAGAAATGTAAAATAGAAAAAAAAAACCTAGTTATTGTTCATTATTTCGTGTATGAAAGATTTCAAAATGTCATATTTTTCGGATAACAAAATTAAATGCAGCAGTAGGTTGAAAGCCGTATTTTTATTTTTCTAGTCTTTCCTTTCGTTGAAATAGATTTGGAGGAAAACCAAATTACTTCTCATATCTAGCAGATTATGGTATTTTTTCTGATACGAAAATTATAACTTCATATTGTATAATTATGGTTACAATACTAATCATTTCAAAGCAATTAAAAAAAGTGAAACCTCAGACCCAGCGAACATCGTACCGTTTAGGCCGTTCCATAGAAGATAAATAAGAAAAAATCTTAACAATTTTTTTGCGTGAATTCTTTTACACAGAACAGTTATTCTGCTTTTCGGAGCGGAGACAAATCCAACAAATCAACGATCATAAAAATCAGTCCAGTCATTCTTGACTTATAAATGGTGTAACTAACACGACTTTGTTTTTTATATAAGTACATAATTACGTATTACTAGCTGTTGCCCGCGATTTCGTCCGCGTAGATTTCGGATCCCGCGGGAACTGTACAGTTTACTCGAATAAAAGGTAGCCTATGTTATTCCTCAATATTCAAACCATCTTCTTACCAAATTTCATCTAGATTGGTGCAGCGGTTTTCCCGTGAAGAGGTAACAAACAGACAGACAGAGAGACAGAGTTACTTTCACATTTATAATATTAGGGCCTTATTCATAAACGTCACTCAAGCCTCTATTAGCTAATATATGTTTTGTCTTCTTCTTAACTGAAATGTCACTGTGACATAAAAGGACAATCGAACTTTAACGACCTTTTAGTTAAAATAGGTTTATGAATAACAGGGTTAGTCAGGAAGTCAGGGTCAGGATTAGGATGATAAAGTATTTTGGGATTAATTAAATTAATAAGTATGAGTAAAAACTTAATGTTAATGTAGACTCCACAGTACTATGAAATGTCAGAAGTCTGTTTATCATGGTGCAGTAATTAGAAGGTAAATTAGTAGACATGGTGCTCAAAAGACTATTAATTATCAGTTTTGTTTAATAATTACATGTCTTAGAGTGGTTTCATACTCTTATGCGTACCTACTATGAACAGAGACACATAATCACATAATAACTATTGTGCGTATGTACAATAGCGACACATGATTAATTATGCATAATTTATACCATTAGTCTTATTGAAACATACATCAGGGATTTTAGAATTATGTTGATCTCTAAGTACCTTTGTAACTTCGGTCACAAAATTAAAATTAAAAATCAAACATTATTTTAAACAAAAATCAAATCAGCGATTGTTATCATTATCAAAATCGGACATTACGTCCAAACTATTGATAAACATCAGGATATCCTTTGAAACATTTTGAACCAAGAGCGGCGCGCGGCCATCGCTATCCGTGCGCGACGTGCGCGGGCTCATATCGCTGGCACTAATCAGTGCCACAAAATTGGCAACAAAAATGTAGCATCCCCACGCTATTAATATAAGTATATGACCCAAACGCACTTTTTTTACGCACACACCGATCTTCGTCCACTTTCACATTATTAAACGTTTTTACGGCAGCATCAAAATATTATTAGCTCGTAATATTACTAGAGTCAATATCGTCCTCGTGCTAGGAATACCTTCGAAGGTAAGGGCAGCGTAATGGGCACATTCCCGCCCGCGCAAGCAAGACGTGCCTAGCATGGTCATGGGTGCATTACTCGATCCTATAAGCATTTGGAGTGAGTCTTTGGACGAAAAAAAACCGGAAAAGGGCGAGTCAGACTCGCGCACCGAGGGTTCCGTGCAAACATTTTTCCCGTTTTTCCCCAGTGTTTTAAGTTGTCTAATGTTAGCAGAGCCCTGTTGCTGAGCATAATGTACGCAGTGTGGGGTCATTCATATTTTTTATATTGGTCTGTGACATAATACAGACAGATAGACATAAAAATTTAAGTAAATTCGATTTGGGTTAGACAACATCTTTCTAATAAATTAGGCACGTAAAGATTTGGACAAATGGACGGTAACAAATAATTTCAGTCGATCTTATTTCTTACAAACAGTCAACAAACCTCCTGTTTCCCTGCGAACAACTTCCCCAAACACCATTAACAAGCCAAACAGAATTAATTATTTAAACAATTCAGTAATTGCACAGATGTTTCTATTAACAGACAATACCGATTAAACCGCGAACGAAATCGCAAAACAAACACAATCGTAAGTGTTCCAAACAAATGGACAATCAGTTGGCCACCCCTAAAAAACAAGCGACGATCAAAACAAACATTAGTAATTAAAAAACCGGCCAAGTGCGAGTCGGACTCCCGCACGAACGGTTCCGTACCATTATCTATAAAAACGGCAAAAGAATCATGTCTGTTATACAACAGGGCTTCCATACGGAAGCATCACTTAAATATTTTTTATAATATTATGTTTTTAGTATTTGTTGTTAAAGCGGCAACCAACAGAAATACATCATCACTGTGAAAATTTCAAATGTCCAATTATCACAGTTCATGAGATACAGTCAGGTGATAGACAGACGGACGGACAGCGGAGTTTTAGTAATACGGTCCCGTTTTTTGCCCTTTGGGTACAGAACCCTAAAAACCGGTCAAGTGCGAGTCGGATCCGCGTATCGCGGGTTGCGATTCCGAGCCACCGTCTATTATTATTTGAGCTACTTTACGTACAGTCCATTCAATGTAGGAGAGACGGAGAGGCGCACAGCGCCATCTATTATCCTATAGTGGTATTAATATTATTTTATAACTTTTGAAATTGCAAGAACCCCTTTCAGACCGTCTCGCAATAAAACTTTTCCACAAAACTATTCCGTATTTCAAGATTATAGCATACCTAAGTGGTTATTAAGATAACCTGCTGTGACGGACAGAGGTTCGAGTACGACTTTTCGAATCCTGCGTAACGTTACGGTTATCGTATCGAGATCGAGAAAGCTCATAGTAAATTTTAGTTCCAAATATACTCTCAGGAGGGCGCTGTTCCAAACGTCATACAAACTTGATAACGTTTACTATTCGATTTTACGTGACGCAGGTTTCGAATATTCGTACTCGGGCCTCTGACAGACCGAGTCACACCCTAAGGGTTCCGTTTTATCATTTTGGCTCGGAACCCTAAAAACAACAAGTACTTATTACAGGACGACATTGAACATACATCAGTTTAATTGAATTCAGTTGTTTGCTTGCTAATCCATTTTAGGGGCATTGGACAAACGAAAGAAATTCGGGTTCTGTAAAAATACATTTCATAACAATTACGATTCCCTTGGACACATTTCAACGACTAAAATCTGTTTTGCAATAAGCTAATCAACTTAGAAATGTTAGAAAACCCCCGATATTTTCATTTCAAACTTCAATATCTCACAAACGGTTGACTCGATCTCAGTTTCAGCTTGGTAAAATTTTCTTTCGTATGTCTGTCCGCCCGACGTCTGTCCTTCCGCCATGTGTCCGCCCGTCGTCTGTCCGCCCGGCGTCTGTCCACCCGCCGTCTGTCCGCCCGCCGTCTGTCCGCCCGCCGTCTGTCCGCCCGCCGTCTGTCCACCCGCCGTCTGTCCGCCCGCCGTCTGTCCGCCCGCCGTCTGTCCACCCGCCGTCTGTCCGCCCGCCGTCTGTCCGCCCGCCGTCTGTTCGCCCGCCGTCTGTCCGCCCGCCGTCTGTCCGCCCGCCGTCTTTCCGTCTGTCCGGCTATTCTCCTCTACAGGTCGCATTTCTCAACCGATTCTCGTGAAATTTTGTGAGCAGGGGTTCGCTAATAATTATAGATAAAATGTGTAGAATATTTGACGATCTGTTTTTTGTAAATTTTCTTAAAGGAAAAAAAATGAGAAATGATTTATGAAACTTTGGGATTAGGTTCGATTAATTAGGTTTAATTAAAAAAAAGTTTAATAACGAGGTCGCAAGTTCTACAGCTCACGAGCCACTTTAGTAACATGAGTAGGATTTTCAGCAGACGGAACCCTTGAAACGGATGTAATGCGGACAGACGAGCCGTGTTTTGTCATCCCGCAATCAAACGTGGGTAAGGGGCTCGGCGTTTGTTAATCCCGGTTTTTTGGAGATTAGACATAAAATTTAAATATTAAAATGTAAGGAGGGCGGGACGTACAATCTTAAAAGGTATTCGGGGTTCAGCTTCTGAGCTCGCGCGTTGAAATAATATAGATAAAATTGAATTTATAAATCTGTTCAACCATTAATACAAATATCAGGATATGCCCTTTGGAACATTTTGAAATAGGAACGGTGCTGCCGAGTCCGCCGGCGGGAGCGGTGCGCGGCCGGCGGTGCCCGTGCGGACGTGCTCGCGGGTCATGTCACTGAGACTAATTTCTAGTGTCAGTGTCACTGAATTGGAAACAAAAACGAAGTACCAAAGGGCCCGTCTGCACGCTATATACTTACTTAATGTATATATGTTCAACATAGTTCATTAGCGCTGGACGGAAATAAAGTGTCAACTCCACGGAGCAAAAGCGAACAGGTCATAAAAAGTCAAAAGAGAATTTCGAATTTATTTCCCTCTGAATAATAGACGAAGCGTGATTTAAAAGGAAATATTATTTTAGTTTTCTTCAATAAAATAACTATGAAACATTGTAATAAATACTCCACTTGAGACCCTAACTGCACAATTTAAAGTCGGTTTTGTGAGTCTTCCCACAAGATATTATGCAATGTTTTTAAAGTTAAGTACGTTTCTGAAACTGAGCTGAAAGTCAACGTCCACAAAGAATCTTTTCAGCGGAGAAATTCCTCCAGCCATTCAGTGTTTTCTGTTATTTTTCTGCCTTTCTAAGACACAAAATAGCCGAGTTTTCCTCTGAAAATACTTCTAGACTGAAGTTAAAGCAACAGTTTATTATATATTTTCCTGACACATTTTTTTTCAGTTCTATGATAAATGAATTCATGCTTTAAAGTTTAGACGGAATGAATTTTGAAATATATATATGTTTGTTTTATGTGCAATAAAGAGATATACATACATACATATATGCGCAGTAGCGCGAGCACGAGTTTTCTCTTAGAATCGAGTAGGTAGTAACATTATCGTATCGAAATCGAGAAACGGCATACAAAATTTTAGTTCCAAATTCGCTCACGGGACGGGCTCTCTGCGGGCAGAATCAAAAATGATGATACCTGCAGTAGAACTGAAGTTACCGACATAGCCCGAAGAATTGCGAAACTTAAGTGGCAGTGGGCGGGGCACATTGCTCGTATAACTGATGGGCGACGGGGTCAGAAGGTTCACGAATGGCGTCCACGGACCGAGAGACGAGTTGTCGGTAGGCCTCCAACAAGGTGGAGCGACGACCTGGTAAAGATCGCGGGACTGCAGTGGATGCGGAAAGCACAAGACCGGTCTGAGTAGAGAGCCTTGGGGGAGGCCGCCGTCCAGCAGTGGACATCTTTCGGCTGACATGATGATAATGATGATGACGCTCACGGGCGGTCGCTGTTCCAAACGTCGCACAAATTTCTCGATAACGTTACTACTCTAAATATTACGTTATGCGGGATTCGAACATTTGTACTCGGGCCTCAGCGCACCCCCGTGATTATTTTCTCGATGGCGATACGATAACTCGATTTTTGGTAAAAACTCGTGCTCGCGATACAGAGGCCCGAGTAAGAATATTCGAAACCTGCGTAACGTAATCGAGTAATACCTAAACGCTATCGAGAAATTTGTATGACGTTTGGAACAGCGGCCACCCGTGAGCGTATTTGGAACTAAAATTTTATATGAGGTATCTCGATTTTGATACGATAACGTAACGTTACGCAGGATTCGTAAGCTTCATGCTCGGCCGACTGACAACTAGAATGGTCAACTTATCACCGCAATGACTCTAACATTTATGTAAAGAACGATAAATAATGGTAGTAGCGCCGCAGGGAGTATTAATTTTTGTTGTACTATTGTTGTAAATCGGGACGACTCCTGTGACCGAATAGAACACATAAAAGAATAATCTCTTACGTTATTATGGCGTCTTCAAGTCGTTGGGGGCGCCCCTTCGCTGCCGCGCTGCTATTAATTGTTTAATTTTACATTTATATTAACAAGACGTTATTTTTCATGAAAACGTATTTATTTTACGTGTGTTTTTTTTCTTCTTCTTTGACAATAGACATAATAAATTTTGGCAGGAGCCGCCAACAGTAAAAATGTCCATAAAACACATATTTAACCTGCGGCGCTACCAAATGGTATGGAAATTATATTTGTGTAAACCACCCATATTTAATGCGACCCATAAATTGTCCGCTAACATGTTGAATTTACCACATTTCAATTAACTGTCGATTGCAAAATACTTATGTGTTTACAATCAGAATGATTAATTTTTTGATTCGATAAACATTTCATTCAAATTCTTCATTTAGTCGGCATAATGGCAGAATCGTTTCGGAATATTTTTTTTTAATTAATAATGATTACATATTCGAAACCATTTACAGTGTAGGTAATAGACTGGTTGGTGCTTAAAGAGTAGAGTCCCTTTAGGCTGGCATATTACTATAGTATTGTGCATATTATTGCATTGAAAGATTGTGTTGTATGTAGATTGTTGTGTGTAATAACGTATCAAATAATATAATCATCAGAATGTATGTTATTAGATATAACACAACATTTTTGTATATTTACGTCAATAACTAGTCAAATAAATAACTGAACTCGCTAGAACGGATAACAGATAATAATAGGTGCTATCGAGCGTGAAACACGATATACGGTCTGAAATTTCTTTTAACGTACGTATCAATTTAAACTGCAGAGCAAACGAGGCTGTTCGCGGGCGGAAAGTGATGAATTAATGAAATTAATTTGGATGGAGTTTCAATATTTTTCAGTCGCTTGAAAATTATGAAACTCGTCCAGCAATTCACGTTGTTAAATAATTACTGAACACGTGAACGCATCGTTTACAATTAAATAGTGCACTTTAATTGAAATGTAATACGCGACATGTTCAAACGTAAATTTTTAAATGCCCAACAGATGGCGTTGATACGTCGTGCACGAACTCGTTGCTCCGCGCCCGACCCACTAGTTGCGGACTACTTGGGGAGAAACGGAGTGGGGAGGGGCATAGAAAGAAATAACGAAATTGCCAAGGCATGAATGCTTAATGCCGAGAGGGGCAGTACTAAGGGATTAATTTGCGGCGGTGAACACTGACAGCAGAGTTGCGGAAAACAGCAGGCAAACGTGGGAATACGTCAGGTGACACATAAATAAACATTTGGGATGCGAACGACCGTCAAATCCCGAAAACGTCACTTCGAAATCTTTGTTACTTACACGCGTTTAGGCTAGGTGTTTTAATGGTTCATCAAATACGTAATTAAAGCTGCAGCAAAACTTCTTCAACATAGTTTCTACAAACGGCATCGGAACGACATATTGTGTTCGAATGGAAAACTCTGCTCAGAATGTTTCCCCTACAAGATCGCTTTTAATTTAGATAACCGACCGTCGGTGAGCTACATCGATATGCGAGTGTTTCTGATTGAAGGCTTCGAGAGAGACTGAAGGCGGTATAAACTTTACCAGTAGACGTCTCTTGATGAAAGCAAAGACACGTAATACAAAGACTGCCAATCTTCATGCCAACTTGCGTAACTCCGAAATATAAGGTTCACTAGATGGCGTTGTTTAACATGTCGCACGCTTAATCATAAAAAGAAATAACTCAAAAATGGGGAATTTTGAGATTTAAACATAAAACGCATTAACCCCAAGAGGAGAATAGGTACGCTCCAACCGCCACTGAATTCGGACTAAAATGAATGAAATAACCGATCACCCCTCTCTTTTTCACTAAACCGCGCCGACAGGTTAATACTAGGATCGACGTTTAAGCGGAGCAACACTAAATATTTCGTTGTTTGACTAACAGGTAAGGCTATTTGATTTTTATAATTAAATAACTAAGTGACTATTCTTGGACTTAATTCTATTTATTAGAAATATCGTTTCACTTTCAATGGAAAAAAAATCGGTTTAATGCAGTTATTTTCAATTGTTTAAGAAACATTGGAAATCATTCTGAGATATTTAAGTTTATTTTTAATAAACAAAAAAATAACTTGTAACATTTTCCGTTACTCCAGTTTATTTTTAAATTCGTTGTAAAGATTTGGCAACATTTGTATTGATTTCTTTTTCATATTAAAGTAATCCCAGTTACTGGGATGCTTTTTTGGTTATTTCGTATTATAAATAACATACATAATTAACACAGCATGTCATCGTAGGTTGCGTTTTTCGTCCTTTAAAGTCGGGGGTCACCAATGCGGGAAAGACCGCAGTATAGAGATCTCTCTCCAGCAGATGTTATGCCTGGGCACCGAAGTCCAATGGAACAGAGTTGGAAGTTGTATTTATGCAACCGACTTGAGAAACTTCGTCAGCGTGATGTAGCGCAGAAACTGTGGAGAACGTTCGATGACTAGATGGCGCTAGGAGTCGTTAGAATGTCGTAAGTCGACTCCTACTGGATGACAGATGGCGCTAGGAGTCCTTCGAATGTCGTAAGTTAGTACTCCTACTGGATGACAGATGGCGCCAAGTCGCCACAGACTTATGACTTACATATGTGGTCGAATTGTACAGAGAAAGCCATAATTCTTTTGATCTGCCTTTGTGATTGATTGATGAAAGATTGTGCATTTTTATTATTTCGTAAATTTGCTAAATCTCCATTTTTATTCTTTAGGATGGCGGCGTCGTCGAGTGCTCGGCGAATTCTAAGCTTAGTCTCACCGTTGTCTCACACTCACGCAATAGGAATTGAGCCACCAGATCAAGAATATTCAAATCAATTGATTAGTAACGTAATGTCTGTTGATGTATAAAAATGTATTATTTGTTAACATTGTAAACTGTCACTTATCAGTACGAAATTGCTTATTTCTAATTTCGCCTAAGGAAGTGCCATAATATTTTAAGTACTTACGTACTTAATTATTATAATAAAATATTTTTTAAATGATGTTGCTGTGCCCTTACAAGGTAAAATGTTGAAGATTTACCGATATTTTAAGACCTTTTATACTCAACATTTTACTTGCAATAAAGAGGTTGAGTTTGATGATGAGTTGGTTGCAGTTTTCTTTTCGTAGTAAGTATGTCAACGACTATAGGCAAACAAATGGCTGTGAACCAGTCTGCATTTACCGTACTGCGATCCTCCAGTAAAACAGTCGCAACGTGGCCCAACTTCAAAAACAAAAGTGGTCACCACTTTTTACCCGTGCTTCGGGAACGAACAAACTTGGTCGGGTCCAGTTAATTTTCATACACCCGAACTCGTGATTGATTTTTATTTTCAGATTCGTACGCGCGTCCACGTTTCATCACTAGACACGATACTATAAACCGCGTTTGACGTTCCTCCGTTGAATCTTTCCAGAGTTTTTCGACACCAAGTAGCCAGCCTTTTGTTCTTCAGTAAGTCAGTGGAGGAACCAACGGGAAAACCGATATCTTACGCCTAGTTCTGTTTGCAAGATTGTTACAATTTGACTAGTTCCAATCCCTGAAGAAGTCTGAATTTCACGATAGTAAATGACATGTCGATCTTTTTCAATCAAGTCCCGCACAGAGTCGACGTTTTCTGGAGTAACGGCATATTTTGGCCGACCTTCACGACCATGATCACAGAGTTTCAAAAGACCGCGTTAAAATTCAAAAAACCAGCGATACATGGTGGTCTTTGAAGTAACTTCATATCCAAAGACAGAATACATCCGATCACGATATTATTTTTGTGATAGAGCCACTTTCAAAATCGTAATAAATCATAGCCCTTAAATTTTCATACGCTACCTAGTTCCATTTTGCCAACGACTGCTCAACTTCGAAAACTAATGAACAAAAAGTGACAGTTTTACAATGACATTTAATCTAAGCTAAAACTAAATAAACTAAAACTTAAATTATGGACCCCATGCCATGGTGCCCAAAAGGCTGGCAGCGTTGCCTCGCTGAATATTGATGCTGATTCTTTGAGAGAGAAAACTGCCAACCCTTTGGTAACAAGTTGCATCGACTAAGTGCTTTTGCAACACTAAAATAAGCTTGTAAGCGCCGGGACCCCATGGACCCAAGGTTTCAAACCTGACAGCAACAAAAAGTGCTTAATTTTTAGGGTTCCGTACCTCAAAAGGAAAAAACGGAACCCTTATAGGATCACTTTGTTGTCCGTCTGTCTGTCTCTCTGTCAAGACCCTTTTTCTCTGGAACGCATGGAGGTAGCATGCTGAAATTAATATCAAATACTCAAGCCTTACAGTGCCTTGAAGTTCTGAAAAAATCAATCTTCTAAGTCATTGCAATCAAAAGATACAGTCATTAAAAAGGTTGTTTGCATTCAAATTGCCGTACCCCGAAAACCTACAGGGTACTTCCAGTTGTCGTAGAAACTTGAAATTCGGTACGAAGGTAGCTCTTATAGCACAACCACTCACAAAATTCTCAAAATCTTATTTTTTTATGTCTGCCTGTAGATTTCACTGCCCAATATAAGATGACCCCACACTGCGTACATCTTGCCTAGGAGCAGGGCTCTGCTAACACTGGACAGCTTAAAACACTGAAGGAAACCGTTAAAATCTTTCTACGGAACTTTCGTGCGCGAGTCAGACTCGCACTTGTTTGGTTTTTTTTTCAAGCTGCCAATTGTTTCAAGTTGTTAAAAGCCTTATGGTTGTAAAACAGACAAATTTCCAACATTAATAATGACATAGTTAAATAAGCGATTCCCGAAACTTTCAGTGCAACCCTCGTACCCTCTTGGAAGACTGAAGGGTTAAAAAGTTCCTATTTGTTTTTTTTTTGTTTTTGTTTACTGAAATTAATAATAGATTAGTGATAAATATGACTTTTATTAGTAACTATTTTATAAAAAAATAAAATGGTATTTTAAGTTAAAATGGAACATCAGGATATAAAAACTAAGTTCAATACTTCATTTAATAAAAAAAAGCTATAAGTGGCAAGTTATGTTTTTAATTTTAAAAATAAACATGACTGAGTGTTTCTATCCTTCTGTTTTTAATTACTCATGAAACTTCGAACAATTGGCTATAAATCAATAGCGTAATAATAGAAGGATTCTCAATATAAGATTTTTTTTCATATTTTTAAATTTAATCCTGAGCAGATATAAATCTTTCATCGCTTATTCCCAAAAAGTATCATTTTTGAAATCTTTCTTTTTATGATTAAGCGTACGATGTATGGGAGTTGTATGTATCGGCAAAACAACGCCATCTAGTGAACCTTATATTTCGGAGCGACGCAAGTTAGTATGAAGATTTGGCAGTCTTTATATTATTTGTCTCTGATTATGATCACTTTAGGAAACAATCAAGGCACCGAACATTATAATTATAAATTGTAACAGAAGTCTGTATTACCTACTAAGTTTAATGTCTTCAATGATTGCTCTCCTCTGTCACTTTTTTCTGTGTTTAGCATATTAATTATGTCAACAACTTAGTATAATGTTATCCGGTTTGCCGTCTGTCGGCCGTCGTGCACTGTGCCGTCCCCGGAGCCGGCGCCGGCGGCCGATTACGTGCCGTATTAGGGATTAATTACCTTGTCGCCAAATGGTTACGGTTGCGGATTAACGGGCGCTTTTGTCGTGCCAATTGATATGGCTAACCAACCGGAATAGAGGCAGGTTTTGATCATGATTATGATTATTTTGATACGATTTTGAGCATGAGAAAGGCAGCCCGATACGTGGGTTGCCCGCTCAATGTGTTTAGATTGGTTCAAATCAGTTCTTTTTGAGGCTGCGAGAAAAACACTACAGGTCACAGTGAGTGTAATATACCTACATTCGACCGAGGAGTTCTCTAAAGCTCAGTCATTTGTACATCTTAAAAACGTTAAATATCATTTACATTTACAGGTCAATGCGACAATCAGCCTTGTTAATTTTCTGTCATCAAAACTGGTAAAGCACTTCCTTGGTACAATCCTATAGAACCCGAATAACGTTTCTCGTGAATCCTTTTCACAATCAATTAAAGAACGATTCCTTTGGCATACGTTTCATTTGCATCGAAAGGGTTCAAAGTTGGCACGCTAGGTTCCTTCTACTGAGTGCCGAGTGCAAATATTCGAATCCTGCGTAACGTAATCGAGAAATTTGTATGACGTTTAGAACAGCGCCCGCTCGTGAGCGTGTTTGGGACTAAAATTTAGTATGAAATTTCTCGATTTCGATACGATAAAGTTACGTTACGCAGGCTTCGAATATTCATACTCGGGCCCCCGTACTTCGTTCTGCCCAAAGGCCGCATTCCACCCATTTAGCTTACATTGACGCTGTAAAGGCCGTGCTGATAACGACTTACAATTCTATCGTCCGGGAGGTTTTAGTGCAGGCTTTAGTGCGCCGTAAAAAGGAAATTGGCCCAGCGGCTGCGTTTGTGCGACAACAATTTTGTAGTTAACGTTTTAACGTTTTTTTGAGATCAAAAAGTGGCTATTTCGGGGGTAAGATTGTTCTTCGGATATAAAACGAGCTTCTTTAATATAAGAGTAAAAAGGAAAAATGAAGCAAGTGTTGCTAAAAGAAACCTTCCCCTCTCTTAATAAACAGTTTATTCATAAATCAAGAATTTAGATACATCATTCATTGTCACAGTCACTCTTATGTTTATTTATTGTACTTCCGTCAATGATTGACATTAGTAATTTTATTACCAGTAAAATACTTATGAACTAAAAACAATTACTTTGCTCACCCGCGCCACCCCGACCCCCGTGACCCGTGGCCGCGGGTGAGCAAAGTAATTGTTTTTTGTTCATAAATATGGACTTCCGCATAGTAACGCCTGATTCAATAAATTAAGTAAATTACTTTTCATGCTTTTTTAAAACTAAGCAGCCAACCACGCATTATTTTGAAACTCGAAACCAACCCTGTACCATCAAAGCGCGCAATTACATATTTTCCAACATGAAACACCGTCTCCGGTACACATAATACGCCCAATAGAGCTCTCTAACGCGAAACCTGATCGATTGTTATTGGCCCACCGGGCTCCACTTCAAAGGGGATTCTTCTTCGGCGGAGAATAAGCGATGAATCTTCACTGTGCGGTAATAAAAGGTAAATGTGGTGAATAGGCTCATAGCGCAAGAATTGAGTTGGAATCTGATTAAGGTTTTGGGCGTATGTAAACGTTTTATTGTGCGTTAAACATAAGGAGATTTGTGAAATGTAAATTTCGTACTTGAGTACGTATCTTGGTAGGTAGGTAGGTAGGTAGTTTTTGTACTGTTATAGATTTTAACAATGCCTGTAAAAGTAAATTTGAAATACTAAGATCGAACATAGACAAATATTTCTTTAGCTTGTAAAAGTATGGGGATCACATTTGCGAATTCAACATACAATTACAATGCAAAGAAATCTGTTAAGCAGCTGGGCGCTGGCTGGCTGGCTGGGTGTCATTGTATGTTGAATTTCATACTATGAATGTTTCATAAAAATAAAAACAAAAATAATCAATAAATCGACTATTTTCATTTTTATCACATTTGCGAATGTTTTGAACGTTAAGTTCAACCAAGTAGGTACATCAAAGGGCCGTAGGTTTAAAGAATGAAGGTAAAAAAGCAAATGGGTCACCTGATGGTAACTGATCACCACTGCCCATGGACACCCGCAACTCCGGAGGGTTTACAGATGCGTTGCCGACCTGGAGGGCTAAGATGAAATGCCTCTTGTGCCTGTCATTTCCTCGGCTTTTTTACTCTCCACACCGGAAGACAACGGTGCAAAAAACGCTGCTTAGCGGCGTTAAACTAAACTGAACCAGACTTTGCTTTCCTTACTTTCATTTGTGTCAACAGTTTTGGTAGTCTGTGTGTTCAATAAGTATTTTTACAGAGTAGCTCACCAAGCCACTAGTAGTTTATACATAATAATCCCAAAACCCCGTACGATGCCGATTGCAAGTATAATATCTGAAAAATGCTAACTGCAAAGCGGAGACCCTAAGCTATAACATTGAAAAATCCCTTCCAAAACTCATTTCACTAACTCTCATCTAAAATAACGTCGCATTTTTTACGCACCTGCCAACAATGGAACCACCTTTCTGACGACTGCCATCACAAACAACCCTCGTCTCACCGTCAAAACTGCATTAACACCTATCAGGCGAAAGTTAAGGGTCATTTTGGTTTAAAAGGTTAATTTGGGGGTGTAAATGTAACCTGGTTTTTCTTGATGTATTGATGGGGGCGACATCATCCGGATCGATCGGGAATTACGAAGGTGCCTTTTAGCCCCTTCCGAAGGGCTCGGAACCGGGGCCAAACTTTTCCTTAATAAGATACTTAAAAGTTGCGATACTGAAGGATTGTTATAATTGTATTGCAGGGTTCCGTAGTTAATCGCTGGAAGATTGGTTCAGTTGGAACGTGACTACGTGGGATTGATGTGTACAATATCGTTCTGTCGCTTCGGATCGTTTGACACCGTTTCATAGCACATACGTTTCGCGAATGCGTCGAGATAGGAAAGCTTTAAATGTTGTGGTTTTTTTTAAACCTACTACGAAAGACCGTTTGGTATCAACGCTATTTTACAGATTTTCAGATAAAATTTTTAACGGTTTTCATTTTATATTTTGTTTCGTATGTATACCTACTTTTTAATTAATCTAGCCGTAGTTACTGAACTTTATGTAGTTAAATAAATTGTTTGTCAAGTACTCCGAATCCGGTTGCTACGTGACAGGCTCAGCCTAGTGTAAACGCATTATTTGTAAATGTTTTAAGCAGATATGATAAACCATTTTTATTTTTATTATTTTTATGTTCTATTAGCTCCTAAAACGGCTGGTATGTCTGTTTGTGTTAATGCCACGTATCGACATGATATAGCGATCATTAAATGAAATGAACACTAGTTTTTCTATGAGCATGGCGAACCCTAATCCGGATTGGATTTTAAAGGGGACTTTAATCCCAAAGGACAAGGACGTGCGTACAATCACAGAAATATACTATTTTTTAAATCAGCTGAAAGGCTTCTAAATAATTGATGAAAACAAGGACTTTAACTTGACAACTTTGTGTGACCAATCCTCGATACGATTTAGACATTATGGAAACGAAGGCGACGACGATTCTAAAGGTACCTATTGTTTATATCGATTCCATGCTATTTATGTTACCTTGATATAGATAACCTTATCTATAATGATTCATCAGTTTCCAAGATGTATACTTCCACGACGTCAGCCACAAGAGAAAAAAGCAAAATGTGGGTATATGGTTTATGAATATGCGAGTCCCATTACATCGTTCTACCGCATTCACCTAAGGATGATAAGTAGGAGCCAACGGGTTCAACTATCTCCACTCACCCCTTTCAGAAGACAGCTTGCATACGTTAATAACCTGTTGAACCGTGTTTTGAAAAGTGGAACGTGCTTTGCCAACGATACGAATAACAGAAAATGTTGGAAGGTGCCAATTTGAACGAGAGATACCTACATCAAGTGTTGCTTTTTTTTATACGACGAGGAAGGCTATCGAGCAAGTGGTTCACCTGATGGTAAGTGATCATCACTGGCCATAGACATCCGCAACCCCGGGGAGTTTGCAGATGCGTTGCCAATCTAGAGAGCTAAAATGAAATGCCTCTTGTGCCCGTAATTACACCGGCTGCTGTTGTGTTGCTCTTTATTTATCGCAAAGCAACATTGTTTAAGAAAGGAATAAAATTTTAATAATTTGAACGTGTACACGATGCGTAAATAAAGTAGTCCAGTTCATCACGACTTTATTTCTTAGTCTTCCTTAATGACAAAAACTACATAAAACATTGAAAATATTGAAATGAAATTGTAAGCTAACAGAAAGATAAAATAATTCTCAGTGCAAAACGAAACCCAGCGGTGAAAGCAATTCATTCTAATCTAAGATATCCAATACACTTGACTAGGGAGTCTGCGCAATTGGACCCTTTTAAAATCTTCACTTTCCGCGGATTTGGCTAAAAAAAGGCATTTCGACTTTCAAATCGTGGTAAATTACATTCATTCATGGTCGGAATGGCCTTGTCTGGGAAATGATAAGGGTTGGGAAAATGTACCAGTTTCTTTTTTATACTTACAGGGCAGTCCGTGCTTTTAGAGCAAAACATTAAAGTAGCTAAAGAGCTACGAAAATTTTGCACTCTACACGCAATTAATACTGAAAGATTGTATTACTACTGAATTACTAGAAGGGTGTTGTAGTAAAATTCTGCAAAAAGAGCTCCAAAATTAAAACGTGCTGTCTCTTTTCATGTTTAACGCTTTGGAAGACATTGAAGTGATCTTTTAAAATATTTAATTGTGAAATTGAACAATTCAACAAACCGGTGTGAGTCGCAATGCATTTACATAAAATAAAATAAATAAATAAATATCATGCGACAAAATGACATCAATTGACCTAGTCCCACACTAGGCAAAGCCTGTACTACGGGTACTAGACAATGGATAAACATACTTATATAGATAAATACATACTTATATAGATAAATACATACTTATATACATATTAAACATCCAAGACCCGAGAACAAACAATCGTATTCATCATACAAACATCTGCCCCGACCGGGATTCGAACCCGGGACCTCAAGCTTCATAGTTAGGGTCGCTAACCACTAGGCCATTCGGTCATAAAGGTGCGGTGTTCCCAACTAACTATGACATCGGGGCCTTAAAAAAAGAGTGTACGCTTCCCATAAAGGCTAGCAACGAACTAGTGACTCTTGGGGTTGCTGGTTCCCATGGGTGGCGGTGATCGCTTACCATCAGGTAACCCACTTGCTCGTTTGCCTCCCTCTTTCAATAAAATAAAAAAGCTAGAAAAGTTACTTACGTGTTCAATACAACGAAGTCAACGACTAGTCGTCAAAAAACTACTAAGCACAAATAATACAATTGAGTTTACGGACTGGTACAAACAATGATATATCTATAAGTGTCTCAGATATCAAGCAACCCTACTAGATACCTGGTTTCTTTCACTTCTAAAAAATTGTCTCAAATTAATGCTAGAACATAAAGGGAATCGAAGAAAAAAGAAACTGGTAAGGTTTTTTATTTAATAGATGGAAGATAAGGTTCTTATAGTAAAGTTAAGTCCCAGTATTTCTTCTGGCAGTAACTTCGATGTCCTTTTAGATTCGAAGGTCAAGACGGATTTAACCAAACGCGGTCAAATGATGATTTGTGATGAGATGAGATGATGTATAAATCTTTGGTTTGGTTTGATAAAGATGCATTAGCATTTTCGATTATGAAAAAAGTACCTATTTATAAATATAAAAACAATATTCCTAATGGACTACGAATTTTCCTGGCAACATATCAACATCTTACAGGAAAAATAGCAGGCACCTAATAAAAGAGGTAACGCTAAACAAATAAACAGAGCGAACAAAGAAATAAACCAACCAACGTTTTTATAACCACACCATCAAAGACTTGTATGTCTTATAGACTTATATGTACCGCAGAAGATAAAAGAGGGCAGCTACCTGCATTAATTGATTGATGTTGGAGGGTAGCATTTACAATTCCTTTTTAACAGAGCATTCACCATCGAAATGGTTACATGTTTATTATCCAGTGTATTGGAAAATGGTGTGGGTTTCGTATTTCAAGGGGCGGCTTTGAAAAGTTAATTTCGTTCAACCAAGATACCTTATTGTCATGACTTTTTTCAAATGCTTTTGATATTTCATTGAAGCAATCTTGTTACGGATACTTCTTGTGTGGTTGTCGAGCTAACACAGTAGGCGAGAGTTTCATGGAACTATCAATATCACAAAGTGTAACCGAGCCATGGCAAATATTGACATATCAATTTGTGAGTTAGCGGAAAATCTATCAATCAAGCGCAAAAAATGTCAAGTCAACGACCCCGACTTAGCGGTAAATTTGAGAGGGAAAATCAAGTTTTGACTGCTACAATAACTTGGGGTATTATAAAATCCTTACTTGTTGGATGGTTGCTGACAAAAGAGAAAACAAAATGACCAACAGTTACACAAAAAAAAAACTAAAAATAACTGACACTTCAATTGAAATCCTTTTTAATGGAAAACTGGCAATCATACGTCGAATATTTTTTTTTTTTTGTATTCGCACACAAAAATTTTACCTCGCCAGATGCTTTGCATCCAAAAGATACGACGCCATAAATGCTTTTCCTTTCCCAGGAGCTAGCAACAACCCGGTGTTGAACAAGCTCTGTCTCAGGGCGGACAGAGTCTAGATATTCCCAGAGAACAGGTCAATCTTGGCACAGCCCTGGGCGGTAAACACTGAAGCCATTTCGGCTGATTGATTGAGTAGACCCCGGCGCTAGGGTTGTCTCGCATGGTTTCATTTTAGCATATTAAACGTGACTTTTGTTTGCGCACGGCACATTTTGTTTTCGCTTTGGGTAAAAACGTTTAGTGGGATAGGCCTCACCCTTTGATGGCACAGAATGGAAAGAATTTGTGATACAAAATGTTGGTTGGAATGTTGAAGTAACTATAGATCAATGAAAAAAGGCGTTGTTCGTTGAATGTCAAATACATTCCATAACACATTGATAGGCGATATTGTATCCCTTCGTCAAGACAGCAGCACATACTTAATCAACATTTTATTTCCTTAGTTAATAAAATTAGACACCCACTTTTCGTCAGTCTACCCATGATCATGATGCATGTAACTGCGTCAAAATATCGGGAGCTCATCAAAATCAAGTAAGGTAATCGCCGTCAACATGACGTACTTAATATGTCTAATTTATTTACTCAATCAAAACACGGACAACCTATTACTGTCGCAAGGAAAGTGCGCAACCACAAACACACTATTTAACCTCCATTAACGCAAGATTATTATTAAACTCTCAAACATACGCGATAATCACTCGAGCGAGCAACATCATCTTGTGACAAAACCGGGATCAAAATAAGCCAATAAAATCGAACGTATCTTATTCCGCGGCTAATCCCCTCCCCCCCAAACCACCTCGCATACCAAATACCCTATTAAAAACGTTCGCACCCGTTTTTGCAAATCAGTAAAACCCCACTACAAAGGGGGGTTACCTTGGGTTCGGGCGCAGTAGACGCGTTGGAAGCAGTAGAAAGCAAGACGGAGAAATGAACGGAAAAGTTTTGAAATACTTGCTATTTACCTATAAAAGTCGCAGGCCTTCTGTGCTGTAAAAAAATTCAGCGCCGACTAGAAGTAAGAAAGACTTTCTATCGGGTAAGGTTTTTCATGGGAGAAGTGCGTTTTAATGAGTTATCTCTGATCTATTGTTTTCTAGCTATTGAAATAAAATGCGGTTTGCTGCCGCATCATGCTGAGTGGAGCCCTTATTTTTACGCTTTTCGGCAGATTTTGTATTCAGTTTTCAGTAATACCTAGTCTTTTTGATGTCTGAATTTCCTTGACATCATTATCATTAACCTATTTTTATGTCCTATTGATAGGCACAGGCCTCCTCCTTTTCACTCCTTCTTTCATATCCTTGTATAGGTTTACGTTTAATGACCCCCCGATTTTATGACCCCCGATGAAAAAGATCTGTGAATCTGTGTGTCGGCGTATCTGTCTGTGACATCATAGCTCCCAAACAGATGAACCGATTTCGACGCGGTTTTCTACAATCTAAAGCCAGTTTGAGATGGTTCTTAGCTAAGTTTTATAAAAATCCGTTTACCCGTTTTTGAAATATTGAGCTTTGAAATTACAACGTCGGAGGTTTTTAGATTTTCCTAAGTCGGTTAGGTTATTAACATCTTCCTCTGCAATCTGCTTACTGCGCAGCCAGTGGAGAGGAAAAACCTCGCTTATAAAGGTTTACTATTACAGTGGGGGCTGGTAATAATGGAATTTCAATCAGTTAGGTTCCAGCGAGGGCGGCTAAAATGACGCCGCGATTGACATTTAACTGAATAAATTACCTTTGTGAAGCAAGTATGCAACAACTCTAGATTTAGATAAAGTTGGAACGAGGGGAGCTGCGAGTAAAAGCTTGTTACAATTAAGTGCTGCACGTGGGCTAATACTTACTGATAATAACAGGCCCAATTGAGATTTGAGATAGGTTTATGTCAAAGGAATACTTTAATGTCAGATTTGACACTTTGTCATGAGGGTGGTTTGTCAAGTGAGGTGAACGCGGAAGTGATAAATCAAAATGAAAACTGTACATGTAGCACGGTGCGCCATTTTGTCGCTTGTCGCGCAGTGCTACCCTTTCATAGTGATGGAATCAGTGAAGGACGCACTGAGCGACAAGCGACAAAATGGCACGCGTGCTAGCCCCCCTGGAGCATTTATTAATAGCTTCTAGTCAATATTCGCATAAAAAAAGAGCTTCCCATCGTTTAATACTTAAATCAACATACGAATCTGAAAATGACTTGAAATACTTACGATAGTTTCGAGCGACAACAGCGATTAGAAATATTATTGTTCGTCATAAAAGAGGATACAAAAACTTCGTTCGTATTTCCTTCCAGAACCAATGTCGCCACTCCCCCCCCCCCCCCCCCCCCCCCCCCCCACTTGCTATTAATACACACAATTAACGCAAAACAATTACAAACTCTGCAAAACACAATTCAGTATACATGTATCAAGAGCAATACTGAACAGAATTCGCTCACTTGGTGGCGTACGAGTTAGGAGCGCGGCAACAATGTCACGCAACCATGCCACTTCTATCCTCCCCACTTTTTAACCCCCGACAAAAAAAAGGGGGGTGTTATAAGTTTGACCTGAGTATCTGTGTATCTGTGCATCTGTCTGCGGCAACATAGCTCCCAAACGGATGGACGCATTTCGATACGGGTTTTTCCAGTCGAAAGCTAGTTTAATCGAGATGGTTCTTAGCTAAGTTTCATTAAAAGCAGTTTACCCTTTTATGAAATATTAAACTGTGAAATGACAATATCCCCCGACATTTCAACTTTTCAACTTTCTAATTATATTTTCGGAAAAATATCACCATTGAAGAAACTGGTGCATTATTCGGTAACTTTTTAACGCTAACGTTGTAAAACAAAACACCGACGATGAAATTAGAAAGCTTTTAAATTTACATCCATATTTAAAGAAGGAATCCTCGGCGTTCGGGGGCTGGGAATAATTTTAGGCGCCAAAAGTTTAGTATTAAGGATAGCGGGAGACTACGGTACGGAGCTTGGTCGAATATTCCATTAGGAATTGCGATAAGAAGGCTGCTGCGTATCCATTGGTTCACGTCAATCTATACCTATATAAAACAGTACTGTGACTGACTGACTGACAGGCAACGCACAGCCTAAACCACTAGACCTAGAGACTTGAAATTTGGCTTTGATTTTTTTTGGATTTTCTGTGTATCTGTCTGTGGCATCATGTCAGCGGACGGACCGATTTATAAACGAAAGCTAGTTTAATCGCGATGGTTCTTAGCTAAGCTTAGTTAAAATTTGTTCAGCCGTGCTTCAGATACTGAACTTTGAAATGACAATATCGAGGGTTTTTCAACTTTTCTAAGTCGGTTAGGTTAGTTTCATTTCGTAATCCATTCGTTGCTCGATCTTAAATTAAATTTCCACTTTGTGATTTTCCACTTTCCATCGCATGGGTAGGGTGAACCGACATCGTAATATCTTTTTTTTTTAATAATCCGCCTCAGCGTACAGCGGGCACACACACCGAATTATTCGTCTTCGTGGAAATTAGGTGAATTCGGTGCTAAAGTGATTAATGCGGTGACGATGGCGGACTCGGCGAACTTATTGGAATCCCCAACGTTTGCAAACGTTTCATTTTGTTTCGAAACGCTATTGAGAATTTGGCGTTTACTTTGCTAAGGCTGAGGTTATTCAATGATTGAATATTGGATTTTTATTAAGTAATTTGAACAGTATTTCTGTGGAGAAATAAAGCCTATAATGCTTTGAAATTAAAGCAACCCTGCAATTCGTTTATGTGATTACAATCCTGAACTTACTCGTAGGTAGTTAATCGACCGGATAGCCTAGTGGTTAGAGAATCTGGCTATGAAGCTTGAGGTCCGTGGTTCGATCCCCGGTATAGGGGCAGATATTTGCTATGATTAATGTGAATGTTTGTTCTCAGGTGTTCGATGTTTAATCTATACCTATAAAAGAAGACCGTGACTGACTGACTACTTAACTGACTGACAGACAAGGCACAGCCTAAACCACTGCACCTAGAGAATTTAAATTTGGCAAACATATAGGTACCTTGAGTATCCTAGAGGTGCTGCACTAAGGGATTTTTCGCAATTCACACGGGATAGGGAACTAGCCCATTTTAAAATATTTAAAGCCGCGGGGCACAGTATGTTTATTCGTTTTTTTGGCAGTTAGGTCAACTGGTGTCAATTATTGTAGTATTTCACATAAGTATGTTTATTCGTTTTTTGGCAGTTAGGTCAACTGGTGTCAATTATTGTAGTATTTCACATAGGTATGTTTATTCGTTTTTTTGGCAGTTAGGTCAACTGGTGTCAATTATTGTCACATGATATTTTATTGTTATTTATCATAAGACTCGTTGACTTTTTGTTTGGAAAATTTAAGAGCTTCGTCTCTTAAAACGACTTGTCATAAAATATACCTCTAACACATACATAGTACTTACATAGTACATACTTGGTACTTTACAAACTTCGAAGTTATAGTTAGTACGCAAACTGCATGTTTATTGTCTGACTCGCTCGCAATCAGCATCGTGTTCATTTTGTATGGGCTGACAATTGGTATCGGAACCAGCTAGCTGTCACAGTCGTACAAAAACTGACATTTCAATCCGATGACGAGTGTCAAAATAGTTACGTAATAGGGCCTCTGATTCTAAAGGGCTCTACTCTAGTCTCTTAGAACCAGTAGGAAAAGTTGAACATTTTCTGGACGAGAAACTTATATAAAGCTGATAAAGTAAAGCCAAAATGTTTAAGTCATGATTGAAATCTAATTAAAAAGTTACGGGACTGAAACTTCTCTCCCCCCCCATAAAGCTAGGGGGTTCTTGGGAGATCATCTGGCGGTTATCGAGAGCCAAACTTTGGAACAGTTTAGCAGTTAGGTATCGTACCACAAAATAAACAGAAGATTATCATAAATTTATTAAAAGTTCGATTTGTTGCCGCCGAAGCGAGCGCTCTTAGAGAAAGGACTACGAGTCAGTTCGAAACGCGGGCTGTAGTCGACTTATAGACGTGAGTGATCCGTTCATTTCGCCGCACATTAAATTTCCATGTCACGTGTATAGGTAATATGCAATTGGCAATGGTCTGCCCATAATGTCAAATTTAGTAAGTACTGATATGCATGTCGAAATTTTCCCATGCATTCAAATAACAACTGTTTTGTCGCATTGACATTTCCGTTAGTAAGAAGAAGGCAAAACCTAATGGAGGCTTAAGTGACGTCTATGAATAATGGCATAACTCAGTAGTATTTATAGAATAGAGGTAGAACATATTTTAAAAACTGAAAACCGTGCAAATACATGACCTAACCAACTTAGAAAAGTCGAAAACCCCCGACATTGTCATTTCAAACTTCAATATTTCAAAAACGGGTGAACCGATTTTAATGAAACTTAGTTAAAAACCATCTCGATTAAACTAGCTTTCAATTAAAATGAACCGCATTGAAATCGGTCCATCGGTTAGAAAGCTATGATGCCACAGACAGATACACAGTTACACAAGTCAAACTTATAACACCCCTCTTTTTCGTTGGGTGTTAAATATAAATAGAGGAATCCATTAAAAGCCTGGAATTCTAGAAAATAAGCGCCGATCACATTCATAATAGACGCCAAAAGAGTTCAAAAGCTTCCGGAGTGGACCTAAGTAAGTCCCCGGACACAATAAGTGTGCCCCAGGCTTGCCTTGGCACGATTCCAGTAACTTCCATCGCCTGGTCTCAAAGGACATTGACTTGCTTAGAAGGAATATCTGCGTGTCGCTAGGTACCGTTTGCGCAAAGAATATGAAAGTAAAAACACCTTCAAAAAAAACCTCAGATAAAACCATAAAATAATCCTCCAAAGCCATGACTTTTGCGGCCTAGCAGAAATATGAAAATGGCGCGGTGCTAGCGGAATATTCTTCGAATGCAGCACCGACTTCATATCTCTGCTAGGCCCTAAGTCATGGCTTTAGAGGATTGTTTTATGGTTTTTTTTTCTGAGGTTTCTTTTTAAAATACTTAAATCTCTATTCTGAAGTAATATAAAGAGGTGCGAGCCAACAATACCAACATTACCAACCAATACTGAGACTTAAATAGTGTAGTTTCGCGCAGTCACCCCTATCCTGCGCACGCAGCGAATATTCGAGTCTTGCGTAACGTTTTGCGGGTGGTAGGACCTTGTGCGAGATCCGTCCGGATCGCTACCACCATCTCACTCGGTAACCCTGCCGTTACGCGGCAGTGCTGGCACTGTTGTGTTCCGGTGTGGAGAGTAAGACAGCCGGTGTAATTCTAGGTCGGCATCGCATGTGCAAACCCCTCGAGGTTGCAGGTGTTTATCGATAGCGGTGATTACTTACCATCAGGTGGCGCACTTGCTCGTCTGCCTTCTTTGTCGTGTTAAAAAAAACGTAATCGAGTAGTAACGTTAGCGAGTTTGTATGATGTTTGAAACAGCGCCCGCCCCTGGGCGTATTTGGAACAAACATTTTGTATGAGGTTTCTCGATTTCGATACTATAACGCTCGCATTCACTCGGATACGCAGGATTCGAAAACTTTGTGCTCGGCCTACTGATTTGTTCTGTATTCCTAGGAACTCAGCTCTAGAGCTGAGTCATACTCCCTGCTTTTCGCATAAAAATTAGGTAGGTACCTACTACTATAACGTCTGTTACACTTACTTCACTTGACTGTTATATCACGCTGGGCAGCGTTCAATAGAGGCCCTGTTGCGATGTATCGCGCGGTGCCGCCGACACCACGACATAATCATTTGGCAACAGCCACAAGCCATGTGTTGCTTGTAAAATTACCACAACACGCCATTTTGTAGGATAACATACGAGTTGGGATAAGGAAGTTCTATAGCTCTTTTAACATGACTACTGTGAGGATTAATCATAAGGAAATAAACGGATCACTTAAGTACATAAGTCGAGTTTAGCCTGAACCGTTTTGGTCTTCCCCTGGGAGCGCATGATTTGGCTGTAGAGAAGCGTACACTGCTCGCCGAGGCTCTGCTCGCGCCGCCTCACAAAGAACCCTACGAGGCCTCACGAACAACCCTATGAGGCCTCACGAACAGCCCTACGACTCTCCCGGTTCACTAAGCTCTATGGTTGTTTATTTTTATTTTGTTATGCATTCGTGAATTAATAGTGTGTCCACTTATGCTTATGTGTATGTGTATTAATCTACGCTTATCAAAGGGGTAGTAGGTACAACGAAATACACATGTCTCAAATTGAGATTAAGTTTGTTAATATCAATGACATTTTGTGACCTTTTGACCACCATGTCATCTAGTAATGACAACCAATCACACACCAACGTCATCGACACATGACCAACATTCCACTAGAAATAAATCCTTACGACTTACGATAATAAGATCCCTATTGGTCTACTAGACGGTTTGTTCCGTGGCGTACAGAGCACGACGCTTCATTCGTAGTGTGGTAGTCAAGTGTTTAAAAAAGCTGGACGGGTACCCATGACATGAAAACGGAATTAAAACAACCCCGTAGCAAATTCCCGCCTAAAACCCCAATCAAAACACTTTCACCGTCTATCGAAAACCACTTTATATTCAAAAGTGGGAGTACAAGCCTAAAATCCTCTCAGCATCTACCCCCTATCACTTAAAATTAATCCACGCTGAATTCCAATAAGTATCAAACCCCTTTACCTCGTAACCGCGGCATCACGTATGCACCGAAGGGGTGACATGGGGGAGGGGGGAGGTTAATGAGACGATCTGAAGGTTGCTTGGGGTAAAATGTCGCGGAATATGTCCACTGTGTCGCGTTGTTGTGTCTGGTGTGCCGCTGTTGTGTTGAATAAACTGAATAAACAAAGCTTCTTTGTAAAAAAAATATTAAGTTTTTTGACGACTGCAAGTAATTTTTGTTGACTGTACTTGTATTAACTGATTGAATCAGGCGTTACTTTGCGGATGTCCATATTCATTAAAAAGCCGTTGTAGCCTAGTGTTGTGGCCTCTCAAGTAGAGGGTCTTGGGTTCGAGCCCCAGCTCGCGCTTTTGATTTATTCGGAATTAACGCGCAAAATTAAATTTTTTGCACACTGCACTCCTACGAAACATGCAATGGTGTGTGTCGCAAACTCCTTGTTAGTTTTTATCATATGACGCTTTTTATGTTCTTTTTTACTTTTGTTTTAATATCTTTGGTTTTGATGTCTTGTCAGTAGTGCTAGTGGTTGGTTTGTGTTGTTCCTTTTGTCTTTTTATGTTCTTTTTTACTTTTGTTTTAATATTTTTGGTCATGTCTTGTCAGTAGTGCTAGTGGTTGGTTTGTGTTGTTCCTTTTGTCTTTTTATGTTCTTTTTTACTTTTGTTTTAATATTTTTGGTCATGTCTTGTCAGTAGTGCTAGTGGTTGGTTTGTGTTGTTCCTTTTGTCTTTTTATTTGCTTATTAAACCTTATTTTTCAACTGGTTTTCATCTTTCATTCATTCAATATACAGTCCACACTTTCGTCCGTTTCAGTGTGTGTGAAGTTTCCAATGTGTGCCCCCTTAAGAACTAGAGTCCAAACCCTCCCATTCTGAGAGGAGGCCTGTGCCCACTAGCGAGACGTACAAAGGGCTTGGTGATGATGATAGTGATGAGCCGAAAACAATTAATTTGCTCATCCGCGACCACACATCTATGCGACAAATTATGTCTTCGTGCAACACCACCCCTCCACTGCCACGCTTTTTTACCCCCGATGGAAAAAAGAGGGGTGTTACACGTTTGACCTGTGTATCTGTGCGTCTGTGTATCTGTCTGTGGCATCATAGCTCTCAACCGACAGATTTCGATGCGGTTTTTTTCAATCGAAAGCTAGTTTAATCAAGATGGTTCTTAGCTAAGTTTCATTAAAATCGCTTCACCCGTTTTAGAAACATTGAACTTTGAAATGACAATGTCGGGGGTTTTTCGACTATTCTAAGTTGGTTAGGTTAGGTTATCTGACTGTCCGTACTGTGTCTTAAACTGCTACCGTGAACTCTTCAACCTTTGAAGTGAAACATAAAATTTCAGATGTATTACATTGGGGCTGTCACATAACTTGATCCGAAACGGCTCATACGCCGATAGACATTTCATTTATTTGAAGGCATCACCGCAACACGCGAAGATACAGAAAGCACACTGATAATAAAAGCGATTGCGGCTATATTGAATTTTATTACCGTGAAACCACCGTGAGATTTAATCATAGTAAAATAAACGGATCACTCACGTATGTCAGTCGAGTTTAGACCGACATGATTCGGACTAATCCGTAGTCCTTCCTCTGGGAGCACACGCTACGCCGGTGGCGAGACGTAAACAACGTCTAGCCACCGGCGTATTTATTATATTTTATATTGAATTGAATTTTATTTATTGTGATATTATTAGTATAATTTATAATTTGCATGCATTCAATTTAATTATCAAATGATTAAATTGTAAACATAATTATGAAATTTACTCTGGAATAAATTAATTTAACTTCGTTCGTTTCATTTCATTTGATTAATTTCATTTATTTATTTTTTTTTCATATATTGATCGGCAGGGTAATTGCGTAACTATTTTGGCAATCGTCATCGGATTGCAATGACAGTTTATGTACATAAACTGTGACATCATACGACTGTGAGACTGTGACAGCAAAGCTGTTACCGATACCAATTGTTAGCCCATGCGAAAACTGACAAAACGAACGCGATGGCGAAAATAAACCTGCTGGATATAAGGATAGAGTATTTCCAAATAATGATTAAGTTAGTGGGTATAGACAAGTCATGGTTTAGACATTATTTTTTGTGTCTATCTCTAATCAAATTAAAAAGTATTCAAATTAGATAGGACACTCCTTTATTGTAATTTCAAATGTAACATTTTCACAATCCGAAAGCAGTGAATCTTGACGTTGAGGTATTCATGTAATTAAACAAAAAACTGAATTTTCCGGAATATTCTTAGCAATAAATAAATCAAATCATAATGATTACACTATTTATTAACCCCTGACCCAAAAAGAGGGGTGTCAATAAGTTTGACATGTGTATCTGTAAATCTGTCTGTGGCATCATAGCTCCCTAACAGATGGACCGATTGCAATGCGGTTATTCAATCGAAAGCTAGATTAATTGAGACGGTTCTTAGCTAACCTTGTTATTCATAAACATATTGTAACTAAAATGCCGTAAAAGTTCGTTTGTCCTTTTTTGTCACATTGACATTTCCGTTGGTAAGAAGAAGACAAAACCTATTTCAGCTAATGGAGGCTTGAGTGACGTTCATGAATAAGTTATGAAAATCGGTTAAACCGTTTTTGAAATATTGAACTTTTTCAACTTGCCTAAGTTGGTTAGGTTATTCTTCGAACACAAAATCCCAACTGGCCCACAAACGCGAGTTTTAAAAACCGCCGCACCTAACCATGCACTAAGTGTTTTCTCCGCACAAAGGACCATCTTCGTCCCTATCAACTTGCGTTACCTGTTAATAAATGCAGGAGGCTGGCATCGCGAAACTTTTCGTTTCTATTCGAGACCGTGTACTACGTTTTATCGCCGTATATTATTCAGGACCCTGCGATACCTAGGGCGGGTGGAGGCGGTTACATTCGCGTAAACAAAAAAATGTTACGTGTTTACGTTTAAACGAACAATGTTCGATTTAATACTTGAATATTGGAACTGGATGTTCAGTCAGACTATACAATACAATACAAGAACTCTTTATTGAACACCACATAACATAATAAACAAAACAGAAAAAAGGTAGAAAATGCAAGGTAGCAATGGGCGATCTTATCGGTACATAGCGATCTCTAGCAAGCAACCATAACGGAATCTTGTGAACGCGTTTTTTATTGATTCTGTCACGGTTAATATTTTCCGTTTGATCTATCCCTCGTTTTGACATCTGACGAATTTAATAAATATAAATAGCTATACATCGCCCTATCAACTTTCAATCTCTTCTCTCTTTAATGAACACCCCCCTTGTAAGTATTCTTATCAAATTTATACATTCGCATAATATAAAACTGTAGCAACTTCTTCGCATGTTTATAACCTTAACAACTACCCTTTCCTTTTTTTCTGTCTCTATCACCTGCTTAAAAAAAACCGCTCCTGGAAAATAACAACTTGTTCAAACGTTTTTTTTTTTGTTGTCTGTGCCGTCCATAACTTTGTGTTTGTGTCGTTTGTTTTAGGTCACCCACCTGTTCCTTCCTAAAAATGAAGAATTCCTAAACCGAACACTCTTCTCACGCGTGTAATGTCAAAACGCTGACATTGGCAAAATACTCTGCCATAGTAGCAAGGGTGAAAGCCATAATAAAAAAAAAAAAGCCAAGTTTAAATCAATATATGATTTAAACTTTCGCGATTTTCACACATTATCATGATACTCGGGACTTAATCGCGTAAAAAACATATATTTAAATTTGAATTTAAATACCTCGACACGCGACACGACACGCGATACGCGATTAAGTCCCGACTATCATGATAATGTATAAATAGCTATCATCTGTAGATGGTTGACCATCATCCCATCTACAGATAGCAAGTAGATCGGATTACCAGTTTTAAATGATTCGCGGTTTATTGCATTAGACATAATGAAAACGGGATATTGGCCGCCATTACCTTATAGGTCTGATTACCTGCCGATAGGAAGTTTATTATGACGGCAAATTTGAAGATAGACGCGCGCACACACACACACACACACACATTTTAATCACTTAATTTTGTATGAGTATTTTAGTATTTCACTTGGCAGTCGCGATACAGACCTAGAGTCTAGTGTGAGAGCCGCTGGATAGTCTCATGCATTTTGTTGTCCTCTATGTTACCTACTATCTTGGTATTAAAATTATATCGTGAACTGATGATCGTGAATAATAACTTTGAATGGAAAAATAGCAATTTGGCCTGTTGCTAATAATGTCCAAACTACGTTAAGTCGAAAAATATGATGCCACAAATAGCGAATTGTCAAATGATACTTATCCTTCGGACTTCAGCGTTTGGAGTTTTTAAATATTTGACATTTTACAAGACTTGTTGTTACTTAGCCGTGTCGCTTTATAGACTATTTGCTACTTTGGCATTTTACGATTTAGGCATCTTCAAAAACTTGACAATTTACATAATGGACATAATTAGTGCTTCATAGACCAACTGAAATCGTGGACATTTTGCTACATTGACGATTTGGTACTAATCGCCTACCATTTTTTCTTTGATTAATGTAAAAACTGTTGTTTGAAATAAAGAATACTTTTACAATAAATGGGGTGGGCGATTAATTGAGCCTCTGAGTATATGTTAGGGTTACCATCAGTATAATCTCGCCCAAAACTCCCAACCTGTTCATCATTAGAGCATTCACAACAATCGATTCCTAGCATTCCCTAACAAAGCTTCCAACCCGACACGGTTGGCGCCGGGCCAGCGTGTCGTGTCGCGGTCGCAGGTACTTAAGTTATGACTTTATTATATCATCCGTCCGTATGTGCGGACGACGGTGGAAAACAATTATTGTGATATATGGGCAATTGGGCATTGGTAGCTTGATAGCTTAGTGGTTTGACCTATGGGCTCTCAAGCCGAGAGGTTCAAACCCCGTCTCGCACCTCTGAGTTCTTCAGAATTTAAGTGCGAAATACATTTGTAATTTATCATACCGATGCTACATGGATTATTATTATAATAGCTTATGCCCCGCGGCTTTGCCCCTGTGAAATATTTCAAAATGGGCTAGCTCACTATCCCGTGGGAACTTCGAAAAATTCTTCTCCTCCTTCTTAGTGCACCTCTAGTTGTGACATGTTTTTGAAAGTACGTATTTAGAAATATAAAACACACTGACTCATAGATTTAGGCTGTGACTAATTATGATAATTGATAATGCACAACAGGAAATTTGATTTCAGACTTAGGCATTTTCGAATCAATTTTACTTCTGATCCGTAGAGTTTAACGAAAAACCTGGCTAAAAATATTTCTTCAAACTTGGACCGTCTTTTAATAACAAAAATGTTACTTCAAAAATCCTAAAATTTTCCAGTTAACAACAAAACGATACCCGTTCTCAAAATTTTAACAAAAAACTCCCCCTCTTTACGTGAAAGCTAAATTAATTCCAATAAATTACTTCATCCTCCTCCTAAGAGCGGAATCCTTCGTTTAATTACAAGAAAATCAGGTGGAGGGGAAAATTAGGGATCCTCACCCCTCCACCTGGGTCTTGCGATAGCGCCTCGATATTTTTATGAGCTTGATGAAGATTTACGCGCACGTTAATGCAGGTGGTCCGTAAATGTCGCAGAATTCTGAGTCAGTGTTTTTACGTTCCGTTTTACATAGGTTTTCCATTAGAGTTTTGTATTTTAAATCTGCTTCGCGGGCTCTTTCGAAGTTTTGGAAACGTGACTGATTTAACTTTTTCGTTACGTTGTCTTTGTATGGAGGCATATCGAGCGTGGAAAAGGTAGCAAGGCAAGGGCATTTGGCACTCAATCAATCAATCAAATCAATTTATTTGTCAGAATACGGTTACAAAGGTTCTTATTCAACATACAATGACAATGCAAAGAAAAATCCGTTAGGCAGCTGGACTTGAACCAGCAACCTCGGTAATCCGTACCACGCTCCACCAATTAAGCTATACTTAACGTTGGTGTACCTAACGAATTTATCAATGCCTTGTGTCATATTTTTTCCTTGTCATATTAGTTCCATCTCTTGCCACTAATGCGTAACTGTAGAAGTTCCATAGTGGGTGAGCCGCTTGATTAAGCTAATCATAGATGGCGCTGAGGAGAGATCTTCCAAATAAAAATATGACACAAGGCATTGAAAAATTCGTTAGGTACACCAACGTTAAGTATAGCTTAATTGGTGGAGCGTGGTACGGATTACCGAGGTTGCTGGTTCAAGTCCATCTACTTAACGGATTTTTCTTTGCATTGTCATTGTATGTTGAATTTCATACTATGAATGTTTCATAAAATTAAAAACAAAAATAATCAATAAATCGATTATTTTCAAGGTTCTTATTATCCAATATTCCATGCGTATTCCACCTGCATGCAGGTGTACAACCATTCAAAGTTCTATTTACATAATGTCTAACTAAGTATAATGAGTAAATTAATGTCAATGGTAATCATAATATCATATAATCAAGTCAATTGTATCATGAACTAAAAAACAATTACTTTGCTCACCCGCGACCACTAATGACAAATAGTTATATCTGTGCGGCAAATGTATGTTTCCATGCAACACCTCCGCCTCCACTGCTACACGAACCAACACATGCCACACAGACCCAACTATCACCACCACCACTATACTAAACGCTGACGCGTTTCGGCACTCTCCACATTCCAATTCCAATTCCAATCCAATTCCCATCAATCGAATTCTCAATTCTCTCCAATTGTATCATGTCAAATATTCTCTTATACTATAATAACAATTTTCTTGAAGTCATTTTAAAGAAAGCAAGCTTAAAGGAGCTTATTGGCCTGGACTGACCATGCTCAGATTGACTTGCCAACGGTATCTAAAGCATGGCATAGAGGCAGTAAATTAAGCAGTGGAAACAATGCAGAAAATAACAGCAATGGGCAACCAAAAGGTATTTAATAACCGTTAGTTATGTTATTTGTTCCTTATACTTAATTATCAATGCGGTTTTTTCGAGATGGCACCTTAAACACGATTCCGTAGTTCCTCATTATGACTGTTAGCAAGGCGCATTACCACTATAAGTTACACAAGTAACTTTTGGTATAGATATAGCTACACAGCTGGCGAGATCGTCGGCGTTTCTCAGCTAGAGTGCATACAATATTATCCCAAACTTTACTCCAGCGGAGGCGGGTCTTCAGAGCTAGCTCTACTCTATAGAAGCTGTCTAAGCTATTAACAGCTTTAGTTTCTGAGTCCTAGGTACCTAACACAACACAAGAGATCCAATTAACGCAGTTATCCCACGGCGAGAGTAAACAGGCAGGCACTTGATGCTATATCTTACAATTACTAAGGCCTGTTCCTGGCACGGACCGAAAATTGGCAAGAAAAGAAAATCTCAAAGAAGTAAATTTTTATTTTTCCTCCATTTTTTAGAGTTCCGTACCTCAAAAGGAAAAAACGGAACCCTTATAGGATCACTTTGTTGTCCTTCTGTCTGTCTGTCTGCCAAGACCCTTTTTCTTTGGAACGCGTGGAGGTAGGATGCTATAATTAATATCAAATACTCAAACCTGCGGTCCCTTGAAGCCGTGAAAAAATCAACCTTCTAAATAAACGCAACCAAAAGATACAGTCATTAAAAAAGCTATTTCCATACAAATCGCCGTACTGAGAAAACCAGTTGTCCTAGAAACTTGAAATTTGGTATGAAGGTAGCTCTTATAGCACAACCACTCCAAAAAGTCTCAAAATCTTAATTTTTATGTCTGTCTGTAGATTTCGCAGACCAATATAAGTTGACCCCACACTGCGCACATTTTGCTTAGCTTGCATAGCTTGCTTGCTGGACTTCTTAAAACACTAGGGAAAAGCGTTAAAATCTTTCTACGGAACCCTCGTGCGCGAATCCGATTCGCACTTGACCGGTTTTTAATAAATAAAATACCACGGGACAATTTGACACCAATTGACCTAGTCCCAAACTAGGCAAAGCCTGTACTATGGGTACTAGACAACGGATAAACATACTTATATAGATAAATACATACTTATATACATATTAAACATCCAAGACCCGAGAACAAACATTCATATTCATCATACAAACATCTGCCCCGACCGGGATTTGACCCGGGACCTCAAGCTTCATAGTTTTTAATTTTTTTATTACGGGTTTCTCGTTAAAATCTATTCATAGTCATACTTTTCTGGTTTTGTTGTGTATTCAATGAGTATTTAAAATAGAGAATTTTTCGTAAATGAAACGAAAGCGGGATGCCATAGGATTTAGGTTCTTCTCTGTCTGTCTGAATGATATACGTTAGCAAAAGTTTTCTGGAATTTGTTTGGGAACCAAGAGTGTAACATTTTGCGTAAGTATTTTGACGACTTATCAACTCCAACATTTTTGGTGGTGTTTGAACAGTTAGTTGCCAAATAACTATTTTGTTTTTAAAACCTGACGTCGCAAGAGAAAAGCGATCGGCAGCTGATACGCATATTGAGGTTCTCAGTCCATCTTTTTGGCACGCAGGACACATCCACTATTTCCTCCTAAAGTTCTGTGAAAGAGTCGGACATAACTCCGCGTTAGAATGCCTGCCCACAATACTTTTTAAACCCCGACGAAAAAGAGGGGTGTTATAAGTTTGGCCTGTGTATCTGTGTATCTGTCTGTGGCTTTGTAGCTTACAAGCGGATAGATCGATTACGATGCGGTTTTTTTGCTCGAAAGCTAGTTTAATCGAGATGGTTCTTAGCTAAGTTTCATTAAAATCGGATAACCCGTTTTTGAAATATTGAACTTTGAAATGACGATGTCGGGGTTTTTCAACTTTTCTAAGTTGGTTAGGTTATTCGTCGTACAATTTTCTTATCATTTGGACTATATTTTTTTTCCTATTTGCGGGCACGTGCAGCAAAACCCCCAGGTCGGATCGCAAAGGATTTCGTCAGTAATAGAATTTGCGGATTTGTAGGTACGATCGGCGGCGAATCAGGCCGACCTTCACCGTAATTGCTGCTGTGAATTAATCTATTACTCAGTTAAGGCTAAGGCGATAATGGTAGGTGAGCGATCCGTTTATTACACTATGCTGGTGATGATATAAAAGACCTAAACCATTTTCCCCGAACTCTAAGACCCCCGGAAGCTCGCGCCCAGTCATTAGCGTACTCTACGGCCATTTAGAGCTTGCACTAAACTAAACCCATTCGGCTTTATTAGTTGTGCCTATAAAAGGGGCATGTTTACTGCCCGAGGGGGCACGGCATCGTTTTTAATACTGACTTCGGGGGTGCAGGGCAGAGGCGGTGGCGATTTGGATCTAGAACATAATCATTAATAGTACCTATCGTGGAACAATTGACACCGGTTGACCTAATCCTGAATTAAGCTGAGCTTCTGTTATGGGTACTAGACAACACCCCAGACACAAATATTCGCTTTTAAGATATTGAAGTTTTAAATTACAATGTCAACAAAAATGCTTGACACATGACAGATTGGACATCTTGTCATTATAATATAACTCCTCTTCCGTTCCATCAAATTCATGACAATGGTTTAAAATTAAAAAACTAAGCCGCGGACAGACGGACTGACAGACAGTTGGAGTACCGCAGGTAAGTATTCTAGGTCCGTTTGATATTATAGTGAAATAAACGGATCACTCACGTATGTCAGTCGAGTATAGCCCGACATGTTTCGGACTAATCCGTAGTCCTTCCTCTCCGTTCCGATCGATATTAGTTAAAAAGTCGTGCGAGATAATAACAAACCCCGCTAACTTCTTAACACTTACACCACACCTTTACAGCGTACTCGGACCGCCCGAAAAAATCAACCAAACAATTAATTCTGAACTCTTTTCCACCGCAATAGGCCCTAACGTAAGCGCACGCGTTCCTCGAACGTGCCATATCCGGCCCTTCTCTTGCGCTGTATGTTTTTTTAATAAGACATTGATTTCCTATGCTAATGCTCTGTCAAATGCTGTCAAAATGTGGGAGAATGACAGTCGGGGGAGATTAGCTGGGGTCGTAATTTCTTTGGTCTCATAAATAAATAAAAAGTACGCGTTTACTTGAAATGAAGGTGTATTTTGGAAAGCCTTGGTAAAACAAAACGGCTGACTCAAAGTCTTAGAGTCTTATCACACTAATAGCGAATTCATACTAATATCGCTCGTTGTGTGGCTAACTCAATACAAAACTCGCAAGCAAATAGCCGAGTGATAAGGCTGTTAAGGTAGCTAACGTAACTTGAACCGAAAATTTTGACATCTAACATACACACGCCGTAATTAACTACTCCTCTCTACCGCTCAAAGGTTGACTGGTAGAGATCTCTTATAGGGATAAGTCCGCCTTTGTACTGTATCTCACTGTTGGTAGCCTGTATTTATTTCTGTATTTTCTGTACAATAAAGCGTTTACTTACTTACACAGATTGTTGCTTTGGATTCGTTTATTTTACCCAAAACACTATTTTGGTACTCAAGCCAACTAACGACCCATCATATATGCATACACGTACCTAAATTACACACACAACACACATTACACCTGCACGTTAGACCTGCTTCGCTGAGGAAAAATAAGTCACCACTTTGGAACAATTTCTATTGTAAGAGCCAAGATATAGTATGTCACACACTACAGCGGAATCTAGAACAACAATTTTAAACACCCATTCATTGGGTTTATAAAAAGGAATTATCAAATAAGTAAAAAAGTGCTTGAAACTTTTCTTATCCAATAAAGAGCAATTCGAACCCAGACGACAAAGAAGATTGCATTATGCTATTGAGGGCGACGTCGTTAAGGTAACTTGATGACGAATACGTCTTTGAGGAAAGATGTATCAAATTGTAACTACTTTAGTAAGAAAAATCTTTGACTTAAAGCTACTGGGCCCCGTTTCTCTAAGCTATCAGACTATAATATTAGTGTTTTGTCTCGTAAATTACACGAAAAAGTAAAACAAAACTTAACTTAGTGTAATAAGCGTTAAGATACAGGGTTCGGTCACAACAATATAATTTTTGCATAATTAATGATTAGACTTAATGAACACGGGATAACACAAAACATTTTAAACTGTTATATAATGATTTTAGTTTACGAAAATAAAACGATAGTAAAAATAACCTTTTTTATTTATACGGTTTTAAGTCTCTTAAGTGTCATAGTTTAAATACTTTAAATGCGAAATAATTCTTATGGTGCGTGTGAGGTTCCCAATCCGCACTGGGCCCGCATTACAACTGCAGGTCAAGCCCTCTCATTGCCTAAATAGGCTGATTACGATAGTGATGATGAATTTAAGGTAACATTTTTCTAGTTTTCTATGTATCCTTGTTTCAGTAAGTATTTAAAGCATTATATCAATGAAATGTTGAAAGAGCTATGTGAAATCAACACAGATAACAGTTAGTTTAACAAAGCAGAGAAAATTAGCAAAAAGGCTACTTCTAGAGGACTTTATCACCTGTGACTATTTTGACATGTGTAAAACTCAACACGACCTGGGTTTCCGCCAAACTCAGGGTGGTGCAAGTTTTTTTTTTTGAAAGAAGCAAGCAAGTCACCTGATGGTAAGCGATCACCGCCACCCATGAGAACCAGCAACCCCAAGAGTCACTAGTCCGTTGCCGGCATTTAAGGAAAAAGTGGTGGGAGGAAAGGGGGGCGGGATTGGGTCTCTGGCACTCTCATTGACTGAACGAAACGCAACAGGGGTGCTGTTGCTTCACGCCGATTTTCTGCGAGTGTTAGATATTAGACACAAATCGGTCTTCGCCTTTAACCATACACAAGAAAATGGAAGCACGTCTCGATTCCATCAAAAAGATAAGTTACGATAGTTACGTCTATACACCTGTCCGAAAGACGCGCCGACCGAACGTACCTAAACTGCGGAGTACCCCTGCTTTGTGCCCTGTTCGTTCATTTAAAACAACTAATAATTTAATCGCGTGACACTAAAGTGAATTATTTGTTTAGTTTGCTAAGGGAATTCGTAAACGTCTGGCGTAGAACAAAACATCCAATCCTGCCTGTGGTTTATTACGAACAATGTAGCTTAAGTGAATCTTGCGCCGCTTGAGCATTTTAACCAATCTGTTCTCGCATATAAATAACACTGACTAATGAGTAATGTGCCGTTTGTTATTCATAATGCAACAAAGGAATTCACTCATTCTCACCCACTTGTCATATCAATGAATAAGTCAAAATATTTAGCTAAAAATTAGAAAGAAGTTTAGGTTTCCAAAATCTTATAGGGGCATATGTTTAAGGTCTCCAAAGATACAAACATAACTGACTTTTTCAGCTGGGGCTACATACCCTTATTTCATCAACTTTACATTACGGTAGTTTAGAATAACAATTCGATGTAAACTGACTTGACGAGTTTTTTTAGTGCGCTTCATATTGGCAATGGAATGCAGATCGAATGGTTATTGTAAACTGACGTTTGTACCTGTTGAAATAGGATAAAAAAAATTTATAAAAATGAAAAAAAAAACAACTTTTATGTGTCTACGCTATGGCACGAACAAGTCTTTCGAATTGGTTTACATATAAAGGGTTCGCTCAGGATAACGTCGTCAGCCTGCCAACAGTTTGGGTATATTGTAAAGCAGTTTTAAATGATTCACGGTTAATTGCATTAGACATAATGAAAACGGGATATTGACCGCGATTACCTTATAGGTTTGCCCGTGATCATGATGCAAGTAACTGCGTCGAAATATCGGGAGCTCATCAAACCTATAAGGTGATCGCGGTCAATATCCCGTTTTCATTGTGACTAATATACTGTAAAGTGTAAAAATACAGACTAACTATTACGGCTATGACAAAGCAAAATCTAAAATAGCCACAAACAGAAACAACTCATTAAGCAAAGTGGTCCTCTATTTCATCGCGTGCATTGTACTGATGCATTATTCATCAAATCACGTCCGAAATAGTCGACGACATTCGGCCATTCAAATTAAACGATAAATCAAACAATTTAAAGTTTAAGCATAGTGGACATTATGACAGAGCTGTCCTGATTTCAGTTGATGGCATTATAATTAGGTAATAAAATACTAAATAACTATTGAATATTGCAACCAAAATTATGTGTCAATACAGTCAGAAAAAAAAATCAGATTCTGATTAATTAGTTTGATTTACGATGACGTCTAAACGTTTTAGTAAGTATAATTAGAAAAATATGCAAATGCTACGGCTGATGGTAGCAATATCATCATCAGTAGGTACCTCAATTTAAATCTTAGCTTCATCATTATCATGTCAGCCGAAAGACGTCCCCTGCTGGACAAGCTCCCCCAAGGCTCTCCACTCAGACCGGTCTTGTGCTTTCCGCATCCACCGCGGTCCCGCAATCCTAACTAGGTCATCTTTCCATCTTGTTGGAGCTGGACAGCTCGTCTCCCTGTCCGTGGACGCGTGGAAATCTTAGCTTAATTGTCTTGATTCTGTCTTTAATATGCAGAACGATTATTCCAGGATACCAGTCATAAACACATGATAATCCCACGCCAAAACAAAGAAAATTCTAGGTAAATTAAAAAAACCGGCCAAATTAAGCTAACATTTTTCGGTTTCCTTCATTGACTTTTGATGTGAGACCTTGCTTCGTGGCAAACTTCATGGGGTTTTGATTTACTTGGGAATGACAGACAGATGGAAAAACAGACAGACCAGACAGACGACGAATTGATGCTAAGTATAAGGGTTTACTTTTTTTCTGGTGAGGTAAGGAACCCAAAACCTTATTACTGGCTCGATTCGTGTGGTACTGTACTGAAAACTTTTCTAGCATAGCTTTTTACCAGCTGTCTTGAAGAAAACATATAATATGAATATCGTAATTTTATTCCTCGCGTGAATAAGGGGCAAGCACCTGAGAGTTCCGAAGTTATTTCCGACAGGCGTCTTCGTGAAGCTAGCAGCGCAGGTCACAGATAAACTGTGTGCCATATGGCAAAATGAGTAATTTTCTCAAGTTAGAAGTCACTTAGGTAGTTATCTACTGCAGCTGTTTTTAACAAGAAACTACCGTGAGACTCAATCACCTTTACCTATATATAAAAAGAAAAGTCCTGACTGACTTACTGACTAACTGACTGATCAACGCCCAGCCCAAACCCCTGGACCAAGAAAGCTGAAATTTGGCATAGAGGTTCCTTTTATAATGTACGCAAGGGATAATGCGGGATTTTTTGAAATTCCCACGGGATAGTGAGTTCTGCCGCGGGAGCGAAGCCGCAGGCAAAAGCTAGTATTGACATAAATGCATCACTCACGTATATAGGTAAGTTTACTTTAACAGAACATGTTTCGGCCTAATTCGTGGTGTTTCCTCTGGGAGTGCTCGACTCGGCCAAGGCTGCGCGCTAAGGCCCCAAAGTTGCTCAATATAAACAGCTATTCTATTTTCAGTTTCAGCTCAGTTAACTGTGAGTAATTATAAAATATCAGACCTTTAAACTGTTACCGAAAAGTAGTTGCGAAAGTTAATCGTGAAAAACAAAGAATTGCACCAGCATCAAGGCCCTTTGTTACTACTTGTCTATCCACACAGGACTAGACAAACCTGGTCTTGTCAATTTGTTGGAGCTGATGACTAGACGATAGATCGTATTAGAACGAAAATTTTAAAATACGATAACTCGGTCTATAGAGGCGCTTTGCCAAAAGTGAAAATTGAAAATTATGCGCCCAAAGACGCCTTATCATAATCAGACTTTATTAAATTTATCTAAAGTAACTATCTTGGACAATATTTGAAATAGACACGCGGATGCTTAAGAGCGTAATTTATTGAATCAGGCGCTACTTTGCGAAGGTCCATATTTATGAACTAAAATCAATTACTTTGCTCATTCGCGACCACAACCGTGGTTAAGAGCGTCCCTGCATCGATCAAGCATAGGGAATTTTTGTGAGTCATATCAAACACTGCACTCGAACGAGTCAAACGATATCAACGCAATCGACACACTCGTATCTGATGCATCGGCATATATAAGTCGGATATATATTCGAATGGCGTTGTGTACGGAACCAATCAATTTAATGGACACTTCGAGCTCTTGGTTTACGTGGACAAACACACTGCAGCCGCTTTCTGTGTAAATTTGCTGTTTGGAGAATCAGAAGATAAAACATACAAAAGCAGATGTAACAAAGAACAAGCAATTTTAAATTAAATAAGCACCTATAGGTACAGAAAAAAATACGAGGTGCAATTCGTAAAATTATTTCCCCTACAAATTTGGAAATTACACATTCTACATATTTATTATACCCTATTTCTTCGTCTGCAGATTGTTTTATGAGATAACTCGATCGTCAATGACTGCCAATAGAGTTGTGCCTGCTCGGTCTTTAAAGGGAGCGCTCCGATCTCGTTCAATCGGTGAAAGGAACTAGTTCGGACTTTTAGTTCCTTTAGTTCAGTAGTTCAGTGAACGAGTTGGAACTGTTTTGATCTGTGAAGGACACGGAATGGAATGATAGTTGTCCATTTCACTCCCACTTGCTCTAGAGACACTTTGAACGTGCGCTATTTATCTCGCTCCTCAGTTTCGTTCACTCTCACCGCTCCGTTCCGCTCAAGCGATTCATCCACTCCACTCCTCTACCTACTGAACTAAAGGAGCGAAGACCGATTCAAAACGTGCGAAAGGATTTAGTTCCTTTCGGTCCGAGACGGGAATTCATTCCCAACAGTTCTTAGTTCCTGACCGACTCAAGCCTAACTGCCAATGTAATTGACGGTTTCATGTTTCACCCACTTCAAATTGCCATCCCGTTGTTCTTTGAATGACAGGCAAATAGCAACACGAATAAACTAGAAAAAGAATCACATAAAACAAGCACGCATCATGCGTATAATATATCAAAACACGTATCATTAAAGCGTCAATTTCTACACGAACGCGCTGCGGGCAAGACGTATCTATGTCAAATACAAATCAAGTCCACCCACAGACCCATTCGGTCCGCCATGAGACCAGCCATATTGGCAACGCTATGATAACCCCAACGCATGGAAAAAAACTGTGCAAGTTACATACATCACACTGCGCGGCAGTGGAGCTAACGAGTTATAACTGATGGATACGGGGCAGCAATGGAAAGCAACTTGAATAATATTTCATGGATGTGTACTGGGATATAGACGGCCTGTTAAATATTGTCTTGACGCTCCGGCGTTATGTAACATTATATTAGCTGCAATACTCTCGATGGCGAAGCTATGTTGCAATTAATGGTTTGAATCAAGTTTGAATGGAACGATATTGTGCTTTAATGAAGATATAAATCTCGTTGTGGTAATCTTTGACCTTTCTTAACCTATATTTGACAGTCAATAATAAATAATGTTATTGATCAAGTTAATTCAGATAGTTGAAAATTGGTCAATATGGTTTCATGTTAATACGCATAACTGAACAGGTGAACGAAAGTGTCTATGCGTCTAATAATAAGAACGTGGACGCCAGTGACATTATATATTTGAATATCAGGTTAGTTTTTTAATCAGTAAAATTATTTTTAACACGCCAATCTTGAAAACAGTCTGGACTGAATGTGTAAACTGGCCAAACTTTTTAAATACCTACTGCAATTACTTTTTAACAGAATTGTCCAAACACTTGAAGAAGAAAAGTTACTCTTGAGACAGGAGCAAAATATTAGCAAGTACGAATATACTTAAGTAATTAATCACAAACCGCGTATTTCCTTCATGCACCTGCGCGATATTTGGTCAAGCATGCCGCTCACATAATAGTCACAGCCATGAAAACGTTGCATTCCTTCTTAACACAGTACAACTTCCAATAGTCCAAGGCCCCTAAACATCACTCACCGCTTGTATAAAGAAGTCCTCGTGCAGCACGCTGACAATCCCAAAGTTGGTAAACTTGAAGACCCTGTCCATGATCCACATGAGATTCGCCAGGACCCCGGGCCGAGGATTCCAGGCTGCCATGAGGATGGGGACGTCGGCTGTGCTCTGGTGGTTGGCGAGAACCAGGGTGCGGTGGGTGCCGCAGGCGGCTGGCTCGTCCCCGCTCTCGAGGACTGGAAGAGAAAGAACATGTTAATAATATGTAAATCATCGTCATTCATTACCTTGACTATTCAGATGAATAGTCCAGAGGTTAGGACCCTGACTGAGTGGCAAAAGCCATCCCTTAGCAAGGACAATTTTATGTACTCTGCATGCGTTTAAAATTTATAAAACCATTTTCGGCTGTTTTCCAATCTCATTACTTAAAATTGATCAGGGTTTAGGGCTGGATATTTATTATTATTATCGTATATTTATTGCAATCTTAGGCTAGGTTTTCACAATATTCATATAAAAAGTAATAAAACAATATTAATACAAAATATAAAAACATTATAAAAACCTAACCTAGGGTGCCGCCGGCAGCGAGGCGGGGCCTAAGCTACCGATGGTCAGGGCGACAGAGAGAGGAACCTCCTGACTATCCGAGCCGTGTCCAGGAGTACCGCCTTCTGTATCTGACCCCTGACCCAACCATCTAGCGAGAGCCTTTTAAGGTGATGGTCAAGGCTCTTCGCTATTAGACCGTTCGCCGAAACGACTATTATTATTATAAACTCAATAAAGATAGCTATAGAATCATGTTTATGCGTGAGTCTGAAAATGGTAGATAACTGTACAATAGGTGCAAAAGGATCAAAGGTCAAATTGAAACAATACTCTGATCAGCAATGTAAGCGAATGAAACTTTATTGTTGTATTGTAATAATATTGGGCCTATTCATTGATTAAAATAATGCGTTGAATTTTACTGAAATGAGTATTAAACGCGTATACTGTATGGGATTTCAATACCGAAAATCCACCCTTTGTTCCAGTATTTATTTAATACAAAGCACAAATTTATATTTATTAAGATTAAATAAGCTGAGTATAACAATATAAACGTCCCAGAAAAGATAGCGGGCACTCGAGGGAAGACAGCAATGGCCTCAGTAAATATAACCGCAGTCTGGTGAACTATTTATTTGCCAGAGCATCCTCTCTTTATTGTACGCTGGAAACTAGATTAAGTTTTTAATAAAAAGCCGTGTAATTGCAGAGAAAAGCTTACAACGAGGGACAATTACTTAGAACACTCCACATATTGTCGTATTCCGCTTGCAATGAATGTTTTTTTTTGCAAAAGACTGACCAGCGATGATAGAAAGTGAACATGACACAGGTGTGGCTGGAGGTATTGTTGAGATGTAATAATAACAAACCCTTACTAAAAATTATAGTTTACAAAACTATAGCGACCTAGAAATTAACTTTTAGAATCACACGAACGAATAGCATCTCTTTAAACAGTAAACGTGAGATAAGCATAACGGAAAGAAGAAAATAGAGCATTTTTAAATTTGCAACGTCCCTTTTCCGTCGACAAGAAAAGTATAAACCTTCAATATTACAGCAATCTACAGTAACATCTCCACTTCATATAAGCGACTTCCTCAATATTAAGCATTTGCTGTTAACAAAATCTAATAAAACGTAGGCGGTCCAAAATAATCTTAACATAAAACGTTATTTTCACTCGAGCCCGTGATACACTTAATGAAAAAAATTTAAATGAAGTGGATCCCTTATTAATCTTCGTGAGTATTTAAATTTATAAGCAAAGTGAAATATCGCGGACGTTTCACTCCGGGAACCTATGCATTTTTTGCTCAAAATAAATAATTGCCGGGTATTAAGATTCAAATTACAGTCTATCTGCTTAAGCACCCCCGTCTCCCTGAATAAATAATGTTCACTTCTATCAGTTTCAGGGGCGGCGCCTCCATAAAAATTATTAACATTTCATGAATTCGCGATTGTGCCCGGCGAACGTTTCCAAAGAGAACAGTTCGGAGCTTTTTAAACAAGGTTACCGGTGGAAAAATATATTTTTTTGTAAGGTTTATTATAAGAAGCTATTAAATTGGCTTCGACTTCTAAAAACAATGGCAGTTGCCGAACCAACCTCAGGCCAGATTTTGACTAAGGATTAACACTTACAATTATTATACACTCGGGCGCACTGAGCGGGTGATTTAGATTATTTTATTCATTCATCATAAACTGTACAATGTCAGGTTAGGATAATAATTATTGAATTATTTGAAATCGTCAAAGGTAGAAACAAATAAAACAAAAATTCATTTAAATACCCCCTGTTGTGTATGACTCCTATAAGAATGGTGTCAGTGAACGTCTACATAGTACCATCTAAGGTTTTTTTTTTTCAAAAATAAACACTTTTCATTCCATATGTAGCAAAGTTACGCACATTAAACCTCTATAAACAGAGCAAACATGTTGTAACTGGCAACGGAATGAAGCTCAGAGTCACCGCCGGCATTGATTCAAAGAAACGCAAACGTTGAGAGCGAAAAACCTTTGGAGCTTTATTTTTACATGAAATATTTGCAATGCACTAAGTTGAAAGCGAAATGTCCTCTTGAGTTTACCGTTGCAACTAATTTAAAAACGTTCTATTTCTGTTTTAAATTTTAATAAACGAGTTTGTCATAGGAAGTTTTAAATAAATAATGAGTTGGTTTCTATTTTAAGATGAATGCATTAATTATGGAATGTAACTAAGTAATTGGCGATTTTGGCATGCCCGTCGCAAATTTTGGCACGCTTAGCGGTATTTTCTTTTATAGCTGTTTTATAGACATATGTATGTGATCACATGGTGAGTAGTGGCGTTGATATCGACACCCACACTCTGAGACAGAACTTTGCTCCTAAGCAGCCAACCGCTACCTCAGTCTAATACATTATTGTTAGGTGTGTCAATATAAATGTGTTCAGTGTTTCGCCGAAGGAACACGTGTAAATTCGCAAGCGCTTTGCTAAATGATGTATTACAAAAAAAATAACTTACACGGCGTCGATTCTCGTATTATTTCTCATAGTATCAATATTTAATCTGAGATTGTGTCGGAAATGGAACGTAGTTCTAATATCTCGATGGTCAAACTTGATATCATTTTCAGCCCTCACAGAACACTTACGGGAGGTCGATTTTTGAATCTCACCCGATGACTAAATTTAGTGATTTCAAATAAGGTCGAATTTTTTAATCTCACCGGTGGCTAAAATTCTTATGCCTATGATATCGAATACGAATGCCCCCACCCACTCGTAAACGAGATCACTGAGTGACTTCTTGACCACTGGCAGTGACAGCTAACCTCAATCTAATATGTTGACGTGCTTGTCTATATATGTATAAACACATATTAGCTGCATGTTAGTAGACAGATATGACTTTCAAAAATAATGCTTTTGGCAAATAGTGATATTAATGTCATGGGTGAGAATTTAGTCACCAAGTGAGATTAAAAAATCGATCCCCTGGTACAAAATACTTATAGGTACTGGTCCGGCTATGCGTCAACCTTTATACAATTGTTAAATTGATACAGATCCCAGTAAGTAGGTTTATAATATAACAGGAAACAACACCGAAGCACTTAACACTGCGAACAGTTGAATGGTAAAATTATCATTCATTATTAAAATCACAAATTTATTTCGATAGCAGATGGCGGAATATAAAAGTATAGCTGAGTAGTTACAAGTAGTAAGTATTGTTTGCTAATTATTTACTCACACATTTGTAAAATTAACATAATGCGTTATGGAAATTAGGTATACAGTGATCTAAAATACATAGGTTACATCAACATTGTACGAGTACCAAAACAGAAAGTTAATTTGAATTTTCAGACGATTCCGGCGAATTATTTGCTATGAAAATGGAATATACTTAATGTAGATTTAGGTTTTATTTGAGACGATCCTTTGAAGTATGGCGTTCTGTTATCCTCTGAAATTAAATATCCTCTGCTTATCGTAATAAACTTCTAGACTAAAACGTAAAAAGGAGGGCCTGTCGTTTCAGTACCTAATAGGAATAATTTATTCTAGTCAAATCAAAAATACCCACAAAGTGCAAAAAAGGACCGAAGAGAGACAAAATTTTTTCAATAAAAACAGGCCAATACAGGAAAATATATCAACAATAGAAACCAGTAACAGATTCTCCACGCTCCCTAAAGATGAAGGACACAACTGTGATCATAATGATACAACTATTCCTACCAAACCTAAGAGAATTTCAAAACCACCTACCATCATCTTAGATGGTATTGAAGATGTGAAACAACTAACTGACTTCATCCACGAAGTAGTCAACAAAAAAGACTTTTCTTTCAACACAACAACAGGAGATAGGTTAATTATATCTACGAAAACCTTAGAAATCTACAAAAAAGTAATAGAGCATGTAAGGGAAAAAGGATTAATAGGACATACCTTCACAAGGAAAGATGAAAAAAGTCAAAAGTTTGTAATCAAAAACCTACACCATACAACCCCTAAAGAAGCAATCGTGGAGGCTATTGAGGAAACAGGAAATAAAGTTAAGGGTGAGATTGTTAATGCCCGTAAGAGAAACACAAAGGAACCCTACAATGTGTTGTCACACCGAGCGATAACCTTCCACTTGTCAAAACCATAGAATACATTTACCATCAAAAAGTGAGAATAGAAGACCCGAGAAGAAGCAATGCCATTGTCCAATGTACAAGATGAAAACAATACGGCTATACAAAGAATAATTGTATGAGACCGTATCGATGTGTAAAATGCGGAGACCCCCATAATTCTATTAATTGCACAAAAGACCCAAATACTCCAGTCACATGTGCTCTTTGCCGGGGTAATCATACTGCTAACTATAAAGGTTGCTTAGTCTACCGTGAAATCTACGCAAGAAGGAAAGGATTAAAGCAACCAAGAGAAAACGAAAAACCAGAGCAAGCACAAACTACTGATGAAGAAGTACATATCGAAACCCGTATTCCCCCATCGAGTGAACAACAGCAACATCAACTAGGCCCAACAAGTGCAACACTATCCTATAGTGAAGTGACAAAATGGTTAGCATAAAGGCAGCCACAAGATAGAAATGAACATAAAACAACAGAATTCCGGAATTACCAGAGAACACACTCAGCTCAGACTGAAAATCAAACCCGTAATGATTACGAACACACACTATTCGAAATAATCAATAAACAAGCACAAAAAATAGATTTACTTGTTCAACGAATGGGGACACTTATAAACGTCATCACCACACTAATCAGTAAGACAAAATGACTGGCATACGTATCGGAGCATGAAATGCTAACGGCCTGACGCCCATTAAAGAAGAGCTAGAAGTTATACTCGAGGTTAACAAAATTGACATCATGTTAATATCTGAAACCCATTTAAATGATAGAAAAGTATTCAGACTGCAGAATTATGATGTGCACTGTACCAATCATCCAGATGGCACGTCTCATGGTGGCACGGCTGTGTTGATAAAAAATAATATTAAACATCACATACATAATCAGGTCAGAGTAGACTACCTCCAAGCCACCACAATCACAATTGAAGATAAAAATGGATCCATTAATGTTAGCGCTGTCTACTGCCCACCAAGATACAAAATAAATGAAGAAATGTTTAATAAATATTTTAAAGGCCTTAGAAATAGATACATATGTGGAGGAGATTGGAACAGTAAACACACCCATTGGGGATCCCGCCTGACAAACACAAGAGGTAGAAAACTCAAAAGTTGCATGGATAGTCTAGTGATAAGGGCCCTCTCAACTGGTGAACCTACATATTGGCCAACAGATCTAAACCAATTACCGGATCTGATAGATTTCTTTATCACATGTGGACTCTCTGATGCATATTTGGATGTGGAGGGCTGTTTGGATACCACCTCCGATCACTCACCTATAGTCTGTACCCTCAGTAGAACTTTAATCTACAGAGAACCGCAGTCAACTCTATACAACCATAAAACAGACTGGGTAGCCTTTGGTGAATACCTAGAAAACCAGACCGATTTGAAAGTCAAACTCAAAACTGAGGATGACATAGATGAGGCAACCTTCTACATAACCAACTTAATACAGGAAGCTGCTTGGCGCTGTACACCTCACTTGAAAACAACTAAAGTTATGAATATCCCTTTATGTATACAGGAGAAACTTGCTGACAAGAGAAGACTGAGAAAAATCTGGTAATCGAGCAGGCTTGTGGAGGATAAAAAACTGTATAGAAAAGCAGCCCGTGAACTAAAGGAAATTATCAAAGAAAATAAGAACTACACCTTCCAGCAGAAGCTATCTTCACTATCGTCAAAGAAATGTGATGATTATTCCTTATGGAAACTCAGTAAGCAATTTAAAAAACCACAACAGGCAGTTCCACCACTGAGAGCACAGTGTGGCACTTGGGTTAGGAATCATAGGGAGAAAGCAGAACTTTTCGCTCAACACCTTGGTCAAGTCTTTGTCCCAAATACTAGTACAATGAAAGACTTTGAACAAAGCGTGAACGCCTTTCTAGAAAGTGACCAACAGCTATCATTACCCATAAAACCTGTAACCCCAAGGGAACTACAAAAGACTATAAGATCACTTAACGAAAAAAAGGCTCCTGGATTCGATCTAATCACTGCAAAAGTCCTGAAACACCTCCCCAGAAAACCCATTGTCTACCTGACTATATTATTTAATGCCATAATGAGAATACATTACTTCCCCCGACTGTAGAGCGTCTCTCAAATCTGTATGATACCTAAACCTGAAAAATCACCAATAGAGCCTAACTCTTACAGGCCAATTAGTCGAAAAAATATTTCTATGGAGGCTCAGGCAGATCCTAGAGAAGGAAAATATTATACCAGATCATCAATTCGGATTTCGTGAGCAGCACTCAACCGTAGAGCAAGTACATCGTATGGTGAACAAGATAAGGCAAACACTGGAGGAATAAGAATACTATGCATCTGTCTTCCTCGATATACAACAGGCGATTGATAGAGTATGGCATGATAGACTCGTATTTAAGTTGAAATCTTTGTTACCCAACTCATACTCTATGATATTAAAATCATACCTGCAAGACAGAAAATTCCAGGTCAGAAATGGTGATGAAGTATCCAAATTGTACAGCATCAAAGCCTCAGTGCACCAAGGCTCCGTGCTTGGACCGGTGCTCTATAGTGACGGCGACATACGCGGACGACACAGCGTGCCTCGCAAGTCACAAAGACCCAATCGTTGCAGCCGAAAAACTGCAAACACACTTATACAGAATAGACGAGTGGCTTGAAAAGTGGCGAATAGAGCCAAGTGTGGCTAAATCCGTTCAAATCACATTTACACTTCGGAGAGGCGAATGCCCAGCCGTCACACTGCGAGGAGATCAACTTCCCAAAGAAACATGTGTAAGATACCTTGGGCTCCACCTTGACAAAAGGCTAACAAGGGCTAACCACATAAAAAACAAGAAAAAGGAGGCTTATCTTCAGTTCAAGCGCCTGTACTGGCTGATCGGGCGACAATCATCACTTGCACTGAGCAATAAGGTGTTGGTTTACAAGTGCATCTTGAAACCTACATGGACATATGGCATTCAACTCTGGGGATCTGCCAGTAATTCTAACCTCGAGATCCTACAAAGGTTTCAGAATGACGTCTTAAGAGTGATCTCATGTGCACCCTGGTTTGTGAGAAACACAGAGATACATGAATACTTAAATATGCCAACAGTTAGAGAAGAAATCAACAGATATTGTACCAAGTACAAGCAAAGGCTTCACAGGCATACGAACCAACTGGCCAGGGACTTGCTTGACGCAGGCAATAATACATCAAGGCTGAAAAGATGGCAAATTCTGCAGTTGGAACAGAGACAGTAAAATAATAATAATAACTATAATAATAAAAAAATAAATAACAATAATCAATCAAGTGGGAGAGTGTTTGTTGGAATACCTCTTAAAAAAATTATAAAAATTAAACTATCTGATTATGACTAAAATAGTTGATCGCAGATAATAATATATATATGTCGGAGAATCGATACACTAGTCGGTGTTGGTCATAGTCTAAAGTTATAAATTACCTTCATTTGTTATGATTTTAACGAAACGTCAAGCGGTGAAAGCTGTCAAATAAATACTGCTTGGGAGTGGTCTGTGCTTGGTTCATTTGTGGGTAGTTGGTATAAGGTCGAAATGACATTTAGTAACTTTGAAAAGAAAAGGGCATTCTTGATCGGGGGGTCGGACTGATCACAAGTTGGTAATGTAATCCGTTTGCATCGGCTTGGTGCTTTGAGTTTTAATGAGAATTGTTAGTGATTTAATGAACTAAGTGCCTGTGCCCCAAGTACAGAGTCTTATTTTGAGTCTTAAATGATATCTTGGCAATAGATCACGTGAATGGGCGCAAGCACAGAACTCTCCAACGTTTCCAATATGGTACTTGCATTTCGCGTTAATAGTAACGAGTTAACTGTGTTATCAATTGTAACTAATTTAGACCTCGTATGGTGTTATTATTGAAAAGATTATACCTCATTGAGTTTCTTGCCGGTATGTTCTCAATAGAGGTTATTTCCGAACCGTGCGGTAGAGTCATTGATGTAGGCCTTAATCAAATAAAGACTGGCTTAGAAGTGAAACATGATGTGTCTGCAGTTATTTCTACCACCTCAATCGACCTTGAGGATGAGTAAAGCTCATGACCAAGCTCTACTACGTGTAAAACCCATTTCATCCTGACACAGCTAGCTAGCAAACCAAGTCCGCTGGTGTGTGCGATGTCACGTCCCGGTTCCAGTCCCCGAGTTATATATATATATATAAAAAAACAGAAACTGCTGCTAAGTTTTGCCGAGTAAGTAGACAAGTAAACAAGGTCCTACCACCTGCAAAGGAATAACCTGACCAACTTCAAACCCCCGACATTTTCATTTGATTTCTTAAAAACTGCTGAAACGATGAAACTTAGCTAAGAACCATAGCTAGAAAACCTACTTACAGATTTAAAAAAAAACCGCATTCAAATTTTATTGACGATGGGTAGGGGAGCTCTATATTCAGAGGGTCGAGCACGACTTTACGAATGCTGCGTAACGTAAAGTCGAATAGTAAACGTTGTCGAGTTTGTATGACGTTTGGAACAGCGCCCGCCCGTGAGCGTATTTGGAACTGAAATTGAGTATTCTCGATCTCGATACGAGAACCGTAACGTTACGCAGCTTTCGTAAAGTCGTGCTCGACCCTCCGCAGTTGACGTCTTCTGATAATAAAAATAACTATAATATCATCGTCATAAAATCATTTCTTTCTCCCGGCACTAGGCCAATTAGTGTACACACAAAACAAATACAACCCGCTACATGACATAATTATTCACGACACGAAGTCTGGTTTGACGAACGTCAGTGCATCTGAATGTAGCCTCAGGGCGGGCGGCTAATTACCCGAGGGCGGAACCGGATACAAGGGCTGGAGTTGGAGGCTGAGGTGGATGAATACACAGATTCCGAGGCTGGAATTATTGTTGTATTTTTGACGGGTGCAGTTTTCTGTTAGGTTTAAATAAAAGTTGGGAAAAGCCAAAGCTTTTCGTGTTTGCAGGGTGCATAGGCACGGGAGAATTACCAGTTGCAGTTAGCTGTAAACTTATATTTATTGATCCTAAAGTATAGCTGTTGCCTCAATCTTTGGTCAGCATCCCGCAGGAATGTTTCACTACTTAAGGGTATGTTAATCAAGGATAGTGTGCCTTTCCATTAACGAAAGATTTTCATAATCGATGCAATAGTTCCAGAGATTACGCCCTACAAACGCACAATGTTTGCATTATAAGAATAATGACAAAATTGCATCGGAAAGTTGCTTATGATCAGCGACAACTTATAGTCAATTATACACAACATCTATTCTCACAGACTGAAGAATTGAATTGAATTGAATTGATTGATTGATTGATTGAATTGTTTTTTTAGTTCATGAAGATAAAACAGAGTGTAATTTCGAATGCTAAGAAACGTAAACCGTAATTATAAATCACACCTTAAGCTAGATTAATTGAGCTTATATTTTTCATGCTTCTAAACTAATTACGATGTTTAATTACAACAAAACCAAGTTGCGCTCTAGTTTTCTTAGCTAATCTCGTGGCAAAAACAGTCGTCCAAATTGAAGACTTAAAGTATGGAACAAAACTCATCCCGCACTAATGTCGGAGTTAAATTTAAATGAGAAAGGATAACGGTAATTAAGGATCTCAAAGAGCGTTTGCTCTACTAATTGAAGGTTGTGTTTCTCTACTGAATTTAAGAAAGGCTTCTGTTGCAGCCTGATTCCCATCGACTAATTGCAGGGAAATGAATTCTAAGTTGAGAGGTTGAAGGGGCCGGAATTTTTAATCTTGCCATAGAATTTGTGAAGAATCTGTTTTCTGTAGGAGCGGAGCTGCTAGAAAAAAGGGGTTTATGAAATTTGTAGGATAACTTTGAATTGGAGAGGTTTTAGATCGCTATGTTTATAATACTTATATATTTATGCAATAAATAACCTAATCAACTTAGAAAAGTTGAATACCCCCCGACATTGTCATTTCAAAGTTCAATATTTTAAAAAACGGGTGAACCGATTTTAATGAAACTTAGCTAAGAACCATCCCGATTAAACTAGTTTTCGATTTAAAAAAACCGCATTGAAATCGATCCATCCGTTTGGTAGCTATGATGCCACAAACAGATACACAGATACACAGACACACAGATACACAGGTCAAACTTATAACTTATAACATCCCTCTGTTTGGGTCGGGGGTAAAAATTAAGAGTGACAAATTCAAATTCTTTCAAATTTAAAATTCTTTCAAGAGTATCCATCTAACTGCAATCACACTTGCTGATAAATGGCGATGCGGCATAATATACTCGTATAATGTAGACACACGTCGTTTGTGTGTATTTTGTGAACTCTATCACAATGTTGGTGAAGCCCTGAAATAAATACGAGCGTACTCGAATGCCATCGGAATGGATTCTAGTAAAACAACACAATACAACAACAATTTTACAAGAATGTGTAGACTTTTTAATAACATTGATGGTGAGTTCGACATATTCGACACAAAGGATAACGAAATTCAAGCCTGTAATAAACAAGCATTTTACAGCCGAAGCTTTGTTAGTGACAGAAGTAGTGAAGAAAGCCGAACAATACTTACATTTTCGTACTACTTAATTCTGAAACGCGAAGACAGACGAAACGCATAACTTAGGCTGCTCCGGACTTTCTTGTCGCTGCGGTATCGGCGAGGTGTCGGTACAGTAAGCTCTGTACAGATTTTTTACTAAATGCCTACATTTCAATTAGTATTTCCTGACTTACGGGATATGCATACCAACGCATACCGCGCAAATTAGCAAGTGCTCATTGAAATAATTGTATAGGTGTTCAGTGCCCTAAGCACGACTTGTCGAATCCTGCGTCAAGTAAAATCGAATAGTAAACTATAACGAGTTTGTATGACGTTTGGAACAGGGCCCGCCCGTGAGCGTATTTGGAACTAAAATTTAGTATGAGATTTATCGATCTCGATACGATAACCGTAACGTAACGCAGGATTCGACAAGTCGTGCTTAGGGCACAGGTAAAGAGTCTGTACAGAGCGCCTAAGTGATCACAAAAAACCGCCTTAAAAAAAACCTTAGAAAAAAAGTCTTAGTTAGGCTTTAGTTTCTGTTGTCCGAAATAAATGCATTTTGTTTTACGTTTTTTTCCTAAGGTTTTTTTTTAAGGCGGATTTACTTTTTTGTTAAAACATTTTTATTTCACAATTTTACGTTGATTTAACATTTTCAGAATTATCCTCCAACTCCTAACCGTTAAGGAGTTGTACCTTCCATCATCAGCTCATCAACATGAGATGATGACTACCAGACGCAAATACTTGAATAGCTTTAGAAAATATATGAAACACATAATACGTGCCTATAAAATTTGAGGGTTGCCCTCGATTTCCCTGGGATCCCATCATCAGATTATGATTTGGTGACAACGGGACCACCTCAGGAGTATACCCTTTCGAATAAAAAAAGAATTTTGAAAATCGGTCAACAATTGGCGGAGTAATCCATGTACATAATTATATACAAAAAATAAAAATACATACAGTGGAACGTAGAACCTCCTCCTTTTTTTGAAGTCGGTTAAAAATCCGTCTCGATCGCATTTGCGTTAACGTGTCAAACACTACGAGAATAGTAAGTTGCCAATACACACCGCTAGAGGCGCTGCCAATTTGCCCACATTACTAGTAATTGAGTTCGTTAACGCGAACGCGATTTTTATAACGCGAACGGTGGTTTGGTCACGTGGAGACGATGAATGAAAGAAGATGGCCTAAAGGTATTTACGGAGCGAATATGAATGGTGGTACCGGTAGAGTACGCCTTAGGAGGACTTACGCCGACAATATCGTCCGTAAAGGTCAGAGGGTCGAGCACGACTTTAAGAATCCTGCGTAACGTTACGGTTATCGTATCGAGTTCGAGAAATCTCATACTAAATTTTAGTTCCAAATACGGCGGCCGCTGTTCCAAACGACATACAAACTCGACAACGTTTACTATTCGATTTTACGTGACGCAGGTATCGAAAAGTCGTGCTCGACCCTCTGGTGCGTAGTACCTACTCGGTACCGGCGACCGTGTATGAAGAGATGTATGAATGTGGAGGAGGCTAAAGAGGTGTGTAAAGGATCGTAGCAAGTGGCAAGCCATAGTTACTGCCTACCCCCGTGGGAAAGAGGCGTGATGTACATATATGTATGTATGTAAAAATGACACTAAATAGAGGTTTAAAGCTTACCGCGAGCGTTCCAATACCGCACCGCCACGTCAAGAAGCGGCCTTATATCAAAATACTGTAGGCAACATAAATTCTGTGAGTTCACCGCGAGATAGTTCCCGTAATTTAATACAGCCAGTCTCAGTGCAAACTCAAGTATTGAGGGGGTTTGTCGTAATTTCCAGTGAGTATTAAGTTTGTAGCGGCGGGTTTATGTAATTTGAGACTGTGAATTTCCGCAGTAAATTCCCGTGGTATACTAATTGATAAATATGCAGCAATAAAACGGAAGCCGCCGAACAGAATCGCTCCAAATGGAAAAGTGTGAGAGCCTAAGTAGGTCGTGAGAAAAATTATGATGCTGATGATGATTGCTTAACACACAGGGATCAAGAAATAATGTTATTCTGTCGCAATAAGTAGTTGTGTCTAAAGCCGTTTAGAGGCGCCCCGCTGATGGCAGATCGCCATACACAGTCTATGGGACTAGTAACCCTTTTTTACCGTGATGTCTCACGGCAATTTTCCACCCTCAAAATTATTACATAGTCGTTCACAAACTACCTGACACAATATTATATTATAAAGTTTAATTACAATCTAAAGCGTAGTAAATATAAAATCAGGGCCCCGTTTCATAAACGTGACAGGTGACAAATGACAACGACAATTCGATCTACACTTCGAAGTTAATATGAAGTCTGGTACTACATAAACTTTTCAAACCAGTAACCTACACCAAACTGTCGTTGTCATTTGTCACCTGTCACGTTTATGAAACGGGGGCCAGTTGTTTGTCAGCTGTTTTAGTTTGGGCAGACTTTTGTTGCAACAGCTTTCCACAAGTAGTTTTTTTTTTCGTATTATGTAAATACTACACGTAATAATATTCGCAATAATAATATATCATAATCAGATCAAAATACATTTCAGCGTGAGTTAGGTTTCTGCCGAACGCGCCCTTTGGGCACAGCCACAAATCAAACCTTTACCTAACCTGCGTGTCGGATAAAATCTATTAGTTGTGTTCAAAATAAAGGTAAGGTTCAGAATTATAGGTAATAAAAATTGCTCGAAATAGGTTTCGGAGATATTTCGTTAGCATACCTAGGATAGAAGGACCTATATTATAACCTAACCAACATGGAAAAGTTGTCAAACCCCCGACATTGTCATTCAAAGTTAAATCTCGAAAACGGGTGAACCAATTTTAATAAAACTTAGCTAAGCACCATCTCCGCAAAGATATCCGCAGTAGAACTAAAGTTACCGACATAGCCCGAAGAATTGCGAAACTTAAGTGACTCTTAACTTGCTCGCAGAACTGATGGCCGATGGGGTCAGAAGGTTCTCGAATGGCGTCCACGGCCGGGAGATGAGCTGTCGGTAGGCCTCCAACAAGATGGAGCGACGACCTAGTAAAGATTGCGGGACCGCGGTGGATGCGGAAAGCACAAGACTGGTCTGAGTGGAGAGCCTTGGAGGAGGCCTATGTCCAGCAGTGGACGTCTTACGGCTGACATGATGAAGAACCATCTCGATTAAACTAACTTTCGACGAAGAAAACGCATTGAACTCAGTTCATTCGTTTAGGAGCTATGATGCCACAAATAGACACACAGGTCAAACGTAAAGGACAGCCTTCTTTTTGCGTGCATCGGAGGTTAAAAATAAGGAAAAGAAAGCCGCAATACGTATTTATTCAATAAAGTCGGACAATGTGAAATCATAGAGGTGATTTAATTTGAGCCAATTACTCGACTTCTTTCTCGTATAATCATCTAAAGTTTGGATGGGTTCCTTAGGGGTCACTGGCTATAAGTAGTGGAGGTCTGTGGCATAATGTCTAAGATGGTCTTAATTGGGTTGATGACTGATGTGACGTCAGTGACGTCAGAATAAAATCATTTTTCATTTTGCACATATCAAGCTTCCGAAATTTCCACACATTTTTCTGCTCCAACGCAACAAAGTGCCGCTTTGCGCTGGATATGTAGTGCAGTTATGATAGATCAAAACAAGAGACACATTGACTATTGGGAACGGCCGAAAGTTTAGTGAAAACGGTCACATCACAAGTCTTCGAAATAAGCCTGCAAGCAAATTGCAGCAATCTTGCTTCTGGCTCGGCATGCAACATGCATTAGTTTGCTTGGCTGCGACGTGCACACGTTTTATAGAGCGAGGCGGGACTGGCTTGTATTGCTGTATTGTGAAGCATACTGTGAAAATTTTACCTATACATATACTTACAGCAAAGCTACCAAGAAATAAATAGTAGTTTAAAGGAAGATAGTGATAGTGATAGACAGATTTTGACGTAGAAACAAGTAAGCACTAGTTTTCAAATTCGTAAGACGAGCGAATTTAGTTCATAATATAAATTTGCTGATTGATGACATATTTTTGATTTTGCAAGATGTTTTGCTTGCAAAGTGAATAGATATTTATGCTGGTAACGAATCACATAATTTAGATTTTGTGGAGTACCTACCAGATATTTTTAAACGACTTCGTGTTCGATACTTATGCCTTATTCAAAAACGATTTTTATGCCGGCCGCAACCCATCAGATCTACATGCCGTCGAGTTTCGTCACATATTTTTGCCTTCCATCATCATCAGATAATAATTTTTGCAGCGCTGTCCATAGTCACATATTATTGCTGGTGACTATTCTTCTTCTTCTTAAAGTGGCACTCCATTACTGGAGGTTGGCCGTTAGCTCCGAAAATTTCCCCTTGTCTTGAGCTGGATCCAGAAAGTCAGCAACGAAACGGTGCTTCAGCGTACTCGTATGATCCAAAAATTATTGCACACCGTCAAAAAGCGCAAAATAGAATATCTGGGTCACGTGTTGCGCCATGACAGATATCAGCTGCTGCAAATAATACTGATGGGCAAAATACAGGGGAAACGGCGCACTGGAAGGCGGATGAAATCATGGCTGAGGAACATTAGGGAGTGGACCGGGATCAGCAGTGCGGAGCAACTGTTCCGGATGGCTGGCGACTATAGCTACAGTCAATACAAACTACAGCCTGCAAAAAAGCCTATGATGTAATAATAAAAATGTAATAGCAGTACACTAGCTTCTACCACCGATTTCATTTCCGTGGTAATAACTCCATATGCCGTATGAATTTCGCTAAAATGCTAAAATCGCTTTTTATATCTTGGCTACACCGTAGGAAAGTTGTGTGCAAAATTTCAGCTTTCTAGGTCCAGAGGTTTGGGCGGAGTGTTGATGAGTCAGTCATAGATTTACCTTTAAGCTTACTCTCTTAAATAGCTTAGAGTCAACCCACAATAACTCTGCAACGAACTGATTACAGTAGAAATCTAAAGTTTGTATATGGCAACACTGATTTATAGTCAAACAACACGTTTTGAACTTTTGATTAGATTAAACATAAACAGGTCATCGTTCTTCCGCCGTCCACCAATAAAATACCTCTCATATTTCGTTTTCTAGATTTTTTTTACCGTAAAGTAGGTTTTACACTGGCAAAATTGTCCTTCAAAGGACAAAACCATATAAAAAAAAAACCGGCCAAGTGCGAGTCGGACTCGCGCACGAGGGTTCCGTAGAAAGATTTTAACGCTTTTCCCCAGTGTTTTAAGAACTCCAGTGTTAGCAGAGCCCTGCTCCTAAGCAAAATGTACGCAGTGTGGGGTCAACTTATATTGGTCTGTGAAATCTATACAGACTGTCATAAAATTTTAAGATTTTGAGACTTTTCCGAGTGCTTGTGCTATAAGAGCTACCTTCATACTAAATTTCAAGTTTCTAGGACATGGAAATCGATTTTTTAATGACTGTATCTTTTGATTGCGTTGACTTAGAAGGTTGATTTTTTCACGGCTTCAAGGAACCGCAGGCTTGAGTATTTGATATTAATTTCAGCACGCTACCTCCACGCGTTCCAGAGAAAAAAAGGTCTTGACAGACAGACAGACAGACAGACAGACAGACAGACAGACAGACAGACAGACAGACAGACGGACGGACAACAAAGTTATCCTATAAGGGTTCCGTTTTTTCCTTTTGAGGTACGGAACCCTAAAAACAGCAACTTTTGATTACTACTGTCTTTATTTATTCATAATTAAAGAAATGTCTGAGTGACATGAAAAAAATATTACCACAGCGTGATTTTCTGGTTTGCCAATTAATAATGATCTTACGCAGAGTTATCGTGGGGCGACAATAACTTCAAAATTACCTCTACCTAATCTCGAGTGAAATATGTCACCTAATGGAATGAAGTACAGAACCATTATAATACATTTCCAAAGATGATTCGTCTACGCATTGTTCCAATTACCGTATCACGCCGACGTAATAAAATTCAAAGGCAAGCTTTCGAATGGGTAACAAGGTATTACTAGTACCGCATGCATGTGTGGTGCAAGTTACAAGAGCTTGGAAACATACCCCCCCCCCCGTCCGTCCGTCCGTCCGTCCGTCCGCCTGAAAACAGGCAGGAAACCCTCTCGTAGAAAATCGGCGTGAAGGCACCCCTGTTGCGTTTCGTTCGGCCAGTGAGAGTGCCGGAGGCGCGACCCCCCCCCCCCCCCCCCTTTCCTCTATCCCTTTTCCTCCTTAAAGGCCGGCAACGGACTAGTGGCTCTCTTGGGGTTGCTAGCCATGAGAACCTGGCTACCCATGGTGACCCGCTTGCTCGTTTGCCTCTCTCTTTCAATAAGAAATAAATAAATTAGTACAAGAATTAATTAAGGATTGCGAAAATTAAGTGGCAGTGGGCGGGGCACATTGCTCGCAGGACTGATGGCCGATGGGGTCAGAAGGTTCTCCAATGGCGTCCACGGACCGGGAGACGAGCTGTCGGTAGGCCTCCAGCAAGATGGAGCGACGACCTGGTAAAGATCGCGGGACCGCGGTGGATGCGGAAAGCACAAGATCGGTCTGAGTGGAGAGCCTTAGGGGAGGCTTATGTCCAGCAGTGGACGTTTTTCAGCTGACATGATAATGATGATGATGAGAATTAATAATTTGTTAAATATTCTGAAGCCATTGGGTGCAATAATGTCATGAAAACGCTTGTATTAAAAATGTTTTTACCCGACTGCCGAAGGAGGGTAAAATACATTTTCTTGAACAAAAACTTATTCATACTTTCTTAGACTTCACTGCATACTACACTGCTCAAAAATGTCTAGGGATCAATTATTATGCGGGTTCCCGTACGCGTTTGATCCCTCGACATTCTTGAGCAGCGTAGTTCTTTTCACTTGCACCACGCCAGGTGAGTCATATGGAGTGAATGAGACATTAGCAACGCGACCTGACGCCGCGTTAAATAATGCATACTCCCTCGCTCCGCGCGCGAGCGAGCGAGATGCGAATTTCGTAAGTGGTTTTAAATCAAATCTATTATTCAGAATTGGGTCGCGGCTTGTACGACGATGTCGGCCGTGTGTTCCTAATGTTTGGGAATCGGCGGTAAGAAGTGCTATTCGGAGCGCTTAGGAAAATTTGTTTTGTTTTTTTTATGGTTAAATGTTAGAATTTCATTTATTGTTGTTAGTGTTAATATATCGATCACTTCGTTTGTAAAAGTTGTCAGTAACCTGCAGCGCATTTTCGTAACTATTTTGACACTCGTCATCGGATAGAAATGTCAGTTTTTGTATCACTGTGACAGCTAGCTGTTTCCGATAAAAATTGTCAGCCCATACAAAATGAACGCGATTGTGATTCCGAGCGAATTAGACAATAACGCTGCAGTACCTAAAGGGATTCTTAACTATTTTGAAGTGAAAAAAAATGTACATTGTAGCTAAATTTGCAATTCACGGCACAGTCGGCACATTAAACAAAATATGGCAGCGCTCGCTGGACCACTGTATACCAAGCATAGTAGCCCACACTGAACCAATATAAATCAAGCAAAGCAGTGTACACTGGATCAAAAAAATAAGATTTTCGAGAAATTTGAATTCTCACTCAAACCGTGTATCGAATCCACCCAATCCTATCTGGCAGATAGGCCTCAGACGTTCGACGCCGCCTCCATTTTGTTCCAGATACCGATACATCTCGGGGGAGTGATGCTGTTATCTGCAACCTTTGGCTTCACTGTACAGATGGAGAATATTTTAGATAAGACAATTAAATAACTACAATTGAGACCTCCTCCTCCTCAGTCGGTCCCCCAATGTTGAGGATCGTGACCCCGACAAACGCCATCAATGGATTGGATTGGAATGGATGTTGTGCCAATGCTCATCTCCAGGTTTTCGGAGATTTGATCAAACCATCGTTTCGGACTACGCCCTCTTGGTCGTTTTCCTTCCACTTTCCCGGTTACCAACAGCTTTTCCAGATTTCCGTGTCCCTTGCGCGCAATGTGACCGAAATACTGCAACACTCGCTTCAGGCATATGGTGGACAATCGCCAGTTCCGCTCCAGAACAAGCTCCGTCAAAGTCGAGGCGTTAGTGCGACGACTGAGACAAGACTAGAAAAAGACCTGATGTGTTAATTTTAATGTCCCATACATCAAGAAGCTTAACCGATTTTAGTGAAGCTAAGCTGTAGCTAAGAAGCATTGCGATTAAATTAGCATTCTATAGTTGAAAATCGAGTTCGAATTGGGCCATATATTTAAGAGCTACGATGCCACAGCAGGCAAAGGTGATGAATACGAATGTTTGTTCTTGGGTCTTGGTTGTTTAATATGTATATAAGTATGTTTATCCGTTGTCTAGTAACCATAGTATAGGCTTTGCCTAGTTTGGGGCTAGGCCAATTGGTGTCAATTGTCCCATTATATTTATTATTTAAGTATTTAAAATTCTTTTGGATTGTTTTGTTAACGCGTCTACGCAACCACTCATCTAGAAACATGACAATGGCGGGCTTTGTCTGACCTTTTAGGAGATAGTGTTATCACCGCATTTCTTGAAAAGGGGAAGCAATTTTATTTTCAAACAAACTATTTGGGATAAAATATGGGACGGGAACGGTCCCTGGGATAGGTGGCCTCGTTTGTCCGAGCGCTACAAAGGGTAGACACTGGATATTTTAGTAATAGTCTGGATAAAATATAAGTAGTATTATTATTTATTATCTAGCTTTTAGCCTGTGACAATGTGTAGGGGACAAGATAGGGTACTCACGACTCGGCGTACAATAGCAGTCCTTCAACACTGGAGTCAGGACTCTCGGGCACAGCAGCGTGAGTTGGCTGAGGGTATTTGCAGCCGTCCACAACACTAGTTATTGTCTCTGACTTTGGATAGCACTCCTTTTCGAAAAGTCAGGGCGGCGCGCGCGCGTTGTGTGAGTCGCCGGAGTGCACTGGCGCCTCCGTACGGTCCGAGGTCATGAGCGTTCGTTACACAAGGAAGAGGGTAGTTGGGAACTGCACATTGTCACAAGCCGTGACCTCGTAGGTACATATGTCGAATTAGTGGCTGTACTAACTGTTGTCGAATCCTACGTAACGTAATCATGAGTGACGTTATCGTATCGCCATTGAGAAAATTCATATAACATTTTAGTACCACATACGCTCACGGAAGCGCACTGTTCCAAACGGGGCACTGATTAAAGTAGGAACAACTTAACATACTGCTTTCTGATGTAGATGTTAGTTAACGTAAATTTTATCTACTTATACAGGTTAGCGCGACAACCCAACAAGATGGAACGACGACCTGGTAAAGATCGAGATCGCGGGATCGCGGTGGATGCGGAAAGCACAAGACCGGTCTGAGGGGAGAGCCTTGGGGGAGGCCTATGTCCAGCAGTGGACGTCTTTCGGCTGACATTATGATGATGATGATACAGGGTGGAAATATCAAACGCAACGTGAACTCCTTAACTATTACAAATAGCCAATTATGCGTAAATGAGAATTTCTTTTATTTTTGTTAACAAATATTGCATTCATGGATATTTGAAAATTCCTTTGTCAAAGCCAGAAATCGGACCTAGAAAATGTTTAGTCCTTTTTAACACAAATTGAAGAGGTTATTCATACAGATAATACCACTGTGTGGCCAATGTGACCAATTTTTGGAAATGCATCCTAACCACTGATCTCCACAATCTCTAGCAATCATTATTATCATTACTACCAAAACGTTTCAAATATTCAACGAGAGCAACACTCGGTATTTTTGCTCGCCATATACCGCAGGCGCCCGAGGGAGCGATATTTCCAGCCAACCGGGGACCTCTTTCTTTCGTTTCCCGGCTCAATATATATCGTCCTGGCTGTTTGTGGTAACCAAATAAACCAGTCTTTCGATACAAGTTTCACTGAAAGTTAGCGAAAGGGTTGGACTGGTTTTCGTTCCGTTTCATAACTTACTGTTAAGTTTTATACATAATGAAAACGGGATATTGACCGCGATTACCTTAAAGGTTTGATGAGCTCGGATGAGAGATGAGATGAAATATCGGGAGATCATCAAACCTTTAATGTAACCGCGGCCAATATCAAGTTTTCATTATGTCTAATGCAATTAACAGCGAATCATTTAAAACTGTTACTGTTAAGCTGTCAACATTAGCAACGTGACGTGACTACGAGCCGAGGGTCGAGCACGACTTTTCGAATGCTGCGTAACGTAAAGTCGAATAGTAAACGTTGTCGAGTTTGTATGACGTTTGGAACAGCGCCCGCCCGTGAGCGTATTTGGAACTAAAATTTAGTACGAGGTTTCTCGATCTCGATACGTTAACTGTAACGTTACGCAGCTTTCGTAAGGTCGTGCTAAACCCTCAGAGGGTCAAGCACGAAGTTTTCGAATCCTGCGTAACGTAATCGAATAGTAACGTTATAGATAAATTCGTTTGACGTTTGGAACAGCGTACGCCCGTGAGCGTATTTGGAACTAAAATTAAGTATGAGGTTTCTCGATTGCGATACGATAACGATAACGTTACGTTACGCAGGATTTTTGCTGCATAAACGTAGCTCGTCTTACACATATAGTCGCCGATAAGCAAATTAGTTGCTTTTAGGTCATGAATATGGACCTCCGCAAAGTATTCGTGTCCCTATATTTCCATTCAAAATATTAAACTTCACTTTGACGAACACGCATTCAATCTCACTCCCTGAAACCTAAACGTACATACGAAGCTGATATGAACAAAGTTAGTCAAAACCAGAACCACAATATTGACCAACAGTTAAAAACAAATAAAAAATTACCCCCTTATAATCCAATTTACATTTGAACGGTTTATAATAACAGTCTTCCCTAACGTACCAGACTTAAGCCGTCTGCAGACGACGCGAGTAGTTGAATTTAGTTAAGTGTTTAGTACTCGACCACTCACTAAGTCCTGTTAATCGTATAGAGCTTCTGTCCAGATGTAGTTCAGTACCGTAACTAGTTGTAGGCTACTTAGCTTTACGTCGAAACTGTAAGAGGAAATTGCAGAATGGCTACCGAGCATTTTCTGCTACCTGCCCCCATACTACGAATTTCGAAAATCGAAGTTCGCATCGTATCGTTACGCTCACTCTCTTGTGAAATAATATTAGCTTGAGAGGGACGGCACGATACGAAGTTCGAATTTTGCACTTCGTAGTCGGGGGGCTGTTCATGCTTTCGCCGGCCGTAAATTAGACACAACAGAGTTTCTATTGTTATAACCTTATAGCAGCTTACCGCCGGCGAACTTGTTGACTAATGCAATAACATGTTCATACTTATAAAAGCCTTGGAGAGCCTTGGGGGAGGCCGATGTCCAGCAGTAGATGTCTTTCGGCTGAAATGATGATGATGATGATGATGATGATGATGACTTATAAATTAAAGTACTAAAACTATATTTATGACATGCACAATATTTTAAATTATTTATGGCCAGTTAAAAAAAAAGTGCGATTATCTAAATTTGAAAAACGTATTTCGTAACGGGAAAGACAAAAGGACGAGTTTAATAGTATTTCGTTGCAAGTTAATGTCACAAACTTAAGAAACAGCTTCTTGTTTTTACTGCTATATCAAAACTGTAATCCGGGTACAATGCAAGTTCGTGCATCCTACCTGACTTTGTATACAATGATACTATAATATTAGTACTCGTAAAAGTTTGAGCTCAAAAAATACTTAGTAGAATTTTCAGCCTCATTTATTTAAGATTACAAGTTGAATAAAAACATGACATCATGCCCCAAGTGCTTTAGTTTGAAGTGATTTTTGAGCAGTAATAAGTAAGCACCGAGGATCCAAAGCCACCATCAATAATGACGGTATTTTTAATAGGTAATTCGAATACTATAGGGCTAAAAAAGGAAAAACATTTTAGAATGTGTAAAGCCCCTTTCATATGATACCCCACTTGACCTAGTACCCGATTTTGAAATTTAAAGACCCCTAAGTCGGTAGCATTAGTCGTTCCTGAGACCAGCTGTGACGGAGAGGCAGACCGACCAAGGCACACCATAAGGGTTCCTTATTAACTTGACTAAATCTACTCGACGACCTGGTAAAGATCGCGGAACCGCGGTGGATGCGGAAAGTACAAGCCCGGTTTGAGTGGAGAGCCTTGGGGGAAGCCTATGTCCAGCAGTGGACGTCTTTCGGCTGACATGATGATGATGATAAAGCTACTCGCCCAAAACTAGCATGGTGTGAACCCCGTATAACCAAATACGCCTTAATGACAATCGATGCTTTTAGGGTCGGAAAGGGCTCACTTACGAAATGTTAGGTTCGCGTGTGGACGGAAAATGTCATGTTTGTGAGACACCGGTACCTTTTCTAAGTGGAATACATTATTGATCTTCTAAAAATACCAACAGGTAAACAGATAGAAATAGAGAGACATTGTGTCCATTGGCTGTGGATAATGTTACAAATGCGCTCGACAATAAACATATAAGGTAAGGATTTTAATGAAATTTGGGGGGGATTACTACGGGAGTACCTACACAATTAAGATGCTTGAGAAACAACGCAAAATTTGCCTAAAAGCCATAAAACTTCAGGCAGAGCTTGTCAGGAGATACACAAAATAAAACTGCGAGTAATTGGTAAAACTGGTAGTTTTACAAAATTCAAAAATTAAAAATTTTATTCAGCTAACAGACAGTTGAATGCTCTTTTACGCGTAATTTTGTGAGTTTACCAGCGCTTTCGAAAAGACCATGACTTGCCAAGAAGAATGCGACGCAAGAAACTTGACACAAATATTTTTTTCTAAATACAAGTTACATTAAGCTCTTACAATAAAATAAAAGTATTTTAAAAACGAATATAAAACAATGACATAATTAATACAACAGCTGAGCAAAACTGTAACACTTTACTAGCACGATTTAATTGACCAGGAGATGTAGGTATCGCATTAATAACAGCTATTGGGACGTAACAGATTATAGAACACTTGAGGAAAATATCCCAAGTTAAACTTGTATGTAGTTTGCCCCGTAGCCGCCGGTCAACACGTCTATGAAGGCCCTGATTGATTTATATCCGGGATCGTCGAGACCCGGTCATATTCAATTATTTGTAAGTGTCTCGAATTGACCGGGCGACGGCCTTACTTACCCAATGTCAAGTCCTCTTACGAGTACGAGTAGTTGCGGCCCTTTACATAGGTACATCGGATGACGGTATTTACTCGTATTGGCTAATCGTCACTTTCATTAATGTTAAGAACTCAAAAATGGGGAGTTATAAGTTTGACGTTTGTATCTGTTTGTCAAATTTCAAACTGAGAAACCCTCACCTAAAAAATCGTGTATTTAGTAACTACCAAAGTAAGTATTAAGTAAGTTTATGAACTAAAAAACAATTACTTTGCTCACCCGCGACCACTAATGACAAATAGTTATATCTGTGCGGCAAATGTATGTTCCCATGCAACACCTCCACCTCCACTGCTACACGAATCAACACATGCCACACAGACCCAACTATCACCACCACCACTATACTAAACGCTGACGCGTTTTCGGCACTCTCCACGAGGCCATTTACGAAGCACAACAACAACCGCTCAACATGCCACCACTTCCACTACTGACATATGTAAACCATGTACTCAACTTAGTTAATGACAAAACCAACGTACCCACTAATATTTTATAAATTCCAAACTACCCTTTTATGTAAGTCCTAAACTACCCTTTTTTACGAAATGAATTCCAAACTACCATTTTATTTTTAATCTACGCCTGGTACCCCGTTATTTTTAACCGAGTACGGTAAAAAGAGAAGTCATGTTCTCATTATTACTATGACACATTATTAAAATTAGAACCAAGTCGTAACAAAGGCGAAGAAACCAAATTAACTTGTTCATTAATAATAGACCCCATGTTGTTGTACCTAATTATTTCCAATTGTTCTAAAACCGATAGCCGCAAACCCTTATCACAATAATGTAAAATTTCGTACGTATCTGAGTCTAACAACGAATGATTCGTTTCTAATAAATGCTTGGCAAAGTTTGATTTCTCTGGATGATCATGCCTATATGACGAGACATGCTCTTTAAATCCAGTATCAAAGCTTCGACCGGTTTGTCCAATGTATACTTGACTACAGTCGCCACAAGTGAGTTTATATACGCCCGACCTGTTCCCTTTATTCACCTTTTCTTTGTAATAACAACTGGCGACTGTAGTCAAGTATACATTGGACAAACCGGTCGAAGCTTTGATACTGGATTTAAAGAGCATGTCTCGTCATATAGGCATGATCATCCAGAGAAATCAAACTTTGCCAAGCATTTATTAGAAACGAATCATTCGTTGTTAGACTCAGATACGTACGAAATTTTACATTATTGTGATAAGGGTTTGCGGCTATCGGTTTTAGAACAATTGGAAATAATTAGGTACAACAACATGGGGTCTATTATTAATGAACAAGTTAATTTGGTTTCTTCGCCTTTGTTACGACTTGGTTCTAATTTTAATAATGTGTCATAGTAATAATGAGAACATGACTTCTCTTTTTACCGTACTCGGTTAAAAATAACGGGGTACCAGGCGTAGATTAAAAATAAAAATGGTAGTTTGGAATTTTTCTTAAAAAAGGGTAGTTTAGGACTTACATAAAAGGGTAGTTTGGAATTTATAAAATATTAGTGGGTACTTTGGTTTTGTCATTAACTAAGTTGAGTACATGGTTTACATATGTCAGTAGTGGAAGTGGTGGCATGTTGAGCGGTTGTTGTTGTGCTTCGTAAATGGCCTCGTGGAGAGTGCCGAAACGCGTCAGCGTTTAGTATAGTGGTGGTGGTGATAGTTGGGTCTGTGTGGCATGTGTTGATTCGTGTAGCAGTGGAGGTGGAGGTGTTGCATGGAAACATACATTTTCCGCACAGATATAACTATTTGTCATTAGTGGTCGCGGGTGAGCAAAGTAATTGTTTTTTAGTTCATAAATATGGACCTCCGCAAAGTAACGCCTGATTCAATAAATTATTTAAGTAAGTTTGCCTCTGTACATTTGCTTTTGTTCTAACTTGTGTTGTGCCTATACAGATTAACAACAATTAAGTTTACCCAAGGAAGACTAACTTGCTTTTGACTATACCACATAAAATATTTTGCTTATTTATGACAACTTCAGATATGTTAAGACTGGGTTTTTTGAAGGTCACTAAATCGGACGACCCAAGTTGTAGCGTAGCTGCTTAGAAAAAAACTTCATGCAGACAGATCCTATCTAAACACATTACTGGGTCCGAACTCAGCTCGTACAGCTCGACTCACACAGCTCGGCAGTTGTAAAATAATATAGATAGGCGATGGGGGGAAGGGGGCGGGAGGGTCCTGATTTAGTTTACTCAGGCCGGGACATCGGGACATTATCGATTGAGTCCACAGCTGAGGTTTTTATCATCTCCCTGGATGTATTATTAGAAATCTTTTCAGTGAAGTGTCAAGAAGTGGCAGTCTTATTGGAACTTATTATTTTTTAAGGTTCCGTACCTCAAAAGGAAAAAACGGAACCCTTATACACTTTGCTGTCCGTCTGTCTGTCCGTCTGTCTGTCCGTCTGTCTGTCTGTCTGTCTGTCTGTCTGTCTGTCTGTCTGTCTGTCAGTCTGTCTGTCTGTCTGTCTGTCTGTCTGTCTGTCAAGACCCTTTTTCTCTGGAACGCGTGGAGGTAGGATGCTGAAATTAATATCAAATATTCAAACCTGCGGTCCGTTGAAGCTGTGAAAAAATCAAGCATCTAAGTCAACGCGATCAAAAGATACAGTCATTAAGAAAGACGTTTCCATACAAATTGCCGTTTTTTGAAAACCTAAAGGGTAGTAAAGTTGTCCTGGAAACTTGAAATTTGGTATGAAGGTAGCTCTTATAGTCCACTTAGAAAAGTCTCAAAATATTATTTTTTTATGTCTGTCTCCAGATTTCGTGGACCAATATAAGTTGACCCCACACTGGGTACATTTTGCTTAGGAGCAGGGCTCTGCTTACACTGGAGTTCTTAAAACACTGGGGAAAAGCGTTAAAATCTTTCTACGGAACCCTTGTGCGCGAGTCCGACTCGCACTTGGCCGGTTTTTTTATTAACTATGATTCATTATTAACACGACGATTCTTGACGTCAATAGCTATTTCTGGGCCATTTTATAAAAGTTACACACAACTTTTTGGGGGTTTTGAATTTTGTATGTTATACACTTAGAATCACGAGTTCTATCTATTTTAATAGAGTGAAATATAGTCGCAAAATGTTCATACATTCTTTGTTCTACCTATCATTCCGTTGCTCTTAAAAATCTATTTGAAAAAGGTAACGCAACGGCACACAATATTTTGAGACACTTTTATTTTCACGTATTAAAATCATTAGTACTCGTGATTCTAAGTAGACACCTTTCGATAACATAAAAAAAAAACACAAAAAACGTGTGCACGACTTTCTGTAAAATGGCCCTTTTAATTATACCTACCGGACCGCCGAAGGTTTAAATGGTTTTCGAGCGAATATACGTAAACACGTTTATACGTAAACACGTTTATACGTAAACACGGTACGGTTTAGTAATTAAGATGGTAATATATAAAGCAGTATGGTGTGTGAGAGCTCTCCACTTTCTGCCAACAAACTGCTACGCAGTTTGGCAGAAGTTTATGTCTAAGTTTTTGTACTTTTATTTTCTTATTTTGAGTTATTTTGAGTTAAATAAATTAAAAAAAAAAAAAAAAAACATATGTCTTTATGTCTAATTCTTTGGCAACCTTTTCGATTTAAACCGTTTGTCGGATTTCAATGCTTATGAGGCCTCCAACAAGATGCAGCGATGACCTGGTAAAGATCACGTGATCGTGGTGGACACGGCAAGCACAAGACCGGTCTGAGTGGAGAGCCTTGGGGGAGGCCGCCGTCCAGCAGTGAGCGTCTTTCGGCTGACATAATGAGTGTGTCTTTAGATTCATCTCAGTTGCGAGAGTTACAACGGAACTAAAAAGCTTTTTTCTTAATGGTTTTGCAGTCGGATTTTTCGTTTTCTGATTCCTGACTTCTTAAGTTTTATTTGGTCTTTGGTCAAAATATTATAGTGCAAGAATGTTTGTATAAGTACCTATTCTTCATTCAGCACAATAACATTCTATACACAACGACCGATCATACAATCAAATACAAAACATGACACTCTCTCCCAATTTCACTCTATTGAGAGTGAGAGAGAGAGAGAGAGATACATTTATTCACACAAATTCGACACAACACAAAAAAGCAGTACATTTGAATTTTTTTTAAATAAAACATAAGCTTAAACTTAATAACTATATAAGATCTATAGAAATGCCGAATAGTGTGAAATGGGCCCCACTCAGCGTGATGCTGCGCTGCTGCTATTCAACTGATATGAACTGATTAAATTTTACGTTTCTGCTTATTGCCTTTATTCAGGACAGTATGCTTGGCAATTAAGCAGCAACGTATAAAAATATCACAGCCGAAGTTACGTAAGTTAAATATTTGCCATTGACTGATGCTCGCTCGCTCGCTGATTTATGTCAATAACAACAGAATAATATCGATATTTTTTTCGTTGGTAATTTATTTTGCGTGTTATCGTTCTTAAACAGAATTAATAATCATCATCATCATGTCAGCCGATTGACGTCCACTGCTGGACATAAGCCTCCCCCAAGGCTCTCCACTCTGATCCGTCCTGTGCTTTCCGCATACACCGCGGTCCCGCAATCCTTACTAGGTCGTCGCTCCATCTTGTTGGAGGCCTACCGACAGCTCGTCTCCCGGTCCGTGGACGCCATCCGGAGGGAGTACTTAATAATAATACACATACAATGACAATGCAAAGATAAATTTGTTAAGGTTCTAATTTTCTTCGCATTGTCGTTGTATGTTGAATTTCATACTAAAAAAAAAAACAAAATAATCATTTAAATCGATCATTTTCATAGAGTTAATAATATTGGTGGTAGATCGCAATTTTTTTTTGCTTATACCTAGAGAGCATTATTTCGCCATTTTTTCTAGTAGTAATCCGTTTATTTCACCATGCAAGTAGTTTATATGTTTAACCCATAACGCAATTAAATTCGCACATTGCACAGAGGTCAATGGCCACATTAGCGCGTTGAGCGTGTAGCGTGAGGATCTATTAATTGCAGGATCACTATATCTGTCTGTATATTTATCGGACCAGGATGTGTTATTTGCACATAAGCATCGATCGATGTACATACAGTATCACAGAACTACGTGTATCATTGTTCTATATATGTCTACACAGATGGGGCTATTCACTACATATAGTTGAGCTGTTACTTGGTACTAACTTTTGTGTAATGGTACAGCACGTGACACGGAATGTCACGCATCTGGGTTCGATTCCCAGGGTTAGAATTAGGCAATAGCCTAACCTAACCAAGTTAGAAAACCGGGCAAGAACGTGTCGGACACGCCCAGTAGTTCTAGGTGCGACTTCTATCTCGCGCGAGAACAACTGCCCGTCCTTTTCTGTCATCTAGAATGCAACGGGACGGGTAGTATAATCTCGCGCGACAAACAAAGTTGCGGCAAGCCCGCCCTACAGGATAGGGTTCCCAAGCCATTACGAAAAAGCCCTGGCATAGATACCTAATTTAAAGGTATTTTCATCACATCTATTCACAACCAGTGTTGGCAGAGCCCAACTATGTTTCATTTCAGTATAACTTACGTCTCGATGTCAAAACTAGACAGGCGATGCCAAATTTGTTCATCAAGTAGGTACTTACTATGTTGTCTGTCCCGGTCCCATTTGTCGTGGGCAAACATATAGCTGAGCTGTAAATAGTCATAAAGAACTATCATACACAATGTGCCTTAAGCCTGCCGCGCGCCTTTTATGAAACCAAACGCCTATTTTTATCCCATTAGCTGCAAAACAATGGCTGGGAACTAGGCCGCTGTCGGCGCAGACGGCGATCTGCAAATAGGGTTACCATTTGTCAAGATTTGTCCCGAGATTTCAGGATTTTTAAACTCGTAGCGGGATTTCTTTTTAACCTGGGCTCTATGCATAAAGCAGACAGACGGGAGGCGCCTTTAGCTTATCTATACATTATAATTTTTTTACCACTTTTTGAGGGGGATGAGGATCACACATACATCACACGTCTACGCTCCTATAAAAATTTGTTACGTTAATACAAACGCACACTAAAACAAAACTGTCACACAAATGCCAAAAACACGCACACATTCAACAGACCCTGATAATTTTGGTCAGACTTAATGTTAGAGATTTGGCAGATGGCAGAGGGGAAATCGCGCGGTAACATCTCCATTCCTTTCCTGCTCTAAGGCTCTATGCCTCGTTTTAGATTCTAAATATCTCATCCAATATTGCAAGCAGTAAGTTTGAAAAGAGGACAAAAACTGCTTCTGGATTCAGCATTTCAATATTGTATAGATTCAGGCGTAACTTTGCGGAGGTCCATGTTACAAGTAATGGATTAAATTAGTTAGCTCCTCCGCGAAGTAGTGCAGTATAGTCATGCGAAATAGCCTCGTCTGCGCTGAATATTTATTCTCATGCAATTAATTTTCCCGCCCTCTCTACGCAAATAGAAAATAAAACAAACAAAGCAAACACTATTACTAAACCCTCAACCAAAACTACCACCACCACTACAATAATACCCCAGACGTGGCTATTTTGCATAACTATACCGCATTATTTCGCGGAGAAGCTAACTAATTTAATCCATTACTTACCTCAGCATTTAACAAAATAGAATAAAACATTCAAATATTTTAGTGGGTATGTGAACCACGTTTCCTAAAACAAACTCGAAACTTTTCTATGTAAATTAAGCTGTCTCGGGACCTTTTCAATTCTCGGTCTGGTAACCCAATCCGCAATTAGCCAATTGCGATGCAGGATACGTTCATCCGAACAGTCGGACCACCTACACGTGAATGTCCATTTGATGCTTATAATGTTGTATGACAGCTTAATTTGATGCGATGGGACATAGCTGAGAGTGATGCACTCTGAGGCCCGAGTACGAATATTTGAATCCTGCGTATCGTAAGTTATCGTATCGAAATCAACAAACTTCATACTAAATTTCAGTTTTAAATACGCTCACGGACGGGCGCTGAGGCGACTCTAAACATAGTAGAGTCTGGGTATGAAAGTTGACCTAGCAAAAAGGCTGCAATTTTAAAAAACCTTGAGTTGGCAACACTGTGTGAAGGATTTATAGTTTTGACACTTTTATATTTGACTTTCGCTTAATCAGTAGATTCAAATTTTAATACAGCGACTTGCAAGAACCTCTTCCTAAAATCAGCAAATTTTAATAGTAAAAAAAAAAACTTAGAAAAAATTATGATGACTACCAGACGCAAATACTTGTATAGCCTTAGGAAATATATGAAACACATAATACGTGCCTATAAAATTTGAGGGTTGCCCTCGATTTCCCTGGGATCCCATCATCAGATCATGACTTGGTGACAATGGGACCACCTCAGGAGTACACACTTTCAAATTAAAAAAAAAATCAAAATCGGTCAACAATTGACGGAGTAATCGATGAACATACATACAGTGGAACGTAGAACCTCCTCCTTTTTTTTAAGTCGGTTAAAAAGGTGAATCAAGAGATAAAATCAACTGATTAAGAATAAAATAATATTTTTTTATTGTAATTAAAAACTGACCAGCGATTGATCTAGGGATGTACCATGTACCATGATTCTTGCAAATAAATGAACTTTAACTTTGACTTTGACTTTGATCAATCTCACTCAGATAGGTCTCATCTGATGGTAAGTGAAGATGAGGCATCAGAATTAATGCCGGATCACGACCAAGATCGTTTGACAGCATTTCTCAATTATGACATTAGACGTGATCTTCTCTCTTCTCTTCTTCTTCAACCTAATGCTGAGTATAGGTCTTTTCCTTTTTTAAACGACTTCAAAAAAAGGAGGAGGGTCTACGTTCCACTGTATGTATTTTGTTTTCTTCCATGTTGTGAGGTCATGTGCATGTGTATGTGTGGCCGTAATGTTGCCGTCTCAATATCTACTAGGGTCAACTTGCTATAACCAGCCTCTAAAAGTGCTGTCGCTTTAAGTATGTAGTCGTTTATTTAAATTACAGAGCTCTCACGTCATAATTATTGCACCCCTCCGACTAAGCTATTCTACAGCAGGAACTTCCCAAGTTAAGCTAGACCTTAACAATATTGATTAAGAGTTATCTATTGGTCTAGACAGTTATTATACTGTAATTCAATCATACGGTCTTAATCCACGGATCAAGAAAGTCATAGCATCAATTGACATCAAATAAAACACCTTTATTGAAGGGCCGAGGCCACCAATTGGTGGCCATTGCACCATCAATGCAATGCAAAGCAGCACCAAAACACATACAGCACTTAAGAGTATAGTTAAGTATGCAACGTTGCCTACATATTTTTTAGGCCTAGGCCGATCTGACGTTTGGTACTGGGTCCTGGTAAAGACTTTGTCCTAGTCACTATACCTAAATGAGAATACAAAACTTACTTGTGGCTAGGCAACGGCACATATCGATTTAGTTCATCTATTAGCTTAATGCTGTCTTCGTGTGACAATGCGCTCTTTGAGTTAGACTTACGCCTCGGACTAAATAACGTCATTAGATTCCAAATAGAAATTTGAAATTGTCGATGACTGTCAATTTGCTGACCTTATTCGCACTGTCAACCAAACCACAATCCACACCAAATTTTAATTCAATCCGACCGTTGGAAGTGTGACAAGAATTGACCCAAACAACCGTACTAACAAACATTGCAAGTTAAATAAAAGCTTGAAAAGCTGATTTATTAGATAACACCTGAAAGCCTAAACATATGGACCTACAGACTTTGCTTTAGTCCAATATCCTGAATGAGGCACGTAGGCCACTCAGTAAATAAATATACGCTCGCTTATTTGCCGTGTCCACGTATTGTCGGACAGAGGGAAGTACCCTCACTTAATCTGATTAGTGAATACGGGCCTAGCGGTCACGACCCGTCTATCACGCGGCTTCGGGCATAAGAGGGAGCGAGAGCGGAGATAAATTCGAAGGGCTGGAGGTCAATTAGATGATACGGCTGTTCGAAGTAACGGAGATATCATTAAGTAGTAGTTTAAATTGGTAAAGTATGATTCCAAGGATAACCTAAAAGAAGCTCGGGCCAACCAAAAAACTACTTGGGTGAGGACCATTTCCAAAGATATAAAGCCGAAGGTTTAAAACTAGAAATAACACAGAATCGCCCAGAATGGAGTAAAAGGACCAGGAGGGTCGGCCCCAAGAGACATGGGAAATAAGCACAGGAAAAGAAGGAGGTTCTAGGGAATCATGTAACAAATTAGGTGTCCATATTTCGTGTAACTGTCTAGTATTAAAAATATACTCCAATTTGTCTAGAAAACTAAACAAAAAAAAAATACATATCATGGGACAAATTGACACCAATTGACCTAGTCCCAAACTAGGCAAAGCCTGTACTATGGGTATTAGACAACGGATAAACATACTTATATGGATAAATACATACTTATATACATATTAAACATCCAAGACCCGAGAACAAACATTCGTATTCATCATACAAACATCTGCCCCGACCGGCATTCGAACCCGGGACCTCAAGTTTCATAGTCAGGGTCTCTAACCACTAGGCTATTCGGTCGTAATTAGTTACATGGGATGGGATTAGTCCCATTCATCTTGTATCTAAACATAAACCAGAAACGAGACTGATTAAGTGATCTATCAACGCACAGCCCAAACTCCTGGACCTAGAAAGCTGAAATTTGGCACAGCGCTTCCTTTTATAATATACACCCGGGATAAAGCGGGATTTTTCGAAATTCCCACGGGTTAGAGAGTTCTGCCACGGGAGCGAAGCCGCGGGCGAAAGCTAGTTTGTGTTAATTTTGATGGCATGTTTTGGATCTATCCAGCAACTAGCACCGCGCGTACTCTTTATTTTCTTGACATTTCTCAAACTGTCTGAATAAAGAATTCTGAACCTGTTAATCGCCTGAGTCATTTCAAATTGAGCACTCCTCCGAAACGATGGGCCTCATAAGGAAGCTCAAAGTCACTCAGAGGGCGATGGAGAGGGCTATGCTCGGGGTTTCTCTGCGGGACAGAATCAGATATGATGATATATCCACAGTAGAACTAGAGTTACCGACATAGCCCGAAGAATTGCGAAACTTAAGTGGCAGTGGGTGGGGCACATTGCTCGCAGAACTGATGGCCGATGGGGTCAGAAGGTTCTCGAATGGCGTCCACGGACCGGGAGACGAGCTGTCGGTAGGCCTCCAACAAGGTGGAGCGACGACCTAGTAAAGATTGCGGGGCCGCGGTGGATGCGGAAAGCAAAAGACCGGTCTGAGTGAAGAGCCTTGGGGAGGCTTATGTCCAGCAGTGGACGTCTTTCAGCTGACATGATGATGATGATGATGACTCCTCTGCAAGCGATTCGCTTTTGCAGTGCGCCCCTTGTATTGAAAAGGTGGTAAAATTGTTAAGAAAAGGCACCCCCGCAAGATCCTCAAACACTGCCTCCAGTATCCTTTAAACTTTTCTCCCCAAATAGAAATAGTTTTCGTCGACCCCTCTGGCTGGCAACTCCGTCCCTTTTTCCAGAAGCTTCGTGCCGCCGTGTAACTCGATTTGCCACTGATTAACGACTCTACTCGTTTGGCTAGGGCCGCTCAGAATATGCTGTGTACATACGTATGTTCATAACATAATTGACCGAGCGAACTAAGTGAGAAAACCGTCTCTGGAGACGCCGTCTCCGTTTCATGTTGGACAAAAATGCTTTCGTATGTCTGTCCGACGTCTGTCAGACCGTTCTACAGGTCGCTTTCTCAATAGATTCCCGTGAAATTTTGTGAGCAGGTTCGCTAATTATACAGGGTTCGTTTTAATGAACCGTCAAATCTTCAGCCAGTGGATCGAGCACGACTTTTCGAAACCTGCGTCACGTAAAATCGAATAGTAAACGTTGTCGAGTTTGTATGACGTTTGGAACAGCGCCCGCCCGTGAGCGTATTTGGAGCTAAAATTTAGTATGAGGTTTCTCGATCTCGATACGATAACCGTAACGTTACGCAGCATTCGTAAAGTCGTGCTCGACCCTCTGGAGTCGAGTAAATGAACGCCCCTGTAAAGATTTTACTTAAAAAAAACATTCTCCCATACATTCATTGCCTCAGCTGGTTGTCATTATTTTTAATTACTGTTTTAAATAAAAACTGCACAGCGGTGCTCACTTCGACTTGTTCCACCCCTGGCTGAATTGTTGGCGGTTCATTAAATCGAACCCCGTACTTACCTATAGTTTTTCTTTTGTCGATTTTATACTTATTAACCGTCTAACCCTGACTGAACTTGAATATCGCTCGATGAAAAGTAGACAAGTGCGGGTGGGACTCGCGCACGAAGGATTCCGTACCTTATCTATCAAAACAGCAAAAAAAGTCATGTCTGTTGTATGGGAGCCCCGCTTAAATATTTATTCTATTCCGTTTTTAGTATTTTTTATTGTAGTGCCAACAGAAATACATCATCTGTGAAAATTTCAAGTGTCTAACTATCACGGTTCATGAGATACAGCCTGGTGACAGACGGACAGACAGACAGACAGCGGACGGACAGCGGATTTTTAGTAATAGGGTCCCGTTTTTTACCATTTGGGTACGGAACCCTAAACACAAAGATTTTGCGGCACAGAAACGACATCACCTCGCTGGCACGAATAACGATAAGACTCCAACGGTAATCTAGTTTACTTTTGTCTTTGTAGACTAAGGCTACACGAAGGGCAGACTGAAGGTCTTTCGAGTCTCTTTGTTTTAGAAGTCGGTAACAGCTCATTTATAGGCGACAGCGGTCATATATCAAAACAGTCTGATATCGTCCACGGACAGCGAAAGCACAATAACGACCTCTACCACCAGAATAGGTTAAGGTCAGAACTGTAGCACTTGGAATTGTTACACGTACAATACTGCATAAGTTTTGGGTAAACGAAAGGCGTACGCTCTTTGGTGATTCATGAGGAGCAACGGCTGTGACTAATTATTAAATTGCTCACACACACACAGTAATTAATGTTTCGAATTTGAGTCATGTAAAGACTGCCTGCTTATCAATTTGGCAATCGGTGTTTCTGTTTTCCGGTGGTACGATTAGGTACTAACTGATCTGGGTGCATTTGAAAAAATAGCTTCGGTTTAGAAATGACTTGGATACCTAGCAACATTTTTTATTAATTAAGTAGTCTACATTGTGTCTCACTGCTGGACAAAGACATCTCCTCTCGATTTCCACATCTCCCTATCCTGAGCCGCGTCTGGCCAATAAGTACGTTAATTTGAGCGTAGGTCGTCTCGTCATCTCCGCCTGGGCCTGTCTCGCCGCTGCGACTGTCAGCTATTCGACAAATACTTAATAAACAATTAATATTTATGGAAAATACAACACTAGAACACATAATGACAATGCGAAGAAAAATCAGTTAAGCAGCTGGACAACACTAGAACATGAAACTATCACGAGATTCAATCATAGTGAAATAAACGGATCATTATTAGCACAGTGTAAAGAGCTTATACTTACCAGTGGTCCGACGCCTTTGATGTTTGCATAAATGCCGACACCGCAACCGCATGGCCCAAGCACCAAGGAGGGCGAAAGTTCCTAACTAATCGGGCAGTGGCAGCGTATGCAAGGGGGCTCGCCCTGCCCGCCCCGCACCCCGCACCCCCCCGCACAATTGACTTGTCTAGAGGCCTTCGTCGGACGACTGTATAGACTGTGTTATTAGTATAGCCCGACATTACGTTCGCCAGTAGCGAAACGGAAACTGCGCGCCGCGGCTCTGCTCGCGCGGCTGTTCGTCGCAGCGAGACGGCAGTGCACACTACTCTCGTTTTCATCGTCATTTTCGTTATTGTCAAAAGCAGGCAGTTTGCGTTTCGCTATACCGGCGAAGCGTGTGCTGCCAGAGGAAACATATCGGGCTATACTCGACTGAAATACGTGAGTGATCTTTATTTCATTATGACTATTGGCATCTGTAAAAAATGCATATAAATAAATTCCAACGAAATCTAATCCCGTCAAGCAATGTCTAAGCCAGCAGTGTACCTCAAAACAAGTCACTCAATCGCCCATTCCCGAGTGAGTGATGGATGAGGTGTCGTAGGCGGTGCATGCATTCAACAAATAGTGGAGCGGTCGGGGAATTGTTGACAAATGCAGGTCTCGTGGTACTAAGATGAATGGAGGCGGGCGGACGGCGACAGTTGAGGGTTCTATCCAACACTGTCCAGCAATATTGAGCTGGTGAACACCAGATGGTGGCCTTACTCTTTTGCGGCAAATGGGGTCGTACATTAATCACGTGACGTGGTGAGATTTTAGTTTTAGACTAATTAAAAAAGCGTGTATTTTTTTTGGTGCAAAACGTATCTTAAAAAACAGTCGGACTAAATCCCGGAAAATTAAAAACCATGATTAAAATATCCACACGGATGTTAAGGTTGTAGGTTGTTTCTGACTGGCATGAAAATAATAAAGGAAAGGTGTTGGTAATAAATCACATGATATCACCCTAGACTCTCCCTCTCCCCTGATAAATTTCGTTTTTAGGGTTCCGTACCTCAAAAGGAAAAAGCGGAACCCTTATAGGATCACTTTGTTGTCCGTCTGTCTGTCTGTCAAGACCCTTTTTCTATGCAACGCGTGGAGGTAGCATACTGAAATTAATATTAAATACTCAAGCCTGCGGTCCCTTGAAGCTGTGAAAAAATCAAACTTCTAAGTCAACGCAATCAAAAGATACAGTCATTAAAAAGGTCGTTTCCATACAAATTGCCGTACTTTGAAAACCTAAAGAGTTCTTTCAGTTGTCCTAGAAACTTGAAATTTGGTATGAAGGTAGCTCTTATAGCACAACCACTCACAAAAGTCTCAAAACCTAATTTTTTTATGTGTGTCTGTAGATTTCGCAGACCAATATTAGTTGACCCTGCGACCACTGCGTACATTTTGCTTAGGAGCAGGGCTCTGCTAACACTGGACTTCTTAAAACACTGGGGAAAAGCGTTAAAATCTTTCTACGAAACCCTCGTGCGCGAGTCCGACTCGCACTTGGCCGGTTTTTTTTCGAATGTCAGCCGAAAGACGTCCACTGCTGGACATAGGCCTCCCCGAAGACGTCCACTGCTGGACATAGGCCTCCCCGAAGACGTCCACTGCTGGACATAGGCCTCCCCGAAGTCGTCCACTGCTGGACATAGGCCTCCCCGAAGTCGTCCACTGCTGGACATAGGCCTCCCCGAAGACGTCCACTGCTGGACATAGGCCTCCCCGAAGTCGTCCACTGCTGGACATAGGCCTCCCCGAAGTCGTCCACTGCTGGACATAGGCCTCCCCGAAGTCGTCCACTGCTGGACATAGGCCTCCCCGAAGTCGTCCACTGCTGGACATAGGCCTCCCCGAAGACGTCCACTGCTGGACATAGGCCTCCCCGAAGTCGTCCACTGCTGGACATAGGCCTCCCCGAAGTCGTCCACTGCTGGACATAGGCCTCCCCGAAGTCGTCCACTGCTGGACATAGGCCTCCCCGAAGTCGTCCACTGCTGGACATAGGCCTCCCCGAAGACGTCCACTGCTGGACATAGGCCTCCCCGAAGACGTCCACTGCTGGACATAGGCCTCCCCGAAGTCGTCCACTGCTGGACATAGGCCTCCCCGAAGTCGTCCACTGCTGGACATAGGCCTCCCCGAAGTCGTCCACTGCTGGACATAGGCCTCCCCGAAGTCGTCCACTGCTGGACATAGGCCTCCCCGAAGTCGTCCACTGCTGGACATAGGCCTCCCCGAAGTCGTCCACTGCTGGACATAGGCCTCCCCGAAGACGTCCACTGCTGGACATAGGCCTCCACGAAGGCTCTCCACTTAGAACGGTCTCGTGCTTTCTGCATCCACCGCACAATTAATAGTTTCAGAGAAAAAGAGTGATAGATTATGACAAAGCATTACATTATGACTTTCAATTGTATGGATCTATATTTTAGACCTGCCAGAGAAAGTGACTCCTCATCTGCGTAGGCGCTGTTGCCCAACGCGACCTTCCCAACAATGGGACGGACCCATGACTCGTTAATGACCGCGCCCACGCACTATCGGTATCTCATCACAGATCGGGATGACGAAAAATGTGGGCTTGATGATTTGAAAGGAATGTATGTTGATGACTTCGTGTGCTGTCGCGTGTAACGAGTTACGTAAGTGTGGGTTTAATGTGAAGTACCTATTTTGTTTGTAAGAAAATTGAGGTGTTACTTTGTATAAGTTGACCTACTAATAATTAGTTTTAAACAAATTAACTTACGCTTACTTTTCGCGGTGGATGGGGAAAGCACAAGACCGGTCTGAAAGGAGAGCCTTGGGGGAGGCCTATGTCCAGCAGTGGACGTCTTTCGGCTGACATGATGATGATGAAATTAAATACGACTACGCCAAATTGTATAGGATAAACTGCACTAATATTCGACGCTTTAATTTCAATCATTAGTGCTCAGATTTTGTTGGATTTTTATACTATCCTATTGGAGGGAGGGGTTGTTTACCCTATTATTGTTACCGATTTTCCACAATTCTAAATGTAAATAAACAAATGAATCAGGATATTTTCATGTGGCTACGATACCTGCGAAGGGTTCCACATGACGAATGTAAAGTCGTAATCAAACGCGATCTTTTAAGGTCAAATTAAGTAAGTAGTCAATAAATGTCATACCCCATATACTATACAATAGGTATAGGTACCTTAATCGGTCCAATGTTTTGTATCAACAGTTTAATATGTATCTGAGGGTTGAGCACGACTTTACGAATGCTGCGTAACGTTACGGTTATCGTATCGAGATCGAGAAACCTCATACTAAATTTTAGTTCCAAATACGCTCACCGGCGGGCGCTGTTCCAAGCGTCATACAAACTCGACAAAGTTTACTATTAAATTTTACGTTACGCAGCATTCGTAAAGTCGTGCTCGACCCTCTGAGTAAACGTGGATAGTACCAGTCTTCAGAGATCCGTGTTATTACAAATACATAACTTCATAAATTTACGAGGTCCCGTAAGCTGTGTGACCCAACTAACCGAGTGGATAAAGTTTCATCTAAGTCACCTCAACGGGGGTGAATCCACCTACTTCACCAGCCATTACCTGTGAGGCAGCGCTACTGTCACATATAAATTTGTCACGACGATTACCCAAAAATGCGGGAAAGATCGTAACTTATGTGAAACTTAAGCCTGCCGTAAATAACGGTCGCGAATTCAGCACGCCTGACCCACGTCAAGTCTTATTACAGTCGGCTTAGGGGTCAAAATCGTTTGTATTCGTTTACAAATTGGAGTGGACGTAGTTTCCGGCTGTAATACGATAGGAATTAATTACGCATACAAAATGGGCCGGTTTGAAGGGAGATTAGGCGGTTGGAGATCGTTCATTTTACAGAATGGCCGCTTAACCTTCGGTTTTTTAACGAGTTTGATGCCATAATTTCGGTAATACGAGCGGGAGAGTTTTTACAGAGATAAGGAAATGTGAACTAAAGGGAAGAAGAAAATGCAGCGCCCCTGCCGGTGTTAAGAAACCGACACACAGCCAACAGTTCATAAATATCTAAACAAAAACCTTATGTAACTGGCAATAAGGTCTGTGTATAGATATTTTTGAACTGTTGACTGTATAGATATTGGAGAACTCGACTGTACGTGTCCAACATCTTCTCACGTACTACTTAGAGGATGGACCAGGATTTACTGGTGCAACTATACCATATAGAGAACGTTTGGTTTAGGTAAAGCTAGTGTTTCAGGGGTATAATTAGTCAGAAAACTAAGGTCGAAAAACTTTGCAAAAATCATAACTATCGGATCTGACATTGATATTTCCATATGTGTAGTAGGTAACTTACTTGTAACTTAGCTTCACAATTTGCAAACTATTTTGCTACAACATGTTGAACTGGTATCAGATTCGGATATAATTGGCTTAATTATGAAAGTCTGGTGGCAATACAATAATCTGGAAGTTAAATTCCGGTGGTCCGGTCAGGACCGTCTCCACGGGAGGGAACTCTTCAACGGTTGATGACATTGACTTGAAATTTGGTATAGACTTACAAGTTGGATGACAATTCAAGTACTTACCACTTACAGTCAACAAAAGTACGATCGGCAACAAGCTTGTATTAAAAATTGAGGTACGAAATACTGGACACATCGTCATCATCATCATCAGCCTATTTGCGTCCCACTGCCGGGCACAGGCCCCCTCTCAGAATGAGAGGGCTTGGGCTACAGTTCCCACGCGGGCCCAGTGCAGATTGGGAACTACACACACACCATTGAATTGCTCCGCAGGAGTGTGCAGGTTCAGGATTTTTTTCTTTCACCGAAAAGCTAACAAATGCAATTTGGCACATAAATTCCGAAAAGCTCAGAGGTGCGAGCTGTGATTTGAACCCAGGCGACCCTCTGCTTGAGAGGCCAAAGGTCAAACCACTAGGCTATCACGGCTTTTAGTCCTCTACAGTAAAACAAGTGTCAGTGAAACAAGTGAAAGTAGTACTACAGTAATTAACTACCAACTTGTCCTCTCTATTGTCCGTTACGTCAACGGTCACGTCAAGGGACGGGATGACACGTCGTGTGACCTCGCAGCTGTCAGAAATAAAACTGACGTGGGTGATGAAAGCTGACACTTGTGTGTGGAATAAATTAGGCCTTAATTGGTAGAACGGGCTAGTTGGAATTAGTTGGACACGCTGGAGAGAAAGTTTTGAGGAGTGTGTTAGGTGTCACTGAAACAACCCCAGACATAAAATAAAATGGTGTCGGGGGTTATTTTAATTTAACTTTCAGTGCATAATTTATAAAAGGATTTATTTTAATTAACTATTTTCATATATCATTATCTGACTAACAACTACTTATTGACACCATTCTAATGAGCCCAAATACGCTATTTCATGCTGCAGCATCAGGTCAAGGTTACCATGACGTGGAAATACCACCGAAGTAACAGTACACTAAATTTCAAATCGATCAGGCCTATGGCAGTTAGTGAGATTGTTTCATCAGCTAGGAAAATGAGCGGATTGTCCTCAAACTCCTGAACAAACTTTCATAAATTATTAGTTTTCAAACATAAAATCTGCATCAAAAACGGTTCATCCGTTTGCGAGCTATGATGCCAGACACACAACCTTTACAGGTCAAATTTATAACACCCCTCTTTTTGCGTCAGGGGTTAAAAAAGATGACGTAAATGACGTGACTTCTTATTTCATAAATACGACAAAATTCGTTGTTGGACGTATTTGGCCGCTTATTCCCGGCAAAATGACAGGCAAGTTTATTACTTTCAGAGGCTGTAATTACTATTTTTAGTGGACAAAACGATTCTATTCTTTTCGCAAACCTTCTAAAAAGGGCTTAGTTTTGGTGCAGACAGACTCTGAACATATTTCATTGTCAGACAATAGATTTTCCAACCATCAAGGGTTTTATTTTTACAGCAGGGGTTAAAGGATAACCACCTGAGTCCCAGGTGCTACTACTCATCCAGGTATGGATGAAGGCATTTTCTTTCATTTTCCGTTCATTTTCCTTACATTTTCTAGTTTCCATTACAACGGACGTCTCCTAAACGAACGTCACCGTACGGCGACAGAGTCGATATTGGCGGCATGATTTATCGTTCACACAAGTTTAATATCTGCGGATCACTGGTACGGTCAGCAGTTTAATCTGGTAGTTTTAAATTCTCGTATGTAACTTAAGGTTGGGTAGTAATATTATTTTTGTAATAAAAATCGTCTTCGGCTTCGGTGACTACATGGCTCGCATCGAGCACCGACAAACCTCAAAGATTTTAACTGTCTTTCTTCTGTCCCAACGTTTTCTAATATTGTTTATATACCACCTATTTTAATCTGTTCTACCTTCATTCCATAATGGTCGCTCTACCTTGAATTTCGTGTGTACCTTTTGTCTGTGTCGTATTCAATAAAGTCCTCTTGTAGTGTATTGTATAACCAGTCAGTAACAACTTGAGTACGGGATAGTACTTAATTACACCGTTTACATGCGAAGATCAATCAGTAATTAGCTAACCATTCTTTCCGTCAAGTAAACGTACCTATTGGAATATCACTTTTCAGGTTCAACAGAACCAGTAACAGCAAAAACTCCCAGTTCCGTCTGTTGCTTTACTGCACATCCTCTGACCAAACCGATACCCGCCGACAACCTAAAATCAATAGCTATTTCCATCGATACCAATATCCATTTCCTTTGCCGACGGTACAATAAACGTAAATCATTTTCACAATTACTGCCAGGTTATAGGTGTACTCGTATAATGGCCGTGTGACCTGGACGCCCCGAAGGTTAGGTCTCACCTTAAGACCTTTTAGGTCTAGCCTGAATACCGCACGAACTTCTAACGGGCTAATGATCTGGATTTCGCAAGATTGGAAAGGAACTGTGGTACTGGTTGTTTAGGAATGGCAGGAAGATATCAACAAAAACTTGGATATTGAGTTATTAGCAGTCGGCGCAAATCAGGATCTTTATTTCAAAGAATTTTTAAGCATTGATGGTGACAAAGTAAGCTTGTAACGTGCCTAATAGCGAATACCTAATTAGTGACCACGTGAGAACGTGCTTATAAATGAAAAATTAAAATGAAAATGAAATGAAATATTTTTATTCCGGAAATGGCTTCCATAGTTAATTGATTACAAAATATATTTTTTTTAATAAAACAACGAGTAGGTGTGACTATTTCGGGCACCCTGGTCCTGTGATGACTGGCTTATGGTAGCCCCTCCAGCGCTCGTGTATCGGGCTCGCGTCCCACTCTCTCGCCGCCATGAGCAGTGAGTTGGAAGAGGCATACACTGCCTTTCTGACGGTAGCGCTCCACGCGCGCAGCAGTATAGTATAGAGAATCCTCTGGAAAACCCCCATTACTGCAATCCATCCCACAATCTGAGCCACCTCGTAAGAAACGCCTGGATAACAAACTCCAGTTGTCTATGTTATGATACCAGTGCACAATCAGCAAAGGAGAAATCAGCATGAACAAGAAAGGAGACACGACTCTATTTTCAAAACAGTAAGCGTTCTTCGATTCGATAGAAGACGACTTTTGTCTATTGTCTATCGTCTTGTCTTTTGTCTGTGGCTTCATTGTCTATGATCTATCGATCTCATAGTGTTTCTATTATATCCGGTCACTATCCGGTATCCGGCCATATTTTACTATCCGGCCGGATACTACGCAGCTATCCGGTATTCGGCTGGATAGTAAAATATGGCCGGATAGGCCGGATACCGGATAGTAATTTAGTACCTAATTATAACGAGAAAATTTGAGTAACATAAATATCAAACCACATAGTAATAAAAAAATTGCCTACAACGGCTACAACATGCCTCTAAAACGGCTACAACATACCTACAGGTAGAAACACGTTGCAACCTGCACCCCTCATCGCGCCCGCGCGCCGTCGAATTTACTCCATTTAGGTATTTTAGGTAAAAAAGTTTTGGCCGGATATTCGGCGGCCGGATACCGGATAACCGGCGGTCGCGACGGCCGGATATCCGGTATCCGGTATCCGGCCAAACCACTATCCGTTGCATCTCTAGTTTCTATACATGTACGTCCTTATCTAAAACCGATTATTGTATTTCAGTCGAGTCCTCTGGCCAGTTAGGCACGTCTTCGACTATCATGTTCACGTCACCAATTCGATACTACGTATACACAGTCATATCCTTATTGTATGGGCTAAGAGACAATACTACAGCCTAATTATATCACTACGATAACCAACCGGAGGCACGTAAACAATGCCGTACAGGAATGCGCCGGATTCCGTGCGAGATTGTGTATAGTAATTAGTAATTATCGACTAATTCAGGCCGCGGTCAAACGACGATAATGAAGGTATTGGTAAGCTAGGGCTGGGGAACGGGGGGTGATAAAATTTGCGTCGGCAATAAGGATCTGTCTTTCTGTCTTTGGTCCGTTTCCATTCTTATTTGTTTCTGTTATATCTATTCCTTTTAAATCCTTTCCACCTTTATTATTATTATTTATTATTTATTTATTACCTGTGGTTTTTTTGACATTTTCACTCATGACTTGTATAAATAGTGTATGTAGTTAATTTAAATTAATGTTAATTTTACATTTCTCCTTTCTGTTAATTTCTGCCACCTAAATTAGCCTCTTCATCTTGATTTCTGTATTTCGATTGTCTGCAAGAGATCGCTTTTAAGCGATAAGACCGCCTTTTGTCTACCCTGTTTTTCTGTAATCTCCTTGTACTGTTTTGTGGTTTTCAATAAATATTATTTGTATTGTAAGGCTCTTGGAAAACCAAATGTGGGTTGCTCTTCGACTTTACGTCAAGATCTTTACCATCAAAAAGGGCTCTGAAACTGTCATTGATAAACTTCGACTTAACTGTTGGTTATTCAACTGAATATTTCACAAACTTGTTTTCTTCTACAGTTTGACGTTACGGCCACCTTTTCAAATATTCACGAAATATTGACGTTTATATTTGACCTGAACTAATATCAACATCGAGTGAATAGAATCGATCCCCGCTACCAGTTCTCGACATACTTCAATTTGCCGACAGTAGAAGCCATCCAAAGTGGATCACCGAATTAACTGCCTAAAAACATAAAACATCTAGGTACTTAGTTAACGAGTAAGAACTTATTAGTTTAGGTTTCGGGCTGAGGGTAAAACTTATCCTCTTCGCTAGACACGAACTTTCCAATGACTTAGCCTGCAATTACTTATAATTGCTATTAATTCGACGGCCAATTTCGATTCTAAATAATCGAAGGCGAATCGATGCTTTCAATTAGTATCCGGCACAATAGAGTATTGTTTGACTGGAAGCAATTAAGTTTATACGATGGTACAGTATTTCATAGTGAAACTAAGGCGGTAAACACAGGTATGAGAGCCCGTTTACTTTGATTAACTAAAATAGGCAACTTGACAACCTTTTTACATACTTTTATTTAACTTGCCGTGTGGGTGACCTTGCCAAACTTGCAAGTTAAATTTGACCTACTTACTTCTAGCGGTCGGATCGACTTCATCATCATCATTAAAAGCCTTTTTTACGTCCCATCGCTGGGCACAGGCCTCCTCTCAGAATGAGAGGGCTTGGACAATGGTTCCCACGCGGGCCCATTGAATTTCTCCGCGGGAGTATGCAGGTTTCCTCACGATGTTATTAACCTACAATCGGCAAAAAACCTTTTTTTTTTATTATTATTTGTCAGAACATAGGTTTATAATAATGGCCATATTATGTATAGATTAATTCGTCTCACTATGCTTTGCCTGACGGCATACAAATAGCGTGCATTATAGTATGCAGCATGCTCCTCTAGGTACATACATACAGTCAGCTTGTATTAAATGTTTTTTTTTACACACTTTCAGGTTTGTTCAGTAGGCAGCCTGGTCGTTCTGGGCCCGGCAAAGAGTCACTTGGAACTTGGGCCCACTAATTATAAGCGAGGCGAGGTATGAATAATTTATGGGTTGACCCGAATGAGCTTGACGACTAGTAACTCCAAATTTGGAAGTTTTCCAAGGGAACTATATTAGCTTAAAATATGGCTGCTGTTGAGCTTTTGCGTTTCGCGAACTTTTTGCAGCTTTAAGTTGGGAAACTTCAGCCTAAGTTTGGCACTAACCCGAATCAAGTTTTACCTTGCAAAAAGGCGCAAACCGGTTCGTTTAACAGTCCTGCGGGGACACAATAAAAACTAATGTCATTGCCACAACATAAAATTTGTGAATATTTCCGGAATTAATCGCTCCCAAATTAGCATAACTTGCGCCCCCCCCCCCCCTTAAAAACCCCTTAGTAGGTAAATACTTTCAACGGAAATTATTTGCCACATGATCGGAAATACCGTTTTTGAGTTCTTGCCGAAAAACTGCGCTTCTCAACAAAAGGACGTAAATGCCATGAAGATACGTCCTTCTCATGGGTCATTTCAATGCAGTAGGTAGGTAATGGTTACGGAACCCCTATACTAGGCACGGCCCGAGATGCTCTTGTACGGTTTTTTTATTGTCTTAAAAAAGAAGAAAAATTCGTAGTTCCTCAAGTTCAGTTACGTTTCGAAACATTTCAAAAAACGATAAACGGGCGGAGACATGAATTAAAAAAACCTAATGTTTCCTAAAATAGCGCAAACATAAGTATATCACTAATAGAGCCAATAGCGTACACAACAACCGAATCCATTATATAATTCAAGACACTAAATATAGCAGGTCAATCAAAACAAAATAGGTCACGAGAACCGAACCGAAAATATTACTGTTAAACAACAATACGTCCTGATTACACATTAAACATGCAAATGACAAATGAAGAGGCAATTTGACTAACCTGGTTTGAATAATGTACGTGCCCGATTTGATTCAGCCATCGATCTGATGACCTATTACCGACAATGCTTCCGGAATAGAGGTAAGAGGTTACTGGCCAGTAGGTGTGACCTATGGCCTCTCAAACAGAGGGAGCGCCGGCTCGCACCTCTGAGCTTTTTCGGAATTTATGTGCGTAATTACGTTTGTAACAACACAAACTTTTCAGTCAAGGAAAACTGCACACTCCTGCGAAGTTGTTCAATGGTGTGTGTGGAATTCCCGATCCAATCAGGCCGCGTGGGAACTATAGCCCAAGCCGTCTCGTTTTGAGAAGAGGCCTGTGAGTAGAGGGACGTGAAACAAAGCTGATGATGGTGGTGATGATGATATGGCCACAATGGAACAGTGGGACTCAAAATGACGTAGGAATAGTGATCAGCAATTACTATGAAATGCCCTGTATAAGAATATCTGATCATTGGTTGAAAATAAATGATTGCCTACATAAAGATCCGATGGGTTGCGGCCGACATAAATATCGTTTTTGTGTAGGTAATGGCGTAAGTATCGGACACCGAGTCCGTTCAAAATATACCAAAATTATGTGTTAACTGTAGAGAAACAAAACCATCGTATAACATAAACCGCATAAATATCTGGCACGATACAAAATCAAAAATACTTATATCACCATATCATCACCCCGCAAACCCCGATCACGTAACGTCATCAGAATCTATTGACAGCGGGATTTTGAGGTCCCGTTTTCGTAAAAGTTCCTATCAATAAAAAACTGAAACGGGCTTACCGAAATCGAATGTAAAACTTTCTGTAGCAACATTATCACTGGGGGAATAAACGTTTGTCTCACAATGAGGGCTATCACTAGACAAAAATCCGCTGGGATCGCTAGTGGCGAGTGAGGTCTGCCTGTCATTCTCCACCAATGAGAGACAAGCTACTGGCCTATGATTGGTGGAAATTAACAGATGTAGACCACATACACGACACTAGCAATTTTAGCCGGATTTTTGATTCGAGATAGCTCTCATTCTTTCATTACGTTAAAAATCTGACAGTTGGGTACGAAGAAAGTTAGCGCTCTCATTTGATTTTTAAACACTTACGCGTGATCCAAGAACAAATCAACTCAACTTCAACTTTTTTGTTTATGGCAACCAGTCGCTTTATAGGTTAGCAACCATTACTGCCAATGACTCCTGACAACAGCATAATGCATGACGTGTTTGACCAGTTTTAAACCGACTTCAAAAAAAGGAGGAGGTTCTACGTTCCACTGTATGTATTTTTTTTAATGTTCATCGATTACTCCGTCAATTGTAGACCGATTTAAAAAAAAAAATTATCCGAAAGTGTATACTCCTGAGGTGGTCCCATTGTCACCAAGTCATGATCTGATGATGGGATCCTAGGGAAATCGAGGGCAACCCTCAAATTTTACAGGCACGTACTATATGTTTCATATGTTTTCTAAGGTTATTCAAGTATTTGCGTCTGGTAGTCATCATCTCATGATGATGAGCTGATGATGGAAGGTACAACTCCTTAGCGGTTAGGAGTTGGAGGATAATTCTGAAAATGTTAAATCATTATTCGAAAGGGTATACTCCTGAGGTGGTCCCAATGTCACCAAATTATGATCTGATGTTGGGATCTCAGGGAAATCGAGGGCAACCCTCAAATTTTATAGGCACATATCATGTGTTTCATATATTTTTTAAGGCTATTCAAGTATTTGCGTCCGGTAGTCATCATCTCATGTTGATGAGCTGATGATGGAAGGTACAACTCCTTAACGGTTAGGAGTTGGAGGATAATTCTGAAAATGTTAAATCAACGTAAAATTGTCAAATAAAAATCTTTCAACAAAAAAGTAAAACCGCCTTCAAAAAAAAACCTTGGAAAAAAAACCTAAAATAATCCTCTAAAATAATCATTATAAATAAATGAAATAAAATAAAATGCGTTTATTTCGGACAACAGAAACTAAAGCCTAAAGTTTTATGGCCTAGCACTAAGCAGCAGAAATATGAAGTCGGTGCTTCATTCAAAGAATATTCCGCTCGCACCGCACCGACTTCATATTTCTGCTACTTAGTGCTAGGCCATAAAACTTTAGGCTTTAGTTTCTGTTGTCCGAAATAAACGCATTTTATTTTATTTTATTTATTTATCATTATTTTACGTTTTTTTTCTAAGGTTTTTTTTTTGAAGGCAGTTTTACTTTTTTTAATTTGTCGGTTCCAAAATGGGGTAGCTATAGGTATAGGACTCACAAAAAATATGTTCAACGGAACTCTTCTTTCGTATGTCTGTCGAGAACAAATCAATAGCATTGTTGTTTGTTGATTTAAAACTGTGCCCATGTCACGTGAGAGTCATGTCATCCTAATATAACAATTTACCATCGTCAGTCTTTTTTACGTCCCACTGCTGGGCACAGGCCTCCTCTCTGGATGAGAGGGCTTGGGCTATAAGTTCCCACGCGGGACCACTGCGGATCGGCAACTTCACACACACCATTGAATTTAAGATAGAATAATTCATCATCATCATCATCATGTCAGCCGAAAGTCGTCCACTGCTGGACATAGGCCTCGCTCAAGGCTCTCCACTCAGACCGGTTTTGTGCTATATGTGAATCATTTTCTGAGGCTAAAATTGACTAGGCCATTACTCCACGTGAAAGCAATAAGCAATGCATCGCCGCTTTTAATCTCATTCGTTTAAAAACGAAATGGCGTCTCGCAAAGCGGCTGAAAGCTGAAAATTAACGCTAACCGTAAATAATAGCGCAGATGAATTCGCGAGATTTTTGCTGTAATTGAGTCAGCGCAAAACATTGAGGAGGCTGTTCACAGTGCCGGTGCTGCAATTAACAAGTGACCCAGTTGCAAGAGGCCAAAGAAAAAGCGTTAAATTAAAAATAAAAACTAACCCAACCAACTTAGATAAGTTGAAAAACCACCGACGTTGTCATTTCATAGTTTTATAACTCAAAATCAAAAACGGCTGAACTGTACCCAGTTTTATTAAACTCAGCTAAGTACTAGCCGCGTCGAAATACACTGGTGTCTAACAAACACGTGTTTAGAGCCGAGTTGTTTACTACCCAAAAAAACCGGCCAAGTGCGAGTCGGACTCGCGCACGAGGGTTCCGTAGAAAGATTTTAACGCTTTTCCCCAGTGTTTTAAGAAGTCCAGTGTTAGCAGAGCCTTGCTCTTAAGCAAAGTGTACGCAGTGTGGGGTCAACTTATATTGGTCTGTGAAATCATCAGACAGACATAAAAAAAATAAGATTTTGAGACTTTTCGGAGTGGTTGTGCTATAAGAGCTACCTTCATACCAAATTCCAAGTTTCTAGGACATCAGGAAGTACCCTTTAGGTTTTTGGAAATCGGCAATTTGTATGGAAATAGATTTTTTAATGACTGTATCTTTTGATTGCGTTGACTTAGAAGGTTGATTTTTTTCACGGCTTCAAGGAACCGCATTTGATATTAATTTCAGCATGCTACCTCCACGCGTTCTAGTGAAAAAGGGTCTTGACAGACAGACAGACGGACAACAAAGTGATCATATAAGGGTTCCGTTTTTTCCTTTTGAGGTACGGAACCCTACAAACTAACCCAACCAACTTAGAAAAGTTAAACAACCCTTGACATTGTCATTTCAAAGTTTTATAACTCAAAATCAAAAACGGCCGAACTGTGCCCACTTTTATTAAACTCAGCTGAGAACTAGCCGCGACGAAATCCGTTCCGATGCCACAGACAGATACACAGATACACTGGTGTCTAACGAACACGTGTTTAGTGCTGAGCTGTTTACTGCCCAAAAAATACAATAAAACTACGAGACCTTATACATAACAAGAAAAATCTCGATAGCGCGATTCAGAATCGTGCTAGCGCTATCTGTCGGAACACAACAGAACTAATATCTTATTAGCTATTTATACACTTGGTCAAACTTATAACACTCCTTTTTTGCGTCGAGGGTATAAAACAAGCATGAATAGTCCAGGAATAGCGCCATAAGGGTACAAAATACGAATCCTACTTTAATATGGTAAGTATTTGCCTTTGAAAACTCCTATTTTCTTACCATTATAAGGTGGACAAATAAAGGGGTGGAGAAACGAATCATTCGTTGTTACACTCAGATACGTACGAAATTTTACATTATTGTGATAAGGGTTTGCGGCTATCGGTTTTAGAACAATTGGAAATAATTAGGTACAACAACATGGGGTCTATTATTAATGAACAAGTTAATTTGGTTTCTTCGCCTTTGTTACGACTTGGTTCTAATTTTAATAATGTGTCATAGTAATAATGAGAACATGACTTCTCTTTTTACCGTACTCGGTTAAAAATAACGGGGTACCGGGCGTAAAATAAAAATAAAAAGGGTAGTTTGGAATTCATTTCTTAAAAAAGGGTAGTTTAGGACTTACATAAAAGGGTAGTTTGGAATTTATAAAATATTAGTGGGTACGTTGGTATTGTCATTAACTAAGTTGAGTACATGGTTTACATATGTCAGTAGTGGAAGTGGTGGCATGTTTAGCGGTTGTTGTTGTGCTTCGTAAATGGCCTCGTGGAGAGTGCCGAAACGCGTCAGCGTTTAGTATAGTGGTGGTGGTGATAGTTGGGTCTGTGTGGCATGTGTTGTTTCGTGTAGCAGTGGAGGCGGAGGTGTTGCACGGAAACATACATTTGCCGCACAGATATAACTATTTGTCATTAGTGGTCGCGGGTGAGCAAAGTAATTGTTTTTTAGTTCATAAATATGGACCTCCGCAAAGTAACGCCTGATTCAATAAATTAAATAAAACGGAGTCTAGAGCGGTATTCTACTTGCTTACTTAGTGGCCCGTATTGCGCGCGAGCCGAACTATTTGAAGGAAATTTAAATGCTTGTTTGTTCCATAGCCGCTGCCATTTCATAGGAATATCATATTTATTCGAATAACAGGGAAGTACCGATTCGTTGATTAAATTTTGCAGTTTATATGTCTGCTTTTATGATTCGATTGCTTAGTTGATTGAAATTTTTAGCAAGCAAATTTTGTTCGTGTATATGCAGTTTTTATTAACCCCTGACGAAGAAGAGTCTGACCTGTGTATCTGTGGATCTGTCTGTGGCATCATAGCACACAAACGGATGGATCGATTATGATTCGGTTTTTTTTAATCGAAAGCTAGTTTAATCGAGACGGTTCTTAGCTAAGTTTCCATAAAATCAGTTCACCCGTTTTCGAAATATTGAAATTTAAAATACCAATGTCGGGGGTTTTTCAACTTTTATAAGTTGGTTAGGTTATGCTCCTATTTAATAAGACTTGATAGAGAATAAAAGCGGCAACGATTATAATGCCCCTTCGGTAAATGAAATGGCATATGGCATGTCTGGTCTCTAGTTCATTAAAGTTACAAAGTCAATTAAAAATTACAATTCGGTGTAAATCGGTGATATAAAGAGTTTTTGTTTCATCATCATCCTATTTATGTACCCACTGCTGGGCACAGGCCTCCTCGCAAGATGAGAGGGCTTGGGCTACAGTTCCCACGCGACCCAGTGCAGATTGGGAACTACACACACACGGTGTTTTCCTTCCCCGAAAAGCTCATGATAAATTACAAATGTAATGTCGCACATAATTTCCGAAAAACTCAAGAGGTGTGGGCCGGGGTTTGAACCCACGACCCTGCCTGCGCTTGAAAGGCCATAGGTCCAAACCACTAGGCTATCACTGCTTTTATTTTAGCCCGTTTTATATTGGCTATGACATATTGGTCAAATTGTCACCGTCATCAGTGTTAATCAGTGTTAATTGACTCTGTCACGTTTTTGTTTACGTTTATGTTTTGTTTACGTTTATGTTTATTTTGTTTTTGTTTAAGCATCTTCGACTGAAGTCTTTTATACGACATAAAACTTTTTTTTTTTTTTCAATACATTAAACATTTTAAACCACTGTTAAAGAATCATTTCTTTACAAGTCATCATTAACAAAGGACGCGTTAAATTGTGGATCGATCAATGGGCTAACATAACAGCTCAAGCTAACATAACCTCCGTACTCTAAATTGATGAACGCACTCGTAATCATGTCTCGAGCAATCATAAAACAAAAGACGAACACGTTGGGATGCCCACGCACTTTCTCTTGCCCGTACCGTAGTACTTATAGTATAGGAATAGATTTAAAGCACATGGACGGATCCTTCGATACTCCGAGCATGACACTTTTTTTATGAATCTAAAAAACAAATTTTGAAACCAACTTTTGTATTTTTATTTTTACGGTCATACATACCGTTCGAAATTATTTTTCAAATTTAAAACTGAAGCTAATACATAATGGCGTAGATGCGGTGGCGTGGTTGGTAGCGCGTCCACGTTATGGTGGAGGTCTGGGTTCAAATCCCAGTTCGAAAATAAATTTAAGTTAACAAACAAATAAACTCGAATAAATTCATTTAAATTTGAAATGGGTAAACAAATACTGTGGAACAATAAAATTTACACTAGTTGACCCAGTTACAAACTAGGCAAAGCCTGTACTATAGGTACTTAACGACGGATAAACGTACATACAGTTAAATACATACAAAACATCCAAAACCCGAGACCAAACATATGTATTCGTCATACAAATATCTGCCTCGACCGGGGATCGAGCCCAGCACCGAAAAGTAGAGTTTAAATTTGAATGACAAGCTATATGAAAATTGTACAAAAAAAAAATATTATATTGAAAAAAAAAAAGGAATGGATAAATACAGTATTTCGGTTACAATCAGTCAAGTGATCAAATGATAAATTCGCTATGTCCACAACTCAATACACACACAAAAAGTATAACATTGTTTCAAAATACAATTTCACTTAACCTGTCAAGAGATCAAAATATTAACAACACATATTCAATTCAATCATTATTAAAATTTCCTTAATAGCTCATACAAAAAACCCTTTAAAGCCCCTTTAACAGACCCAATGAATCGAAATCCGTAATCTCACATCCCAAATTCCTTCCGCAAACAAATAATTCCTCGAATTCACGATTAACCCCTTACCACCCCTTTATCTCCCTTATAACAAGGTTCTGCAGCATCAAAACACAAGTGATAACTACCTTCACAATACAGGCGTTATGTAGCCTATGTACGTCAGCTCAGCGGCGCCCGAGACCATTAAGACGTTACATTAAGCCCTATCGTGCCAAACTGAATGTTCCCCATTTCCCTTACGTCAAGTAACAATCTAAGCACGGCCCCCTGAATAAATCAGGCCCTGCACCTCTGATCCCTTAAATAAGTACGCTCTCGTGTGTGAAATATCGAGTGCGTCTGGCTTTCGTGATATGTGCGTCAAGCTGGCGGGGCCGCGGGAGAGAACTACTCGTGATGAATGATGAGAGTTATGCATATTATCGTGTAGTTAAGATCAATGTATCAAATCTTTGTGTTAAAGCAACTAATCTGATGAAAAGGTAAATTTTCAAGCTCAAGCTCAAGGTCAAGCTCTTGCAAATGAGTCGTATGTTGATAATGTATAAAAACAATACACTCTTTTTCTTTGGGCAGTCGTGTAAAAAAGCAAATACGCGAATATAAAATCGGTTCTTTTGTAAAAATATCTAGATTTTCAGATTACTACTTTTGATGACTTAGGTTGCAAAAATTACGTAAATGAGTTTTGATTTTCCTTTAAAACTAAACCCAACAACAACAATAAATAATCCTCCCAGCCATTCAAAATTTCATTCAGGTTTAAAATAAATAAATAATAAATAAACATAGTGGGACAATTGACACCAATTAACCTAGTCCCTAACTAGGCAAAGCCCGTACTATGGGTACTAGATAACGGATAAACATACTTATATAGATAAATACATACTTATATACATATTAAACATCCAAGACCCGAGAACAAACATTCATATTCATCATACAAACATCTGCCTCGACCGGGGATCGAACCCGGGACCTCAAGCTTCATAGTCAGGTCAAATAACACAATCAGCCAGACAACTAAAATAAAACCACAAACTACCCCACTCCGCGGTAAACCTAAAACAACAAAGAAAATCCAATTTGCAAATCAAAACATACACATTCTAATTTGACACATGCCTCGTAATCTACTTTTAAATCACAAGTCGTCGGGCTCCGCTGAATTCACGCGCGCGCCTCCATTGGAATTCACAGCGCGCGCCGCGGCAAGTGACACGTACGGCGCGCATCCTTCAGGGCCCGCCGCCCCGACGCACACCTCGCGTTATACAGCGTGTATCTAAGAAATTAACTTGTGCGATGAACAATTTCGGAGCATAAATTGATGGAGAAGTGGGTGGCTTCAATAAGCCGGTAAGGAGATAGCTTTTTCATGCTAATGGGGTGTTCGTTTTACAGTTGTGTAATTGCAACTAAGTTGTCGTGAGAAAAGAGTTGCGAAACTTAAGTGGCAGTGGGCGGGGCACATTGCTCGGAGATCTGATGGCCGAAGGGGTCAGAAGGTTCTCGAATGGCGTCCAACAAGATGAAGCGACGACCTGGTAAAGATCGCGGGACCGCGGTGGATGCGGAAAGCACAGGCCCGGTCTGAGTGGAGAGCCGCGGCGGAGGCCGCCGTCCAGCAGTGGACGTCTTTCGGCTGACATGATGAGAAAAGATTTCTGTTAAAAAAAACGTTTTTAATGAAGCTGTTTTTGCCGACTGTACTTTTTGTTAGCTGGTATTCGTATTGTCACCAAACTTACATATCTATACCAAACTTACATATCTATACCAAACTTACATATCTATACCAAACTTACATATCTATACTAAACTTACATATCTATACCAAACTTACATATCTATACCAAATTTCAAGTTAATCCGAGGACCGGAAGTGTGTCAAATTTTTGCAACATTCGACCCAAACATACATAATACATTGCAAGTTAATAAAAATCTTGTAAAAAAAAAAACTGAAGTTGTTAGACTAAGCAGACGTAACAGAATAAATTTATGTAAAACAGATTCGTTAATAATTTACAAATGTTAATGTTTTATGCAAATTAGTGTTTTTCCACTTGTTGATAATAAAACAATGTCAAACCGTGAAAATGTTTATTGCTATTTAGTTGACAGATACATAGGCACGCTGTAAATATTCATACATCTGCATTGATTGAAAATTAAATGCTTCCGCTATATTTTTTTTAGCAATTTGCGTTTGTTTAACGTTATTATTACATCATCATCGTCATCATCATTATTACATAATATTAGATATTGGATAACATATTATATAGTAGAAAAACCTGCTAAGCCCGAGTCGGACTAGCGCATCGAAGGTTCCGTATCTAAAGATTTTCGGATTTTTTCCTTAACTAACTAACTTGTGTTGTGTGCTTCGTGCCTTAGTGACAATTGTCCCAAAATACTATACGTCACCAGGCCCCCTTTACATAAACGTGACAGGTGACAAATGACAACGACAATTCGTCCTACACTTCAAAGTTAATATGAAGTCTGGTAATACAAATACTTTTCAAGCCAGTATAACCTACACCAAACTGTCGTTGTCATTTGTCACCTGTCACGTTTATGAAACGGGGGCCTGATAGACACAAAAATGGTAGTAAGTATGTGTCAATTCCGAAACAAAATCAAGGTCAGGCTATCTACCTAACATGTTCAACGTTTAACTACCATACCATTTGTAACTACTACAATACACACCCGAGAATCTACTATAAAATATGTAAATTAGAAAACAATGTTAAAGTCATTAAACTCGTAAAGTTAATTTCCCTACGTCGTCACTTCCTTGAAATTTGATGGGTTATAAAAGTGAAATAACAATGGATTACCTTATTCGGGTCAAATTGTACGTGTATAATTTTATAACGGTATATAACGTCGTATGTGGGTATTATGCTTTACACGCGGTTAAGTATCGAGTAGTTCGCTCGTTCCCAACTCGTTAGTACTCTCAAGGTGCAAAGTTCACTCAGAGTTTACGAAGCAATGCACCTGACATAGCTCAAATCGGTATCAGGAAACTACGTACAGTCGAACTATTTGATTCCTTATCTAACTCTCAGTAGGACGTTTTCACAATGTCATAAGGATTTTCCTTGTGAGGCAACGCGATGTCACCATGTCATTTTCTACGAAAAGGTTCTGCAATGGATGACGATTCAGTTGGTTCAATAGTACAATCAGCAGCAAAAATCGCTAAGCAACCGAGGCGGCCTCAATGATCTAAGCACGGCTCTATTGTTATAGACATAAGAGCTTGTGCAGATCATTGTGACCGCTTCGGTTGCTCAGCTAAGCACGGCTCTATTGTTATAGACATAAGAGCTTGTGAAGATCATTGTGACCGCTTCGGTTGCTCAGCTAAGCACGGCTCTATTGTTATAGACATAAGAGCTTATGCAGATCATTGTGACCGCTTCGGTTGCTCAGCTAAGCACGGCTCTATTGTTATAGACATAAGAGCTTGTGAAGATCATTGTGACCGCTTCGGTTGCTCAGCTAAGCACGGCTCTATTGTTATAGACATAAGAGCTTGTGAAGATCATTGTGACCGCTTCGGTTGCTCAGCTAAGCACGGCTCTATTGTTATAGACATAAGAGCTTATGCAGATCATTGTGACCGCTTCGGTTGCTCAGCTAAGCACGGCTCTATTGTTATAGACATAAGAGCCTGTGAAGATCATTGTGACCGCTTCGGTTGCTCAGCTAAGCACGGCTCTATTGTTATAGACATAAGAGCTTGTGAAGATCATTGTGACCGCTTCGGTTGCTCAGCTAAGCACGGCTCTATTGTTATAGACATAAGAGCTTGTGAAGATCATTGTGACCGCTTCGGTTGCTCAGCTAAGCACGGCTCTATTGTTATAGACATAAGAGCTTGTGAAGATCATTGTGACCGCTTCGGTTGCTTAGCCACTTTTGCTGCTGACTGTACCAATTGGGTTTTAAACGATAAGGTTTAAGTTTTTAGTTTCATTGAAGTTAAATGATTGTTATTCATCCATTTCAACCGATTTTGCTCGCATTTTACGATCCCAGGACATTAGGCACCTCATCCTAACTAATATTATAAATGCGAAAGTAACTCTGTCTCTCTGTCTGTCTGTTTGATACTTCTTCACGGGAAAACTGCTGCACCAATCTAGATGAAATTTGGCAGGAATATAGTTTGAATATTGAGAAATAACATAGGCTACTTTTTATTCGGGAAAATTATACAGTTCCCGCGGGATAGCGATAACCGAAATCTACGCGGACGAAGTCGCGGGCAACAGCTAGTTAGTTTATAAAGACAGACTCACTATAAAAAGGAAAAGTATACACAAATGGTGTCACCTTAATCTGTAACAGCATTTGAAAGAAGGCAAACGAAGTACAGTTTTAAATGATGGCATGCGAATATTTCCTTCGAATAATGACTTTGTGATGGCGTGAGCGTTAAAATTCATTTAATCTGCGGACGCATCAGTACAGTCGTTAATGACACAAACTTGTCAATGCCAAGTTTTTTGTTACTTGTCATAGTTGTCATAGTTGTGCCTAATCGCTTTGAGCACTTGACATGAGCAACAACAAATGAAGGGTACATGGAAAGAGCATGCCTAGTCACCTTTGCAACTTTTTGAGTTATCGCGATTTGAAAGTTTGTAAAGATGTAATTATCCATATAATTTCCGTGCTCATCTTTTTTTAAAGTGATAAAAAAGTCAAGTTACATGAACGTTTCTATTTGAATTTGAGTGGTAACTTATAGTCTATTGAGTGCTCTATATTTTGTATTTTTAGATTAAAATCTGGTTTAAAAAAAAAAATACCAGACATGTTATTTCCGCGTGTACTCTTCAAATTTAGGTCCGTTATTCCAATGTTATTCACCGTAAGACAAATTTAATAAAAATGTGTGAAAAAATTGTTTTACAATGGCCTAATACAAAACGTGCGTGACAGTTTGACCGTTGATTCAAAACTTAAAATAAACGGTTTATAAAGAGGTCGTAAAAGTTAAACGTATGGTTATTAAGTAGTTAAATGAAGATAGTCGAACCATTGACATTAACTGTTTCAAATTTGTCACACGGTGAATACAACATTATGAAATAACGGAAATAACATATCTAGTCGCTTTTTTAAAACTACATTTTAATCTCAAAATGTAGAGCACTCAATAGACTATAAGTTACCAGTCAGTTACAGATACAAATATTTATGTAAGTAACTTGTCTTATTGCCACTTTAAAAAAAAATATGTAAACGAAAATTATATGGACAGTTACATCGTTCCAAACTTTCAAATCGCGATAACTCAAAAAGTTGCTAAGGTGATTGATAAGACATGTTCTTTTCGTGTGTACCTTTCATTTGATTAGTATTTTAAGGCTTTCTTTTTGAGAAAATATTGACTAAGTACATAAAATTATAATATCCATAGATAAACTTGTCCCCGAGGCCCGAGTTCGAAGCGCCTCAGCAATCTCACCCAGCTCTGATTAGCAGCTTCTCCACTAAATTACATTTCGCCCAAAACAAGGCTGTGGGAGGGAAATGAGTAATTAAAATGTTCAAAAGTAATTCTGCGCTCATGGGAGCACTGAGTTTGCTCCAAGCCTCATTTCTTGTGCGAAATTTCATTCCATTCTTAAACCGTCTTGGGACTGCGCAATTAGGTCCATTTAGTTCTGCTTTCTTATTGTTAACAAGATTTATGTTCCATTATTTCATATAAAAAAAAAACCGAGGCGCGAAAATATTCACACCACGCTCTTAATGATGAAGAAAGTTATAAAAACAATTGTTGTGACGAAGTCAACGAGATAGTCATCATCATCATCATCATCTTGTCAGCCGAAAGACGTCCACTGCTGGACATAGGCCTCCCCCAAGGCTCTCCACTCAGACCGGTCTTGTGCTTTCCGCGTCCACCGCGGCCCCGCAATCCCTACTAGGTACGCTCCATTTTGTTAGAGGCCTACCGACAGCTCGCCTCCCGGTCCGTGAGACGTAGGGTAATGGTAATTACATATACACATCGATGATCAAATTGATCGATCGACGAATATTGACATAATGATGACGAATATTGACAATAATGAGATACTCATTACGTTATGGATGGATATGAGTGTTTTTGTAGTGGGAGAGCCATACTGTAGGTATTTGCTGCCGTACGAATGGGCCGGCTTGTCCGGGGAAGAATACCACCCTCTCGCAGAAAATCGGCGTGAAGCAACAGCACCCCTGTTGCGTTTCGTTCGGTCAGTGAGAGTGACGGATGCCCGATTCCTCCCCCCTTTTCTTCTATCCCGTTTCCTCCTTAAAAGCCGGCAACGGACTAATGACTCTCTTGGGGTTGCTGGTTCTTATGGGTGGCGGTGATCGCTTACCATCAGGTGACCCGCTTGGTCGTTTTCCTCCCTCTTTCAGTATTTTTTTTTCTTGCTATTTTTAAAATTATAAACTGGAACGTAAATATACATAAAAAAAGGACTTTGAATATCGGTCTACAATTGACGGAGTAATCGATGAACATACATAATAAAAAAAAAAACATACAGTGGAACGTAGAACCTCCTCCTTTTTTGAAGTCGATTAACAAAGAGGAAGGCGCGGAGGTGTATGAACTAAGAAACCCGTAGTACAGCAAGCTGCGGATAATACCTGGATATTTTGTAACAACGGTTTATTTTTACAAAAAAAAAACATTCAGCAATTGACCCTTATCCCACCTGAAAGAACGTGGAGACGAGACAGTTGCTAACCATTAGTTCAGAAACAGCCTTCACTATAATATCCAACGGGACCGAGATTATAATCTGTTTGAAAATGCAGACAACGGTAGAAAATTATATTCCTGCAGGGCAGTACTGATTGGGAAAGATGAAGCGATTCGTTTTGTGCGAGCCAATGCATACTCTATACCTACCAGTCTGTAGGTACTTATTTAAAAGCAGAGTAGCACCATCTTTCAGTTGAACATTTCTTTGCAACATATTTTATTTTAACTTTAATCTCATTTGGACTTAAGCTTTAAAAACTTAAGGTTCAAACTAAGGAAGCCCGAGTTGGTCACATAAGACCTTTGGGAAACCGCACAGCGGTTTTAAATTTACAGTTCAACTGTAAACCAACCTTGAAGTTAAAGAATGGAGAAAAATCTGAGATCGTACGTTTCAAAGTGAATAATCAGGTCTTCCAACTTCGCCGATACATTACCAGTGCTGCAACGATGGAAGGATATCGATGCATTCAATTTTATATTGGAAAACGATTTACAATACCATAGTGAAATAAAAACGGATCACTCACGTATATAAGTCGAGTTTAGTCCGACATGTTGCGGACTAATTCGTAGTCCTTCCTCTGGGAGCGCACGACCCAGCATGCCGGGCTAAACGGCACGGCACGGGCACGTGAGTGATCCGTTTTTATTTCACTATGATTGAGTCTCACGATGATAAGCCGTGATAGCCCAGTGGTTTGACCTATCGCCTCTGAAGCAGAGGGTCGAGGGTTCAAACCCCGGCTCGCACCTCTGAGTTTTTCGGAATTTATGTGCGAAATCATATCATATCATGAGCGTTGCGGTGAAGGAAAACATCGTGAGGAAACCTGCACACTCCTGCGAAGCAATTCAATGGTGTGTGTGAAGTTCCCAATCCGCACTGGGCCCGCGTGGGAACTATAGCCCAATCCCTCTCATTCTGAGAGGAGGCCTGTGCCCAGCAGTGGGACGTAAATAGGCTGACGATGATGATGAGTCTCACGGTAGTTTCATGATTTACTTTACCTACCTTTTATTACAGATGTTCCGTAAGTTTTAAATTGATCAAAAATTACCAAATACAATAAAAGAACTCTTTATTGAAGAAAACATAAAAAGGTACACAGAAAATTGAAGGTAGCAAGGAGGTCGAGAGAGAGAGAGGAGTCGAGGAGGGAGAGATGATTAGTGCAACTCTTAAGTTTGGTGATGATGAAAGAAAATACAATAACATTAGCACAAAATACACATAATTATAATATACTAGTACCTAAATTAGAATTAAATGTATAATTGACAACATTTCATATTTTTCACAATTGGAAATTAATATAGGTATCGAAAGGGCTTTGCCTCCTGAACACACCACTATGTTTATAAAAAAATAATATTACTTTTTTTTTTAAATACAAGAGAATAAAATAAAATTACCAATTCTACCAAAACTACGCAAGAATGGGTGTAATACCTTTGCCTTTTTCAAACAAACCATAAGCACAACAATAATTTGACATGACACATTATTATGTTTGACAATGTCAGATTTGACATCTTGGGTTTTGATTTTTTGATCGTGACAAGACAAAGGAAATCGATCCATCCTAGCGTAGTTTCGGAGTTACGTCCTTTTGGAATAAGCACCTTTTAATAAATTAATTACAAATCCTAATGAAAATTCAAAATCGTGGGTTTGCTCCTCTTTCAAAGTAGATGGCAGACAATTAATCAAATTATAGACTCAAAAATATGAAATGTTGTCAATTGCGAAAGCATTTTCCATTATCCGTCTTATTCATTCACATTATTGCAACTACGTGCGTAATTTACTTGCGTCAACGCAGAGGGTCGAGCACGACTTTACGAAAGCTGCGTAACGTAAAGTCGAATAGTAAACATTGTCGAGTTTGTATGACAGTTTGGAACAGCGCCCGCCCGTGAGCGCATTTGGAACAAAAATTTTGTATAAGGTTTCTCGATCTCGATACGATAACCGTAACGTTACGCAGCTTTCGTAAAGTCGTGCTCGACCCTCAGCATTGGATTTAAAATACGAAAATCATAAGGGAATAATTATACCAGAGCCCTACAGAGACTTGATTGCTTTATTCTTAACTGCACATTTTTCCACCCAGTCTTATTCCTCACATTCATTATGCACTCGTGGCAAAATTTAAATAGGAAATGCAGTGCATATTTAAGCTAAGCGTGACACAAAAAATTGCATCCCCACCACTCTATTCAAATTTGCATGGTAAAGACACACGAGACCGAACTTTGCGAAGTCGGGTAACAATGTAAAACTGAAACGATGTCGACACAAGTTCTCGCAGACGGTCTCTAGGCACTGGGCATCTAGTCTAACGCTAACGCGTACGTTTGCGTTACCTGTGAAGGGGAATATGTATGTGGTTTCCGCCGTAACTTGGGCATTGAATTTAGAAGTTACGGACAAAACGGGTTTGGGGAATGGAAATGATGACCTTTGGAGACCTTTTACTGACAAAACGTGTGGCGTCGTCTTAAAATAAATGCATTCCTGAAATGTTTATAAAATTTTGTTTTTATTAGGTCTAGGCAATAGAATGGCCTGGAATGAGTATGGATCTGAGAGGATACTTGTGCCCAGCAGGGGGACATAAATAGGCTGATGGTGATGATGAATAGAATGGCATGACGCGACATCGTGTGACGACCTTCAATTCAATTGGTCATTCAACTTATAAGAGAATAGTCACAAAAAGTTGTTTTATTACAACTGAAATCTGCTCTTGGTCCCAAAGATTAAATGGGTAAGTGCATTCCATTTCTAAACTAATGGAAGACTCATTTATAACGGTTACTCACGTAAATAGAACTAAGTTATTAAATTTAAGTCTTCGTCGACTTTCAAGCAACCATTTGGCACAGCTCCACAATTTTTACTTTTGCTAAACAAAATTAATAAAAGTTTCAAATGTCTATTTCGGCAAGCAAGTTGGGACCTGTTCGATTTATTTGTATAAAAGGCATAATAGCGACTCTCAAAGGGCAAGCGAAGAACGAAATATAAAAATAACAGACGGTTCCGTGACCAAATACACGTGAGTAATAAATATAACTGTACAAACTATCGTTTATAGTTTTAGACTTTTTAAGTCGCCATAGCTCTATCCGCAGAATGTATCATTTCGTCTGTATGGCTAAACTTGACAGTTTTGACAGAACACTGAATTTGTAATTACTTTACAAGAACATAAAAACTAAACTTAATCCAATTAGCCCCCTTAGTGTCGTGGACGCCCATCGGCGTCCTTTAATTACCTGAACAGAATGCCGTGAACGCCGATAGGCGCCCTTTTATTACAGAAGCGCGGCATCGCGGCAAAGTACAATTAATAGGTAAATTGAAACTCGACGCAGAAAAGTTGACATTATATTCCATAAGTGTACATAAACCAGCATGTATAATAAACAAAAAAAAATATATATCATGGAACAATTGACACCAATTGACCTAGTCCCAAACTAGGCAAAGCTTGTACTATGGGTACAACGTGGGGGTGGGGGACAACGGATAAACATACTTAATAATTACACAGATTAAACGTCCAAGATCCCAGAATAAACACGCGAGACGCAAAACTTTCAATACCTTTAACATTAATAAAGACCTCACGGAACCCAAAAGGTCGCATGAAAAAATACTCCAGAACAAAGGAAATAAGGTATTCGTAAAATGACCAGGCAGACATAACATCACAAAAGATCCCAGGGGACACAAAAGAGGCAAAAAATAGGGGTTTTTTTACCGAGGTTAAGACGTGGGCCAAGTATGGAAGAAATATGTTAATTAGGAAGAGTTATGTGTCAAGGCGACAAGTTCGGTTTTGTGGCAAGTGGCTGTTAGAAAGTGGCAAAAAACTAAATAAAAGAATTTGTAGGTGATTGACCCTTAAGCTGACGAGCTGTCGGTAGGCCTCCAACAAGATGTAGCGACGACCTAGTAAAGATCGCGGGACCGCGGTGGATGCGGAAAGCACAGGACCGGTCTGAGTGGAGGCCTATGTCCAGCAGTAGACGTCTTTCAGCTGACATGAGGATGATGATGATCCTTAAGCTTGTTGGTTTAGCCAATTCGTATTCGTCAGAGTAAGTACATGAATGCGCCGAAATACAGCAGTTTGAAAGTTAGGATTAGGCTTTTTAAAAATTCAATAAAGTCGATAATTGTTTTATCGAAATAACATTAAAACTATCGTTTTTAAGTCCTTCTTTATTCATATAAGAGCAAGAGCGTAGTGCCGACATAGGGTGATAGCACAGACCAAGGCTAGGTGGTCAGTTGGGTGGCAGAGTAATCGAGACTCTTGAACTTTTCAGATAAATTTTCTCATCTAGTAAAATATGACAATGTAAATTCAGTCTCTGCCACGCCCTTAGCGGATTACCCTCCGCTACAACAGTATTAAAATTGTACACCACAGAGTACCTTCGAACCCCTAACCCACAATATATGCAAAGATATCGTTATGATGAACGCGCATAAAAGAAGGGTTGCAGTTAACAAAGGTTGTAAAACGCGGCATGTAAAATCTTACGAATGGAGACCGCAAGATTGCATAATTCACAGCCCGCACTGTTGGTACGGCGTACAGCACGACACGGGACTGCCACGATTTATAAGCTATAGCGGGTACAGTTTAAGGTCTGCCCCATATTGAGCCACTAGTCGCAGCTACTAAGGCCCTCCACACATTTGGGCACCAGTCGCGGCCACTAAAACCTGCCGCACATTGTGCCACTAGTCACGGCCACTAAAACTTGCCGCACATTGAGCCACTAGTCACGGCCACTAAATGCGATCAATAGTAGCGAGCGCGGGCGACTCCCGCAGCTTGTGGCTCGAACTTGTGGCCGCGTGGGAGGGAACTCAAGCTTAAGCCCTCTCATACTGCAAGGAGGAACAAAGGCCTGAGTACGAATATATTTGAAACCTGCGTCACGTAATCGGGTACTAAACGTTATCGAGAATTTTTTATGACGTTTGGAACAGCGCTTGCCCGTGAGCGTATTTGGAACTAAAATTTAGTATGAGGTTTCTCCATTTCGACACGATAACGTAACGTTACGCAGGATTCGAAAACTTCGTGCGCGGCCTACTGTGTCCAAACAGTGGGACGTGCCACAAAGCCTTTGACTTGAGCCACACGTGCCGATCGCCGACACAATCTCGATGATATAACAAAAGAACTGCCGTTATTTCCCACGGGTGTACATTCCTATCTGTTTTCGGACACTCTGCTTTATGTCCAATCGTTTCGCCAACTCGTTCTGCGTTGACGTTCTCATTTTAAAAGTTGTGTTTGTGTGTTTTATTAAGATTATTTTTAATCACATAGCCTAGTTAAAGAACCCGAGTATGATTCTTGAGGTCCCAGGTTCGATCCCCGGTCCAGGTAGATATCTACGATGAATACGAATATTTGCTCTCGAGTCTTGCAAGCTTAATATGTATTTATGAGTATGTACAATTGTCAATTGTGCCATATCGTTTGTATTTAAAACTTATAACCATTGTCAATGATAATAGGACTTCAGAGATTTTCAATACGTCAGCTTTTTATAAAAAAAAAGCTCGGCAACACGCCTCGTCGTAAAGTTTTTTTTTTTTCACTTTCAAGTATATTTGATTTCACTTCATTTCAGACAAGTTGTTAGAAACATCAGGCGTTTTATATGTGCTATCAATAGTTGATACGCTTGCTGGGGTACTTATTAATACAAACAGCCTTTAATTATGGGTATTATCAACCTTTACTTCAAATATTGAACAAGATATTTAGAATCTAAAACGAGATAGCACAAGCGGGTTTTTATAACCTCACTAACTCACCATTATTTCCCCAGTGAAGTACTTTAATGCCCAAAAACTATACATTCACTTTCCCCCGCTTATCTGTTAAATTGCTCAGATAAAGTAGTGGCTACAAGAAGACAATAGTGTACGTGACTTAATATAATAGTCGATTACGTTGACACACTCGGAGCTAGATTGTGAGGCATTAAGGTCACTCGGCATTGTCTAAGGACCATTAGAGCTAAATTATACGTGTGGTAGATTGCCCTTGTGATGGTAGTGTGAAATATAGTACATTACTGCAGAGGGCGGGAAGAAAGGGGTTCCCGGACGAAGGAGTTAGACTGCCGAGTAACACGAGCTTGTATAATGATTCACCAATGCAAGGCAATGGTAATCATTTACCGTCAGGTGACCCACTTGCTCGTTTACCTTCCTTATGGGATAAAAAAATTACATCATCGTTGCGTAGAACTCCTCTCTATCCTTCTGAACCTGTATTCCAGCCACAGTATTTGTAATCTCCGTTCGCAAACTGACACACAAAATTACCAGCAGATATCATCAACAATAGTTACTGCATTAAACGAATTTCCCAACTCCCCGTTGATTTGGATGAAACAATAGGGAAATTTCAGTTGCAATGGAATCTGCGATATTGGTACTGTGTGGTTCGAGTGATGAAGCTGACAGCTTGGTAATTTGGACGACAATGCAACTATACTTTACTTAACTGAGTTTATATTAGAGTAAGTTTTTTTTTATTGCATTAAGTAGAGTCGAACCATTTCATTCTTGACCCACCGTAGAACGTTCTCACATTCATTCATAGAGGTAATTTTCCTTGTCTAGCAATGCGATGCCGCACCATGACGCTTTCTAAGTACGAAAAGGTTCCACAGCGAGTCGCGATTCAGTTCACACGAGTAATTCAGGTTGGTACTACCTAAATAAAATAAATATTTAAGACTCACCTTTAATCATGAAATGTATGAACACCACAATGTAAAGAAGGCACTTCGGTAAAAATGCGAGGACAGTACGAAGGTCTCTGAAATATATACGACGACTTACCTGAAACAGAGAGAGAAAAAATTAAACCAACCATTAACTTAAACACATTGTGAGCACCGTTTTCCTTTTTTACCCGACTGCCCAAGGAGAGTTATGTTTTTCGAGCGTATATGTATGTAACCTATGAATGTGTGTCTGATTCTTTTGCACGCTCTACAGCTTAAACCGTTTGATGGATTTCAACATATAAGGTGTCATTGGATTCGTCTCAGTTGTGGGACTGACTGGGTATATAGTTTCCTAGAATTGCAGTCGGGTTTTCTATTTTTAATTTTAAGTTTATTAGATTAAGTTAGCTTACGAAATAAACGACTACGCGCCGTATCGTACAAAAACCAACATAGATCCTTCATCGATAACAACGTAACTATCCTACTGTAAATCTTTACGGATAACAAGCCCCATTAACCATTAATTACATAAGATTCATGCCCTTAGAAGTAAAACTAAAATCTCTACTTTCTCAACCTCTAAATCTATGCTGATGAAATATAATTAGTTCTACAAGCCACACGAAAAATCTCCCTATACGAGAACCATATGGTTCAAAATAACTTAAAGACGAGGATAACCCTTCTAAAATAGTATGACGAACGAGCTTCCTTGATATTAAAAAATAAACTCTACTGCCTCAAGTTCAAAGTCCGACCTTTGAAGTGATCCGAAGTCGACGGGAGTAAGTTTTTATTACATGCAACAAACTAGTACAGACAGTGTATTCTTGACTAATTAATTGATGTTCTTAGTAATTAGAAATGATTTTAGTGGCCTAATGATTGAAGGGAATCATGGGTTTATGATGACGACGGAAACAGCGCCTAGTATAACTCAAAAAGATGACGCTTGATAAATGCATTTAAGAAGTTACCTAAATAAAAATAAATAAATATCATTGGACAATTGACACCAATTGGCCTGGTCCCAAACTAGGCAAAGCCTGTACTATGGGTATATACTTATACAGATAAATGCATACTTAAATACATGTCAAACATCCAAGACCCGAGAACAACCATTCCTATTCACACCTGCCCCGACCGGGGGTCGACCCCGGGACCTCAAGCTTCATAGTCAGGGTCTCTAACCACTAGGCTATCCGTTCGTCAAGGACGAGTTAAAGATCATTTAACTGGTTAGCTATTTAATAAAATTTTGATTTTGAGTAAAACTTTAAAGCGTACTCCATAAATCATAGATCGGGAACGGGTAGCAATATTATAAAGAGTGTCTACACTCCGAACACTGCGCCGCGTGCTGGCGACCCAGCGGGTGAGTTAGGGCGCCAGGATTACGATCTAACTAGCTGTTACACCCGCAAGATCGTCTGTTCATTCGTTTATTGTCATCCCGCGAGAACTGCACAATTTTTCGGGATAACGCCTATTCTAGGGTATTAGAGCCTAGTAGAGTTGTATGACGAAACGTCAATAAAAAAAAGCTGACTTTAGCAACACCCCCCCTGGCCGCTGTCTCTGCTCAGGCTTAGCATCAGGCAGGCTCTCTACATGTAGACTTTTTAATTAATCACCAATACAAAAATAGCCGATGTCCTAAGTGTCATTCTGAGGTATAAGGTGTGGCGTGAAATAGTAACAAACATCGAAACATCCAACGTCACAAACTTTCGAGTTCATAATATTAGTAGGATTTTAGTAAAACTTTATTAGCGGTAAAAACACTTTTACAAATATTTACTTAGTTAGTCGACACACTAAAAAAAAATCTACTATTGTGAGCTGACTTTTTCTGTCCATCATTTGGACGCGATTAAATAAATTCCGACAATAATACTAGTATGAAAATATAGACACTATGGTTAGAGTTGTAATGAATAATTTCACACTGTAAAAGCGATTTTGTTCAATTAATCATCATCACCATATCATCTTAATTAAGAGTATCACTATTGTCGTTTCAGTTCCCTCCAGTCCGTTCTTTAAAATGCGAGTTCTTTCATATCTTGCGACCACAACCGTCCATCTTCTTTTTACACGACTCCCCAAAGAAATGAGTGTATTGTTTTTATTTCATCTAAATACTCTACCCATGGCCTTTCCCTTCCTCTCTTTCCTTCTATGTTTCTTTTGAAATATTAGTCTCGGTAGTAAAAAAAAGTTTGATTAGACATTAAACAACATGTAACGAGAAATGTCTTTCACTAGCAATTTCAAGATTATCTCTCTCAACGCCAACAATAACTCAAAGATATTTTCTCTTTACATACTGCCAAAGTCTTCAACCGTCTTTGCCGTTACTGTTCATCGACAACAAGACATTATTCCAAGTGATACAGCGCAGCACAACTGCAATATCACTTCGCAGCCTCGCCTCTAAGTTTTTCAACTGTCCACAACACTTGCACTGTCTCGATTTATCCTCGAAACAATAGCGTGGAAAATTGCTCCTCAAACAGTTCCATTTGTTGCCAACGTTCCAAATAAATGTACGGAAACTGTTGTATCCACTCGCAATGTCGGTTGACCGTCGCGTGGGGATTTGTTAGTCGGAGCTTGTAAAATGCAAGACTGGAAAGTCTGGAGGAATAAATGTTGGTTAAAATTTAAAATGAAATATCTCTTACTGGCTTTCGCCCGCGGCTTCGCTCCCGTGACGGAACTGCCTATACCGTTGGTATTTCGCAACATCGCTCCCTATCCCATGTACAAGTGTTATAGTAATGATTGTACCTAACTTTGAAAATGACGTTTTTTTTCGTACAAACTCCCCCCCTCGATTTCAACTCAAAATTTTTAAGAACGGTGAAATACGTGTTCATTCATTTGACTTGAAAATTATATTCACCAAGTTTCACGATCAAAAGAACAAAGCTAAACAGAAAAAAACTTAGAAAATAACGATTTCACATACAAACTTTAACCCCTCTTTTCACACCCTTAGTTGTGGAATTTCGAAAATTTCCGCCTTATCATCTAGTATAATATGTACATTATAAAAGGAACCTCTATGCCAACTTTCAGTTTTCTGGGTCCAGGGGTTTGTTCTGGGCGTTGATCAATCAGTCAGTCAGTCGGTTAAGACTTTTTTATTTATTTATATAAAGACAGAGCTTAGGTATTACAAATTTAAGTAATTCAACTTAGATGCCGACGTTTGGAGCCCTTCCCTTGTCCAATGGTCATGACCAGACGTAGTCTGGACCCGTGTCTAAATCCAGTTTGACGTGACGTGAAATAGCCACAAAAGCATTAATCCACATGAAATTTAGCATTCAAATTACAGTATGAAATATCTTCATATCAAAATGCCTGAAACGTAAGTGGAAATAAATCCCCCTATTTCCCCAGGGTTTTGTATTTGTACAATAAAGTGTTTAATTACTAACTTAATACTTAGGTACCCACATACAACACAAGGAAAGAACCCGTGTGACTGACCTGTATTCTAGGTTTCCTACATTTTCTGTTAAGGTTGTCCGCGAATTTATTCCGAACAGGGATGAACTGTAGAATAATGTAGACGTTACAGGCATAACCTCAAATGCCATTAATTCCATTTAGGTAAGTCGGTTCTTGACCCCAGTAAGTCTAGCACAACTCACAGTGTGACTTCTATCTCGCGCGAGAACAACTGCCCGTCCTTTTCTGTCACTCAGAATGCACCGGGACGGGTTATTAATCTCGCGCGACAAACAAAGTCGCGGCCAGTCGTGTTAGCCCTACAGCGCTCGAAAGAAGAGAACCATTTTCCGAGCTTTATATTGCGTCACCAGCGTCCAGTGACACAGAGTAATCGTATACGGTACATACAGTATATACAATTACGTATAAGTGTATACACTGGCACAGTTTTCAGTTTTATATTGGTTGCAGCATCGACGAGCTGAGGCGCCGAGCGGCCTGGCGCCCTGGATTGTTCATCTTCAATGCAAGTATAGCCGGGAGATGCAAACTATCATTTTTATGCTACAGATTGTAGAAAGTATTGAACTGAAATGCTTGACGACTAGATTCAAATAGAACCCTTGAGAGTAAAGTTCAGTTTTAATCATCGTTTTTTTTTAATTGAACATCAGTATTTTCTAACTAAATTATAAATAAAGAATAGCGCCCACAGAACCTAGATTTCAACGACTTAACTAACGGGACACATATAACACAATTTGTAAATTCAAAGCGTTCCGTTCTGCGAGCATGAAAACTGCGATACTCAGAATCGAATTAAAACGAAACGCATTTCATTAAAAGCATTTCTAGTTTTGCAGATAAATATTCTCAGAAACACCGAGTTTAATCTGACTGGGTAGTATTGAATCATCCCGTAAAAGAGATGAGCTAAATTTCACAGAACTTCATAACAATGACATACGTAGCACACACTAACAAGATAGATTTTAATTCAAGCAAATTAAAACCACATTAAAAAACCGACCAAGAGCGAATCAGACTCGCGCACCGAGGGCTCCAAGCCATCATCTGATACTTTCTGCGTTACTTGTTCCTTTTTCACAAGCTTTTATTTTTTAACTTGCAATATTTGTATGTATGTATGCATGCATGTTCAAGTCATGTAACCTACTTCCTGAAGTTCGATTTAGATTTTGCATACTTATAATTATGTAAATTCAGTGACAATGCAATAATCTGGTAGTGAAATTCTGGTAGCCATGATATTCTTCACAGGAGGGAACTCTAGGACCTAGTGGCACGTATCGATAACAAACAATTCTCATACTATTTGACACTTTAATTCAAACGCGTTCGAGATGTAGTTTTTAACCCCCGACGAAAAAGAGGGGTGTTATAAGTTTGACCTGTGTATCTGTCTGTGGCGTCATAGCTAGTATAATAGAGATGGTAGCTAAGTTCTATTAAAATCGGTTCACCCGTTTTTGAAATACTGTACTTTGAAGTGACAATGTCGGGGGGTTTTCGATTTTTCTAAGTTGGTTAGCCGTTGATTACACTTGACAACTAAAATAGCGATAACCACCCAGGGCTGTATTAAGTTGTCTCATCTGCTATATTGTGCCCGCATGGCTGATAACCCTATCAATTGTTGCCTGATGAGGTCAAGTCAGACGGAAACGTGATATCACTAACTAGCGACTATAGTGCTTGGGTAAAGCCAGGAATATTTATTGATTGTGGCTAGTAAACTCCTACGCAAATTTAGCATGCGAAATGCATGTACCTAACATATTTAATTTTCTATTCTATTCGATACTCTGGAACAGTCTCACAAAAATAATGTTAATCACATTGCAATAGTCAACTTGTTGCATGAACATTGAACATGATTCAAATATTCATCATGTCAGCCGAAAGACGTCCACTGCTGGACAGCGGCCTCCCCCAAGGCTCTCCACTCAGATCGGTCTTGTGCTTTCCGCATCCACAGCGGTATCGCGATCTTTCCTAGCACAAACACTTTTATCAAATATTATTTAGCACTAGAAATAAATATAATTCCAATCCAATTGAATAGACAAGACGGTTTAATAATTCTGCTCGTAATTACTCCATGTAAACTAATTATAAACTACTGTTCTAGTGAAACGCCCAACAGAGTAGGTATTAGTGTCCAAACAATTAAATCTCCAGTTAAATTATGTGGGACTCGTTTGACAGATCTGACCTTCAAATTTCAATACATTAACTGATACAATTAGGTTTCAGCAAACAACATTCATGTGTATGTATGTATCTTTTCATATCTTTTGACGACCGGATAGCCTAGTGGTTAGACCCTGACTATGAAGCTTGACGTCCCGGGTTCGATCCCCGGTCGGGGCAGCTTAGATGTTTGTATGATGAATACGAATAGTTGCTCTCGGGTCTTGGATGTTATTTAAGTATATCTTTATAAGTATGTTTATCCCTTGTCTAGTAACCATAGTACAGGCTTTGCCTAGTTTGGGAGTAGGTCAATTGGTGTCAATTGTCCCATGATATTTATTTATTTATAACTCGGAGACTAAGGACCGGGACGAGACATCGCACACACCAGCGGACTTGGTTTGCTAGCTAGCTGTGTCAGGATGAAATGGGTTTTACACGTAGTAGAGCTTGGTCATGAGCTTTACTCATCCTCAAGGTCGATTGAGGTGGTAGAAATAACTGCAGACACATCATGTTTCACTTCTAAGCCAATCTTTATTTGATTAAGGCCTACATCAATGACTCTACCGCACGGTTCGGAAATAACCTCTATTGAGAAGATACCGGCAAGAAACTCAATGAGGTATAATCTTTTCAATAATAACACCATACGAGGTCTAAATTAGTTACAATTGATAACACAGTTAACTCGTTACTATTAACGCGAAATGCAAGTACCATATTGGAAACGTTGGAGAGTTCTGTGCTTGCGCCCATTCACGAGATCTATTGCCAAGATATCATTTAAGACTCAAAATAAGACTCTGTACTTGGGGCACAGGCACTTAGTTCATTAAATCACTAACAATTCTCATTAAAACTCAAAGCACCAAGCCGATGCAAACGGATTACATTACCAACTTGAGATCCGTCCGACCCCCCGATCAAGAATGCCCTTTTCTTTTCAAAGTTACTAAATGTCATTTCGACCTTATACCAACTACCCACAAATGAACCAAGCACAGACCACTCCCAAGCAGTATTTATTTGACAGATTCACCGCTTGACGTTTCGTTAAAATCATAACAAATGAAGGTAATTTATAACTTTAGACTATGATCAACACCGACTAGTGTATCGATTCTCCGACACGGCCATTCTGACGTCTCACACGTCCTCGTGGGAGGTATCTGTGGACAAGAAAATCTGAACAGTACCCAAAACTTTTCCACTCGGCCTTCCTGACCATAAAAACTAACAATCAAGGAAATAACGAAAATAATTCTATTGGTGAACATAAGTCTCTTTACTTGTCAAGCAAAACTCAAATCAGCACAAAGTTGAAACATTATCGACTCTCTCTCTCAGCATCAAATGAGTGCACATTGCTCTGTCAGTTGCCTCCATCCAGCAACCTCTACACACAATATCACATGGAATACCTCCATCCAGTATCCATCTCACACAAAACTCATCGCCTCCATCCAGCGATATCCAAAACCAATCGCCTCCATCCAGCGATATCCAAAACCAATCGCCTCCATCCAGCGATCGTGACGACCGATTACACCCGCGAGCCAAACGCACGCCACTCACAGTCGTGGCCGCACTGCGACGGGAAATGAGGCCCGATTTTACGCCTACGCCTACGAATGACCGAAGGTGCAATCAGTCTGAGCCAAAGACACTCACACCAGTGATCAACAATACATACGGACATCATATGAATTTTGCTTGTCAATCTTAAGAGCTCGAATTAATGGTTCACACCACGAAAAGGTTAATCTTTTCACGTTATCAGTAGCGTAACCAAAATCACGAATTCAATTTACACGAACTTGCTTAGCAAAAATTAAAACACTCGCTTCTCTTGCCTGTCCAAAACCCAAAACTATGATTTATTGTAAACTGGGTCGCGAACATACACGTACTTACCACTCAAAGCTAGCCACATGAGCGCTACGACAACATAATTAACAAACGTTACCTCTAGTTAGGTACTCAATCGAAACGTATTTTCTTTGTACAAAAAAAACAAACAATTTAAAACACGTCGATTATTATTTCAACACACAACTCTTATTATTCATTGTCACTTATTAAGGGCTCCGATTAACTACACAAGAACCTCACGTGTGATTTGCACACAAACACGGATAGCTAATGTTTGTTTTATCCAAAAAATAAACTGATTACCATTGAATAAACCTCACGTTGCTTTTTAAAGTCAAACCGTTCAAACCATTTAAACAAAGTCTACCTGACAATAATGACTATTCGGTGCACTTGCACCGAACATCACGATAGCTCGATTGAAATTATGAACGTGAGTACCTATTAGAATTCGTTACTTATCATACTGCCATAGTATCGAACATAGGGCACGGGTATACCCTACCAGTTTTTTTAACCAAATCACGTAAACTCAGTAAAGAAATTTAACGGAAACCCACGTGTTACACAAATTATAACAAACTGAAAGCGACTCACCAGGCATATTTAAATCCTCCGAATGGGGTTCACAAACAACTACTTGCACGGTAGCCGGAGCAGCCAAAGAAGACTGGCATGGTCACCTCGAACAGCATCGATCGTACAATTCAATCAATCATCATCAGCATAACCGTCGTCATAATCATCTTTGTTATCTTGAAGTGGGACATGCAGTTCCATCCCACATCTGAACTCGGAGACTGGGACCGGGACGAGACATCGCACACACCAGCGGACTTGGTTTGCTAGCTAGCTGTGTCAGGATGAAATGGGTTTTACACGTAGTAGAGCTTGGTCATGAGCTTTACTCATCCTCAAGGTCGATTGAGGTGGTAGAAATCACACAGCATCACATCATCAGCATCGGCAGACACATCATGTTTCACTTCTAAGCCAATCTTTATTTGATTAAGGCCTACATCAATGACTCTACCGCACGGTTCGGAAATAACCTCTATTGAGAAGATACCGGCAAGAAACTCAATGAGGTATAATCTTTTCAATAATAACACCATACGAGGTCTAAATTAGTTACAATTGATAACACAGTTAACTCGTTACTATTAACGCGAAATGCAAGTACCATATTGGAAACGTTGGAGAGTTCTGTGCTTGCGCCCATTCACGTGATCTATTGCCAAGATATCATTTAAGACTCAAAATAAGACTCTGTACTTGGGGCACAGGCACTTAGTTCATTAAATCACTAACAATTCTCATTAAAACTCAAAGCACCAAGCCGATGCAAACGGATTACATTACCAACTTGAGATCCGTCCGACCCCCCGATCAAGAATGCCCTTTTCTTTTCAAAGTTACTAAATGTCATTTCGACCTTATACCAACTACCCACAAATGAACCAAGCACAGACCACTCCCAAGCAGTATTTATTTGACAGCTTTCACCGCTTGACGTTTCGTTAAAATCATAACAAATGAAGGTAATTTATAACTTTAGACTATGATCAACACCGACTAGTGTATCGATTCTCCGACATATATATAATGTATATTTGGGTACCGCTCATGATATTTTATACATCTCGCTATACGGAAGCTAACAAGGAGCTCATTCCATATTCTAAGATTTGGAATCTAAGTATAGTGGAAGACAAACACCTGAGCCAGCATACAACACAAATTACTTTTCATCACACTTGCACGTAACAAGGGTAAAAACAGGTAAAGCTAAGGACCTTTTCTATTTTCGTAACGCCCAAGAGCTGTAATGGCGTTCACGGGAGGCATATAGTACGTTTCCTCGCAAGTGCGATGAAAAACATTGCATGTTTCACGGGCGGCCAGGGAATTACGAGCCTCGGCTCAGGAAGCCCTCAGTTTTCGACATTGATATGCAAAAATAGGCAGATACGCCACCCCTTCACCGCGCGCGGACAAGCAATTATAGGTGATTAAGTTATTCGTTAACTTAGCACCTATCCCTTGAAGTTTGACAAATTATGTCAGTGTAATGACAAGTTAATGGAGTGAGGGCCGCATTTTGTCAGCGCTGAACAGGTGCGTGGCCTATCTTTAATGTTTTATACATCGATAGTTTTCGACTTTGGGCTTCTATTAGAGCCCTCGATCGTAATTCCTTGCCTACCGACGTAGTAACTATTAAGTAATCTGTGCTACCGCCTCTAATACACAATGTACTATAGTATGGCCATAACCGCTGTGCACTCCGTGTTTCAAAATAATTCTATTTTTCATAGACGCGCCCAATGCAATCTCTTTGATGGACTAAAGAGATGTTTACATAAGCCTGGTCAGGTTTTTTCATGGTTGCAAAAAAAGCTACCATATTTGGATTACCGAAATACCCAATGAAGAGGCGAAACACGGAGTGCACAGCGGTTATGGCCATACTATATTAAGTAATCTGTGCTACCGCCTCTAATACACAATGTACTATTGCTCTTCGTTCTAGTGCCGGTCTTCCACCACTGATTATTTCCTCTTTAATGGATCCATTTCTATTCGGATTGTTTGCCAAGGATGGTGGCAATACTCGCTTAGCCTAGCTAATGTTTCTTGTGATTTATACGAGCTATCATAGTGCGAAACAGTCTCCATTTCCAGAGTAAATAATATACTGTTAGTTACCAGGGTTGGGTAAGAACGGGCGCAGACTCACGACCGCCGTGACGTTTGCAAATTGAAAGTCGCAAATATGACGAAGATGATTGTTACTCGTAATACAATGACTTCGATCATTTCGTGCACGAATTATATCGTGAATAGTGTGTAATATAGACTTTGATCTGACGGTTTATACTTAGTAGTTGATGCAACTGTTACAAAATGATGGTTTATATTGTGGTTTTATAAAACGAAGCGAAGCCGAGATTTATATGTAATAAGATCACACTAGTTTTATGTAGAGTTGCATACATTACACACATTATAAGTACTCTAAATGGGTTCAGATGGCGAAGGCATAACCAGCCTGTCACGAATTTGACTTTCTTTTTAATCATAGACAAACATACTGAACTGACGTTTCGTATAGGCCTATTTAAATTGTATTAGTTTTTGAAGATGTTCCGAATTTGAAACACAAAATTTTTCATAGTCAAACTGATTATCGTAATGCTGGTAACTGAACGCATTATAGAAGACTTACGATATGTGTGTAGATCAAAGATATATTTATCCTATTGACGGGCCCTTTGGTACTTCGTTTTTGTTTCCAATTCAGTGAGACTACAAGTAGTATCAGTGATATGAGCCGCGAGCACGCTGCCACGAGCACCGCCAAACGCGCACCGCTCCCGCCGGCGGGCTCGGCATCACCGTTTCTATTTCAAAATGTTCCAAACGGAATATCCTGATGTTTATATTACTGGTGTAGACTGTAAACAAACAATTTTTTGGCGCAGCCCTTGTATGTGGAACTAACGTGCCCAAAGGAGTAGCATGTGGGTGTAATCAGCCGCTTCGCGGCCGCCCTGCGGGGCAATGCGACAGGAATTCGTCGCGGCGCGTGACTTATCGCCGCAATCACGCCATCGCCATCATTATTTGTCAGTCGCGAAGGTCTAGGGTATCAGGGTAGGGAAATGTAACAGCTAGAGCGGTGGACGATTACCAATTCTCCGAGGAACTAAGCTAAGTGAAATTCACTTTCGAATGATGTATACGTGGCTCGTAATTTCATTTTACCGCACTAGTGTGATTTGTTTTTAGTTTTTATTTTTATGATTAGAAGTCCAATTTAAAAGTTTATAAGCAAAGAGCTTGGAATTCCTAATCTAAGTAGCGAATTTGCAAAATTGATCGCAATTAATAAACCGAATTTAATTATCTCAGATTTTTAAGTTTTTCGCCTTATTTATTAGTACAATTCGCAGTGGCTGAACGTACGAGATCAATTTATTTTACCTGATTAGGTGAAAACTAAACTTACGCATGCGTGGTTATAGGGACGCGCCAGTTTTGTCAGTTAACTTGTGTTTAATTTTAACTGACTTCATTGAATTTAGTATTATTTAATTAGCTGTTTTCTTACAAATGCATTGAAATAATTGTCAATAACGTTAAACTATCACCGCCAGCTTGGATCCAAAAATAATGTATTTTTAATCATTACATGTTTTTCTCTGATCTACCATTTTTTTTCGCTGTAGTGAGATGAAAAGTTGTGTATTTCGCTCGGCTGCAAAGTTATTGTTTGGCGCGAGATGCAAAACAACTTTGCCTAACAAATAACCATTTTTCCTTGTTTCTTCTTAATTATCATCATCAATTCATCACGTACCAGTTTTTTTATCCGAACCAATCCTCTGTAAAACTAATCTGTGACCAGGGCGTTTTCCTCGGAGCAAAACCGCATAGGTCATGGTTGGCATCGTTATAAGTAATGGTCTTTATTGCCAAGGCCGTAGGAACCATCATTAGGACTTGTGCGTTTCTCCGTTGTCATCAGGACTTCATTAACTTCAGGGCAATTAAAAGTAGCTTATTTACAACAACCTAGTTTTTAGCAGGTGTTCCGATTGCTTTGAACTAGTGTGAGATAATAATCTGTCCTTTTTAGGGTTCCGCTCCTTAAAAGAAAAAACGGAACCCTTGTAGGATCACTTTGTTGTTCGTCCGTCTGTCTGTCTGTCTGTCCGGCCGTCCGTCACCAGGCTGTATCTCATGAACCGTGATAGTTAGACAGTTGAAATTTTCTCAGATGATGTATATTTCTGTCGCCGCTATAACAACAAAATAAATACTAAAAACAGAACAAAATAAATATTTAAGTGGGGCTCCCATACAACAGACTCGATTTTTTGGACGTTATTATAGGTTTTTTATCTCTGTCAGCCATCGGTTGTATTTATGAAAGTACACTTTTGGCTGACTTGTTGTTAGCTTTGTATCCAACTTGTTAAACACTTCGAATCCCTTTTATCAGTAGGCCGAGGCCGAGTTTCGAATCCTGCGTAACTTTACGTTATCGTATCGAAATCGAGAAACCTCATACTAAATTTGAAGTCCAAATGCACTCACGGGCGGGCGCTGTTCCAACCGTCATACAAATTTCTCGATAAGCTTACTACTCGATTACGTTACGCAGGATACGAAAACTCGCGCTCGACCCTCTGTGAAACACTAAGGTAAACTGTAGCGTTTTATGTTTATGTAACATTTTTTTTAATTATTCAATTATACTAACCCCAAAAGCAGCCACACTGGAGTTGCGAGAGGGACTCATTATTCTTATACTAATATTATAAATGCGAAAGTTTGTAAGTGAGTAAATGGGTGGGTGAGTGTGTATATATAACGTGTATTACTTCTTCACACTGAAACGGCTGGTTCAAATTTGCTTATACCCTAGTTAAAAACATATACACTGTCTTTTATCCCGGAAAATTGTATAGTTCCCGTGGGATAGCGATAAACGAATTCTACGCATAATATGCCAGACGAGCATCGATATATAAAACATTAAAGATTCAGCCATTCAGCCACGCACCTGTTCAGCGCTGACAAAATGCGGCCCTCACTCTTTAGCTGTCATTAGACTGACATAATGTCAAACATCAAGGGATACTAAGTCACCAAATGTCCTATAAATGCTTGTCCGCGCGCGGTGAAGCGGTGGCGTATCTGCCTATTTTTGTAAATCAATGCAAACGAGTTAAGTTCAACATTCATGAGTCGTAGGTTCTAATAATCAGTTCACAAGTCTCCCTGCCCCAAGATTACATTGATCAATTCTTTATCTACGCTTTGATTTTGGTACAGACTGATCCGAGAGCCAATTAAAAGACAGAAATATCTTTAACTACACAGATAAAAAACGAAAATCAAAACAACATGTTTAAAAAAAAATGGGTACAATCTGCCGCGCCGTTCAAAAGGTCTTTAAGCCTCGGGCAATACTCAGATCCTAAGCTCTTCTGGAGTCGTGGAAAAGGACATTAGGTCCTAGAGCCTTCACAGTCTCCATCCGCGCATGCCTTATCATTCATCTCTGGTACGTGACTGAGGTATTGTAGCGACTCTTTTTTTTTTCTTTGTGTCATCCACCCGACTAAGTACGTTTCTTTACTATCTATTCTGTAAATAGGTATTCTATTCCTAGATAGGTAACGGTACCTAGACGAAATAAGAAAGACTTGTAACTTTACGCGTTATTATAAGAATGATTAGCCTCTGTAGTTTAATAAAGACGGTCATTAAAAAACGAGTTTCATAAAAGATCACGCGATTGCTTTAAGGCCTAATTATGTACAGTTGCATACAGAGCTGATAGGCCGTTCCATAGAAAATGAATTTTCCTCGTAACTTTTCTTTTGTAAATTTTCCCCTCTCTTAACAGTTATTCTGCTATTCGGAGCGGAGACAAATCTAACAAATCAAAGATCATAAAAATCAGTCCAGCCGTTCTTGACTTAAAAAGGGTGTAGTGTAGTGTAGGGTGTAGAATAAAATATAAAATTGTTAAGTTCTGAGTGTATTTCTTTGAAATATATTTTTCTTGTTTCGCATTTTTTGTACCTTTAGTGACCTAACATAATAACACTCGCTTTTGCTTGTGACTTATTTTGCTAGTATGTTTATTCAGAGTCTTGGTAGTATTTTTACCTACTTTAAATTACCCATGATGTAATTAGTTTCCTTTTTAACATAACAATTCACGTCGTAAACCGTTTTTCTGGCTTGCCGTGTACAAACTTTAAATTTGGGATTTTTTTCGCCAACGTACGCAACAGTGCCCAAGAGACACGTGACGCGTGAACGAAGCGAGGGAGGGGAAGAACGACTTGATCTACCAATAACGTGTCGGCGCCAGCGCGCACCCTCCCCTCACCCCTCTGCGCAACCAAATAGACCTAAGAATTGACTTCTGCGCATGCCCCTTCTACTTTTGGCCAGCGATCTTAATTCGCCGCGCGACCTATAACTGATAAGTCTTTCTTTTAAGTAAACCAGTATATAACATAGATTTGTAGTGGTCTTTTTTTTTCTTGTCAGTAGAAAAGAAGTTTGTTTGGAATTAAAAGTGCTTTTAAATCTCGTTTTCGTTCTCAATTTCATCGAATATTCATTGTGTCTGTCCTTGATAAAGTCTACCCTTTCGTACGCTTCAATAGTAGGCTTCGGAATTGGTACTTACAAATGCAAAACATTATTACTATTACCATAAGAATAAATAATAACATAGTAGAACGGAAACCCCCGCTCCGGACGGGCTCAAGGCCACGATATTAGAGTATTCGTTAAACAAACTACCTACTCAGTCAGGCTGTCACGGCCGGCGTCACCGCACGCGCGTTTGGTTGTTTATAATGTGGTTGTAATAGTTTAACGTGAGCCTGTATGTATTTTATTTTATATTCGTCTAAACCGTCTTAAATCGCTTCATTTGGTATGGCACTTATAATAACTTCTTGAGATATACTGACGCGGTGAAACCACGATGTCCTCTATAATGTGCATACGCCCAGCAATGTAATTCAATCTGACCTACGAGTCGGAATCGATTAGACTGGCCTTTGTTCGAGTCAGGACATAATTCCAGCTGTTTGCAGCTCAGGGTACCGATCCTCACAACGTCGAGATGAAATTGGAATAGAGATATTTCATAACGCTAATGATATTGCCGGCGTCGAGATACGCAGCAACCAGTGATACATATGTAATTAAGAGCGACATTTTTTGTACTTTTCGCTGTAGCCTTGTTAACGCTGGATAATACTTCTGGTTCTTGATAAAATTTGGTAAGTAAGTAGACAATTTTTGCATTCTGAATAAAGAAATACTACTTTTGTTTGGTAAAAGACTTAGTCCTTGAATTGAACCGATACAAATTTACGAGTACGTCACGGCTAATCTTTTTACAGATATGTTAAATTGCGAATCAATTTGAAATAGACATTATATCGAAGAAACTGAGAATTGGCTCCTCCGTGTAATAGATTAACTTCGGATTGGAGAGTTAATAACTAAGGGAATTTTGACATAGTCGCTGACGGCGCCTTGCATATACCTAAGCTTGAGTTAACACAGTTTTCATTTTTAACCCAAATGTCCCCAGAATATAGATGTATGACATATACAAGTTTGTTGCTTACTTGTCGTGTATGCTTTACACGTTAAAGACGCATCGACGGATTTTTCGATAATTGAAACTTAGTCTCTGATTACACCTACCAACATCCTAACCCACTTCTTAACCCACCGGTAACGCAACTTCCGGTTAACTCCACGTAAACACTGACGCAGTGTGACTAATAAGTAATTAAGTAGGATTTGAGTTTGTTTGTTATTCATAATGTATAGCATTAACTAGGCCCATTGTTTAGAGTGAATCATTGAGCAGGTTCAAACCGCATGCTTATAGCCGAACTCGCTCGCAATCAGCATCGTGTTCATTTTGTATGGGCTGACAATTGGTATCGGAAACAGCTAAGCTAGCTGTCACAGTGAAGTCGGACCTACAAAAACCGACATTTCATTGTCATGACGAGTGTCAAAATAGTTACGCAATCACTCTGCTGTTTACGACAATATAATTGGAAATTGGCAACTTTTTGATAATTAGAGGAGGAAGCTATTTCAATTTGGTTTAGGTAATAAGCTTATAAGCGATAAGACCGCCTATTGTCTACCTTACATATTTTTTCCTAAACCACTAAATTGGCAACTTTTTGTTAATTAGAATAGAAAGCTAATATTTAAAATTAATTCAGGTAATAAGCTTATAAGCGATAAGACCGCCTACCTTACATATGTTTTTCTTGTAATCTCCTAGTACTGTTGTGTTGAGTTCAATAAAAAACATTTGTTTTGTATTGTTTTGTCGATCAAGGAATTACTTCACCACCCTAAGGGTCAGTGACATTGTACGTCTAAAAAACAAATGACAATCGCGTTCTAGTTTTCTTCTAAAGAAGGAACTGCCTTCAAAACTGGTAAAGCACTTCCTTCGTCGACTAATACCTACGAATCATCATTCATTCATTCATTCAGGTTGTATTTAAGTGTCAATTTAGAATTAATTAGCACGACATCATAATTAATATCAATATCAGCATAGAGGAAAACTCGATTAGAAACTAATATCGCTACGCTTTGAGCAATTAATTCCTAATTTGGTTCCGATCAAACAAACAGACGTTGCTCCGCCGAGTGGATTTCGATTTCTGAGTGTTCATTTAATTAAGAACTTTGGGTTGGCTAGGGGGCGGAGTTTATTCACGTAAGCGAGACAACAATATCTAGTAACGCGTGTGTCAATAGAAAGGGGGGCTAGTTAAAATGTGGAAATACGTCGTAAGCGCAAAAGCGTTTAAAATTGATCTGGGTAATTAAACTAAAGTATTGATTTGATTTTTATCTAATCTTTTTTTTATACTACAAGGAAGGCAGTCCTGTCAACTGCATACCGACTGCAAGCTGGCTGCACGGTCGTAATGCAGTTGAATTGAACTGCTTCTATTGCAGTTGAAGAAACTTCAATAATTACAACTGCATTACGACCGTGCAGCCAGCTTGCAGTCGGAGTGCGGTTGACAGGACTGCACGGCAACTGTAAGCGGACTGCACAGTCAGATCGCAATTTGATGCAGTTTCACCGACTGCATTAAACTGCACTCGAACTGCAATTTTGCAGCTAAGCTGCAGTTCAAATGCTGTCCGTCTGTACCGGCCCTTACAGGCGCAGGCACACTTATTTAAACTGAAAAATTCCCACTTACGCTGAAAGAGCTTCAAACCAGAGCACTTTTCGCTGGGACCCTAAGAACGTCCAACTCGTATTTGTGCGGACTAATGGCGGTGTCGAGAGAGAATTAGTTTTTTTGTCCGAAAAGACGCAATACGCGATTTCTTATAATGTATGAGTTTGCGGGAGAATTATTGACCAGCCCTGACTTTGTTCCGTTTGACGACAGCTCAAAGGTTCCGTTTTACTTTGGTTTTACTTCAGAAAAGCTTATAGCCGTCGATCATAAGACGAGTTTGGTCTCTATGTAACGTTGATTGGGTCTGCATTCGAAAGTTTACCAAAGTGGAAATAATTTATTTTACAGACAGAGAGATTTCTTTTACATTGGGAACTCGGTGTCAATTGCTGACTTGAAGAGGTTTTGTTTTAGCGCGCTTAGTATTGGCAAAGAAATGTAGATCGAAATGTTATTAGGTATGGACTGAAATTTGTAAAGTTGGTGAAATAGGGCTCAAGGACGTTAAGATGGCGGATACTATGATAATAATATTATGAAACAGTTTTAAATCATCATCATCATGTCACCCGAAAGACGTCCACTGCTGGACATAGGCCTCCCCCGCGGCTCTCCACTCAGACCGGTCTTGTGCTTTCCGCATTCACCGCGGTCCCGCGATCTTTAAGTACCAGAGGGTCAAGCACGACTTTACGAAAGCTGCGTAACGTTACGGTTAGAAACCTCATACTAAATTTTAGTTACAAATACGCTCACGGGCGGGCGCTGTTCCAAACGTCATACAAACTCGTTATAGTTTACTATTCGATTTTACGTGACACAGGATTCGACAAGTCGTGCTTAAGGCACAGATGTATGTAAGGCACACAAATAATGTTTTATTTATTTGACGTGATGACATGAAATGTATATTTCATAAATTTTTGTTATTTGACATTAGGAGACCATATACATCTCCAGTTTATGTATATGTATTATTATACTTATTATTTGACCGTGGAGGCGTTTTACACCTCTGCTGATTTTAAATTTAGTTTAAATTGACCCTAGAGACTATACATCTCTAAGCCATTTAGATTAAGTATTATATTATAGTATTAAATCTGGGAACCTATACATCCCTTTGTAATTTAAATTTTCACAGATATTTGACCTGGAGACCCTATACATCTCCTGCTCAATTAAAACGTGCCAGTAAAGTAGTGTTCTGGTTTTGCTGTTCTAATAATTACTTTTTACACTTGTTTCTAAAATGCGGTTTTTTTTTCTCTCTTAATCTTTTAATGACAGAGTGAGGTTTCTTTGTGTAATTTGTCTGTGGTTACGTATTGTAAGAGCTAACGTAACTTGTTTTTAGAAAAAATGACTTTGTGCCAAGTTTCTTGCGGCGCATTCTTCTTGGCAATCATGGTCTTTCCGAGAGCGCTGGTAGACTCAAAAAATGACGTGTAAAAGAGCATTCAACTGCCTATTTGCTGGATAAAATTTTGATTTTGATTTTGATTTTGATGTCTTTATCATACCGCGTTATCGTAAAGTTGAATTAGGGTGAGCAAAATAACAAAAAGAAATACTGAAATAAAATATATTAATCAGAGGCCCGTGTGTGAGGCCCGAATTCTGCGTTCTCTAGATAGAACGTTATCGAACTAAGAACGCTATCGTATCGAAATCGAAAAACTTCGTACTAAATTTTAGTTCCGAATACGCTCACGGACGGGCGCTGTTCCAAACGTCTTATAAATTTATCGATAACGTTACTCGATTACGTTACGCAGGATTCGAATATTCGTACTCCGACCTTTGTTCACCAGAAAAAAATGTCCAAATTAAAGTAGATAGGTATACTTAAAGTGAGAAAAGCTTTTACCTGTCAAAATGTTTACGGCACAGTCGAAAGATTGATTTTTGCCTGGCCCGTGGGAAAGGTTTTTCTACTATGTCTATATGTACAGACATTTTTATAAAATGTTATAGTTTACAAACATTGAGCAATTCACGCAGCAAAATGGAACGTAAAAACTTCCACATCGTTTTTAACACCATATTGTTTTTAATTTGTTGCACGCGCGTATCCGGCGCGGCCAAGTGTTGCCAGGATCAATTTACCGACAGCACCACCACTATTGGAAATGCAGCGGATTGGGCCAAAAACGACTCTATGCCCATGGCATAAGAGCTCGGGTGTGTGTTTCACTAATCGATAAAAAAAAACGATGCAACTGCGTGTACTGTGTAATAAGAGTAGAAGCTTAAGAATTTTAGTATACATAAAGTTATTAAAAAGGTTTTTTTTCTGACTGTCCTTGAATTGTTTTACAATTTAGGTATTCATGACAAATTTCGACTCTATCCGTTGTCTGGAAAAGGATTAAATTTAACTAAAACTAACATACTTACAAGCGAACGAACAAATACTGTATGTTAATAAAAAGTTTGTAAAAATATGTAAATTAATACTGTGTACTTAGGTAGAATAATTCTGGCCATTTTCATTTGCTCCAAACAACCTGCAGTTGCAGCTAAGTGAAATAAACGGGTCACTGGCGTTTGTCAGTCAAGTACCTACATAGCCCGACGTGTTTGCGTTTCGCTACCGTCGAAGCGTGTGCTCCCAGAGGAAGGACTATGGATTAGTTCAAAACAAGGGCGGCTATACTCGACTGACATACGCGGTCCGTTTATTTCACTTTGACTGAACCTCACAGTAGTTTCATGTTAAAATATGGAGCTACTTGTAGAAAAAAAATTTTATTCATCCACGGGGGCGAAGCCGCGAGTATAATCTAGTCTCAATGTCTGGCCCCTAACTTTTTAACCCAATCCCAAAAAGAGGGTTATTATAAGTTTGACCTGTGTATCTGTGTACATCAGTGTATCTGCGTATCTGTCTGTCGGCATCATAGCTCCTAAACGGATGGGCCGCGGTTTTTTTTATCAAAAGCTAGTTTAATCGAGATGGTTCTTAACTAAAGTCTCAATAAAATCGGTTTTCTTCTTCTTCCTGTGCCTCTTCAATCGTGAAGGTTGGCCATCAGCTTCTTGTAGTCGTCTCTGTGGGCAGCCAGCCAGAACAGCTGTCCGACGGAGGCGATGCCGATCCACTCCCGGATGTTCCGCAGCCACCATCCAAATAGCCAAAATCGGTTCACCCGGTTTGAAATACAGAACTTTTTTAAGCTGGTTAGGTTATAAGTCTACGCTATGTTGCACGTATATTCAGCAGCAGACAGCATATATATATATAGAACATCCTAATGAGCTCTCGCCTGATAATAAAGCAACTCAATTAAACTTTTTAAACGACCCGCCAATTCGAGGCGTGAGGGATTTTTCGTTATCGCCCATAACGACCCGATAAGAACGATGAGGCCGATTGGATTTGTTTGGGAGGCTTCCTTCGTTATGTAACATATTACTGATTCCATTTTGTGGCATTATTTGCCGAGTGAAAAAATACTGTACCTGCCACAAATACCCATTGAAACCAATTTATTGAATCAGGCGTTACTTTGTGGAGGTGCATATTCATGAACTAGAAACAATTATTAGCTCATCCGTGGCCATAAACGTAAGGCGTATAATGGCGTGTGAGCAAATCAATTGTTTTAGTTCATGTTTACAAAACAAAGATACCTACTCTTTTGAGATAATGAGAGACAACACCCCTCTTTTTCGTCGCGGGTTAAAAAAATATGCAGTCGTTCTAAGAGGAATACTTTAATGCGTTGGCAATCACAACGACAATAATCTTAAATTGAGTTAATAGTTCTGGGTCAAGTTTAGCCACGGAAAAAAAATAGAACCTGTTTGCTCTGTTTTATCGTTATTTTTTCAACCGATGAAATTTTTAACATGAAACTACCGTGATACTCAATCATAGTGAAATAAACGAATCACTCACGTATTATGTCAGTCGAGTATAGCCCGACATGTGTGTGTGTGTGCGGCGCGCAGTTTACGTCTCGCCACCGGCGTGGCGTGTGCTCCCAGGGGAAGGACTATGGAGTCGGGCTATACTCGACTGACATACGTGAGTGATCCGTTTATTTCACTACTGATGAAATTTAAAAAAAAACGATGTCGATTTGGGACAACAGTCGCTTGCCACAAGCCTCAATTTAAACTTATCCCTTTGTATCTTAAATTCAGAAAACAGGCTGGTCACGTCTGATCAGTCAAAATCTAGAGTCCCATCATCATTTACGGTTAAAAAAACACCGCGCAATTCTTTAACATGGCCTGTCAGTAAACGCGCTCGTTATTCGTCATTAACCCATACCTGCACATTTAAATAGCGAATAAACTTTAAAACAAAACACCACATCTGTTTATCTCGCAAAGGTGAACATGCCTCGGATCCGCGATGACCTATAAACTGGTCGATCGCATTGCGAACCGTAACGGTACCACCCTGATCGACCAGTGTAATGCGAGCTCTCGCTAATGTAGGGATAAAGTTTAATTAATTTATTGAATCAGGCGTTACTTTGCGGAGGTCCATATTTATGAACTAAAAAACAATTACTTTGCTCACCCGCGACCACTAATGACAAATAGTTATATCTGTGCGGCAAATGTATGTTTCCATGCAACACCTCCACCTCCACTGCTACACGAATCAACACATTCCACACAGACCCAACTATCAACACCACCACTATACTAAACGCTGACGCGTTTCGGCACTCTCCACGAGGCCATTTACGAAGCACAACAACAACCGCTCAACATGCCACCACTTCCACTACTGACATATGTAAACCATGTACTCAACTTAGTTAATGACAAAACCAACGTACCCACTAATATTTTATAAATTCCAAACTACCCTTTTATGTAAGTCCTAAACTACCCTTTTTTAAGAAATGAATTCCAAACTTCCCTTTTTATTTTTATTTTTAATCTACGCCAGGTACCCCGTTATTTTTAACCGAGTACGGTAAAAAGAGAAGTCATGTTCTCATTATTACTATGACACATTATTAAAATTAGAACCAAGTCGTAACAAAGGCGAAGAAACCAAATTAACTTGTTCATTAATAATAGACCCCATGTTGTTGTACCTAATTATTTCCAATTGTTCTAAAACCGATAGCCGCAAACCCTTATCACAATAATGTAAAATTTCGTACGTATCTGAGTCTAACAACGAATGATTCGTTTCTAATAAATGCTTGGCAAAGTTTGATTTCTCTGGATGATCATGCCTATATGACGAGACATGCTCTTTAAATCTAGTATCAAAGCTTCGACCGGTTTGTCCAATGTATACTTGACTACAGTCGCCACAAGTGAGTTTATATACGCCCGACCTGTTCCCTTTATCCACCTTTTCTTTGTTATTACAAAGTCTAGAACGTAAAGAATTAGTAGTCTTAAAGGCAACATTGATGTTATTTGATTTTAAAATATTATAAATCTTGTCAGACAACCGGCCAACATAAGTAATACTAGATCTAAATTTGTTAGTAGGCTGAGATGGCAACGCAGAGTAAAGCATGCTATTCACTATCCGTCCCTGCTTCTTTTGAACCAGACTATTATCCATTGCTGTACTATAACCATTTGTTGTTGCTATCTGATATATAGTATGTAACTCAGAATCATAATGCTCTTTCGAAAGAGGTACAGTTAGTAGTCTATGTACATAACACTAGACTTCTAGACTTTGTAATAACAAAGAAAAGGTGGATA